>CM038146.1:0-600000 GCA_021437245.1 Aegilops speltoides | reverse complement strand
GCATCTCTAATGCTCTCACAGGTACATGTCCGTGGGAGAATCCCCTGGTTCTCATAGTCTGCATTTGTTTGTAGAATACTTACAACATCATGTCAATTCTCCTGAAGCCAGTTCCTGCTTGACCAGCAAACGAAAGTCTCTGAAGCCTTCGAACGTATTGAAGCCATTCAGTTTGAAGTTCATGGCTGCAGAAAAATCAGCAAGGAAGGGTGGCAGACAGCGCAGAGAAGGAACATCCAAAGATCTGCCTGAAGACTTAGCAGAACTCTACAAGACAGATGATAGTTCATGAGCCTGCTCCCACAGAGGCTCATGAAGCTGAAGATATTCCAGCAGCTGAACCCACCGCTGCTGAAGACATTGGTCATGAAGACAATGTAGCTGATGATGTAGTTCTTCCTCAGATCGAACATGACGTGGTATCATCGCCTGTTCATACGAACAGCGAACTCATCAGCATTGGTCGTCCACTGACGCCAATTGCTCAGGATGCATCGTGGGCTCATCACCCACAACTACAAGACTCCCCCAGTACTCCCCAACAACACCAACAAGCTACACCCCCCGTGCAAGAAGAGGATGAAGACTTTGAGGCCCAGCCACCTCCATCTCCAAAGGCGTTGCCAGCACTTCGCAGGCTTCGCAAAGGACAAAGGCATCAAGTCCCTCTGTCGAGCGTTCCAGAAGGAGAAGTGCAACGTTCACCTGTTGCACGTCAAGTATTTTCTGAACCTGCTCCAACTGTGAATGTCTCCGAGTCTGAAGCACATGCTGCTGAAGACATTCCGGCTGCATCAGCCGAGGAAAATCAAGAAGTACGTGTACCTACTCCCCCATGAAAGTGCTAGTATCGACTAGAGGGGGGTGAATAGGCGATTTTTATGAAAGTCTTCAAAACATGGAAGTTTCAAAGACAAACAACAGAAACAACCTAATTGATATGCAGCGGAAGATAAACTACCCTAAACAAGCCATAGTCAAGTATGTAATGATGTGAAAACACAGGACTAATAGCAGTTAGGTAGTAAGGATCAAGATGGAAGATATTGTGAAGCCAATCAACAATAGTAGTCAAGCAATGAAGTCAAACAGATATACAGATAAGCAGTAACTTCATGAAGACAAACTTAAGTAAGGTTAGAAGGGATAGAACCAGTTGCTTGTTGAAGACACAGGATTTGTTGGACCAGTTCCAATTGCTGTGACAACTGTACGTCTGGTTAGGAAGGCTGAGATTTAACTCAGAAGACCGTGTCTTCACCTTATTCCCCTTGAGCTAAGGACACCCAGTCCTCGCCCAATCACTCTGGTAAGTCTTCAAGGGAGACTTACAAACCTTCACAGACTTCGTTCACCGGCAATCCACAATGACTCTTGGATGCTCAGAACGCGACGCCTAACCGGCTGGAGGATACACAGTCCTCAAGTGTAATAAGTCTTCAGGTCACACAGAGAGAAAGACTTTAGTGATGCCTAACACTCTTTGGCTCTGGGTGTTTTGGGCTTTGTCCTCGCAAGGATTTCTCCCTCTCAAATGCTTCGAGGTGGGTTGCTCTCAAACGACAAAAGCCGTGCACAAACTCTGAGCAGCCAGCAATTTATGGTGTAGGGGGTGGGTTATTTATAGCCACTAGGCAACCCGACCTGATTTGTCCAAAATGACCCTGGGTCACTAAGGAACTGACACGTGTTCCAACAGTCAGATTTCAAACACACGCGACAACTTTACTTGGGCTACAAGCAAAGCTGACTCATCCAGCTCTGGATAAGATTTGCTCTCATTGTCTTCGCTCGAAGACATAAGTTTGGGTTGAGCATCACTTCAGTCACTCTGACTTAGTTCACTTGGACCCCACTTAACAGTACGGTGGTTCCTATAACTCAACAAAGAAGAAAGGAAACGATGAAACCACACAGTCTTCACGCTCCATTGTCTTCACGTAATGTCTTCTCATGTCATAGTCTTCAATATGAATATCTTCTCATACCACCACTGTCTTCAATGTCTTCATACATTATTAGGGGTCATCTCCGGTAGGTAAACCGAATCAATGAGGGACACTACCTGCGTTATCTTGCAATTCTCACAAACGCATTAGTCCCTCAACCAACTTTGTCGTCAATACTCCAAAACCAACTAGGGGTGGCACTAGATGCACTTATAATCTCCCCCTTTTTGGTGATTGATGACAAACTGGTTGAAGTTTTCAATGGGGATAAAGTATGTGAAATTGTAAGGATAGGGAATTGTCTTCATAAGTAGCAAGGGCTCCCCCTAAAGATGTGCATATAAGTAATTTGCTTTTGAAATGCAAATGCACATGGCAGGTTTTACTTATGGAGATCCACATCAACTTATGAAGATAATTCATCATGCATGAACTGGTATAACAAGTAGAATAACATGCATAATGAAAAATGGACGTCTGCAGAATGATCTAAGTGCGGAAGTTATCATCGCACATGCGGAATTTATCATCGGATCAGAGTAAAGCAAACACGTAGCAGAAGTAGCAGACGACCATCAAGTTTAGGTGTTACAACTCAAAGAACCAAATGTATCAAAATGCAAGAGTTGTAAGCACGCAGCAAAATATAATGCAACCGCCCAATGAACCCGGTTGAAGACTATCAACTCATACGCTTCTCCCCCTTTTGTCAGTAATGACCAAAAAGGTTTGAAGACATAGAGCATCTACTCGTCATGAGTAGGTGATGCAGCAGGGTCGTTGTCGTTGGTTGGCGGTGCAGATGAACTTGGTGCAGTGTCGATGCGCGCAGTAGTTGGAGGTGGTGAAGTAGCATCATCTTCATCATCGATCATTCTGGCATTAACTGTTGCCGCGGAGGAGGAATATTCAGAGTCTTCAAGAGATGGAGTTCGACGCAGGGTAGCAGTCCGTGGAGGAGTGGAGTCGAACTAAAATCGTTCATTGAAGCCATCATCTTGAAGATCCGCTTCAGCACTGAGCAGGGTCAAACTGTTCCATGATCTCCAGCAAGTTTCATGAGCAACAAAGGCATTCTTGGTGGCAAGGTTGCGAATGCGATTGACATCCACCAAGAGGCTTTGCATCTGTCTCTTGAGCCAAAAGTGATGTTTATCCTGTTTCTGATGAAGGGCCACAAGAAGTTCTTGGTCATTCAGAACACGAGAACGCTTCGGACGCCTTTGGGCAATGGTGCTTTCAGTGGCTTCAGTGGGTGCTCGATGAGGCAGACGAGCGTTACCAGAAAGTGGATAGATTCTGGTTGCTACTTGAACACCTTCAATGGGTTGAGTGAAGCTTTGGTGCTCGGCATTCTGAAGACAAAGAGGCTTCTTGGCAGGATCAGGGTATATGGCTTCAACTGACATATCAACCTCTGGTAAAAATATTATACGATTGCGAGCAGAGGGCTGATAATTGACAGATGAGTGTCGCTTGATGAGGCGCATGACCCATGGAGCATAAAACTTCAGACCAAATAGGTCAGAGCCGGAAGCAGCAAGTTGCCTGATGAAGATTCCTGAGTGTTGAAGCTGATGCCATTGAGAATATAGAAGACCAAAGTCTTCATAGCTCCTTCGAGCTTGGTCGCTGATGAGTGTCCCTTGGCTGGCCATAGAGTTCGCCTGATGATATGATATATGGTTTGAGGCAGATACTCGAGGTCTTCAACAAAGAAATGTGTGGGATACTCAGCGTCAAATGGCAAAGGCTTCATCATGCTCAGCATCTGGCTCATATTGGGTTCTGGCTTATGAAAGATGCTCTCCACAGCATTGCGGTGTAGCTGACAATTAGGCTCATATAGTTCTCCTAGAGTGGCTAGCCCTGTAAGCTCAATGATATCCATAGCTTTGGCTTCATGATGAACATTTCCAGTCATCCACTCGAGAACCCAAGTCTTGATGTCTCTGTAGTAACCACGAATGTGCAGAGTGGCATAGAATGAAGCAATAGCTCTTCATTCCAATGTTCTTTGTCTGTCACAAAATGGAGCAAACCAGCATCTCGAAAGCAATCAAGTGCTTCGTCTAAGCACGGCAGTCCAGCAATGGCTTCAGTGTCAAGGCGCATATGAGGGAAAATGCGCCCTTGATCATATAACACCCATGAGTAATAGCTTCTCTGCTGATAGCTCCAGAACCTATCTGATGATATTCTTGGCTTGGAGTAGGGGTTCTTGGCGCTGTCAAAGAAGGTATTGTGGCTTTTGAAGCCATTAGCATTGAAGGACCCGGGGGAGTTGGCAGTACCTGGAAACCTTGGCAACCTGGGCTTTGGCTTCTGCACTTGAGGCCTATGTTGAACATGATAGTCAAATGGCGGTCCTGAGGAAGAGGGTGGTGGCACCAGAACGGGCCATCGGACAGTAGTGAGCTGACCATGACTGTATGCTTGCTCAATTATGTGAGGCCTTGGAGGCGGAATAGGAGTAGGGGCAACATCGGAGGCAGGCTGCACGACAGGTGCTTCGGGAGCAGTTGTCATATTGGCTTCAGGTGCAGCATCCCCATTGGCTTCAGGTTCAGTAGCCACATTTGCTTCAGGCACAGTGGCCTCATTGGTTTCAGGCACAGTTAGTGCAGGCTCCACATTAGCATCAGCCATGACTACGTCACTGGCTGTATTGACGTTGGTGGTGGCAGCCTCAACATCTTCAACCTCCTCTTGACGAACAGGAGGGTCGGGCACAGACACGTTCAGATCATGAACTGCTTCTTCTTCAATCACTGGGGGGGTTGGTAGACGCACTTCTTCTTGATTTTCTTCGGCTGATGCAGCCGGAATGTCTTCAGCAGCATGTGCTTCAAACTCGGAGACATTCATAGTTGGAGCAGGTTCAGAAAATACTTGTCGTGCAACAGGTGAACGTTGCACTTCTCCTTCTGGAATGCTCGACAGAGGGACTTCAGGCCTTTATCCTCTGCGAAGCCTGCGAAGAGCTGGCTTCACTTTAGGAGATGGAGTTGGCTGAGCCTGAACGTCTTCATCCTCTTCTTGCACGTTGGGGGTAGCTTGTTGTTGTTGTAGGGGAGTACTGGGGGAGTCTTGTAGTTGTGGGTGATCAGCCCACGATGCATCCTGAGCAATTGGCGTCAATGGACGACCAATGCTGATGAGTTTGCTGTTCGTATGAACAGGCGATGATACCAAGTCATTTTCGATCTGAGGAAGAACTTCATCATCAGCTACATTGTCATCTTGACCAATGTCTTCAGCAGCATTGGGTTCAGCTGCTGGAATATCTTCAGTCACATCAGCCTCTGTGGTAGCAGGCTCATGGACTATAATCTGTCTTTCTTGATGTTCAGACTCAGGGTGAACCATTGAGATGGGTTCAACCATGAGGGGCTCTGTGGGAGCAGCCCGATTTTTCTTGGTCTTGCGCTTCTTCTTGGAGGGAGCAGCATCAGAGGCTTCAATATTCTTCCTCTTTCTGGCTTCAGCCTCTGCAGCCCTTGTCTTCTTCTGTTCTGAAGCGGTTGTTGTGACCTTTGGCTTCGAGCCAGTCATGCTGCTGGGGAAGATAATGCGAGGGGCTTCTTGGCTTGAGGGTGCGGGCTGGTCAGCAGGAAATTTCTTCTTTTTCTTTGCAGCCATCCTGGGGTCAATGCCAGGACGGCCAAGTGACTTTCGCTTCTCAGCCTCATTGTAGGCAAGCACACACTTATCAGCCAAACTCTTCATACGCTCGCGAGAGCCTTGAGATTCTTGACGCTTCTTGAGAAAGGCTTCTTTGAGCTCATGCATCATGACCTTGAAGTTTCTGACGTCTTGAACACTTAGACTGGCCACATGCTTCTTGAATTGAGCCTTCTCAAAATCAATCTTGTTCTTGAGCTCAACGATTCGCTGAGCGATAGCTAGCTCAGAAGCAATGGCGCCATTGAAGGCGATGCTGAGGCCAATGGGAAGCCGCAAGTCATCAAAGCTAACATTGGGGGTGTCGAACCATTCATCAATGAAGTTGTGAATAATTGCCACATCAAAGAGACGCAAGTTGTTGAAGATTTCTGCTTCTTCTTTGCTTTTGATCAATTGCTCAAGGCCATCATCAGCAAGATCTTCATCACTTGAAAGATCAATGGGATCATCGCGCAGAATTGCGGCAGGAGTCAAGGCTCTTTGATCAGATGGTCTAACAAGTTGCTTCTTCTTGCCCGTTCTCTTGGAGACACGGCACAGATCTTCAGATTGCACACTGGCTTCAGGAGGTGCAGTGGCCAGTGGCTTCGCATGAGAAGACTTTGGAGGTGCAGCTGATGTTGAAGCCTTTAGTTTCTTTTGCTTCTGCGCCTTTGGAGGAGGAGCAGGGGCTTCATCAGTATGAGCATGTCACATCCCTGGTCCTGGTATGCAGTAGGCTAGCCATTCATGTGTGCATCATGTTTAACTTTTCGAATGAACTTGAAATGGGGATGACAAAACCCCCAGCACCCCCCTGAAGACAACTAGGGTTTACTAAAATCTTTTTCAATGAACCTGAAATGCCCTTCTAAAATGTCCATCATTTTTGTCCTGGGTTAGAACCTCTGGCAAAATTGGTTCACATTTTTCTAGGACAACATTGGGTCACTGAATTAAATCATACTCTCTTTGCATTTGGGCATTTAAATGCTATAAAATATTTTAAATGCTCAAATAATCCCAAACTGAAATGTTTACTGTAGGATATATTTCCAACAGTGGTCAGGAGTAGTTGCATGATTTTTGGGATTGATTTAGTACTTTTTAATAAAGCCACAAAGTTGCAGTAAAATAGAAAATAGTAATTTAAATATAAAACGGAGAGAGAGAGAGAGAGAGAGGAAACTACCTGGGCCGCTTACCTGTCGAGCCTGGCGGCCCACCACCGCCTCCTCCCTGTCGTCTTCCTCTCCCGCCAGAAGGACGGAGGTGCGTGGCCGCCCCGCGCCGGCCACCTCCTCCCTCCCTGCCTGCCTGGCTCCTCCCCGATGCTCCTAGATGACGCCACGGAGCGCCACACACCCCCTGGACCGCTCTCACTCTCTCCCGTGCCTTCCCCTCCTCTCCCCGCTCTCTCTCACCGCACCCGAACGCGCCCGCCACCGCCGACGTGCACCACCGCGGCCACAACCACTCCCCCGCTCCCTCTCCGTCCCAAGCGTCTCCGCCTCGCCATCTCCGTCCTCTCCACTAAGTCACGCAGCGCCAGAAGCTCTGCTGCGCCGCCACCACCGCCATTTCCCTCGTCGGCCACCGAAGATCGTCGTCGTCGATTCGCCGCCCTGAGCGCCTCCCCGAGCCCACGGAGCTGCCCTTCGACCTCCCTATGAGCTCCTGTTGCTTCCCCCTCGCTCTCCCCCTCCGTTCTCGTCCCTAGCCCCGTTTTCCGATCGAGCCCGAGAGATCACCGCCGCCGACCATGGCGCCGCCGTAGCTAGAGCACATCCATGACACATTAGAGACCACCTCCGTGCTCAGAGAGTCCACAGGACTCCGTAGCAACCCGCAGCTCATCCTCCCGTGCACCAAAACGCAGTGTCCGAGCGTGCCCGTACTCCGGCCGCCGCGGAAGTGCTCGCCGTCATCCACTCCGGCCATCCCAGCAGCTGCCACTTGCACCACCCGACGCGCCTCCCTACGGGCTTTTGAAAGAGCCTAGCCGCGCTTCGAACGGCCGCCGGAATCGGCCGGCCGGAGTACCTCCACCGTCGGCTATGGTCGCCGGCGGCTAACCGCCGACGTACCCGGCCATTAGGGCCTAAGCACCCTACTAACAACCCCTGGAGTCAATGACAGCCGGGCCCCACCGCCTAACTAACCAGCTAACTAAAATAGTTTACGGTTAATCTAATTACAGTGGGCCCACGTGTCAGTTTTGACTACGCTGACGTGTTCGTTGACCAGGCCCACCTGTTTGTGACTCCAGCCAGCGCTGTGTCACTGACCTAGGGGTCCCACCGGTCAGGTTTGACTTGGGGAAGCCCTGTTGACCCTGCTGACGTCACCCTGACGCCGTGCTGACGCAATAAATCCTTTTCTGGAATTAGTTAATTCTTTTAATCAGAAAATCCAGAAAAAGGCTTAAACTTCTAAAATTCATATAAATTCAACCGTAACTCAGAATGAAATAATTTATATATGAAAAATGATCAGAAAAATCCAATCTATCCATATGTACCATTTTCATGCATGTTTGAATAACTTAAAGCTGCTGTATACAACAATTTGAATAAATGGCATGTGAAATGCCTTATATGGAGTTTGAATTTGAATCTTGGATTCAAACCAACTTCATTTAATCTGGTTTTAGTTGCATTAGCACAAACCACAGCATATTGCCATGTCACACTCATGCATCATATTGTTGCATTGCATTGATTGTGTTCTTTCTCTGTTGCCGGTGTTTGTCCCCCCTTAGTAGACGTTGTTCCGACGATGAGATCGATGACACCGATGAAGAGATATACTATCTTCAGAAGTGCCAGGCAAGCAAAACCCCCTTGTTCATTCCGATACAATCCCACTCTCTCGCTCCTGCTCTCTTTTACTGCATTAGGACAACAACGATACAACGGTTACTTGATGCGGTAGTTGAACCCCTTTATCCTCTGCATGACCTGTCATTGCTACAATAAATAGATGAAACCCACTAGCATGAGTAGGAGTTGTTTGAGCCCTGATGTGCCTACTCATTCATGCTTGTTTGTCATGCCTGCTATTGCTTAGAGTTGTGTCAGGTCTGATTCATCAGGGATGAATTGGAGGTGTGTGAACATGTCCTACTGTGTGTGAGCTAAGTGTGTGAAAACGATTTGGTAAAGGTAGCGGTGAGAGCCCATGTAGGAGTACATGGTGGGTTGTCTCATTGAAGCCGCCCTTAGGAACTGAGTTCTGTGTTTGTGATCCATGAACAGTTACTACCACACATTGGGTTCCGGTAACTCGACCCCTCTCGACTTATTAATCAACTCGATCTCTGTCCAGGAGTTGCAACTAGTTTCTGGAGTTTGTAGGTAGTGCTAGTAGTCTACCAAGTGGCACCCGGTACAGGTGGGCTTGGGACAGACTAGGCACAGTGGCACGGTGTACCAAGTGGCACCCGGATGGTGGGCTTGGGAACCCTGCTCACATCGTTTGGGGCCGTGAGCAACACCCCGGCCAGATCTCCTTGCGGATGGAACCCGAATAGGCGATAAACCTGGACGAGAGACTTGTGTGGTTAGTAAGGTCATGGCCGACTCCCTCGCCAGGCTTCCGCTTGAAGGTTGCCAAGATACACGACGTGTACATGGTGGAAAGTGGCGAGAGCGTGTGTGAAGAAGTACACCCCTGCAGGGTTAACATTATCTATTCGAATAGCCGTGTCCGCGGTAAAGGACTTCTGGGTTGCCTCTACAGTTCATAGACAAGTGAAAGTGGATACTCTAAAATGCGCAAGATAAGCGTGAGTGCTATGGATGGCGTTCTCGTAGGGAGACGGGAGCGGATCCATAGGGGTGTATTGATATGGTGAATATGTGGACTCGTGTGCGCCACCTCAAAAGAGTTAC
Organism: Aegilops speltoides; assembly: GCA_021437245.1. Classification (NCBI taxonomy): domain Eukaryota; kingdom Viridiplantae; phylum Streptophyta; class Magnoliopsida; order Poales; family Poaceae; genus Aegilops; species Aegilops speltoides. The sequence goes on along the minus strand of CM038146.1, from coordinate 590,492 downwards.
TTGTAGTCGTAGTTTAGGATAGCCACCAAGTCAAAGCTGGCTTGCTGCAGTCAAACTCCACCATCTCCTTTGTTGATAATGATGCATATGTAGTTAGTTCTGATGTAAGTCTTGCTGGGTACATTTGTACTCACGTTTGCCTATTTTACATTTAGCTAGTAGTTCCGCGTCGACTTCGACGTTTAGCTTGTTACCTCAGCTACGATCTTGTGCCCTCGGCAGGATCTGGTAGATAGACAGGCTTCTCAGCCTTTTTCATTTGTAGATGTCTGTACTCAGACATGTTAAGCTTCCACATGTGCTTTGACTTGTATGCTCTGATTGTTGGGTCATGAGACCCATGTTTGTAATATCTCGCTCCTCGGAGCCTATTGAATAAAATACTTGAGTTGTAGAGTCATGTTGTGATCCCATGTTGTATTTGCACATATCGAGCATATTGTGTGTATGTTATTGAAATGCTTGGTATGTGTGGGATCTGACTATCTAGTTGTTTATCCTTAGTAGCCTCTCTTACCTGGAAATGTCTCCTAGTGCTTCCACTGAGCCATGGTAGCTTGTTACTGCTCCGGAACACATAGCCTGGCGGCATGTGTCCTTCTTCGTTCTGTGTCGTCCTTCGGGAAATGTCACGCGATGAATACCGAGTCCTATTAGCCCTTCTGCCCGGTTCACGAGTCTGTTAGCCCGCCAGCCAGTTCACGAGTCCGTTAGCCAGTGCTACAGCACCGATTCACTCGTGATGACCGACACGTTCGATGCCGGGTCATGGATGCCTGTCCTCTAAGTTTGTGCCACTTTGGGTTTACGACTAGCCATGTCGGCCGGGCTCCTTATCATATGGATGCTAGCGACACTATCATATACGTGTTCCAAAAGGCGCAAACGGTCCCGAGCAAAGGTAAGGCGACACCCGTGGGGATACCGTGCGTGAGGCCGCAAAGTGATATGAGGTGCTACATGCTAGATCGATGTGGCATTGAGTCGGGGTCCTGACAGCTTTGGTATCAGAGCTTGACTGCCTGTAGGATTACCAAGACAAACTGGTCGAAGTTGAGTCTAGAAATGCTTTAGTTATATAAGGGAATTGATTGTGGGATGGAACGTAAGGCTCTTTTACTCCTTGTACCTTATGCCTTCTGATCCGAGTCATCTTATCTTTCCTACGGGGTTAAGAAACTAGGCTTTCTCTTCTTTCTATCAGGATCACGTGTTACTAATCCGTAGACTTGTAGGATTGGTGGTTTTCAAGCCTTAGTTCAGTTCCTACTATCTCCGTGTATTCATAGTTGATCCCAGAACTTTGATATTGTGCTTCTAAGTGGCTATGCCACCATTTTCGTATTATGTCTCAAATTCTTTTAAGCATTTAAAGCCGTTATGCTGTCCGAGTCATTCCAGGTTTCTATATAGTCTGATGCACTTGCAAATCCTTTCCCTCTGGTTTTGAAGTTCCTTTGGGCCAGGTTAATCACACTAATTGCTGAGTTGAGGTATTCTATTGCCTCGACATATATGTTGGAGTTCTTATTATGACCCTAGGTGTCTTAGGGGATCATCTAGTAATCTAGCCATGAATTGTGTCCCAGTGTGATGATTTTGGCCATCATTCTCGAAAGCATCCCATGATGCCACTTAGTAGTAGGTGTCGTGGATTTGTCACAGCAGATGTCCTAGCGTAAGGACTTAGTCGTGGAGCCATCGCTACGGGTTTTCTTGCAGGGGTTAAAGCGGACACAAAGACACAAGGGTTTTTATACTAGTTCGGCCCCTTCGATGAAGGTAAAAGCCTACGTCTAGTTGTGATGGAATTGATGTAGTCTCGATGGCTAGGGAGCAAACAAGCTTCGCCTAGGCTCGAGTTGTGGTTGTCCCCCTGAACCGTCGCCGGGTCGTCCCCTTATATACACGAGTGACGCCCGTCGGTTCATAGAGTCCCAACCGGTTCATACTCGTATCCCGGTTGGTATCTCTCTATTCCTAACTTACAATACAAGTTATACATCAGGCCGGTTTACGACTACAAGCTCTAATCCGACTATAGGCCTTGGTCCTTTCTCTGCTTATACCACTAACAGAGCTAATCCGGCCCAAGCTGGCCGGTTTACACCTGGTGGTAATATCCCCAACATTAGGCCCCAGATTGATTTGAACTGGTTCATGTTAATCCTTCACAAAGCTTGTATCTTGGACATCTTCTTTTGTTTGGTAAATCGCCATGTCATCGTTGCTTCTGGTCACTGTAAACCGGCATGACGTCGTTGTTTCTGGTCACTGTAAACCGGCATGACGTCATCCTGAAATTTGATCCTTTGTAACGCCTTCTTTAACAGCAGTCCCTGGATCCACGCGTTTGACCTAGTTTTGCTGCCTTATAAATAGGACCGAAGGGTCATTTCTTTCCTCCCTTCGCTTCCTCTTCTTCGTCTTCCTCGCGCCGCTGCTCTTGGAGCTCCGCCATTGTCATCGACCTCTACTTCATCCTAGGCCGCTGCATCGACCTGAACGTACCAGAACACTGCAGCCTTTTTCCGCATCTTCTCCATTCCCGGTAAGCTTCTTCCCCTTTTTAAATCTGTTCTGTACTTAGATCTGTTTTTAGGGTTCCAGCTTCATACCGTGTTCTTCGTGCGTTCCCGTTTATCCTTTTAACTTTGAACCATGTTGTGAATCTGTTCTGTACTAATAGTAACTCCTGCGCATCCGCTGTACTTTCTCATCTTAATCCCATGGATCTTCTGCATATATATCTGCCTCATGGTCCACTTGCATTTCTTCTTTACTTCGCAAATATTTCTGTTTTCGAAAACCCGCGTTTGATCCGTAGTAATCATGGGATCTTGTGAAACTTGTTTCTGTAAGCTGTCCATAGCTTCAATTATTTCCAAGGCCTAGATTAGGCGGTTTAACTCACCATAAGAAAAAGCTGCTAAACTGGCACAGGCACACCATTAGTCCCCTTGTTGAACCGCCAGAGCTCATCTGACATCATATCACAATGAACCGATTTATATATACTGCCTCCGGTTTATCATAACTTAGATCAATCACTTTGTAACAAGCACGCCTTTGAACCGGATCCGTTACTTTTGTAGATCTTATCATGGCCAAACAAGTGTATGAATGCAACTGGGTTCCTTCCCGCGTCTCCGAGTCACAGCTGAATGAACTGGTATCGATTGGCGCTTTAGATGACAAAGATACGGTCCACTGGAGGGTTCCTGGAGAGGAATGTCCTCCCACACCTCAGGAAGGGGAAGTTGTGGTTTTTGCGGATCACCTGGCCCGGGGCTTCAAACCGCCCGGTTCAAAATTTTACCGGGACGTGTTGGCCAATTTTCAGCTCCGTCCCCAAGACATTGGCCCCAACTCTGTCACCAACTTATATCACTTTCAAGTGCTATCTGAAGCATATCTGCAAGAGGAACCTTCTGTTGAACTGTTTAGAGATCTTTTCCATCTAAACCGTCGCACTGAATTCACCGACGGCCCCAATACAGAATTGGGCGGTATGGCTATTCAGAAAAGGAAGGAAATCACGTATCCCCACGTCAAACTCCATACTCACCCCAAAGAATGGAATGCGACTTGGTTTTACCGCAAGGATACTTCTCCAAGGTGAAAATCCCTTACCGGCTTTCGCCCGAGCGGCTAAGCAATACTCATCCCTTTCCTCAAAGATTAAGCGCCAAAGAAAGAAGCAAATATGCCCGCGAATCGCCCAAGCTCCGAGCCTTTATGGCCAACGGTTTGACTCGAATTGATCTTGCACGCTGCTGGTTATCTTGGGGTATCTCGCCTTTGAGCCGGCGTTCGGTTTGATGTGTCAAGATCTTGGCAGCGCCGACGACCCACTCCGCACACAAAACTTGAACTTTTCGATGATGAAGTTACGGACTCAAGAAGAAGAATGCTGAATGAACCGGAGCATCTCTGCGCTCAAACCGGTTTGGCTCCTCATCGCACCACCAACCAACCACTGCGGTAAGTCTCGATCGCTTCATCATTAAACCTGTTATTGCTTCATGTATCCAACATTTAATTATTTCTGATCCAGGGTGATAATCCGTTTTGGAGCAAGAAACTTTCCCAAGACAAAGCGGATAAAGCTGGACGGCCAAACCGGCCCAAAACAAAAGTTGTCAAGAAATCAGCCCACAAGAGAAAGACCACTGCTTCATCTGACCCGGCTATTGACGATGATGTGGGTAATCTGGAACTTGATTCTCTTGGCTTGCTTTTTACACGCCTTATTGATGATGATGCTTGTCAGGATGATGCTAAAGCCAGCAACGCAGGATTTGCTGAGGTAACTATTCTTTCTTCCGATTCAACAAATTTGCCTTTACCAAAATTTCGCCAGGCAAACCGGAAAGTTAATTTTTCTCACCCTCTTGCTTACTTGGATCCCAAATTTCCTATGAAGACACAAAGAACATGAAGCTCGCCGCACAACCCCGCACGATGGCGTGTAGTTACCTCTGCGGTTTACCAAACAGCTCGGTTCGAAAGCGCCGCACCGAGGTTTCCGACCTTTTATTGCTTTAAATTCCAAAGCGGGTTTCTTCCACAACCTCTTAATCCGTCCGACCGATTATCGGGTTACTTCCCATTCATCCTGGCGAATCCTCACCACTCAGCTACCACCGCTGAAAATAGCCGCCGGGTAAGTCAAAACGGCCATATGCTTTCTGATATCTTCTGTAATGGATATGCCTTTTTCCTGACTCTTTGTCTCTTCAGAACCAAACCGAAACCCAGCAAGAAGGCCCGCTTGGACAAAACAGTTGAAGAGACTGCCGCTTCAGATCATGAGAGAGCGCCGGATCTTGAAAATTTTGCCTCTGACGATATTCCCAATGACCCTCCGGTTCAAGAGGTGGTTATTCCTGAAGAGAGGCCTGTCAATACTTCAACCTCTGCTGATCCACCTGGCAGCACTGTCCGGTTTGAGAAACCTCGCAGTCCTACTAAAACAGCCGTGCCCACACAATCCGTCGAGTCGAAAGATGATGACGTTGTGATTCTTGGTATGGGCGCTCGAGCCGGGAATCCTGCAACCTTAACCCGCATATTGTGAAAGAGGATTCTTCCACTTTGAATAAAGGAAAGTGGGATGTCGAGTTGGAAACATATGCCGCTTTAAGCGCCCAAGACCTTCATTCGGATATTTGAACCGCTTTGAAGAGCCGTGACTATGAAGCTGGCCTGGTCAAATTAATGAGGGACAAGTTTGAGGTAACTCACTCCTTTCCTTATCACCAGTATATTAGTCCTTGTAGCCCCCAAGGGCCGGTTTGTAATCTTGATCAAACCGGGACTTGAGTATTTTCTTGATCCATTTTGAAATCTACCCGCATAACTACAAGGGCCGGTTTAACTCTGCATACTTAAACCGGTACTTCAATAAAAACTGCCTGATGAAACATTGGTAGAATCAAATAGTCATTAGCCCCCAAGTGCCAAGTTGAATACTTGTATTGAGCTTGGGACTTTGCCATGTAGTAGCAGTAGAAAAATTGAAGGTACATTAGCCCCCAAGTGTCAAGCATATAACTGTGTTGTGTGGTTGGGACTTTGACTTGAATTGCTGGCTGAACATACTGTAAATGCACAGGCTGAGGTGAAAATCAAAGATGATCAGATTGCCGATTTACAAGCGGCTTTGAAAACCCAGCAGTCAAACAGAGAAGGCCAAGAAAGAGTTAACCAAAGGCCTTGATTGCTGCTGAAGAAGTGAAGGAAAGTATGAAGAAAGAGCAGCGATCTGGGCCACTTTGAAAAGGCTAATTTGATCAAACGGGCGAAAATGTCAAGCTGCCCTTAAACCGTGGTAGACGATCCGACACCAGAAACGGCAAGTACATTCTATGACCGCAGCAATCTTTGGTAAGTCTCTTTGAACAGTTGTGATATGTTACACCTGTTGTGTCATTGCTTCGGTTTGAAACTAACCGTTTACTGTTGTAGGCACACGCGTTGGGCACTTAGGAAATGATGCGGAAGAAATCAAGGCTGTCTATACCTTGGTAGAACAGCTGTATACCGGAGCCCAAAGATCATCACCACAATGTCACATAACCATCCGCGCCTTCTTTGATTCAAGATAGTCGAACCGGCTGTCCATGCTCCCGCGGATTGAAGAGGTGAAAAAATCTGCTGCTCGAACCGGAGCCATCAACGCCTTTGATCCGAGCCAAGGCACGGGTACGGACTTTGATCCCGTGGAAGCAGCTCAAGGCTATCCCGGTGTGAAAGAAGATGGCTCGATTTCAGTGAAAAAGATTTACGGCAATAAACCGTGCAAGACGCCCGCTAGCTTGTCGGTTGGTCAAGAAGTGACTTAGAGCATTATCAAGCGCAATACAATGATCAAAACAAGCGAGTGTCCGCCCCAACCTTTGAAGCGGAAAACCTGATCCCTCAATCCGTAAGCATACTTACGCCTCGATATTGAACCGTCTTCTCGATCCACGAAGAGGCTGTTTTCCAAGCGCTAATGGGAATCGATCGACCACCGTGGATTTCCAGCCAATGGGTAGAGATGAAGAGGTGAAGCGGCGGAGGATGAAGAGCAGGCTTGAACCGGAGGCCGGTTCAAACATCTGTTGTGGGCGATTTGCCCAAAGAACAATGATCTCACTTGGGCACCGTGTTGCCTTGTAATAACTTTAGTTAAAGCTTTCTGCCTGAATATGCCTTCGTGCATAAGTGAAACTTTTGTTTGATTCATACTCCCTGCAACCAGAAGAGTTGAACCTCGGTGGCGGTGACACCGCCAGCCGGTTTATGGTATTCAATATATATATATATATATATATCAAAAATCAATAAGTATATGATACAAATACCGCCAGATCTGGGCATGAAGTGGCGTAGCTAAACTTGAAGCGGAGGCCTTAAAACTATGACCGTCTGGGGAGATAATAACCCCCATATAACCGTGCTGAATCAGCACAAGCCCCCTTGTTATTCCGTGATGATGAATAGGAAAAAGGTAAACCGGGCAGATAAAACTCCGGTGTAATACCAAACCGTGTCCTGTCAGTTTGTGATTGACAGTTGAACCGGATAAAAACATTTGTCGGGTTAAAAAACGCAACAACAAAAAATCGAATACCAATTATGTGAAAATATGGTAACAAAGGCAATAACTCTTTGCAAAAGAAAAGCTTCATAGAGCTGGTCAGATGGCATTACCATGGTCAGACGCAACCAAGCCCCCCGAAGGCGAAGCGATGGTGCTAGTCGGCCAGTCCCTAAAAGACTCTTGGCGAGTACGCCGCCAAGTGGCATGACATTGGTTCTGGTTCACCAAGCCCCCAAATGACTCTCGCCCTATTGGCCGACCAAGAGGCGTGACTGTTCAGACGTGACCGTGTCCCCAATGATCTGGTGGCTTTCGCTTATCAAGAGGTGTTGCATTGGTTCGGACACCGACCAAGCCCCCAAGTGATAAATATAAATGTCAAGGGTAAACCGGAGGCCGCTTTAAAAATGTAAACACTCCATGTGACCACGCATGATAAGAAAGACAGAGACCCCGCTTTAGCCGAGGCTCCGTTTTTATTATATCAAGATAATATATACATTGTCATGCTATGTACATAAACCGAGCCGATGACTCAAGTGTAGTAAGGTCAAGATGAGCTATATTCCATGGTCTATTGGTCTCCTCCTCTCGATGTACGTGAGTCTTGACGCCTCGAATATCAATCGATAGTATGATCCGTTGTGTAGATTCTGTCGACCACAAAAGGTCCTTCCCAAGGTGGGGATAACTTGTGCATATCTGTTCGGTCTTGATGAGACGGCACCAAATCTCCTTCTTGAAAGGCTCGTTTTAACCCGGCGATCGTGATAACGACGAAGATCTTGCTTTGGTAAATCGCCGAACGGCGGTTGCCATATCACGCTCCTCATCCAATAGGTCCAAAGCGTCCTGCCGTGCCGTCTCGTTGTCCGCTTCAACATAAGCCGCTACACGGGCGAATCGTGTCGGATATCATCGGGGAGAACGGCCTCCGCTCCGTAGACCATGAAAAACGGTGTATACCGGTGGACGGTTTGGCGAGTATTGATACTCCATAGCACCGATGGTAGCTCTTCAACCCAGCACCGGTGTTCTCTCAGAACGGAACCGTAAGTCGGGTTTGATGCCTCGTAAGATCTCTTGATTAGCGCGCTCGCCGCCCGCTGGATTGGGGTGAGCCATCGATGACACGCTGCGGATGTGCTCACGCTCACAAAATTCTTTCATAGCACCCTTGTATAAATTAGTACCATTATCGAATGATACTGTGTGGAAAGCCAAACCGAAAATCACCTTTTGATGAATCGCACCGCTGTTGCCGCATCACACTTGGCCGATGTGTTCCGCTTCAACCCACTTGGTGAATTTGTCCACTGCCACCAACAGGTGGGTCTTCTTATCCTTGGATCGTTTAAAGGGTCCAACCATATCCAGCCCCCAAGTCGCAAACGGCCACGTTATTGGGATCATCCTCAATTCTTGTGCCGGTACATGAGCACGCCTGGAAAATTTCTGACATCCATCACACCGTTTAACCAAGTCCTCCGCATCAGCGTGAGCAGTCAACCAGTAAAATCCGTGACGGAACGCCTTCACCACCAGGGACTTTGAACCGGCGTGATGTCCACAATCCCCTTCATGGATTTCTCTTAAAATTTCACAGCCTTCCTCAGGGGAAACACAGCGTTGAAATGCCCCTGATACACTGCAATGATGCAACTCATCGTTAAGAATCGTCATAGATTTGGAGCACCGGATTATCTGTCTGGCCAGAACCTCATCTTCTGGCAACTCCCCTCGAGTCATATACGCAAGGAAAGGAATCGTCCAATCCGGAATAGCATGTAATGCTGCCACCAACTGAGCCTCCGGATCAGGAATAGCCAAATCCGCTTCACCAGGGAGCTGGACCGACGGGTTGTGCAAGACGTCCAAAAAGACATTAGGCGGGACCGGTTTACGCTGAGAACCCAACCGGCTTAAAGCGTCTGCCGCTTCGTTCTTCCGGCGATCCACATGATCCACTTGATAGCCCTTGAAGCAACCTGCGATATTATCCACTTCTCGACGATATGCGGCCATGAGGGGGTCCTTAGAGTCCCAAGTGTCGATACTTGCCGAGCCACCGGTCCGAGTCACCAAAGCACTTAACCCGCTTAAGTTCATCTCCTTAGCCATCCGGAGACCATGGAGCAAGGCTTCAGACTCAGCTGCATTATTAGTACGAGGAACATTAAACGGAGAACGAATAAAACTTATCACCTCGTGGGGAAGTTAAACGACTCCACCCCGAGCCTTCCAACCTGCTCGATCCGTCAAAATGAATAGTCCAAGATGTGTGATCCGCTTCTCCTCTGGCGCTTGTAACTCCGTCCGGTCATTAATGAAATCAACAAGCGCTTGTGACTTCATTGCTATGCGTGGTATATACTTTAGTCCATGCGGCCCAAGCTCGATGGCCCATTTTGCAATCCGGCCAGTCGCCTCCCGGTTCTGTATGATATCACCCAAAGGAGCTGAACTAACCACTGTGATAGGGTGCCCTTGGAAATATTGCTTCAGTTTCCGACTGGCCATAAAAACACCATAGACTAGCTTCTGCCAATGCGGATACCTTTGTTTGGACTCGATAAGCACCTCGCTGATATAATAAACCGGCCGTTGAACCGGATACTCCTTGCCTTCCTCCTTGCGCTCCACCACAATGGCCACGCCATCGCCGAGCATTGGCTGCCACATATAACAACAGCGGTTCCTTGTCAACCGGAGCCGCAAGAACAGGCGGATTGGCCAATTGCCGCTTTAGATCCTCAAATGCTTCGTCAAGCATTTGGACTCGCATTTAAATTATCTGTCTTCCTCAAAGATCGGTATAAGGGATGGCTTTTTCTTCGAGGCGGCTGATAAACCGGCTCAACGCAGCGATTCTGCCCGCCAGACGTTGAACATCATTGATACACTTCGGTTTAGCCAAGGAAGTAATAGCTGTAATTTTCTCCGGATTAGCCTCAATTCCTCTGTTAGACACCAGAAACCCCAATAACTTGCCTGCCGGAACACCAAAAACACACTTGGCCGGATTAAGCATCATCTTATAAATGCGCAAGTTGGCGAAGATTTCCTTCAAATCTTCCACCAGTGTCTCCTTTTGTCTTGATTTCACCACAATATCATCCACATAAGCATGTACATTGCGGCCGATCTGTGTATGTAGGCAATTTCACACACCGCTGATAAGTAGCTCTGGCGCTTTTGAGCCCAAAAGGCATAGATACATAATGAAGGCTCCAAAGGGAGTTATAAATGATGTCTTCTCCTGGTCCTTAACTGCCATTTTGATCTGATGATATCCAGAGTACGCATCCAAAAAACTTAAACGCTCACATCCTGCCGTGGCATCAATAATCTGATCAATGCGGGGGAGGGCAAAAGGATCTGCTGGACAAGCTTTGTTAAGATCTGTGTAGTCCACACACATACGCCAGGTGCCATTTTTCTTAAGGACCAGCACCGGATTAGCAAGCCACTCTGGATGAAACACCTCAATGATAAAGCCAGCCGCCAAAAGCCTGGCTACTTCCTCTCCAATGGCCTTGCGCCTTTCTTCGTTAAACCGGCGGAGGAACTGTTTCACCGGTTTATACTTAGGATCCACATTAAGTGTGTGCTCAGCGAGTTCCCTCGGTACACCTGGCATGTCAGACGGCTTCCATGCAAAGATATCCCGGTTCTCACGGATGAACTCGATGAGCGCGCTTTCCTATTTGGGATCCAGTTGGCACCGACAAAGGAACTGCTTGGACGAATCGCCTGGCACGAAGTCAACAAGCTTGGTCTCAGTTGCCGATTTAAACTTTAGATCCGATTCATGCTCCGTAGTTGGCTTCTTCAAAGGGGTCATATCTGCCGGATCAACATTGTCCTTATAGAACTTCAACTCCTCCGTGGCACAGACCGCCTCTGCATAAGCTGCATCGCCTTCCTCACATTCCAAAGCAACTCGGGGCTTCCATGCACCGTTATCGCCTTTGTAACCCGCATTTTGAGCTGCAAGTAGATATAACAAGGTCGTGCCATGAACTTAGCATAAGCCGCCGCCCAAACAAGGCATGATATGGACTCGGATTTTCACCACTTCAAAAGTTAGCTTTTCGACCGGAATCATGCTCGTCTCCAAAAGCCACATCCAGGGCTATCTTACCAACAGGATAAGCAGATTTGCCTGGTACTACACCATGGAACACCGTATTGGACGGTCTGAGATCCTTGTCTGTGAGACCCATGCGATGGAAAGTTTCATAGTATAATATATTAATACTGCTTCCTCCATCCATAAGCACCTTAGTGAACTTATAGCCCCCCACCTGAGGGTCTACCACCAATGCCAGCTGACCCGGATTATCAACCCTGGGGGGATGGTCCTCTCTGCTCCACACGATAGGCTGCTCTGACCAGCGTAAATACCGCGGCAACGCCGGTTCAACAGAGTTTACTGCCCGTTTGTGAAGCTTCCGATCCCGCTTGTCCAAACTAGTTGTGAAAACATGATACTGACCACTATTCAACTGCTTTGGTTGGCTCTGATAGCCTGACTGTTGCTGCTGCTGCTGGCCACCCTGATTATTCTGACTATTGTGATTGCCTTGATTAGGCCTCGAACGAAGCTCCATCGACCCGCCCATGGAAACCGGATCTGAACCGCCACCGACCCTGGTCATACCGAAAGCATTGGAGTTTTGAACTCCTGCATAATATAATAGTCTTTCCAGAGATGGTTCGATGGGGACTCCTTCGTCCGTGCTTGGGGCAAGGTTGATTCAACAAGTAATTCAAACGGCTTGTATTAGGATTTTGACCCGATTCGCCTTGCCTCTGCGCTGGCCTCATCCCCGCATTAGTGTTGGCTACGAATCCGGGTTGCCATCGCCTTGCGCTTGCCTCCGCTTTCCATGACCTGCCGGTTTGTACCGCTGCCCCTTGAGTTGCCGTTCTTCTTTCCTTCCTCGCTTCATCATCATCACTTCAGGATCCTTGGTATCTGTCCGAATCGGCCTACTTTACCAAAGCGCCATGAGGGTTCCTATATCATTGCGTAACCGCTTCATACGCCCCAATTTTAATTTCAAAGGCTCAAACCGCAGTTGCCTTCTAATGTTAAGATCGCCGAGTCAGCGTTGATCCGGTCAAGAGTGCAAAATCTCGAAACACGGCGCATCCAACGGGTTGTTGACTCCTTCTTCACGGACGCAAGCCGCCAGGTCTACTATGGACTTGGGCTGCTTACACGTATCCTTGAAGTTCGGATAAACCGGCCCGTGAATCGCCCCATGAACCGATAGAATTGGGCGGTAAGCTCTTCAACTGGCACGGGCTGCCTCCAAAGATCATGGTGAAGTACTTTGCACATGCGGTCTCATCAACATCTAGCATCTCCATGGCCATCTCATAACTTTCAACCCACGCTTCAGGGGACAGATCTGCGGTGTAATTCGGCACCTTGCGTGGGCCCTTAAAATCCTTAGGCAGACACACATTCCGTAAAGCGGGGATTAAACAGGGCACCCCTAACGCGGATGCGACTCCAGGTCCGGTGAAGGTGGTAGGGCGAACCGGTGTGTGTTGACCCGCATCATCCTGTGCTGCTAACTCGGCCTCCCTGCGTGCCCGGGCCCGATCCACTACCTCCTGAGCACCACGAATGCCGCCCATCGGGTGATTGCCTCGGGCCGCTTCACGGTCCCGCGCGTTGCTTGACATGGCCGGTTCATCCATACGCCTGCCGTAGCTCCGGCTTGGACGGGGCGTAGAGTGAATCCGATCACGGCTGTATGAATACGCTTCTCGCTGGATCGGCAGCGATCGAGAAGCTCCTTAACCCGGCGTGTCTCAACCGCCAGGGGAATCTCCTTCGATCGATCGCCTCCAATCGTGCAGCGGCTGCAACAAGGTTGTCCATAGGATTAGAATAATGACACAGGGGTGTTATGATGCGGCGGAGGAACCACCATGTTCGCTGCGGAGGCTCCATCAGCGGTTGGACCGTCGCTCCTGCTCCCAGTGCCTCAATCCGATTTACCTCCTGTCGGGCGGGTTATCGGGTCCGCTCCGGGTCTGAAAGAGATTTCTAGGATCAAATCTCGATGGCGGCGCGATCTATACTTCCGCTTCAACACCTCCGCGATGCACTCTGGTCAAGCATGAGTTTGTAAGCTTGTGCGTTTAAAGCGGCCCGCTCTGCGCCATACGCCTTCTTCTCGACGCTAGATCCGCTTTGGCTTGCGTGATCTGCTCTTTCACCTTTGCAATTTCTGCATTATGAGCCTCTGATCCGCTGGGTTGTCCTCCGCCATAAGCGCTGCTAGTGCATCAAACAGGTCCGACAGAACTTGAACCGCGCGGCGCGACCGGCCTCCTCTCGCTGCTGCCGCCGCTGAACCGGAAAGCATCGCTGCTGCGGTTGAAGAGTGGTTCGCTGCTCGCGTATCGCCATGAATACTCCAACCCGTTTAACTGGTTTGGGGGTCCGAATCTTGTCACCGCCGGAACAGCCCTCGATCATATCGCCGCAGCTGGTACAATGAATCGGCCTCTTCATTGAAGATTCATCGCGAGAATAAACGACGGTCTCACTACCGTGTTACGAACCGCCGCCGTACTCTCCTCCATGGGTGACTCAACGAAGACATGCCTCACGGCCGGTTTAACTGGGCAGGTCGCGACGCCGAGCCGTCTCGATGAGGTCGGCGCAGATGTCCGTTCAGCCCGTGCTCCCGATCTTGCCGATGAAAGCGTGTATGCCGCGAAGGGGACCCGTATCCATACTCGATTGAATCGGCCTCGGGACCCCATCCGGCGCCGCCGATGTAGATCCGCCGCGACGACTCTTGGTCATCCGCCCACGACGTAGCCTTCGAGTCCTTTGAGCTTGCCTCCAAGATCGCCAAACCATCGCGGCGATAGCCCCACGGTGGCGCCAACTGTCGTGGATTTGTCACGGCAGATGTCCTAGCATAAGGACTTAGTCGTGGAGCCATCGCTACGAGTTTTCTTGCAGGGGTTAAAGCGGACACAAAGACACAAGGGTTTTTATACTAGTTCGGCCCCTTCGATGAAGGTAAAAGCCTACGCCTAGTTGTGATGGAATTGATGTAGTCTCGATGGCTAGGAGCAAACAAGCTTCGCCTAGGCTCGAGTTGTGGTTGTCCCCTCGAACCGTCGCCGGTCGCCCCTTATATACACGTGACGCCTGTCGGTTCATAGAGTCCCAACCGTTCATACTGTATCCCGGTTGGTATCTCTCTATTCCTAACTTACAATACAAGTTATACATCAGGCCGGTTTACGGCTACAAGCTCTAATCCGACTATAGGCCTTTGGCCTTTCTCTGCTTATACCACTAACGGAGCTAATCCGGCCCAAGCTGGCCGGTTTACACCTGGTGGTAATATCCCCAACATTATTCTACTCCTGGGTTTTGAACCCGAGATTCACCCTACTTACCTCATGTTGACAGTGTTGCTAGTTCCTTTAGGATATTAGTAACCTTTACGATAGTCCTCGAGGTCCGTGGTATATCATTCTTCCAATACCATGAACCATTATGGCGGGAGTTCTTTTGAACCAAAAGATCACAACCAGAGTGCTCTTGATGAGTTCTCCATTCTATATTGTGAATCTGCCAGTCCTTCCTCTTCAGCATGGGTTATCGGGAAGAAATATGTTGAATTTGTTCGGCATACTAATCCATGCCTCCACAGCTCAGAAAGTTTTATGTTATTTGAGTTGTCCCTCCTTAGTTGTATCTCGACCCCCGTCTATCAATTGATAGTCAAGGGTATGCGTGCATTCGTTCATCGATGCCTATTACTCTTGTGGTCCGTCAAGCCATTCTATTTTGGGATGACTAGGAGAAACAAACTCCAGAACCTCATCCATATCCAGGATTGGGTCAAAGCAGTTGTAATTCGCAGATCAAAATGCCAATCCAGCTTCTGGTCTATTCTACCTTGAAGTATTACCTTCCTTATGCCAGGATTGTCATGAGAATTGCACCACTTCTTATGAATTCTTGACGCAGTGATACTTCTCACCATCATTTTCATTTCTCGGTTTCCGTGTTGTTGCAACCAGAATGCTGACAGGTGAACTATGATGTGCGAAATCAATACTCCTGGCAACTTTGTTGTTTGGTAGTTAAAGGACAATAATTTCATTCTGAGCGTGTTGGTTCTTGAATCATCACTCTAAGATAGATTGTGCTACCTAGTCCTTATTTTAGGTGCACCTTTTGATCAATGAGTTAGGGCTATGCCAATCCCTTGCTTATTTGATCATCTCGTCTTGCCCTGAAAAGCAAGATTGTTCTTGAGCTTAATAGCATATCGGTGCTTTGTGATTTTCCGATTATCTTCTCGGAAGTATCACCGGGTCGTCATCCGACCGCTATGTTGAGCTCGTGATCAAGTTGGTTTCTTGTAAACCACCCTTTCTCCAAGAATCTGTGTTGGGTACCCCTGAGCTAGTTGGTTAAGCTGAACAACAACTTGGATAGTTGGAAGATGGAAGCTTGTCTGATTTAGTTCATTTAAAGGGATATCTTGTATGTGTGTTGAAGAAAGATGATATCTTCATCAATTTATCCTTGTGACCAGTTGCTGGACCTATTGTCTTGCCAAAACTTTGATTTGAGTATGGGCTAACGTCGAATCAGACCAGAACCAACGATATTCGTAATGTTGTCTTACTCGTGGTTGATCCCTCGAGCATACACCATTATATCTTTTGGGTCTGACCAATGCTATCACTTGTTCACATAATTATGGAATTCCATTTTATGGAGATCTCGATGAATTGTTGTTGAGCCCATCGACAACATCTTTATCTTCTCCATGATCCGTGTTGAACATCCAGCTAGTGTTGGAAACTTTTATAAGCATTATCTTCATGTCCCGTGCATGAAGTATATGTTTGGATGTAAGAAGAGACTTCCTCTAATTCATGTGCACTTGGTGTAAGTTGCCGCCGTGGATCCGAGAAAGATTGTTTTCTTTTCTTTGGGATCATCCCAAGTCAGTCATGCATGTGCAAAGTATACTATGGTTTGGTAGATTAATTACCTCCACTCCATGTGTATTCCGTAGCACACCAAGCCACTGATTGATTTGTTCAAGGATAAGAAGTTCAAATGCTATTCCTGAAGGGCCCAGAAGGACATTGACATGACTTCGTTATTTCAATGATGGTCCCCCACTTGAACTTGGTAGTGTATTACTATAAGACTACTATGTTGTCATGCTTGTCTTGGACGGCGTGTTCACAGGTTTGTAGCAGAACCAGCTCATGTTTTGGAGCTTGCTATCGTAGATAATTTCCTGAGAATCTCGCAACGTCATCTCGTCCATTTGTGTTGCAAACTTTCTTTTTCAGACATGCTGTCTGAATTATCCTGTTACCAACCAGATCTGAATCTCAGGCAGATATGATGGTTGGAACTTCTTACAAGAACTATGATATAGGTTCCAGTGAAGTGGACGCACCTAGCTGGAAGTACTATCATTGTAGTATCTTGATTAAGGTGTTTGGTCACTACCCATAAGGATTTCATAGGATTTACTCCCTAGTTGTTCCTTATGGATGTTTGTGCTCCCGAAGTCCGACCTATACTTGATGAACACATTAATGCTTAAGTATGACTGTGGTATGTAGAACATCGAGGAGAACATTAGACGCGGAGTGCTAAATGTCTCTCGGTCGATCATCCAGATTTGGTCCCCTTGGCCTCGCCAAGGTGAAATGTGAGAAAGTGTTATCTTTCCTTTGCATCTGCATCCTCCACCGGTATTCATCATGGTGGTATGATGTGTTGCCAGGATCCTTGACACGGATATTGGTAAAACCTTGATGAATATGGAGATGCTCAAGTTCTTGAGAGCATGCTCAAGCGCTAGGTGTTATCATTGGCACTAACTAGGATTGCTCTCAGTTTCTCGGTTATGCTATAACTTTTCAAACAGTGGACTCACTCTCTACTGTTGAGCTTCTCCCCAACTACTACAAACATCCCTTGTGTTGTTTACAACAAGGTAATCCACATCATCCATTCTAGTCCGAGTATGTTATTCTACCGAACTCCTCCAAATGATCGATTGTGATTTGCCTTAAGCTGGTATAAAGAGTTTCAATGATCTCTATGTCAAAGGTAATTCTTTTTGCCACTTAAGGTAATAATTCTACGAGTCACCTCCTCTAAGATGTCTCGTTATAGTATAATGGCAATTCAACTCCTCGCTACGTTAGAGAACTGTTCATCACCTTCTTAAGTGTGAAATTGTTGTCTACCTGGTGAACCTCCGTCATCTATTCCACTCCATTCCTCTAGATGTATGCTTCGTGCCTCAGCTCGAGAGATGTTGCTATGTCTCATTCCCTGAGTTGATACTAAGTTGTTCGACCTTCAATAAGATCGATCCTTTTAGATTTTTTTCCCTATCCTCTCTTTGTCATGTTGGCTTGAGTTCTTAGAGCAAGACGACGAGACAAGATGGTGATTGAATCAACGTTCATTTGAAGTGCAACCTGGATCGTGAAGATTGCGTTAGTTACGTTTCCCTTCATTCTACCCTATGCTTGAATCTCGGGACGAGATTCTTGTTTAGTGGGGGCGAGTTGTCACATCCCTGGTCCTGGTATGCAGTAGGCTAGCCCTTCATGTGTGCATCATGTTTAACTTTTCAAATGAACTTGAAATGGGGATGACAGAACCCCCAGCACCCCCCTGAAGACAACTAGGGTTTACTAAAATCTTTTTCAATGAACCTAAAATGCCCTTCTAAAATGTCCATCATTTTTGTCCTGGGTTAGAACCTCTGGCAAAATTGGTTCACATTTTTCTAGGACAACATTGGGTCACTGAATTAAATCATACTCTATTTGCATTTGGGCATTTAAATTCTATAAAATATTTTAAATGCTCAAATAATCCCAAACTGAAATGTTTACTGTAGGATATATTTCCAACAGTGGTCAGGAGTAGTTGCATGATTTTTGGGATTGATTTAGTATTTTTAATAAAGCCACAAAGTTGCAGTAAAATAGAAAACAGTAATTTAAATAGAAAACGGAGAGAGAGAGAGAGGAAACTACCTGGGCCGCTTACCTGTCGAGCCTGGCGGCCCAAGTGTGGCCGGCCTAGCCCACCACCGCCTCCTCCCTGTCGTCTTCCTCCCCCGCAGAAGGACGGAGGCGCGTGGCCGCCCCGCGCCGGCCACCTCCTCCCTCCCTGCCTGCCTGGCTCCTCCCTGATGCTCCTAGATGACGCCACGGAGCGCCACGCACCCCCCTGGACCGCTCTCACTCTCTCCCGTGCCTTCCCGTCCTCTCCCTCGCTCTCTCTCACCGCACCCAAACGCGCCCGCCACCGCCGACGTGCACCACCGTGGCCACAGCCACTCCCCCGCTCCCTCTCCGTCCCAAGCGTCTCCGCCTCGCCATCTTCGTCCTCTCCACTGAGTCACGCAGCGCCAGAAGCTCTGCTGCGCCGCCACCACCGCCGTTTCCCTCGTCGGCCACCGAAGATCGTCGTCGTCGATTCGCCACCCTCAGCGCCTCCCCGAGCCCACGGAGCTGCTCTTCGACCTCCCTGTGAGCTCCTGTTGCTTCCCCCTCGCTCTCCCCCTCCGTTCCCGTCCCTAGCCCCGTTTTCCGATCGAGCCCGAGAGCTCACCGCCGCCGGCCATGGCGTTGCCGTAGCTAGAGCGCATCCATGACACATTAGAGCCCACCTCCGTGCTCAGAGAGTCCACAGGACTCCGTAGCAACCCGCAGCTCATCCTCCCGTGCACCAAAACGTCGTGTCCGAGCGTGCCCGTACTCCGGCCGCCGCGGAAGTGCTCGCCGCCGTCCACTCCGGCCATCCTAGCAGCTGCCACTTGCACCACCCGACGCGCCTCCCTACGGGCTTTCGAAAGAGCCTAGCCGCGCTTCGAACGGCCGCCGGAATCGGCCGGCCGGAGTACCTCCACCGTCGGCTATGGTCGCCGGCGGCTGACCGCCGACGTACCCGGCCATTAGGGCCTAAGCACCCTACTAACAACCCCTGGAGTCAATGACAGCCAGGCCCCACCGCCTAACTAACCAGCTAACTAAAATAGTTTAAGGTTAATCTAATTACAGTGGGCCCACGCGTCAGTTTTGACTACGCTGACGTGTTCGTTGACCAGGCCCACCTGTCTGTGACTCCAACCAGCGCTGTGTCACTGACCTAGGGGTCCCACCGGTCAGGTTTGACCCGGGGCGGCCCTGTTGACCCTGCTGACGTCACCCTGACGCCGTGCTGACGCAATAAATCCTTTTCTGGAATTAGTTAATTCTTTTAATCAGAAAATCCAGAAAAAGGCTTAAACTTCTAAAATTCATATAAATTCAACCGTAACTCAGAATGAAATAATTTATATATGAAAAATGATCAGAAAAATCCAATCTATCCATCTGTACTATTTTCATGCATGTTTGAATAACTTAAAGCTGTTGTATACAACAATTTGAATAAATGGCATGTGAAATGCCTTATATGGAGTTTGAATTTGAATCTTGGATTCAAACCAACTTCATTTAATCTAGTTTTAGTTGCATTAGCACAAACCACAGCATATTGCCATGTCACACTCATGCATCATATTGTTGCATTGCATTGATTGTGTTCTTTCTCTGTTGCCGGTGTTTGTCCCCCCTCAGTAGACGTTGTTCCGACGATGAGATCGATGACACCGATGAAGAGATATACTATCTTCAGAAGTGCCAGGCAAGCAAAACCCCCTTGTTCATTCCAATACAATCCCACTCTCTCGCTCCTGCTCTCTTTTACTGCATTAGGACAACAACGATACAACTGTTACTTGCTGCGGTAGTTGAACCCCTTTATCCTCTACATGACCTGTCATTGCCACAGTAAATAGATGAAACCCACTAGCATGAGTAGGAGTTGTTTGAGCCCTGATGTGCCTACTCATTCATGCTTGTTTGTCATGCCTGCTATTGCTTAGAGTTGTGTCGGTCGATTCATCGAGGATGAATTGGAGGTGTGTGAACATGTCCTCACTGTGTGTGAGCTAAGTGTGTGAACACGATTTGGTAAAGGTAGCGGTGAGAGGCCATGTAGGAGTACATGGTGGGTTGTCTCATTGAAGCCGTCCTTAGGAACTGAGTTCTGTGTTTGTGATCCATGAATAGTTACTACCACACATTGGGTTCCGGTAACTCGACCCCTCTCGACTTATTAATCAACTCGATCTCTGTCCTGGGAGTTGCAACTAGTTTCGGAGTTTGTAGGTAGTGCTAGTAGTCTACCAAGTGGCACCCGATGCAGGTGGGCTTGGGACAGACTAGGCCTGATGTACGGTGTACCAAGTGGCACCCGGATGGTGGGCTTGGGAACCCTGCTCACATCGTTTGGGGCCGTGAGCAACACCCCGGCCGGATCTCCTTGCGGATGGAACCCGAGTAGGCGATAAACCTGGACGAGAGACTTGTGTCATTAGTAAGGTCCTGGCCGACTCCCTCGCCAGGCTTCCGCTTGAAGGTTGCCGAGATACACGACGTGTACATGGTGGTAAGTGGCGAGAGTGTGTGTGAAGAAGTACACCCCTGCAGGGTTAACATTATCTATTCGAATAGCCGTGTCCACGGTAAAGGACTTCTGGGTTGCCTCTACAGTTCATAGACAAGTGAAAGTGGATACTCTAAAATGCGCAAGATAAGTGTGAGTGCTATGGATGGCGTTCTCGTAGGGAGACGGGAGCGGATCCATAGGGGTGTATTGATATGGTGAATATGTGGACTCGTGTGCGCCACCTCAAAAGAGTTACTTGTAGTCGTAGTTTAGGATAGCCACCGAGTCAAAGCTGGCTTGCTGTAGTCAAACTCCACCATCTCCTTTGTTGATAATGATGCATATGTAGTTAGTTCTGATGTAAGTCTTGCTGGGTACATTTGTACTCACGTTTGCCTATTTTACGTTTTTGCAGAGACTTCCGTCTCACTAGTAGTTCCGCGTGGACTTCGACGTTTAGCTTGTTACCTCAGCTACGATCTTGTGCCCTCGGCAGGATCTGGTAGATAGACAGGCTTCTCAGCCTTTTTCATTTGTAGATGTCTGTACTCAGACATGTTAAGCTTCCACATGTGCTTTGACTTGTATGCTCTGATTGTTGGGTCATGAGACCCATGTTTGTAATATCTCGCTCCTCGGAGCCTATTGAATAAAATACTTGAGCTGTAGAGTCATGTTGTGATGCCATGTTGTATTTGCACATATCGAGCATATTGTGTGTATGTTATTGAAATGCTTGGTATGTGTGGGATCGACTATCTAGTTGTTTATCCTTAGTAGCCTCTCTACCGGAAATGTCTCCTAATGCTTCCTTCGAGCCATGGTAGCTTGTTATCGCTCCGGAACACTTAGCCTGGCTGGCATGTGTCCTTCTTCGTTCTCAGATTCTGTCCCTTCGGGAAATGTCACGCGATGAATACCGGAGTCCCGTTAGCCGCTACAGCCGGTTCACCGAGTCTGTTAGCCCGCTACAGCCGGTTCACCGAGTCTGTTAGCCAGTGCTACAGCCTGGATTCACTCGTGATGACCGACACGTTCGATGCTTTGGGTCATGGATGTACGTCCTCGTAAGTTTGTGCCACTTTGGGTTTACGACTAGCCATGTCAGCCGGGCTCCTTATCATATGGATG
Source organism: Aegilops speltoides (assembly GCA_021437245.1). NCBI lineage: Eukaryota > Viridiplantae > Streptophyta > Magnoliopsida > Poales > Poaceae > Aegilops > Aegilops speltoides. Next base: position 568,722 of record CM038146.1, on the reverse strand, counting down.
CTAGCGACACTATCATATACGTGTTCCAAAAGGCGCAAACGGTCCCGGGCAAAGGTAAGGAGACACCCGTGGGGATACCGTGCGTGAGGCCGCAAAGTGATATGAGGTGTTACATGCTAGATCGATGTGGCATTGAGTCGGGGTCCTAACAGAGCATCATGATCAGAATGATCAACTTTGGCACCTTGGAGCATGATGTAAGTGATGAGGCCGTCAATGTTGGCGAAGGGGCCAATGACATTTGGTTCTGCATCACAAGAGCCGTCAGCACGAGGAGCAGAGGGACAAGGGTTGAAGTCTAATCCCAATGATTTCTTGTTTTCCTTTGCCGAAGCCTTTGCGTGCTGGAAGTTGCGCTTGAAGAGGGCATCATCACGACACCAGAGTAATGAGGTGGGATTGGCACTCTTAGGCTGATGTCCATGGACCATACAAGGATAGAAACCTTGATCAACAGCTTCAGCTCTGTTCTTGGGTTGAAGGCCTCGATAGAGAATATCGCCCCAAGGACTTTTGATTGCATACTTCTCTGCATATTCCTTGGTCACGAATTTGTACTTGAACCATTGTTCAGCCCAATAGCGTCGAATCCATTGGATTCGCGTCTTCCTCTGATGATAATTCTCTTCTGGATCTGTCTTGTAGAGTTCTGCTAAGTCTTCAGGCAGATCTTTGGATGTTCCTTCTCTGCGCTGTCTTCCACCCTTCCTTGCAGATTCTTCTGAAGCCATGAATTTCGAACTGAAAGGCTTCAATACGTTCAAAGGCTTCAGATACTTTTGCTTGCTGGTCAAGCAGGAACTAGCTTCAGGAGAATTTATATGATGTTGTAAGTATTCTTTAAACGAATGCAGACTATGTGAACCAAGGGATTCTCCCACGGACATGTACCTGTGACAGCATTAGAGATGCGAGGGAAGGGGAAGAGGTCATATGCATTCTCAGAAGATTTCGAAGATAAATCAGTTTGAAGACATTGACCTCATGATGCGAACACATTCACATATATAGGTGAGTTGGTTCCAGATTTGTACCAATCCGTGAACAAGTACAAGTGAGGAATCAACCTAGATAGGAAATCTAAGTGAATCGACTAAGCAGTATGAGATGCAGACGAAATAGATCTAGCTTTGAATAGATAGAAACTACTTTCGGTAAACAGGATGAATCCTGAAGATCAAAAAGGTGGTAAAAATAGAGTTATAATTACCGCACGACGAACTGCTAGATGGGAAGAGTGGGAGACCGAGCAGTTCAGCCCATCGTGCCCTAACTTGGCGACAGAGGACACCTACGGCGACGGCGGAGAGAACGATGTCCGCGGCCGGCGTGAGGACGGCGTCGGAGAAGTTGCGGCAGCTAAGCGCTTTGTCGTCGGCGTTGTCGCGAGCTAGCGGTGGCGCTAGGGTTTTGACGGAGGTGGAGAGGTGGAAGAAGAATTTCTTTACCGCAGGGGACATGTATTTATAAGTAGGTGAGAGACCCAGCGCAATTACGCATGTGCCCCTGGCGGTTCACATCTGAGAGGCACGTGGCAAGCATGCAACATACTCAGAGTAGTCCCACGTTCCCACGCCCGCCAGGCATGTCGTAGAGTTGTTCCGGCTTCTCCAGATTTCAACAGTAAAGATAAGCCATTTAAAACAGATTTAATGTTTGTCTCTTTGCCTTCTGCTGACTAGGACACAGAGAAGACATTCGATAGTTTCAATAGAATGCATATGATTTGGACAGATAGTGTTGAGATAGAAGCATGGAGAGGTTAGGGTCCGATCACATTCACTTAGTTCAAAAGATTCAATCTTGAAGACATAGCTATAAGTGAACGCTGTAGAGGACAGAACACTAGTGTATATATATTAGAAAGCATTCAAATCATCATAGTGCAGAAAGTCATGAAGACAAATTGAAACTGAAGACAAACCAAATGCGAAGTCATTGCAATATAACACCTTGAGTGAAACACTTCAAACAAGAAAAGTTGGTGGTGGCGTTACCCACCGTATAGGAAGTATTAGACCCAGCCACGGCACACAATTATCATGGCACTCCGAAGTCAAATTACAAGTTAATGTATTCACACTTAGAGTGTAAATCTTCATTGATTGAAGACATACATTACTTTGTGTGTTGCACATCTAAGTCATCAACATGCATAAGTGTTAGGATGTGTGCCTGATCACAGGACATTCGAGGATTCCAAGATATTTAGCTCACACCGTAACTTGCAAAACCTTTTCGCATCCAAGGGCTTTGTGAAGATATCTGCCAGTTGCTCTTCAGTGTTGACGTGCATGATATCTATATCTTTCTTCATAACATGATCTCTGAGAAAGTGATGACGAATTTTAATGTGCTTTGTCTTCGAGTGTTGGACTGGATTGTTGGCTATTTTGATGGCACTTTCGTTGTCACAGAAGAGTGGTACTTGTTTCAGATTGATGCCATAATCCTTGAGAGTTTGCTTCATCCAAAGAAGCTGAGCACAACAAGATCCAGCAGCAATGTATTCAGATTCAGCAGTTGAGAGTGATACACAGTTCTGCTTCTTCGAAGACCAACAGACAAGTGATCGACCAAGAAAATGACATGTGCCAGATGTAGACTTGCGATCCACCTTGTCACCAGCATAATCAGCATCCGAGAATCCAACCAAATCGAATCTTGAGCCCTTGGGATACCATAATCCGAGTGTTGGGGTGTAAGTCAAATATCGAAGAATTCGCTTCACAGCTAAGTGATCCGATTCCTTTGGTGCCGCTTGGAATCGAGCATACATGCAAACACTAAGCATAATATCTGGCCTAGATGCACATAAATAAAGCAAAGAACCAATCATGGAGCGATATACCTTTTGATTGAACTCTTTACCATTGTCGTCGGGACCAAGATGGTGTTTGGCTGGCATTGGCGTCGTGTAGCCTTTGCAGTCTTCATTTCCAAACTTCTTCAGACAGTCTTTGAGGTATTTCTCTTGAGATATAAAGATGCCATTCCTCTCCTGGCGAATTTGAAGACCAAGGAAGAACTTCAGCTCACCCATCATGGACATTTGATATTGATCTTGCATCATGTACCCAAACTCATCACTGTACTTCTGATTGGTGCATCCGAAGATTATGTCATCCACATATATTTGGCACACAAATAGTTCACCATCATATGTCTTCGTGAAGAGAGTGGGATCGAGGGATCCAGGTTTGAAGCCTTTACTCTTCAGGAAGTCTTTGATTGTATCATACCAGGCGCGAGGAGCTTGTTTGAGGCCATACAGTGCCTTGTTTAGCTTGTACACCATATCAAGATGTTTTGGATCTTCAAAGCCAGGTGGTTGTGCGACATATACTTCTTCTTCAATCTTGCCATTGAGAAATGCACTCTTCACATCCATTTGATGTAGCAAGATATTGTGATGATTAGCATAGGCTAGCAGTATTCGAATAGCTTCAAGCCTAGCAACAGGAGCAAATGTTTCATCAAAGTCAATTCCTTCAACTTGAGTGTAACCTTGAGCCACAAGACAAGCTTTGTTTCTGACGACTTGACCGTGCTCATCTTGCTTGTTTCGATATATCCATTTAGTTCCAATAATGTTATGCTTGCAAGGATCCGGTCGCTTGACAAGTTCCCAAACATTATTCAGCTTGAACTGTTGAAGTTCTTCTTGCATGGCTTGAATCCATTCAGGTTCCATAAAGGCTTCAGCAACTTTCTTGGGTTATGATATTGACACAAATGAAAAGTGCCCACAGAAGTTTGCTAGCTGTGTTGCTCTTGATCGAGTGAGCGGACCAGGTGCATTGATGTTGTCAATAATCTTCTCTATTTGAACTTCATTTGCAACACGAGGATGAACAGGACGAAGACTTTGCTCTGGCTGATCATTGTCATCATTGGGAGAATTGTCTTCGGTCTGAGCATTGTCTTCAGGTTGATTTGGTGCAGAGATGATAAGTTCCTCTTCAGGCTGTGCATCAGAGGGCATGATTTCGCCAGTTCCCATCAGCTTGATAGACTCGTTTGAAGGAGCTTCATCTAGTGTACTTGGCAGAAACTCTCTCTGTGAACCATTGGTCTCATCAAACTTCACATCCACAGTTTCAATGATTTTGTAGAGAAAAAGGTTGAAGACTCTGTAGGGGTGTGAATCCTTTCCATAGCCAAGCATGAAGCCTTCGTGAGCCTTAGGTGCAAATTTTGACTTATGATGGGGATCCTTGATCTAGCATCTAGCTCCAAATACTCTGAAGTAACTGACGTTTGGCTTCTTGCCAGTGAGCAGCTCATATGATGTTTTGTTGAGAAGCTTATGGATGTACACACGGTTGATGATGTGACATGCAGTATCAATAGCTTCGGGCCAGAACTTCCTTGGTGTCTTGTATTCATCTAGCACTGTTCGAGCCATCTCAATGAGGGTTCTGTTTTTGCGCTCAACGATGCCATTTTGCTGAGGTGTGTATGGAGCAGAGAACTCATGAGTGATTCCCATTGTATCCAGATCTGAGATCAAGTCCAGTGTTCTTGAATTGAGTGCCATTGTCACTTCGATGTTCTTGATCTTCACACGATAGTTGTTCATTGCTCGATTTAAAGCGCTCAAGACATCTTGCACTTCAGTCTTGTATGTAATTATATGAACCCATGTGTATCTTGAGTAGTCATCAACAATGACGAAGCCATAGAGACAGGCAGTTGTTGTGAGGGTGGAGTAATGAGTAGGTCCAAATAAGTCCATGTGTAACAGCTCGAAGGGTTGAGATGTTGTCATGATTGTCTTCGAGGGGTGCTTTGCCCTTGTCATCTTTCCAGCTTCACAGGCACCACACAGATGATCCTTCTTGAACCTGACATCTTCGATACCTATCACATGCTTCTTCTTGACGAGCGAGTGTAAGTTCCTCATGCCAGCATGTCCCAGCCTTCGATGCCAGAGCCAGCATTCTAAAGCTTTTGTGCGAAGACATACGGCAAGCTATGGACCTGCTGAGAAATCTACCATGTATAGATCATCTTTTCGATACCCTTCAAAGACAAGAGATTTGTCAGATTCCATTAGTACAAGGCAATGATATTTGCCAAATATCACAATCATGTTCAAGCCACAAAGCATTGAGATAGACATTAAGTTGAAACCAAGGGATTCAACAAGCATCACTTTATCCATGTGTTGATCCTTTGAGATTGCAACTCTGCCTAGACCCAATACTTTGCTTTTACCAGTGTCAGCAAATGTGATTTGACTCTTGTCGGATGGACGTAAGGTTGAGTCCATGAGAAGACTTCGATCACCAGTCATATGATTTGTGCATCCACTGTCCATAATCCACTCTAAAGCTTTTGGTGATGTACCCTACAGTGCAGTTAGGAGGATAGGCTTCACAAGTATGTTGTGAAGCATAAGCATTTGACACATATAGGGACAGTCACATCTTATATCAAGGTTACGACATAGTTTGACAGATAAGAAATTCAGATGTCAAGCATATAGAATGATATTTTAACGTGCGTCCAAGTGAGTTTTAGGTCCCCAGCAATAATATCGGACGCCATTGATTGCTGGCTGGAGACCACATTCTGCAAAAGAGAGTTAATTCTTCTTCACCACCTACATTTTCAGGGGTGGCTTAGAAGCAATGAGTCTAAGTGCAGCATCTGAGAATTTCGGCTTTGAAGCCCTAGCAAATAGCCTTGCAGGAGGTGAATGATACTCATGTGAATAGGCAGAAAAGTTCTTAGTTTTATGAACATAGCGGTTTGAAGACACACGCTCGTATTCATGAGTCTGAGTATGATTTCCCTGCAAAACATTGGCGTTAGGGTGACTCAAGTGAGTCTCGTGTTCGTAAGTAGCCGTTGGACCATATGATGCCTTTGGTCTGGGGTTTGTCTTCTTCACTGGTGGTGTCATGATGACATTCACAGGAAGATTCTCAAGGCAGCTTTTGGGAACCCAGATCTTCTTCATAGGAGGTCCATTCCTGCAGTTAGTACCAATACCTGGCAAACACTTCACCATTCTGATTTTTGAACAGCTTATAGTTTGCATCAAAGGATTCATCAATGATAATAGGATTAGCACAGGTAAATCTAGATAAGGTGGATGGATCCACTGAAGGTTCCTTTGCAGCAACCCATGTGGTTTTGGGATCCGCCAAAGCTTCAAAGAGGAACCATCAAGATTCATTTTCCTCTCAACCCAACACCCTCTTTCCTAGGGTTTCGGTTCAGAATCTGCTTTTTGAGGACATCGCAGAGTGTCCGATGTCCCTTCAAACTTTTGTACATCCCTGTTTCAAGCAATGTCTTCAACCTAGCATTTTCATCAGCAATACTAGTGGTATCCTCCGCAGAGGGGTTAGTAACCACTTCAGTAAGTGAAGACAATGAAACAGCAGCAGTAGTGGAATATTCAGCAACAGCTGTAGCGTTATCACGCTCAATGCATTTTAAACATGGTGGTTCAATTACATCCTGTGCGGAACTGATCTGTTGGGCGCGAAGTGACTCATTCACCTTTTGAAGATCTTCATGAGCTGCTCTCAATTTCTCAAGATCTTGTTTCCTTTGAAGATAATCATAGGAGAGCCTTTCATAAGTTGTTGAGAGCGATTCATGACGACCTTCAAGTTCTTGGTACTTAGCATGAAGATTTTTTTTATGTCATCAACTAAGGACTGTGAGCGTGTCATTTCAGCGTCCAACAGGTCATCGCTTTTGTCTAACAGTTTTTGAGTATGTTCCATAGCCTTTTGTTGTTCAGTTGCAATTTTAGCAAGTGTTTTGTAGCTGGGTTTGGATTCACAATCAGAGTCATCTTCACTTGACGTTTGAAAGTAAGCATCGCAGGATTTTACCTTGGCACCACGTGCCATGAAGCAGTAGGTGGGAGAAGGATCATCTTCGTCATTGGCTTCAGCGTTGGTGCGGAAGTCATTGTCTTCAGTGTTGAAGATGGACTTGGCGACATAGGCTGTGGCTAAAGCCAGAGTTGCAACGCCAGGGTCAGACTCCTCTCCAGATTCCACCTCCGCCTCCTCAGAAGCTGACTTCTCCTCTGAATCCACTTCCTTGCCAACAAAAGCACGAGCCTTGCCAGATGAGCTCTTCTTGTATGATGAAGACTTGGAAGAAGACTTGGAAGACTTTGAGGATTTCTTCTTCTTCTTATCATCAGAATCATATTCCTTGCTCTTCTTCTTCTTCTTCTCATTGTACCACTATGGACACTCAGATATGTAGTTACCAGTTTTCTTGCACTTGTGGCAGGTTCTCTTCTTGTGGTCATGTGTCGAAGCTTCATCATTCTTGGAGCTGGATCGTGAAGACTTTCTGACGCCCCTTTCTTGGTGAACCTCTGAAACTTCTTCACAAGCATGGCAAGTTCCTTTCCAATGTCTTCAGGATCATCAGAACCGCAGTCCGATTCTTCTTCAAATGAGGAAACAACTTTTGCCTTCAAAGCACGAGTTCGGCCATAGTTTGGACCATAGATATCTCTTTTCTCAGAAAGCTGGAACTCATGTGTGTTGAGCCTCTCAAGTATATCAGACGGATCGAGTGTCTTGAAATCATGATGTTCTTGTATCATGAGGGCAAGGGTGTCAAAGGAGCTGTCATGTGATCTCAGAAGTGTCTTGACGATTTCATGCTTGGTGATCTCAGTGGTGCCAAGAGCTTGAAGCTCATTTGTGATGTCAGTCACACGATCAAACGTGAGTTGGACATTTTCATTGTCATTCCTCTTGAAGCGGTTGAAGAGGTTGCGAAGAACACTGATCCTTTGATCTCTCTGGGTTGAGACGCCTTCATTGACCTTGGATAGCCAGTCCCAGACTAGCTTCGACGTTTCCAGAGCACTCACACGGCCATACTGTCCTTTGGTTAGATGACCACAGATGATGTTCTTTGCAGTGGAGTCCAGTTGAATGAACTTCTTGACATCAGTGGGGGTGACACCTTCACCAGTTTTGGGAACGCCGTTCTTGACGACATACCAGAGGTCGACATCAATGGCTTCAAGATGCATGCGCATGTTATTCTTCCGGTAGGGATATTCAGTTCCATCGAACACGGGGCAAGCAGCGGAGACCTTGATTATCCCTACAGTCGACATAGCTGAAACTCCAGGTGGTTAAACCGAATCACACAGAACAAGGGAGTACCTTGCTCTGATACCAACTGAAAGTGCTAGTATCGACTAGAGGGGGGTGAATAGGCGATTTTTATGGAAGTCTTCAAAACTTGGAAGTTTCAAAGACAAACAATAGAAACAACCTAATTGATATGCAACGGAAGATAAACTACCCTAAACAAGCCATAGTCAAGTATGTAATGATGTGAAAACACAGGACTAATAGCAGTTAGGTAGTAAGGATCAAGATGGAAGATATTGTGAAGCCAATCAACAATAGTAGTCAAGCAATGAGGTCAAACAGATATATAGATAAGCAGTGACTTCATGAAGACAAACTTAAGTAAGGTTGGAAGGGATAGAACCAGTTGCTTGTTGAAGACACAGGATTTGTTGGATCAGTTCCAGTTGCTGTGACAACTATACATCTAGTTAGGGAGGCTGAGATTTAACTCAGAAGACCGTGTCTTCACCTTATTCCCCTTGAGCTAAGGACACCCAGTCCTCGTCCAATCACTCGTAAGTCTTCAAGGAGACTTCCAAACCTTCACAGACTTCGTTCACGGCAATCCACAATGACTCTTGGATGCTCGTAACGCGACGCCTAACTCTTTGGAGGATACACAGTCCTCAAGTGTAATATCTCTTCAGTCACATGCATGTAAAGACTTGATGATGCCTAACACTCTTTGGCTCTGGGTGTTTTGGGCTTTGTCCTCGCAAGGATTTCTCTCTCTCAAAATGCTTCGAGGTGGGTTGCTCTCAAACGACAAAAGCCGTGCACAAACTCTGAGCAGCCACCAATTTATGGTGTAGGGAGTGGGCTATTTATAGCCACTAGGCAACCCGACCTGATTTGTCCAAAATGACCCTGGGTCACTAAGGAACTAACACATGTTCCAACGGTCATATTTCAAACACACGTGACAACTTTACTTGGGCTACAAGTAAAGCTGACTCATCCAGCTCTGGATAAGATTTGCTCTCATTGTCTTCGCTCGAAGACATAGGATTTGGGTTGAGCATCACTTCAGTCACTCTGACTTAGTTCACTTGGACCCCACTTAACAGTACGGTGGTTCCTATGACTCAACAAAGAAGAAAGGAAACGACAAAACCAAACAGTCTTCGCGCTCCATTGTCTTCACGTAATGTCTTCTCATGTCATAGTCTTCAATATGAATATCTTCTCTCATACCACCATTGTCTTCAATGTCTTCATACATTTTTAGGGGTCATCTCCGGTAGGTAAACCGAATCAATGAAGGACACTACCTGCGTTATCCTGCAATTCTCACAAATGCAGTAGTCCCTCAACCAACTTTGTCGTCAATACTCCAAAACCAACTAGGGGTGGCACTAGATGCACTTACACCCCAGCAATTGAAAAAGAAGCAGTTCCTAATGTGAACGTGCATGTGCCCGACTCTCCTATTCGTCAAGAGGAGGTTGACAATGTTGAGGCTGCCACCGCCAACGCCAATGAAGCCAATGACGTAGTCATGGCCGACGCTAATGTGGAGCCTACACCAACCAATGTGCATGAAGAAAGTGTGGCCACTGAACCTGAAACCACTGAGGCTGCTGCACCTGAAGCCAATGAGACAATCGCTTCCGAAGCACCTGTTGTGCAGCATGACGCCTCAGCTGTTGCCCCTGCTCCTGTTCCGCCACCAAGGCCTCACACAATTGAGTAAGCATACAGTCATGGTCAGCTTACCACTGTCCGATGGCCCATTCTGGTACCTCCGCCTACTGCCTCAGGACCTCAATTTGACTATCATATTGAGCATAGGCCTAAGGTCCAGAAGCCAAAGCCTAAGTTGCCAAGGTTTCCAGGTACTGCAAACACACCAGGGTCCTTCAATGCAAATGGCTTCAAAAGCCACAATACCTTCTTTGACAGCGCCAAGAACCCCTACTCCAAGCCCAGGATATCATCAGATCGGTTCTGGAGCTATCAACAGAGAAGCTATTACTCATGCGTACTATATGATCAAGGGCGGCGCATTTTCCCTCATATGCGCCTTGATACAGAAGCCATTGCTGGACTGTCGTGCTTAGAAGAAGCACTTGATTGCTTTCGTGATGCTGGTCTGCTCCACTTTGTGATAGACAAAGAACATTGGAATGAAGAGCTATTGCTTCAATTCTATGCTACTCTACACATTCGCGGCTACAACAGAGATATCAAGACATGGGTTCTCGAGTGGATGACTGGAAATGTTCATCATGAAGCCAAAGCTATGGATATCATCGAGCTTACAGGGCTGGCCACTCCTGGAGAACTATATGAACCTGATTGTCAGCTACACCGCAATGCTGTAGAGAGTATCTTCCATAAGCCAGAACACAATATGAGCCAGATGTTGAGCATGATGAAGCCCTTGCCATCTGACGTTGAATATCCAACAGATTTCTTTGTTGAAGACCTTGAATATCTGCCTCGCACCATATATCATATCATCAGGCGGACTCTATGGCCTATCAAAGGACATTCATCAGCGGCCAAACTTGAAGGAGCTATGAAGACTTTGGTCTTCTATATTCTCAATGGCATCAGCTTCAACACTCAAGAGTTCTTCATCAGGCAACTTGCTGCTTCCGGCTCGGACCTATTTGGTCTGAAGTTTTATGCTCCATTGGTCATGCGCCTCATCAAGCGACACTCATCTGTCAACTATCAGCCCTCTGCTCGCAATCATCTGATATTTTTACCTGAGGTTGATATGTCAGTTGAAGCTATATACCCTGATCCTGCTAAGAAGCCTCTTGTCTTCAGAATGCCGAGCACCAAAGCTTCACTCAGCCTATTGAAGGTGTTCAAGCAGCGACACGAATCTATCCCTTGGCTGGAAATACACGTCTGCCTCATTGAGCACCTACTGAAGCCACTCAAAGCACCATTGCACAAAGGCCTCGGAAGCATTCTCGCGTTCTCAATGACCGAGAACTTCTTGTGGCCCTTCATCAGAAACAGGATAAGCATCATTTCTGGCTCAAGAGATAGATGCAAAGCCTCTTGGTGGATGTCAATCGCATTCGCAACCTTGCCACCAAGAATGCCTTTGTTGCTCATGAAACTTGCCGGCGATCATGGAAGAGTTTGACCCTGCTCAGTGCTGAAGCTGATCTTCAAGACGATGGCTTCAATGAAAGATTCCAGTTTGATACCACTCCTCCACGGACTGCTGTCCTACGTCGTACTCCATCTCTTGAAGACTCTAAATATTCTTCCTCCGCGGCAACGGTAAATGCCAGATTAATCGATGATGAAGATGATGCAACTTCACCACCTCCTACAACTGCGCGCATCGACACTACACCAAGTTTGTCTGCACCGCCAACCAACGACGACAACCCTGCTACTTCACCTGCTCATGAGAACGAGTAGCTGCTCTATGTCTTCAAACCTTTTTGGTCCTTACTGACAAAAGGGGGAGAAGCATATGAGTTGATAGTCTTCAAGCGGGTTCATATGGGCGGTTGCATTATATTTTGCTGCGTGCTTACAACTCTTGCCGTCTAAAACATTTGATTCTTTGAGTTGTAACACCTAAACTTGATTGTCATCTGCTACTTATCTGCTTTGCTGTGATGCGATGATAAATTCAGCATGTGCTATGATAACTTCCGCACTTAGATCATTCTGCAGACGTCCATTTTTCATTATGCATGTCATTCTACTTGCTATATCAGTTCATGCATGATGAATTATCTTCATAAGTTGAAGTGGATCTCCACAAGTACAACCTGCCATGTGCATTTGCATTCCAAAAGCAAATTACTTACAGGCACATCTTCAGGGGGAGCCCTTGCTACTTATGAAGACAATTTCCCATCCTTACAATTTCACATATTTATCCCCGTTGAAAACTTCAACCAGTTTGTCATCAATCACCAAAAAGGGGGAGATTGTAAGTGCATCTAGTGCCACCCCTAGTTGGTTTTGGAGTATTGACGACAAAGTTGGTTGAGGGACTAATGCGTTTGTGAGAATTGCAGGATAAGGCGGGTAGTGTCCCTCATTGATTCGGTCTACCTACCGGAGATGACCCCTAAAAATGTATGAAGACATTGAAGACAATGGTGGTATGAGAAGATATTCATATTGAAGTCTATGACATGAGAAGACATTGCGTGAAGACTATGGAGCGCGAAGACTATGTGATTTTGTTGCTTCCTTTTCTTCTTCGTTGAGTCATAGGAACCACCGTACTGTTAAGTGGGGTCCAAGTGAACTAAGTCAGAGTGAGTGAAGTGATGCTCAACTCAAATCCTATGTCTTCGAGCGAAGACAATGAGAGCAAACCTTATCCAGAGCTGGATGAGTCAGCTTTGCTTGTAGCCCAAGTAAAGTTGCCGCATGTGTTTGAAATCTGACCGTTGGAACACGTGTCAGTTCCTTAGTGACCCAGGGTCATTTCGGACAAATCAGGTCGGGTTGCCTAATGGCTATAAATAGCCCACCCCCTACACCATAAATTTGTGGCTGCTCAGAGTTTGTATACGGCTTTTGTCGTTTGAGAGCAACCTACCTCGAAGCATTTGAGAGAGAGAAAAATCCTTGCGAGGACAAAGCCCAAACACCCAGAGCCAAAGAGTGGGGCATCATTGAAGTCTTTCTGTCTGTGTGACCTGAAGACTTATTACACTTGAGGACTGTGTATCCTCCAGCCGGTTAGGCGTCGCGTTCTGAGCATCCAAGAGTCATTGTGGATTGCCGGTGAACGAAGTCTGTGAAGGTTTGGAAGTCTCCTTGAAGACTTACGAGTGATTGAGCAAGGACTGGGTGTCCTTAGCTCAAGGAATAAGGTGAAGACACGGTCTTCGAGTTAAATCTCAGCCTCCCTAACAGACGCATAGTTGTCACACAAGAATCGAACTGGTCCAACAAATCCTGTGTCTTCAACAAGCAACTGGTTCTATCCCTTTCCATCCTTTTCTTAAGTTTGTCTTCGTGAAGTCACTGCCCATATGTCTATCTGTTTGACTTCATTGTTTGACTACTACTGTTGATTGGCTTCGTACTATCTTCCATCCTGATCCTTACCACTTGCTGCTATTAGTCATGTACTTTCACATCATTACATACTTGACTATGGCTTGCTTATGGTAGTTTATCTTCCTCTGCATATCAACTAGGTTATTTCTGTTGTTTGTCTTTGAAACTTCTAAGTTTTGAAGACTTTCATAAAAATCACCTATTCACCCCCCCCCCCCCTCTAGTCGATACTAGCACTTTTAGAAAGGTAAAAGTGCGTATGATCCATGGACTCAACATTAGTCAAAAGAACTCATATACTTATTGCAAAAATCTATAAGCCATCAAAAATCAAGTACTACGCACAATGCTCCTAGGTGGATAGATTGGTAGGAAAAGACCATCGCTCGACCCCGACCGCCACTCATAACGATGCACAAGCCAGGTACACTTCATGCTTCAAATTTGTTACACAACTTTACCCATACATGCATGCTACGGGACTCACAAACTTCAACACAAGTATTTCTCAAATTCACAACTACTCAACTAGTATGACTTTGATATTATTACCTCCATATCTTAAAACAATTATTAAGCATTAGATTTATGTTAGTATTCAATTCACTCAAAAGAAAGTTTCACATATCTCGAACACTAAGTATATTAACATTAAGCAAATTACCATGCTATTAATGACTCTCAAAATAATCTAAGTGAAGCATGAGAGGTCAAGTTTCTTTAAAACAAATCCACTACCGAGCTCTAAAAGATCTAAGTGAAGCACTAGAGCAAAAAATTATCACGCTCAAAAGATATAAGTGAAGCACTATGAGCAAAACTATGAAGCTCAAAAGATATAAGTCAAGCACATAGAGTATTCTAACAAATTCCAAAACGTGTATGGCTCTCCCAAAAGGTGTGTACAGCAAGGATGATTGTGGTATACTAACAAGAAAAGACACAAATAATACAAGACGCTCCAAGCAAAACACATATCATGTGGTGAATAAAAATATAGCTCCAAGTAAATTACCGATGGAAGTGGACGAAAGAGGGGATGCCTTCCGGCGCATCACCAAGCTTTGACTTTTTGGTGTCCTTGGATTATCTTGGGGGTGCAATGGGCATCCCAAAGCTTAGGCTCTTTCCACTCCTTGTTCCATAATCAATCAAAAGAATTCACCCAAAACTTGAAAACTTCACAACACAAAACTCAATAGAAATCTCGTGAGCTCCGTTAGAGAAAGAAAATAAAAGACTACTTAAAGGTACTGTAATGAACTCATTATTTATTTATATTGGTGTTAAACCTACTGTATTCCAACTTCTCTGTGGATCATAAACTATTTTACTAACAATAGATTCATCAAAATAAGCAAACAACACACACAAAACAGAATCTGTCAAAAACAGAACAGTCTGTAGTAATCTGTAACTAACGCAAACTTCTGTAACCCAAATATTCTACCAAAATTAGACGACCTGGGCAATTTGTTTATTGATCAGCAGCAATTCGAATCACTATTTTATCACGTTCTGGTGAGTTTTAACAATTCGGGCACTGAGCGCAAAGATTCTGGAAATTACAGCAAGATCAAATAACTATCTTCCAAGAAGATCTTATAGGTTTAACTTGGCACAAACACTAAATAAAAGATAAAATCACATCTAAACAGAATCTAGATGGATTATTTATTCCTAAGCAGAACCAAAAACAAAAAACACAAAATAAAATTGGGTTACCTCCCAACAAGCGTTATCGTTTAATGCCCCTAGCTAGACATAAAAGCAAGGATAGATCTAGGTATTGCCATCTTTGGTTTTTAATTTTTTAGCGGAGTCATGTTCTAATCCGGGGGGTTCTTCCCTCCTCCCGTCATACTCGGAAATTTTTAGATCTAAAGAATCCAACCATTTATTACAAAGAGTAATCAACATATTCATACGGTTAAGATTTCCGCCAATATTTTTAAGAGGATCAAGAGACTTTTGTAAAATCTTTGTTGCTTCACAAATCTTTTAAAACATTTGGGTTTCTTCCTGGGTAGATCCTCCTTTTTGGGGTGGTGTTCCCACTATTCCCTCTATAATTTCATGTGCAATACTGGGATCAATTTCAATGAAATTTCCCTTGGCCACGCAATCCAAGATTTGTCTATATGTTATATTTAACCCAACATAAAAATTCCGAAAAAGGATTCTATAGTTCACCTCTAGGGTGCATTTACGATAAGATTCCATCATCCTATATCAAGCATCTTTTAAGCTTTCTACTTGCCTTTGCTTGAAGTGAAGAACTTCAAACTCGGGAGACATAGGAGTAGATAAGGGACTAGTCATGATGACAAGCAAACAAACTAACACACGAGCAAACAAAAGGCAAAGGGAAAAAGAGGAGGAGATTGGGAAAGAGAGGGCAAATAAAATGACAAGGGTGAAGTGGGGGAGAGGAAAACGAGAGGCAAATGGCAAATAATGTAATGCGAGAGATAGGGATTGTGATGGGTACTTGGTATGTTGACTTTTGCGTAAGCCTCCCCGGCAACGGCGCCACAAATCCTTCTTGCTACGTCTCGAGCTTGCGTTGGTTTTCCCCGAAGAGGAGGGGGTGATACAGCACGGTAGCGTAAGTATTTCCCTCAGTTTTTGAGAACCAAGGTATCAATCCAGTAGGAGGTCACGCGCAAGTCCCTCGTACCTACACAAAACGATAGCAACTCGCAACCAACGCTTAGGGGTTGTCAATCCCTTCATGGTCACTTACGAGAGTGAGATCTGATAGAGATAATATTTTTGGTATTTTTGGTATAAAGATGCAAAGTAAAAGGTAAAAGCAAAACAAGTAAATAAAGTGATGGAGATTGATATGATGAGAATAGACCCGGGGGCCATAGGTTTCACTAGTGGCTTCTCTCAAGAGCATAAGTATTCTACGGTGGGTGAACAAATTACTGTTGAGCAATTGATAGAATTGAGCATAGTTATGAGGTTATCTAGGTATGATCATGTATATAGGCATCACGTCCGTGACAAGTAGATCGAAACGATTCTGCATCTACTACTATTACTCCACTCATCGACCGCTATCCAGCAAGCATCTAGAGTGTTAAGTTAAAAGCAGAGTAACGCCTTAAGCAAGATGACATGATGTAGAGGAATAAATTCATACAATATGATAAATACCCCATCTTGTTATCCTCGATGGCAACAATACAATACGTGCCTTGCAACTGTTTCTGTCACTGAGTAAGGACACCGCAAGATTGAACCCAAAGCCATGCACTTCTCCCATTGCAAGAACTACCAATCTAGTCAGCCAAACCAAACGGATAATTCGAAGAGACTTGCAAAGATAACTCAATCATACATAAAAGAATTCAGAGAAGATTCAAATATTATTCATAGATAAGCTGGATCAAACCCACAATTCATCGGCCTCAACAAACACACCACAAAAAGAAGATTACATCGAATAGATCTCCACGAGAGAGGGGGAGAACATTGTATTGAGATCCAAAAAGAGAGAAGAAGCCATCTAGCTACTAGCTATGGACCCGAAGGTCTGAAGTAAACTACTCACACTTCATCGGAGGGGCCATGGTGTTGATGTAGAAGCCCTCCGTGGTGGATGCCCTCTCCGGCGGAGCTCCGGAACAGGCCCCAAGATGGGATCTCGTGGATACAGGAAGTTGTGGCAGTGGAATTAGGTTTTCGGCTCCGTCTCTGGTCTATTGGTGGTACGTAGATATATATAGGAGGAAGGACTACGTCGGTGGAGCTCCGAGGGGCCCACGAGGTAGGGGGGCGCGTCCAGGGGGGCGCCCTCCACCCTCGTGACCTCCTCGGAAACTTCTTGGAGTAGGGTCCAAGTCTCCTGGATCACGTTCTGTGAGAAGATCACGTTCCCGAAGGTTTCATTCCGTTTGGACTCCGTTTGATATTCCGTTTCTTCGAAACACTGAAATAGGCAAAAAAAAACAGCAATTCTGGGCTGGGCCTTCGGTTAATAGGTTAGTACCAAAAATAATATAAAAGTGGAAAATAATGCCCAATATAGTCCAAAACAGTAGATAAAGTAGCATGGAGCAATCAAAAATTATAGATACGTTGGAGAAGTATCAGCGGCAAGTAGGACGCGTGGCTGACGGTGCTCCCGTCGTCGCCCGCCAGCGTGGCCACCGCTTGTGCGGTCGCGTCCGCGTCCAGCTACGCCGCTATTGCGTCGCGAGAGGCGACTTGAGCGAGGGCGGCGACCTCGAGCTTCATCCCCGAAGACAAGCTCTCCCGCAGAGCGTTCGCACTTGTGGTCATGGCGGATGTGGTGCCAGGTAGGAGGACGATGCGTTATGGTGTGGAGGTTAGCTGGGCGTTGCCGCTTTAAGTAGCGCATTCCGGTGAGGCCAAGCGTCCGAGTGCGTCATTAAGTCGCCGGAATTGGTTCCTCGGGCACCGAGCCTCTCAACAACGACATACGAATGGACGACATGAATGCGGGCAGCTGGCATCGGCTGGGAACGCACCGCGCAACACCGCGAGGGACGAGGGCTTTTGTGTGCCAGGGTAGTCAGCTGCGGTCGTGGAAACGTTGGATATGCCCTTTGCTCAAATGCGATCCCCGCATGTCACTGAAAAAGCAAGATGACCCGGCATGGTCTCAGGTCCAGAGGATGCAGTTGGCCGCGCTACACCACTCCGCGGATGCGTCGCGGCGCCCCGTGCATCCTCGGTGAGCCGGGTGTTGGGTGTGTTTGGATTGTGGCCAAAGTGCACCTTACCAAAATTTTGGTCATGACCCAAAGATTGGTCTTTGTTTGGATGGTTGCCATTTCTTTGGCATGCCAATGAACTCTAGCCAACTCTAGTTCATTTTTCTTGCCAATGTCGGCCAAATCATGGGCAACCAATACCTCAACCAAAATTTTGGCTACCCAATGCTTTGATGGGGCAACCTTGGGCACAAACCAAACATACCATTGGTCGTGCCACATCACTAACACCACCCTCGGCACACTGAAACCAACCGTGTCTATCGACGATATGAGTGTGTCGCTCACCGCGGTCGCCGTGTCCAGAGGCGGTGCTGGAGCTGCGCCCCGTTGTTGGCCCCAACGACCCACATGAACGATTGTCGGTGGCGAGGAGGTCGTGGGCCAGCTCCTCCATTGGACTAGTCTGCGCTACATCGTCCCGATGGGTCTGCGCCACATGTCGGTTTCCCTGTTTTCTCGGCCATATTCGTGTGTCAGTGCTCCGCGTTGCGCATTAGGCCTTTCACTATGTAGGCCAAGCGAGACAACTTATTGTTTATTTGAGCCATTCAAGTCTAATCATGTGGCGTTTGCTTATTTCTCATTCCTCTCCAACCCTCTTCTCCATCGATCATGTCGCCCTCCAGTCGAGTCCATCCTCCCGCATGCCTCATTTGAACATTCCGCCGAGTATCATTCGCATGTACCCACCCTAGTCCTCTTTCAATAGATCTCCGGACCCCGAGATGAAATCGAGAGGGAACGAGTGAGGGCATGTGATACCTAATGCGGATTCAAAATTTTGAACCGGTGATCATAGCATCCGCAAATCATATATAAAGGGTATTCAATGTTCGTTTCGTTTTTGAACGTACAATATACTCCCTCCTATCCTTTCTACTTTACATATAAGTTTTATGGGTAGTCAAAGTATCTCTACTATGATAAAAAAGGTATCAACATTCAACAATGCCCAATCAATATTGTTAGATTAAACGCACTTCTAGATTTGTACTCGAGATGGTTTCCAATTTGACTATTGACAAGATTAATAGTACTCCTTTCACATAGGTGAGTAAGTCATCTTAGGCTGTGCACTGTGACCAAGAAGGAGGGGAAAACGAGAGACATTAATGTTTATTTGTTAATTAATAGTATTGCATGCAATTAACTAACCACTGCATGTTATGTTTGATAGTCTCAGGTCATTAAAAGCATGCACACCCTCATTTCTTATTGGTTCATATGTCAAGAAACAAGAAACGAGGTAGAAGTTAATGCACCGCGCCTACATATTTTGGGATTATTTGGTTTTTGTAAGATGACTTACACACCTAGACGGAGGGAGTACACGAGATGTATAATGTGAAAATTATATCATTGGAAACTCCTTTCACATACGAAATTAGCCTCGAAAAACATTTGGTCAAAGTTAGCCTCGAAAAACGCATTAGACCCTGTATGCTTTGTGTAAGTTGCATGTCATATATTACTCTAACATTTGGTCAAAGTAGTATAGTGGAAGTTGCATGTCATATTATTACTCTAACATTTGGGTAAGTTGCATGTCATATATTATTACTCTAACATTTGGTTAAAGTAGTATAGTGGAAGTGGATCCTCTGACGTAGGTACCCCTGCCTTACCCTCCCTTCCGGTCACTTACTGGCGAACACCATGCTTGCTAGGCCCCGCATGTCAGTTACTCAATGGGTTCGGCCATGTCAGGGGATCCTCATCCGTAGTATACTCCCTCTGTTTTTATTTACTCCACATAAAACAGAGGGAGCGGTGGTATAATAAATGACGCGGGCAGGGGAGGGGGAGGGACGTCGGTTTGCTCTCAGCTGGGGTCCCACAAGCAAGCGAAAACGCAAGACGAAGCGCGTTCCATTTGGTGAGTGACGTGGAGGGTCCAGCGTGCCGGGCTGCAACACGAACGCGACAAGAGCGATGTACAGTCAAAACCGATTGACTGGTCGTCACCGGAACCATTATTCACACGTAACCTTTTTGCTCGGCCTACGCCAGCCACTGCCCTAAAACCACACCAAATCTCCAGCCCATTCCCCCACCTTTCGATCCCCTAGCCCGCATCAAGCGTCTCCTAGTTCGCCGGAAAGCCATGGTGCGCCGCAAGATCACTTACTACAAGATGCTGACGCTGGAGTGCCGCGCAGAAATCGTGGCGGCGGTCGGTGCCACAGACCTCCGTTCCCAAGCTCGCTTTGCAGCGGGCCAATCCCCGACTTCTCTGGAGCCAAGCTACGAGGAAGAAGCCGATCCAATGTTCACTGCGGAGGTCGCGGCACAGAAGGACCCCGATGGGTATGAGAAGATGGACATCGACTTCGTGCCGGCCTCCGAGTCACCCATGGTGCAGGCGGACCACCGGTTCAACATGGCGATACTAAAGGAGGACTGGGAGGCAGAGGCTCAACTCGACGCGGAGCGCGCGCATGCCGCTACCATCGAGGCTCTCCTCCAGGCGGAACCGGATGTCGTGGATGTGAACCGGGCGGCGGAGGCTCAACTTGAGGCGGAGTGCACGGATGCCGCTGCCATCGAGGCCCTCCTACAAGCGGAACCGGACGTCCTGGACATGAACCGGGCGGCAGAGGCTCGACTCGATGCAGAGCGCATGGATGCCGCTCTCATCGACGCCCTCCTGCAGGCGGAACCGAAAGTCCTGGACTTGAACCAGGCGGCGGAGGCTCG
Organism: Aegilops speltoides; assembly: GCA_021437245.1. NCBI lineage: Eukaryota > Viridiplantae > Streptophyta > Magnoliopsida > Poales > Poaceae > Aegilops > Aegilops speltoides. Next base: position 548,135 of record CM038146.1, on the reverse strand, counting down.
ACTCGACGCGGAGCATGCGGATGCCGCTGCCATCAAGGCCCTCCTGCAGGCCTAACCGGACGTCCTCGACTTGAACCAGGCTGTGCTCTCGTCCGTGCAGAGCACCCGCACGCTCCGCTTGAACGAGTAGCTGGAGGCCGAGGACAACCATGGTGCAGAGACACACATCGGCAGCGATGGCTGGTTCGCGCCGGCAGCCAAAGACGACGAGGCCGTCTCTTTCCGCGAGCAGTGATAGTTTTTCTTTATGTTGTTGTTTTTATGGATCTTTTTCTGTGTAAAAACATACTATTTGTTATGCAAGTCGCCTAACTTGGGTCAGTCTACCATTTCAGGCGGTTGGATGAATATCCTACGTCTCCTAACCCTTCTTTCCTTCTTCCTCACCTCTTCTTCTTCCCCAACAGGCCACCGCAAGGGCCGTACGGATACTCCCCAACATTCGGTTGGATAAACATACTCTATGAATGAAAATTATGTGTCAGCAATAGGATGGCTGAGTTTGGTTTGTTCACATGCGACAACACATGTCAGTGAGGGTGCGTTCCCTTGGTTGGGTTTGCGGCGTGCAGGAGCGACTGTGTGAGGGTGCGGTGCGACCGCGGTGTGTAGGAGCAACCGTGTTAGGGTGCGGTGTGACCGCGACAGCCGTGCGCAAGTGTACCTCCTTCTCATTTTGAAAACATTAGGCAAGCTTGGCAAAAATGTGTGGCGAAGTTTGGCAATGCAAGGCCTAGACCCAAATAGGATAAGTACGTATGTACTAGAAGTACTAGGGTTAAAAAACAAAGGCGGGGTTTTCCTTCGCGGGATTTAATCGATACAAATCCTTGTTTCACGTGTCAATTAATGCATATTTTTTTCTCGAAAGACCAAAGAGCTAACCATCTCACTCCTCATCGCTTGATTAATGTAGCGCCATGCAAACGAACCTTCTCATTTCCGCATGCATGCAGGGTATATTAATGTCCTTGGTTGCTAACCCCATCAATTTTGCCTCGATTAGTGTTAGTGGCCCTTTGGAAATTGTAATTTTGATATACTGGCCTTGTGTACAAAAAAATGGAGGTAGTAACTATATTTGAATTCCTAGCCCATTGCGGTGACGTCGACGACTTTTTTTTGTGGTTTGGTGAAGTGCGATCGACGGAGAACAACATTGAGGGAGACCACGGTAAGTCGTTCGCAAGTGCCGCCTGCAAGCCGAGACAACCGCCTTATTTGCATCCAGGAAGTCCTTTACTAGTACTACTTCTAGGAGTACTAGTAGGGTGAGATGGTTTCTCGAAGAATACGATGGAGAAGCGGAGTCAGCGAAGAGTGAAATGATAGTTGCTTCGTCCATGCTTTGTGATTTGATGCCTCACTACTTCGTGATTTGTGATAGAAGGGATAGGGGAGTAGACTCTGTGCTCTATACTGTACTACATGCGTCCAAGCATGGGAGAAAGAGGAGAGACGTTGCATTTTTCTATTCCTTCAATCAATCAATCAGGGAGCTTCGGTTCCATCTTTTCGGCTTTGGCAACACCGTCCACAATGGTTCCACGATGCCAAAAGCTATTCTCACATTTGGCTACACATTGTGGATGCCTTTAACCGTACCACTTGGTTTTGGTCTTGTGTGCTATTTATACAAATCTCAATTATATTGATCTAAAAAATTATAGAATCAAAGATTAGTAAAAAGGAGGTGATTTTGCCGTGCGGATGGCGGGGGAGGTTTCTTATTTTTGGAGGACGTTGTCCTGGCGGTTTGCTAACATGCGGTCCCACATGTCAGTGCTTTACCAAGCTGATCCGCGTCCCACATGAGGCAGAACAACGGCATAAGCAACACGTGGTCAAGTTGAAGAAGACGAGGGAGAAGCGGATTCAGCAATGAGTGAAATTGTGGTTGCTTCGCCCTCCAACTTCTTTTTTTAGCATTGTTACTTCGTCCATCCAACTTAACTGCGGGAAAGGTGCATCTTTGTGATTTGACGCCTCATTGCTCATTACTACGCCGGCGCCATGACTAGGGTGCTTCACCCCGGCTGCTCTGCACTGTATTCCGGTATGGCACGTAGACCCGGTAGCTTGATGTCCCACATGTCGGGGAAAGGGACTAGAAGATTTATGAAAGCGAGCGCTCTACTCTTACGACGGAGGAGTAGACGACACGACGGCCCAGTGAACTGTCACTTGTACTGTATAGTACTATAGTTTTGCTGTTTTGCACGATCCATCGATACAAACCCGATTAAACAGGAAAGGGCGGGATTTTTCCCGCGCGGTAGATGATACTGGCCATACATTTCAAAGGCAATTTTAATGTATGCAAACTGAATAATTATAAGTAACAATATGATATCTAGTAAAACTAAAAACACATATGATTTGTTGTGATAGAGTGTAGTAGTAGTGCTGTATTGCATAGTTGTTAGATGTAACATGCGAGAACGTGTAGAGATGTAGTTTTGGAGGGCCTACAGGGAGAAAAGCGTAATACGGTCACCGAACTTCAGAATAAGCTAATTACGGTCACTATATACATTTTGCGGTGATTATCCGGTCACTTGCTCACAGTTCAGCATTAGATTGCACCCTGTTGACCGGCCAAATAGTTTGCATAGTGATACGTCTCCAACGTATCTACTTTTCCAAATACTTTTGCCCTTGTTTTGGACTCTAACTTGCATGATTTGAATGAAACTAACCCGGACTGACCCTGTTTTCATGAGAACCGCCATGATGTTATTTTATGTATAGAAAAGAAAAGTTCTCGGAATGTCATGGAAATCCACGGAGGAACTTTTCAGAATTAATAAGAATTTTTGGCGAAAGAATCAAGGCCAGGGGCTCACTGGCAGTCCACGAGACAGGGGGGCGCCCCCCCTAGGGCGCGCCCTCCTATCTCGTGGGCCCCCTGGACCTCCTCCGACCTCAACTCCAACTCCATATATACCGTCTCGGGGAGAGAAAAAAATCAATGAGAAAGTTTCATCGCGTTTTAGGACACGGAGCCGCCGCCAAGCCCTAATCTCTCTCGGGAGGGCTGATCTGGAGTCTGTTCTGGGCTCCGGAGAGGGGGATTCGTCGCCGTCGTCATCATCAACCAACCTCCATCACCAATTTCATGACGCTCACCGCCGTGCGTGAGTAATTCCATCGTACGCTTGTTGGACGGTGATGGGTTGGATGAGATTTACCATGTAATCAAGTTAGTTTTGTTAGGGTTTGATCCCTAGTATCCACTATGTTCTGAGATTGATGTTGCTATGACTTTGCTATGCTTAATGCTTGTCACTAGGGCCCGAGTGCCATGATTTCAGATCTGAATCTATTATGTTTTCATGAATATATGTGTGTTCTTGATCCTATCTTGCAAGTCTATAGTCACCTATTATGTGTTATGATCCGACAACCCCGAAGTGACAATAATCGGGATACTTCTCGGTGATGATCGTAGTTTGAGGAGTTCATGTATTCACTATTTGATAATGCTTTGTTCCGGTACTCTATTAAAAGGAGGCCTTAATATCCCTTAGTTTCCGTAAGGACCCCGCTGCAATGGGAGGGTAGGACAAAAGATGTCATGCAAGTTCTTTTCCATAAGCATGTATGACTATTTGAATACATGCCTACATTACATTGATGAATTGGAGCTAGTTCTATATCACCCTATGTTATAACTATTGCATGAGGAATCCCATCCGGCATAATTATCCATCACTGATCCATTGCCTACGAGCTTTTCACATATTGTTCTTCGCTTATTTACTTTTCCGTTGCTACTGTTACAACTACTACAAAACTCCAAAAACATTTATCTTTACTTTTCCTACCGCTGCTATTATTATCATACCACTTTTGCTACTAAACACTTTGCTGTAGATACTAAGTTATCCAGGTGTGGTTGAATTGACAACTCAACTGCTAATACTCAAGAATATTCTTTGGCTCCTCTTGTGTCGAATCAATAAATTTGGGTTGAATACTCTACCCTCGAAAGTTGTTGTGATCCCCTATACTTGTGGGTTATGACGTGGCGCCATGTTGACTAGTTAAATTGACCATGTTCCTTGTGGGTCCCACCTGTCAGTTCGCATAGGGAAAATGTTAGATAAACACAAATTTACGCAAGAGCGACAAGGCTCCAACCTGTGCGCGGGAATCACCTGGTTGTGTATGTGTGCGCATGCACGTGTAGGTTGAGCACTTGAGCGTGAGAGTGTGTGTTGGTCGTGTGGTGTACTGGTGTGTGCATGCATGCATGCGTGTGTGCGTGTGAGTGTTGCGTGTGTGCGTGGCTGCGTGTGTACGTGTTTGTGTTGCGTGCGTGCGTGGGTGCATGTGTTTGTGTGATTGTTGCGTGGATGGAGTTCGTGTGCATGCATGCGTGTGTGTATAATCACCACACCAGCTCATGTGTGTTAAAACAGACGGCTCAGCATACCAATACAAGGACACCTTGTCTACTGTGCCCGCGGTCATGACTTTGAACCACCGTCAAAATATTTTTTTGTCGTTTGTTTTCATTCTTACTAGCAAGATGCCCATGCGTTGCATGTAACATCAAGATGCATTTGTATGACTTTTTATCTTGTGAGAGAAAAGGATGAAGGCGGGAAGGCCTTATTTGCAAATGTGGAGAGGTGTGCGGGTACCTTTTTGCAAAATTGCCATAGTTTCTTTCCTATCCATCAGATATAAATCGGGCGGCCTATATTGCAGGATGGCAGGCACACCATCATCACCAACTCTGTTTTTTACAAGACTGTATTTTATTTATTTTATAATAGTGTAGATGTAGAGTAGATACAGGTCGAGAGGTGGGCACGATGTTAGTGAGATAATGTGATGCAACACTAGAGGTGCCACGTGGAGCGTTTAACTGGTCAACTAGTCATGTCATGAGCAAATACAAAGTTGTACGGTGAGCCCGTGACTGTATAATAACCACTAAACATAAACGGTGACCGTAATGAGTGGATTATGAAGTCCAATGTATGTATCGTGCTTTTGCTTCAAATACAATGATCGTCATTGCATATATCGCGAGAGAAAGATGAAACACGCATGAATTTTCTGGGGGCTTACTTTTAGACGACCTGGAGATAGTTTTGTGTGCATACGTGAAAGGGGCGTACAGGGGGAGTATGCGATGGAGAGAGAGATGCTCTTCGTTTCTCTTTATTATGACTAACTTTGTATATAGTATAAAAAATACAAATTCACAGTGCGGAATAAATATCATTGTGGGCACCATGCAATGCAAATTAGCATTCGTACTCCTCCATATAACTTTGTAATGTTGTATATATGTAGAAACTCTAAAATAATTTTTTGGCCACACTTTATTCAAAAGGAATGTTGTATGCGAAATAAACGTGAAGAGAGGGCTATTTAGATCAATGGGGTACGTGATGTAACATGTGTGAATGTGTAGTTGATGCATTTGGCGGGGCCTAGAGATTTATGTGTGTGTATTACATATTCGAGAGAGGCATGGATAGAGGGGCCGACGGGGGGGCGTGGGAGAGATAGCACGAGAAATGAGAGTGGTCTAGAGAGAGAGACGAATATGACGTCACGACAAGAGATTCCATTCCCTTGAGTGTGTATATGCAAGGGGGGAGGGAATAGAGGCACCAGGAGAAATTTTCTGTGTGTGTGGTGTTTCTATTGGTATGTGTGGGTGTGAGAAGATAATGAGACGTGGGGGCAGAGGGTGTGTCACCGCGTGAGGTCCGGTGGGTCGAGGTGAGGCCCTTCATTCGGTTCCGTCCTGTGCCACATTGGTCGGCCCATGACACATTTAGGAAGACCCATGGATGACTAGTCGTACAGGACAAAGCCGGCTAGGATTTGTAACCCTAGGTTGTCGGACTAAGGTAACCCCTTTATCTCTGATATTACTATTCATCCAACCTAACTTTATGGGGCATCCTACAGAATGCTCTGCTAGAATCATACTCGTCAATTCGGAAGAGAGGTGTGAGATAAAGCGTGAGAGACAAGCGTAAAGATAATGTGCGTACATGAGACATGTAGGCAGGTCCATGTATATAGAAAGGGTCGATGAGGATTGTGCGTGTGTATGTTTGTGAGAGGAAGAGTGCTTGTGATAAAGGTTAGTGAAAATAGTTGTAAATGGTTACGAGAGGGAGGGAGGGTTATATCTAGAGCATGTGTGCGAGAAAGACACCTCAGGAGAGAGTGCGTGAGCATGTGTGAGAGACCTCCGATGGAGAGTGAAACTACACGTAAAAGACTGCTCTACACATTGATTAAAGATATAAATTGTATCCAAATATTAGGATGGGATCATGATATTTGCAATTCGCGTAAGGAGCAGTCATTGATCCATCAGACATCTAGATTCTATCGAATTTGAGCATGTCTATGTTATTATTCGACACAATTGATCCACATAGTTAGTATTTTGAACTCCAGACAATGCATCGCTTTAGCAATCGAATATAAACGTGAGTATAGTTCATGTTGTGTGTGTAAAGCACATTATACATACGAAAGTTACACAATGGACATTTGTAAATAGCTACCTATGAACTAGCATACATTTGAATTCAACCTAAGGTGGTTTAAAAACATCGAATTCAACATGAAGTCCATTCAATTATTTGAATTTGATATCATGGCATTTGTAAACCATACCTAAACTATGGGGGTACCAATCTTTGATCTGATTTTGTACATAATAGCATATGTAGTCGTGTACAAAATAGATTCAAATTTAGCTCCTCTATTCCAAAATAATCGTAGTTATAGGATTTTCAAGTGTCAAAATTTCAAAAGGAAGCGGATAATTTAATGAGGTTTTCAAACATACAAGGTCGAATATAACGTTGTCTATTTAGGTCAATCCTCATAGTTCAAGAGTACTCTAAACGTGAATGCATGTGTTTCAAAATTTCGAACGAAGCACCAAAAGAGCCTCTACTCGCCCGAAACCACGTGAGACCAATGTTTGGTAGTACAAGGAAATTACTTTTCTAATAACTCCGACCTGTGAAACCTACCGGCCCGACGTCCAAAGGTCTAAACTGGGGTAGGTTTGTAGCTTCATCTAGAAGCCACGCAACCGCCTCCGAAAAACACTCATACACAATGGCCGCCTAAGCACACATGCACGCGGACGAAATCGCTCCCGCCCACTATTTGGGACACCTGGGATTACCATCCAACCCCCGACCCACAGTAGGTCCTAAATTTAAGAGGGGGCAAAGTTTGTACTTTCCCCAATTTCAAACAAGCGCGTCCCATCTTCTGTTCAAAAAAGCCAAAAACAAGCGCGTCCCAGACCGAAACATGGTTCCCCCCACCTGTCTGATTCCCCATTTGTACTCCGTGGGCGCCAAAACTACCTCTCCACCAGCCGCGAAACCCCGGCGTCCTCCGTCTGCCACCCCATCCCACCCATCAACCGCCGCCCTCCTCCATCACGCCGGAGCCGATACCCCAACGTCGTCGTCCACCGCAACCTCAACCGCAACGCCCTCCACGGCTAGTAGTTGAAGCCGAGGCCGAGCCGTCCGTACCCGAGCCAGTTCAACCACGTCGTCCTGCGCCTCACCATTGTCGCTCCAACTTAGCCACCCTCCACCGCAGTGGAGTTGTTCCTGCTGCACCGTCCTTCGCCGCCTCGGATCTGCTTCCCCTCCGCCGGCATACGGCCACGGCAACATAGTCAACAATTTGGCCATGGGTTGTCCAAGCCTGCACCCTCCATAACATCGGTTTCCTCGGTAAAAAGAAGAAGATCGGCGCGACATGTGGAGGTGACCACACCGGCAACCGAAGAAGGTACTCCTCATCCCTTATTCTTCCAAATCTTAGGTCTCTGCTTGCACGGTATTCATCCCACAGAAGACACAAGTTGACCGCTTCTTCTTGATACTAGATGTTCCTAGTAACTCGCGATGCACAAGATTTCTCCTCATATACTATTTCACCTTAGCTAGAGGTCTATCGCCCCCCTGAATTTCAATTTTTGTCCAGTTGATTCCCAATTAACGGAAGCATTCCCCAGCGTAACAGGCACTAGTACGACTATTACGTCGGGCAAGCAGCGCCTTGGTGTTTATCTTAGGGGTGTCTGCGGCCTAGAGCTACTGGCGTCCGATCTGTAGGTCGGCCAAGATTAAAGGGATGGCTTCGAGGCGCTGCCAAGCACGGCGGTGGTGTGAGGTCGATGGGAGGGCGGGACGGCGGAGGCACGGGTCTGGGCGGGTGGTCGCTGGCGGTTCGAGAAAGATCGTCAACAGTGACTGAAGGGAGGTAGACGAAGGCCATCTGCCCGTTACTTATAGATCGGACGGTTCATTAAAAAATCGACTGACCTATTTATTTTCAGTCGACTTTTATCTTAGATATGACCACATGTGGTGGTGTGCTGGAGGAGTACCCGCATTTCCTGTGCTCATATATTACAAAATCATACGGAGTAGAATCTAATTTTGTTTGCCATGCAATGTTGTAGAGCTATCATATGTCTCCTGTCATTTATTTTTCAGCCACCTGCTATCTGCTACTTTTACAGTGCACTAGTTCTGCACACACTTCATCCATACTCTCACTATTGTGTTTTTATGCAAGTGTATTTCAGAGTCTGCCGAAAGCGAAGCAAAAAAGAAAAGAGACAAGTCATGCCAGCTTTCTACGCGGCTAGGCGCGGCACGTTACAGCGCTTTAAGGTGTGCAATGTCAGCAGATGGAGATGGTAAACGTTGCTCTGGAGTTGATGACCTCGCTCGCAATGAACCACCATCCCAGGTGCTTGCTTTAACTTCACGGTGTCATATGTGGTTGCATGTTCCATATGTGTCTAGCTTGTATTCGAAAGGCCGAAGTCGGTCTTTATTAAGATAAGGAAAGATATTTTTTACATGAACCACCATCCCGTGAGCACCAGAAGACAAAAAGCTAGTCAGGGCACTGGTCGAGCCAGTGACAATCCCAGCAAAGATAGGCATCACCTGGAAGCCAACTAAAAAGCCGCGATGGTGGCGAAGCAGCCCGCCTCTCAGGTCCTAGATGATCATGTTCACCACTCCAGCCGGATGTCTAGCTTGTATTGCTTCCAATTTGGTTAAATTGCATCTGCTTAGCTTACACATTATACCTTTGAATATGACATGTCTTTCTGTTTTTGGTACATACTAGTACATCTGTGTATTAACCATGTTCTTAAATCAAACTAATGTTCTTGTGTATCCCTCATCAATCACTTATGACGAGGCAGGCAGGCAAGGAGACTACTCATTTAAAGAATGCAGCGTCAGCCTCCCGACATGATTCTCAAGAAACAGAAATGCTAGATGAAGATAGTGAACGTAGCTCTGTAGTTGATTACAGCATTTCCCCTACACTAGCATCGCAGGTGCTTGCTCTAACTTGGCAGCGTGATATGTGGTTGCATGTTGCATATGGTGTCTAGATTGTAATTCTTCCAATCTGGTTAAACTGCATGTGCTAGTCTGCTTAGCTTATACTCCTGTAAATGTGACATTATACCTGTTAATGTGACATGCCTTCTTGTATTTAGTACATAGTACATCTGTCTATTAAGCATGTCCTTACATAAAACTATTGTTTTTTTGTATCCCGCATCAATCAATATGACGAGACACCTTTAGTATATGCAGTGCGATATTAATTGCATCTTTCATATGATTTATAGCATGCCCTGCTTCTAATTTGTTGAAATTCCTTTTATGATGGGACGCTTTTAACTTGGCAGAGTCATATTGGTTGCATCTTTCATGTTGTGTCTAGCTTGCATTGCTTCTTATTTGTTGGAATGGTTTCTGCTTAGATTACACAAACAGTTGTGAACATGCCATGCCGTCCTGTTTTTCGTACATATTCCATCCGGGTATCATGTGTTTGCCTTACATCAAAGTAGTGATTGTCAGTATCATGCATGAATGAGTTCTGAAGAGAGAATTTTATTGCTTTTTCTTGTCGGTTTTACATGACAACTCAAAATCAATAAAGTGGAAGGAAGTTAGCAAGGCAGCGAATAAAGGTGCTCCTTCCAAACGGAGGGCCTCTATAGTTTCTACTCCTCCACACCCCCAAGATGATTTCCAAGACAACACATGCATCGACACTCAACAAAGTTGTGTTTATGATGAGCACGTGAAAGTGCAACTAATCCCCGGGTGGTTTTGGTAATTAATAACAACATATATATCATTGAACTAATTGTTTCTTGAGAATATTTCAGAAAGTTCAGTGATATGGGTATGGCAATGACTGATGATGTGGACCCCTCAAAATGCTAAGGAAAACATTGGCAAATGTTCAAGACTCTATTTTTGGTTTAGTGATCCAAGATCACATTGAGTCCATAGGAAAGCCAATACTATTAAAAGGGATGAGGTTATGATGATGATCTGGTTGCTCAAAGTGCTTAGTGATTTATCTCTCAAACTATCAGCAATCTTTCATTCCAACATATACTCATAAGTAATCTCGGTCCCACCGATTCCATAAACTCACCACACCGAGATGAACCACCTCAGCCATATAGCCAAACCCTAGAAATTTCGGATTTTCCGATTCCAAACTCGGTCTTACGAAACTAGTGTTGCCAACCTTCAGAACATTCAGACTCAAATCGGTGTCACCGAGATGAGAAAGTCGGTCCCACCGAGAATGGCAAACCCTAGACTTTGGAAGAATCGGACTAACCGAGATTGTATTTTCGGTCCCACGAAAATCCCAACGCTCACAAGATTTGAACTTTCGGTCTCACCGAGTTGTCAACTTCGGTCCGACCGAGATTGGTCAAATGTGTGTACGGTTGGATTTTGTGTGGAGGCTATAAATACCCTCCACCTCCTCTTCATTCGTGGAGAGAGCCATCGAAAGAACTACCACTCCTACCTTACATTTCGAGAAGAAAACTACCTACCCTTGTGTTGAGATCAAGTTGTTCCACTCCCACCATATGAAACTTGATTTCTAGCCTTCCCAAGTTGCTTTCCACTCAATCCTTTCTTCCACCACAGCCAAATCAGTGAGGAGAGTTGAGTGTTGGGGAGATTATCATTTGAAGCACAAGAGCAAGGAGTTCATCATCACCAACACCATCTATTACCTTTTGGAGGGTGGTGCCTCCTAGATTGGTTAGGTGTCGCTTGGGAGCCTCCGTCAAGATGTGGAGTTGAACCAAGAAGTTTGTAAGGCAAGGAGATCGCCTACTTCATGAAGATCTACCCGAGTAAGGCTAGTCCTCCGTGGACGAGGCCATGATGGCATAGACAAGGTTGCTTCTTCGTGGACCCATCGTGGGTGGAGCCCTCCGTGGACTCTCGCAGTTACCCTCCGTGGGTTGAAGTCTCCATCAACGTGGATTGACGATAGCACCACCTATCGGAACCACGAGAAAAATCTCCGTGTCTCCAAATTGCGTTTGCTCTTCTCCACCTCTTATTTACTACATGTGCAATTTACTTTCCGCTGCCATTACTCTAGAATTGCATGTGTAGGGTGATACTTGACTTGGTCATCATTGTGAACTTGCTAAAAACTTGTCCTAATCAAAAGGCTAAACTTTTAAATTGTCAAGTAGTCTAATCACCCCCCCTCTAGACATACTTCCGATCCTACAAGTGGTATCAGAGCTTTGGTCTCCATTGGATTGGTTTCCATTGCATTGGACTCCATAAGCTTGGTTTCACAACCTAGGAGAGTATGGCGTCTAGTGAGGGTAATTTTCGTAGAGGTCCTTACTTTGATGGTTCAAATTTTTCTAGTTGGAAGCATAAAATGAAAATGCATATTCTTGGACATAACCCTGCCGCATGGGGCATTATTTGTGTTGGCTTGCAAGGTGAGTTCTTCGAGGAAGGAAAAGTTCCGGATCGCGAAGCTACAGCGGATGAGTTGCGGATGTTATAGAACAATGCTCAAGCTTGTGACATTCTCTTCAATGCTTTGTGTCCCGAGGAGTTCAACAAGATCAGCCGTCTTGAGAATGCAAAAGAGATTTGGGATACTTTGGTCGAAATGCACGAAGGTACCGAGTCCGTGAAGGAATCAAAGCTAGATGTTCTTCAAGGTCAACTTGACAAGTTCAAGATGAAGGAAGGTGAAGGAGTCGCTGAAATGTACTCTAGGCTTGCTCTCATCACCAATGAGATTGCTGGCTTAGGAAGCGAAGAAATGACCGACCGTTTCATCATCAAGAAGATCCTCAGAGCTTTGGATGGAAAGTATGACACCGTGTGCACTTTGATCCAAATGATGCCAAACTACGAGAATCTCAAGCCTACCGAAGTCATTGGAAGAATTGTTGCTCATGAGATGACACTTAAAGATAAGGAAGAGCTTCACAACAAGTCAAGTGGTGCTTACAAAGCTACAGTTGAAGCTCCCACAACCTCTAGTGACAAGCTGGTTTCCAATGAAGAGATAAGCCTAATGGTGAAGAACTTCAACAAATTCTACAAGAGTAGAAGCAAGGAAAGAAGCTCAAAGTCTAGATCATATGATGAAAAGAGATCTTCTAGTCGTGATCGAAACTGCTACAATTGTGGAAGACCCGGACACTACTCAAATGAGTGTTCGACTCCCCACATGAGAAGAGAAGATTCTCCAAGAAGAAGAAGCTCAAGAGAAGAGTCACCTCGAAAAGAGAGAAGGAGTAGAGATGATCGTTATGAACGAAGATCCTCTCGGAGAAGCAAGGATTCGGAAAGGAAAGACAAGTCATCAAGGAGCTACACAAGAAGAAAACATCAAGCTCATGTTGGTGAATGGGTCTCGGCCCGACTCGACAATCACTCCGAAAGAAGCTATCACTCCAACTCCGAATACAGTCAAGATGAAGGTGTTGCTGGTCTTGCTCTCGTATCCTCCAACTCCAACTCCTATGACTTGTTTGATTCACAAAATCAGGGAATTGGAAGATGCTTCATGGCTAAAGGCCCCAAGGTATCACACCCTGAATTTATTGACTTTGATAGTGATGAAGATGACTTGCTTGGTGAAGATGAGCTTTTACATGACAAATCTAGTGAGCTTAGTAATGATGAACATGCTAATAGTCTTTATAGTCGAGAAGAGTCGAATGACAATGCTATGAAGGAGATTGAGCGTCTAACTAAAGAACTAAACACTCTTAAGTTAGCTCATGAAACAACTCAAGAAGATCATAGAGAGCTCCTAAGATCTCATGAGAAGCTACGCTTCGAGAAGCTCAATCTAGAGCAAGAACATGAGTTTCTAAAAGCTATCAATGACGATCTTCGAAAGAAGAGTTCTTCATATCTTGCCAAACGACTTCTCTTGTCTAATTTCTTGCCACCTATTAAAACTAAGCATGACAAGCATAAGAAAAATTCTTCATCTAGTAGTAACAATAATCATGCTAAATCCAATATTGTTGCTTCTAGTAATTCTCTTGATTCCACTAACAATGTTTCAAGCCAAGTTTCACTTGAGCAAGAAAATAGTCTATTGAAAGGGATTATAGAGAAAGGTGTCTACAAGAGCCTTGCCGGAAGCAAGAACTTTGAGGAAATTGTACGCAAACAAGGAAGACACCGGAAGAATCAAGGAATTGGTTTTGAGCGAAAGTTCAACGCCGAGGGTGTTGAATGGGAAGAAGGTCAATATTCCACTCCAAAGTTTGTTTCTCAAAAGGAGAAATATGATCCTACTTCTTCCAATGTGGAACAAGCTCAAGATGACCTTCCACCACAAGACCACAAGCTAAAAGGCAAGGACAAGCTTCAAGAGGAGATTGATGCATTCATTGAAGCACCCAAGGCCATGGTCAAGTGGGTTCCCAAGGCAACTTCAAGTTCTACTTCGTCAAGCTCAACTACTACCCCAAGGATTCCCATCAAGATGATGTGGATCCCGAAGAAGAAGAACTAGAGAGTTCTTGAGGGTGACTCCGCCAACATACTTCACTCACATTCATTTTGGCAAGAACTTGTGCAATCAACTTCCACATCTTGCACTAGTTCATGGAGTCACAAACCCTCATGTTGGTAAGTCAAGGGACAAGGTAATCATTGCTTTCATGGACATCATCTATTGTGTACTTCAATCTATGTCCATGGATATCCTTGTTTGTTCCTTGTGGGACTAACCCATGTAGGTATTGAAAGTGCCCGAATCCAAAGGATTGCTCCCAACTCTTGGTGATCTTCATCAACATTGAGCATCCACATCTTCAACATCTACATGAAGTCTTCAACGACAACCCAAGGTTAGTTTGACCCTTTAAAAGGGGTTCTCACATCAAGGGGGAGCTTTGCTCTTAAGAATTGAGCTAAAGCATCTTCAAATGATGTGAACACATTAATGCTTTATGTAAAAGTGGTAACCCCACTTGTGCTTAAACGATGAGTATGACCTATGATCAAATGTTCTCATTTGACTCCTAAGTCAATATACTCATATATAGATGACCTAGTCATCGCCAAATTGTGTGCTAGTTGCTAGTGTTTTGTTTGTGCATGTTTGACACATATTTCATTTGCTATCTTATTGTGTGAGCATGTTGGATGCATGATTTTATCCATTCGAGGACATCCATTTGTTGCTTTGGTCCTTTGGATTTTTTTTTTGACCAAATGGATGGACAAGAATGCCTAAGTTCCTCCCCTAGCTATCTATGCTTTCTTGTCTCATACTCTATTCATGCTTATATCACAAACTTTGAACAAGACTTTTTGGATGGATCGAGTGAGGAGCACTCGAGCCACCGATCCGTCAAAAGCTTAAATTCCAAAACCTTCTAAGTATTTTCGGTCAAACCAATATACTCAAATCGGACGGATCAAATCACTTGGATTGATCTAGGTTTTCACCTCGGTGAAACCGAAGTTACAAATTTCGGCGTGATCAAGTGAGTAATCGCTTGCGATTAACCATCTCGGTCCCACCGAAGTTTTCAACTCGGTCCCACCGACAATGAAGGTATATATACCGAGGGCAGCGCTGATTATTACTTCAAAACGCCTCGCCCCAAACCCTTAGCTGCCGTCGCCGTGGTCTCCGGATCGTCTCCGCCGTCGCTGTGCGCCTCGCATGGTCTCCATCGCCGTCAACGGTCAATCTCATCGCGCCGTTGCCGCCGAGTGAAACTCCACCTAGTTGGGTGAGTTTGATCCTCTCGTGCTTCAACCTCTGATTCAATGCACGATAGGTTTTGCCTAGCTTCTTGCCAAGTTTGAAATCTTCTTATCCAGCAGATTAGTTCTTAGAACGAAATTCGAGTGAAAATTTTAGGGTTAGGTTTCCGCCGAACACATCTCGGTGTGACCGATTCTACATTCTCGGACTGACCGATTTGGCCTCTGGCCATTGCACTGCACTTTTCGGTCCAACTGAGTTGTGCAAATCGGTAAGACCGAAATGAGGATTTAGTGAAACCCTAGTGTTCTCGGCTAGACCGAAACCCATTTTGGTCCAACCGAAAGTGGTGTGAATGGTTCTGTTTAGACACTTCGGATTCACCGAATTTTAGACTCGGTCAGACCGAAATGCATTCTGTGAAAACCTAAAACTGAAGTTTGAACTCATTCTTTTTGCAAAATCCTCTGCAGTTTGTGATAACTCTTCTATTTCTGCCTATACCTATTCTATTCACAGGTTGTCAGTCATGTCTGATGCAAGTGACAGCCAGAACAGGTCTGAATCACCAGTTGAGATTCCAGAGGCAGGCACAAGTCCTGAAGCAAGCAGTTTTTCTGATGATGGAAAGAGGAGCACCCCAAGTGGTTTGCCTCCTGCTGCCACCAGGGCCAGGAAGAAGAGAAATTCTGATGAGGAGGACTCTGACTTTGTTGCTGAGGAGGAGATTACTTCAAAGCCAAAGAGGAAAGTGGTTGCCAAAGACTATCAAGGGCAACATACCAAGAAAGGCACCAGCAAGGTGAAGAAGTCCACAGTTGCTAAGAAGCTGAGCATGGAAGAAGAAACCTCGAGCAAGATAAAGAAAACTTCCAAGAGGAAGAGGATAGTACATGATGAAGCTGATGATGATTCTGATGAGGAAGCACCCCAGCCTCCTCAGAAGCCTAAGTTGATGGGAGATGCCATCGAGGCAGGAGCACCCACTAAATCTAAGCCATCAGCTCCAAAGAAAGGCAGCCCAAGCCAAACCTGCTGCCAAGCCCAAGAAAACACAAGAAGAAATATTCCTGCTTGAGAGAAGAAGAAGGACAATGTGCCACTGCTGAATCGATGAAGAGGCACATGTGTTGTTGAAACTTAGATGTAAAACTGCCAGTCCACAATGATGCTCATCCTCGAGCAGAAAATATGAAGGAAAGGAAGGACAAAGGTCTCAGGCTATGGAGGCAAGTTGATCCATATGCCACCAGGAGAAGGACAGCTGTTGACTCATGATCCCACATCTGTTGAAGGACAAGCTAAGTCTGAAGCTGCCAAACAAGCCAAAGCTAAGAAGGAAGCAGCAGCAGCAGCAGCAAAGCCCAAGAGCGTTGGAGAACAACTTCTTGAAGCTACCCAGAGGATTGAACTACGCCTGGCCAGCATAGTGCAGTCTCAGGAGAGTCTTGAGAGGATAGTTGAAGACAAGTTCCATGCTCTGGATGTCAAGTCGATCAAGCATGTGTCTTGTGAACAAGCTTGAGGCAGATATCGAGGAAGCTAAGAGAGAGAAGGCAGAGCTCATGAAGGAGATGCAGGAGGACCTTGTTGAGGATGACTATGAGCAGCCTGCTCCCGTCCCCACAAAGCCCAGATCAGCTGCTATTCCAGTGACAGACCCCAGGGCTACTGCATCAGCACCTCCCACAGCTCCATCAGTCCCAGCTCCAGCTCCAGTGTCCACTCCTCCAGCTCCACAGACTTCAGCAGAAGCATTTGCAGATGCAGCTATCTCCACTCCATCGACGCAGACAAGAGCCGCCAGCAGAGTCCCTAGTGACGCTTAGCTCTATACCTTTCGAACTTTTTGGTAACTTGTTGCCAAAGGGGGAGAAATTGTATAGATCATAGGACTTCGAGAGAGAGAGTGCTCGTTTTTGCTCTTTCGTTTGCGGTTTTCCTTGAGATACTTTTGAGTTTTCCGAGACATTTCGTGTGTTTGATACTACGTTTGCTCTACTTTGATGAGTGCTTGATAATACTATGCCTTAATGTGTGCTTAATGCTTATCATATTCTATTCATATCTTGTATGATCATTTACTCATGTCTTGGTGATTGGGTGCATGCCATTCATTCTTATCATTTTGTGCGCTCCACCAAGATGTATGTGACATGGAAGAGTGACCCATGATCCTAATCGATTGTGCATTTGCATTCAAACGCAAATCTTAAATAATGCACAAATTTAGGGGGAGCTCTTGCTTATCACATACTTCTCAAAGCGACGATGTTATTCATTGATTATATCATTTGTCGAAGCTTTGATCTATATGTTGTCATCAATTACCAAAAAGGGGGAGATTGAAAGTGCAACTAATCCCAGGGTGGTTTTGGTAATTAATAACAACATATATATCATTGAACTAATTGTTTCTTGAGAATATTTCAGAAAGTTCAGTGATATGGGTATGGCAATGACTGATGATGTGGACCCCTCAAAATGCTAAGGAAAACATTGGCAAATGTTCAAGACTCTATTTTTGGTTTAGTGATCCAAGATCACATTGAGTCCATAGGAAAGCCAATACTATTAAAAGGGGATGAGGTTATGATGATGATCTGGTTGCTCAAAGTGCTTAGTGATTTATCTCTCAAACTATCAGCAATCTTTCATTCCAACATATACTCATAAGTAATCTCGGTCCCACCGATTCCATAAACTCAGTCACACCGAGATGAACCACCTCAGCCATATAGCCAAACCCTAGAAATTTCGGATTTTCCGATTCCAAACTCGGTCTTACCGAAACTAGTGTTGCCAACCTTCTGTAACCTTCTGTACTCAAATCGGTGTCACCGAGATGAGAAAGTCGGTCCCACCGAGAATGGCAAACCCTAGACTTTGGAAGAATCGGACTAACCGAGATTGTATTTTCGGTCCCACCAAAAATCCCAACGTTCACAAGATTTGAACTTTCGGTCTCACCGAGTTGTCAACTTCGGTCTGACCGAGATTGGTCAAATGTGTGTAACGGTTGGATTTTGTGTGGAGGCTATAAATACCCCTCCACCTCCTCTTCATTCGTGGAGAGAGCCATCAGAAAGAACTACCACTCCTACCTTACATTTCTGAGAAGAAAACTACCTACCCTTGTGTTGAGATCAAGTTGTTCCACTCCCACCATATGAAACTTGATTTCTAGCCTTCCCAAGTTGCTTTCCACTCAATCCTTTCTTCCACCACAGCCAAATCGGTGAGGAGAGTTGAGTGTTGGGGAGATTATCATTTGAAGCACAAGAGCAAGGAGTTCATCATCACCAACACCATCTATTACCTTTTGGAGGTGGTGCCTCCTAGATTGGTTAGGTGTCGCTTGGGAGCCTCCGTCAAGATGTGGAGTTGAACCAAGAAGTTTGTAAGGGCAAGGAGATCGCCTACTTCATGAAGATCT
The DNA here is from genome assembly GCA_021437245.1 of Aegilops speltoides. Classification (NCBI taxonomy): domain Eukaryota; kingdom Viridiplantae; phylum Streptophyta; class Magnoliopsida; order Poales; family Poaceae; genus Aegilops; species Aegilops speltoides. The sequence continues at coordinate 529,597 of CM038146.1, read as the reverse complement.
ACCCGAGTAAGGCTAGTCCTCCGTGGACGAGGCCATGATGGCATAGACAAGGTTGCTTCTTCGTGGACCCTTCGTGGGTGGAGCCCTCCGTGGACTCTCGCAGCCGTTACCCTCCGTGGGTTGAAGTCTCCATCAACGTGGATTGACGATAGCACCACCTATCGGAACCACGAGAAAAAATCTCCGTGTCTCCAAATTGCGTTTGCTCTTCTCCACCTCTTATTTACTACATGTGCAATTTACTTTCCGCTGCCATTACTCTAGAATTGCATGTGTAGGGTGATACTTGACTTGGTCATCATTGTGAACTTGCTAAAAACTTGTCCTAATCAAAAGGCTAAACTTTTAAATTGTCAAGTAGTCTAATCACCCCCCCTCTAGACATACTTCCGATCCTACAGCACGTCTCCCCTAGTGCAGCATCACTGGTGCTCCCTCTAACTTGGCACTGTTATATGTGGTTGCATGTTATGTGTGATGTCTAGCTTGTATTGCTTCTAATTTTGTTGAATTCCATCTGCTTACTTTACACATTATACTTGAATAAGACATGTGTTCTTGTTTCTAGAACATACAATATCTGTCTATCACACCATGTTCTTACATCAAATTACTACTGTTGTGTAACCTGCAACAATCACTTATCATAAGACACGTTTGACTTTGGAGTGTGATATAGGTTACATCTCACATTCTTTTCTAGCTTGTACTACTAATTTGTTGAAATGGCACTTATGACGAGACAATTTTAACTTGGTAGAGTGATATTCGTTGCATCTTTCATATGGTGTCTAGCTTTCATTGCTTCTAATTTGTTGAAATGTCTTCTCCTTAGTTTACACATCATAAGCTGTGAATATGCAATGGCACTAATGACGAGAGACCTCTAACATGGTAGTGTGATGTAGTTTGCATCTTGCATATGATTTATTTCTTGTACTGCTTCACATTTGTTTAAACGCCATTTATGCTGAGACACTGTTAACTTGGCAGAGAGATATTTGTAGCATCATTCATATGGTGTCTACCTTCCATTGCATTGCTTCTAATTTGGTGAAATGTCTTCTTCTTAGTTTACACATCATAGTTTTGGTTATCTCTTCCGTCCTGTTTTTCATACATATTGCATCCTCCTATCATGTGGTTGTCTAACATCAAAGTTCAGTTCTTCTGCATCACGCATCAATTTGTTCTGAAGAACTAAATTGTTATTCATTTTTCTTGTCAGCTTGACATAACATGGCACAGAGAAAGAGGAAGAAACACAGAATGGCAGGGAATGAGAAGCGGATGAATCCTGCAGATTCTGCTGGTACTGATGGTGCAATAGAAGGTGAAAGTCCAGCAGAAAATTCTACAAACACGGCATCCCATGCTACACGAGCTGCAAAAAAAGCCAAACAGAAACAAATAGCTACCACCAAACAAGCAGAGACAGCCCTAGTTCTTGCAACACCTACCACAGTACTACCAGCTGCACGACATACTCGTGCGTCAACTGAGCTAGCAGCACGTTCCCAAGCTCCCTTGCCACCTGACACTACTTCCCAAGCACTCTTGACACAAGACGAGTTGGCAATATCAGATGAACCTTGTGAGCTTCAACAGCAAGAAGGTAGTTCTTTGGAGTCAAGTTCTGATTGCATGCTTCTTTATATGTAGTCTCACAGTTTGATGTACACTAACACTTCCTATGTTCGTTGTTGGACTAGCACCTAGGCGTAAGAGGAAACAAACATCAGGGATAATGCTCGATAGGTTAACTAAATCTAGAGGAGGAAGAATCGAGATCCGTTTTGAGGCAGGTTTAAAAAAGCCACGTGATGCTACAGAGTCAGCCAAGGTAGTATCAGAGGCAGCGGTTGCCGTTAGGTGTTATGTACGTCTCCTCCCAACATGGATTCAGTACAGGAATGACAAAGATGAAACCCAGTTCAACACCTTCCTCGACCATTTATCTCTAAGTATGGTTATGTATCGAAACTAGTAATATCGTCTTGCTCTGTCCCATACTTTCTAGGTTGCTGATAATGAGACTCCCATAATTTTCAACAGATGAGGTTCAAGTTGGATAGCCAAGATGATGCAACCAGACAAGCTTGCACCCATGTTTTCATGTCTACTCTGCGACAGTTTCGGTATAACTTGAGGAAAACTCACTTTGAAGGGAAGGCTAACAGTGAACTTTCCCAAACATCTCCAGTGGAAAATATATCGGATGAAGACTTGAGAGGCCTTCTTAAACACTAGTCTGATCTGAAGTATCAGGTACATTATATATATGTGATCAGATCACATGTTGGAGTCCTATTGACGCATGTGCCACACAAATCTATCTTCTTGTAGGTGAACTGTTCAAAGAACAAGGCCAACCGCATTTAAAGTGAAATTCAATGCATTTACGAGGATCTCGTAGCTATATTGCACATCGCGAGGCTCTTGTAATTAGCTGCTATTTCACTCTTTTCGATGTACCATATTATCAGATCTATATTGACTTGTTCGAAATACAGAGGAAAGCCCGCAAGGACCAAAAAGTACCTGAACCAAATGTTGTGGAAATCTTCAAGGACTGTCACACCAGCAAGAAGAAGGGCATGACTACACCAGTGAAAGCCGCTATTGTAAGTCCTTAATCCTCATGCCTTTTAACTACTACTTACTCTGACTTGTGCCTTGAGCTGCATGGTTTGCAGCCAATGTCTATTACTCTTTTCAATTTTATACACAGTTGTCTTAGCGTATCATCGCACCTTACAAGGTTTAAAAGGGAGGAGTGATGTTCCTTTGATCTTGACTCGTAATCTAGTTCTGTGTTGGACTTGCCCACACAACGTTACAATTGCCTAATTGTCTGTTCTTAGTTGTTTTGTGATATGAATGATGTCATACTATGCTTACCATATTATAAACTTTGTCTCTTTATCCTTAGCCCTCAATACAATGTGAAGAAATAGACAATACATTAGCGATGGTACATGGTCATATGTTTGGAACCTGGTTTTATTATGTACTTTGCAATAAAATACAACTAATATTTTACATGGGTTCACCAGAATAAGTTCTGTATATAGACCAAAGCTGTTTTGTTTGGTTTTGTTGCCTCCTTAATATCTTCTGTTCTGGTACTACTAATGTAAAAGCTCAACTTTTTAGTGAGCTATGGAAAAATGGTGGAATCGCCACCTTATGAAGGTGGCGAGGCAACTATAACCGCAATGTCCGCTCTTGTTGCAGTGGGTCAGTACCTGTCCACTAACAGTGCCAAAAGCACATTCCTGCGTAATACTAGGTTGGTTGTTAAGGCAATATCGTCCAAACTGCCTCCTGATCAAGATATGCAAGCTCAAAGCAATCTTGTATCTGCGCTCCAGACACAAGTCCATTCCCTAACACAGGCCCTTTGTGAAACAAGGAGAAACATTGCTCAATGTCGTCAAGATATGCATGGTTTTGAAACCAGACTATCAGACATTTGCTATGTTGTTCAGGAGCCTAGGGGAAATGAAGGTGAGGGTTATGGTGCTCCATCGGACAATACAGCATGAAAATGTAACAGTCAGGTCAAATGAACTGATCTTTTGAACTTCTGGTGGTGCATTTATCTGCTAGACTGTTAAGTTTTATGCCAACCTTCCTTTTGTTATATAGTTGTAATTTGTTTTGGTGTGATACAAAATTTATTCTTAATATGCAGGCTGAAGAAAACAGCAAGCCATTTTTGTATAGTGTAGGGTGTTCCCTATATTTGCACTGGTGGCGATCTTTGATGCCGAGTGGATGTAATCTGTGCAATCGCCTTAATAGCCTAGCGTTAGTTTCGGCCTTATTTATTTCCTAGTCTTCTTTTTCCCTGGTTTGCTAGTGGCCGCAACTACCCATGGGCCATATACGGGCTGTAGGATCCATGGGTCTCCTATGGGTCATCGATAAATTGGCCTGTAATCAGTGGGCCTCGGGCCGTTGATAAATGGGCCTGTAATCGGTGGGCCTCGAGTCGTCGGATAAATGGGTCTACATGGGCTGTAATCAGGCGTAATTGGTATCGGCCTAGCACGGTAACGGGCCGTTAACAGGCCGTAGGACTGCAAAAGCTTAATTCTTTCATAGGCATAATGGGTCGTTAATGGGCCAGAATATAGGACGGGCTGGCCAGAAACAGGCCGACTCTTGCCATGGGCCGAATTTGGCCCATTAGGTGCTGAGCCGATGAACGGGTCGACTCTTGCCATGGGCGAATTTGGCCCATTTGGGAACATGCCATGAACGGGTCGACTCTTGCCATGGGCGAATTTGGCCCATTAGGGAACAGGCGAACGGGCGAAATGTCGAGGGCCGAGAAGGAGCCCAAGAACGTATGGGTCGTCAATAGGCTGAAAGCTAACACAGGCTGGAAACGGCCCATGTAAATCACGGGCCGTTAACAGGTACAAAGAAAATTACTGCTCATTATGGGCTAGAGTCATCGTGGGCCTGTAAAGGGCCGAAAGATACAAAGGCCTCATATGGGCCGAAAGACGTCGTGGGCCATACATGGGCCGAAAGTGAAATGGCCTGGTGTTATATTCAACGGCCCACATGATGTTGTTGGGCCTATTTCCTTTAGTGCCTAATGGGCCATGAGTTAACGGGCCGTAAAATGGGCTATTTGCGAAGAGACCGTTAACAGGCTTTTCATGGGCCAGCCCATTAACTTTTGACCAAGTCAAACGGGCCGGCTTTGTAAGCTAAATGGGCCAGTGGTGGGCCGTGGCACGTGTCGACATATCATAGGCGCCTATCTGACCCACTAACGAGCCGACACGTGTTTCGTCCGGCCAATAAGAATTTTACAGGTGGAAATTTCCCATTGATCGGGGTTGTTAACGGGTTGTCGGATCCAAAACCCGACCCGATAGCTTAACGGCGTTCCATTACGGTGGAGGTGGATGCCATGTGTCGGTCACCCTTGACGAAAGCACTTTGTGACGCGCGATTTATCGTCATGGAAGTGGACACTTCCGTGATGATAATTTTGGTAATGTCATGGAACACTTCTACGACAGCACAGGTATGACTATCTTGATTCTGTCATAAATTTATCATGGATGTACATGCATGACAAAAAATGCGACCTACTGTGACAAACACGTATCAACACGGAAGTGTATTTTTTTGTAGTGTACGCTCCTTGCGTCACATGCAAAGTCCCCCCACGTTCTCTCAATTTTTCTCCACTGCGACCCGTCAGCAGGTGCTCTCAACTTCCCGTCTTTCTTAAGGTCCTCTTTGTGCCATCGCATCAACTTGGCATGCTCTTTGTTTCTGAATAAACGTTCCAACCGTGCTATTATAGGAGCATACCACATCACCTTGGCAGGAACCCTCTTCCTGGGGCGCTCGCCCTCAACATCACCAGCGTCATCTCGTTTGATCTTATACCGCAATGCACCGCATACCGGGCATGCATTCAAATCCTCGTACGCACCATGGTAGAGGATGCAGTCATTAGGGCACCTGCAATCTCCAATCCTAGAGGGCATAGAACCTTCTTTGCTCCGTACGTGCTGTCGAGCAATTCGTTATCCTTTGGATGATTTTTATTCAATATTTTCAGTAGCTTCTCAAATCCGTTGTCAGATACACCATTGTCTACCTTCCGTTGCAGTAATTCTAGTGTGGTATCGAGCTTTGTGTTGCCATCGTCGCAATTTGGGTACAACCCTTTTTGTGATCCTCTAACATGCGATCGAACTTCAACTTCTCCTTTTCACTTTGACATTGTCTCTTTGCATCAACAATGACCCGGCGAAGATCATCATTAGGCACATCGTCTGGTTCCTCTTGTCTTCAGCTTCCACCATTCCAGCATCACTGTATTCAGCGGGCGGATAGTTGTCATCATCCTCTTCTTCTTTGTTGTATTCCGTCATAACCCCTCTTTCTCCGTGCTTGGTCCAAACATTATAGTGTGGCATGAAACCCTTCTCAAGCAGGTGGATGTGAAGGGTTTTTGAGTTAGAGTAAGATTTCGTATTCCCACAGATAGGGCATGAACAACACATAAAACCATTCTCCTTGTTTTCCTCAGCCACTTCAAGAAAATTATGCACTCCCTAAATGTACTCGGAGGTGTGTCTGTCACCGTATATCCATTGCCAGTTCATCTACGTGCATTTATATAATTAAGTGTGTCAAAAACCATTACAGAACATCATGAATAGAGAAGTGACCAAATTAATAGAAGCTCATCATCACATTAAAACCAAAGTACAGTAGAGATCAAATTTTATTAAGAGGGTCAGTTGGAATTTTCGGTTCACATACCTCCTAGATAAAAACATCTATGTCACGTTGGTCGGCATAATTGTCATAAACAATAAATGAAACAAATAGTTATAAAATATAATATATACCACATCCGACGGGGGAGGATACCAAAACCATCGCACCATATAATAACAAACAATAATAAAAGTAAGAAAATTATACAAGTATCTATCTAAATCATACAAGTAAGAATTTTTATCTTTTAGAAAGAAGATAAGAACAAGAGGCTCACCACGGTGGTGCCAGCGACAAGATCGACGCGGGCGATCAACGGAGGTGAGGATAGTGACGGGACAGGACGGACCGGCAGACATAGACAAATCTTGAGGAAAATGGAGCTTGGACAAGGAGCTTGAAGAGGAGAAAGTTTAAGTGGCTCAGGAATTTTATCGAACACCTCATGTGCATAGGAGGTGAGCTAGGGCAACACACACCTCTTCCACGGCCGGCCCAAAAAATAGAGCAGTGGCTCTGTTCGCGGGCAGGGGCGGGGGTATATATAGGCTTCTCTTTTGTCACGGTTTGTGCCTTAAACCGTCCGATTCGTGCCATAAACCGGGACTAAAGGTGTTGGGCCAGGACCGAGGCCCATTGGTCCCAGTTCATGTCTGGAACTGGGACCAAAGGGGTCAGCGAACCAGGATCAATGGCCCCCGAGGCCCGGCTGGCACCCTGGCCTCACGAACCAGGACTGGTGCACCCTTTGGTCCCGGTTCGTGAGTGAACAGGGATTAATGGCCTTATCTTGGCCTCAACCAAAGCTCTGTTTTCTACTAGTGGTGGTCTTCCTCCCGTAATCGTCCTTGGTCAGAGCCTAAGAGCATCTCCAGCCGTGCCCCCAACAGCCCCCCAGGTGTATTTTAGCGTCGGCGCCCAAAAATCTGCCCAGTCGCACCCCCAGGAGCCTGTTTTTCGCCGGTTTGGGCCTAAATTGGCGCCGGCAGACCCAAGCCGAACCCAGCGCGTTGGGGGACGCCCGGGTACGCAATTTTGGTGCGAAAGAATGGTGGGCCCGCCGAGTTAGTGACCACGCGCCTCGTCGTCCTCATCGCCTTGGTTTCCCGCAGGAAATCAATGCCAAGTCTGCCCATTGGTCAGCCTTCCATTGATTCCTCACAGGCGGCGTGGGCGCGGCGACGCACCACCTCCCGCCACGCGTACACATGGCGCCTGCCTCCCGGACACTATATAAGCAGTGCCTCCCCCTCGCATGAGGTCGTACCCTGCCCACAGCCGCCGAGCTCTCTCCATACCGCCGAGCTCTCCCCGTGCGCCGACACCGCTGACTTTCCTCCCTTCTCTTCCCTTTTCCCAGCCGTAAGAATGGGCGATAGGTTCCCCGGGGATGGGGCAGCGACCAATGGCTTTGGCTGCCGCTCATTGCATGAGTGGGAGGCCTGCCAGCCGTTCGAGGCCAACGCCCCGGTGCCTGCAGACATGCGCGCGCCAGGACGGCGGAAGCTTAGCGTCGATGGTGTCCCCACCCCCGCTGAAGGAAATATGCCCTAGAGGCAATAATAAAGTTATTATTTATTTCCTTATTTCATGATAAATGTTTATCATTCATGCTAGAATTGTATTAACCGGAAACATGATACATGTGTGAATGCATAGACAAAACAACATGTCACTAGTATGCCTCTACTAGACTAGCTTGTTAATCAAAGATGGTTATGTTTCCGACCATGAACAAGGAGTTGTTATTTGATTAACAAGGTCACATCATTAGTAGAATGATCTGATTGACATGACCCATTCCCTTAGCTTAGCACACGATCGTTTAGTATGTTGCTCTTGCTTTTATCCATGACTTATACATGTTCCTGTAACTATGAGATTATGCAACTCCGTTTACGGAGGAACACTTTGGTGCTACCAAACGTCACAACGTAATCGGGTGATTATAAAGGAGTACTACAGGTGTCTCTAAAGGCAAATGTTGGGTTGGCGTATTTGAGATTAGGTTTTGTCACTCCGATTGACGGAGAGGTATCTCTGGGCCCTCTCGGTAATGCACATCATGAAGCCTTGCAAGCACTACAACTAATGAGTTAGTTGTGAGATGATGTATTACGGAACGAGTAAAGAGACTTGCCGTAACGAGATTGAACTAGGTATTGGATACCGACGATCGAATCTCGGGCAAGTAACATACCGATGACAAAGGAACAACGTATGTTGTTATGCGGATCGACCGATAAAGATCTTCGTAGAATATGTAGGAACCAATATGGGCATCCAGGTCCCGCTGTTGGTTATTGACCGTGAATAGTTCTAGGTCATGTCTACATTGTTCTCGAACCGTAGGGTCCATGCACGCTTAAGGTTTCGATGGCGGTTATTATGAGTTTATGTATTTTGATGTACCGAAGAAGTTCGAGTCCGGATGTGATCACGGACATGACGAGGAGTCTCGGAATGGTCGAGACATAAAGATTGATATATTGGAAGCCTATGTTTGGAGTTCGAATGGTTCCGGTAAAACGGAATTTATCGAGTACCGGAGGTTACGGAACCCCCGGAAGTAAATGGGCCTCGGTGGGCCTCGAGGGAGAAGAGGAGGGGCGGCCGGGAGGTGGCGCGCGCTCTCTCCCCCAGTCCGAATAGGACAAGGAGGGGGCGCCTCCTTTCCTCTTTCCCTCCCCAATCCTATTCCAACTAGGAAGAGGGGGAGTCCTACTCGGTAGGAGTAGGACTCCTCGGCGCGCCTCCTCTAGGCGGCCGGCCTCCCCCTCCCTCCTTTATATACGGGGCAGGGGGCACCTTGGAACACACAAGTTTGATCTTTGGATCGTTCCTCAGCAGTCGGTGCCCCCTCCACCATATTCCACCTCGGTCATACCGTCATCGAAGCTTAGCGAAGCCCTGCGCCGTGAAACATCAAGATCGTCGCCACTTGTCGTCTTGTGAAACTCTCCTCGACACTCGGCTGGATCGAGTACGAGGGACGTCATCGAGCTGTACGTGTGTCAAGAACTCGGGCGCCGAGTAACGGCGCCGGGATCGGTCGGATCGCGAGGAGAACGTACGACTACTTCCTCTACGTTGTGATCGCTTCCGCTTCGGGTCTACAAGGGTATGTGGACAACACTCTTCTCTCTCGTTGCTATGCATCACCATGATCTTGCGTGTGCGTAGGAAAATTTTTGAAATTACTACGTTCCCCAACAAGTGGTATCGAGCCAGGTTTTTCTATGGTTTGATGTTTTGCACGAGTAGAACACAAGTGAGTTGTGGGCGATACAAGTCATACTACCTACCAGCATGTCATACTTTGGTTCAGCGGTATTGTGAGATGAAGCGGCCTGACCGACATTACGCCAGACGCTTACGCGAGACTGGTTTCACCGCCACGAGCACTCGTTGCTTAAAGGTGACTGGTGGGTGCTGTCTCTCTCACTTTAGTTGAACCAAGTGTGACTACGCCCGGTCCTTGAAGAAGGTTAAAACGGAGTCTATTTGACGAAGTATCGTTGTGGTTTTGATGCGTAGGTGAGACTGGATCTTGCTTAAGCCCGTAGCAGCCACGTAAAATTTGCAACAACAAAGTAGAGGACGTCTAACTTGTTTTTGCAGGGCATGTTGTGATGTGATATGGTCAAGACGTGATGCTATATTTTATTGTATGAGATGATCATGTTTTGTAACCGAAGTTATCGGCAACCGGCAGGAGCCATATGGTTGTCGCTTTATTGTATGCAATGCAATCGCCCTGTAATGCTTTACTTTATCACTAAGCGGTAGCGATAGTCGAGAAGCATAAGTTTGGCGAGGCGACAACGATGCTACGATGGAGATCAAGGTGTCGCGCCGGTGGCGATGATGATCATGGTGGTGCTGCAAGATGGAGATCATGAAGCACAAGATGATGATGACCATATCATATCACTTATATTGATTTGCATGTGATGTTTATCCTTTATGCATCTTATCTTGCTTTGATTGACGGTAGCATTATAAGATGATCTCTCACTAAATTATCAAGAAGTGTTCTCCCGAGTATGCACCGTTGCCAAAGTTCGTCGTGCCCTGACACCACGTGATGATCGGGTGTGATAAGCTCTCGTCCATCTACAACGGGTGCAAGCCAGTTTTGCACACGCAGAATACTCGGGTTATACTTGACGAGCCTAGCATATGCAGATATGGCCTCGGAACACGGAGACCGAAAGGTCGGCGTGAATCATATAATAGATATGATCAACATAAGATGTTCACCATTGAAAACTACTCCATCTCACGTGATGATCGGTTATGGTTTAGTTGATTTGGATCACGTGATCACTTGGATGACTAGAGATGTCTTTCTAAGTGGGAGTTCTTAAGTAATATGATTAATTGAACTTAAATTTATCATGAACTTAGTCCTGGTAGTATTTTGCAAATTATGTTGTAAGATCAATAGCTTGCGTTGTTGCTTTCATATGTTTATTTTGATATGTTCCTAGAAAATTGTGTTGAAAAATGTTAGTAGCAATGATGCGGATTTGATCCGTGATCTGAGGTTTATCCTCATTGCTGCCTGTAAGAATTATGTCCTTAATGCACCGCTAGGTGACAGACCTATTGCAGGAGCGATGCGGGCGTTATGAGCGTTTGGCTAGCTCAAGATGATGACTACTTGATAGTTTTGTTCACCATGCTTTATGGCTTAGAATCGGGACTTCAAAGATGTTTTGAACATCATGGACCATATGAGATGTTCCAGAATTGAAGTTAATATTTCAAGCAAATACCGAGTTGAGAGATATGAAGTCTCCAACAAGTTCTATAGCTAAAAGATGGAGGAGAATCGCTCAAATAGTGAGCATGTGCTCAGATTGTGCGGGTACTTCAATCGCTTGAATCAAGTGGGAGTTAATCTTCCGGATAAGATAGCGATTGATGAATTCTCTAGTCACCATCACCAAGTTAGTTGAACTTCGTGATGAACTATAGTATGCAAGGATGACGAAAATGATTCCCGAGCTCTTCGTGATGTTGAAATCGACGAAGGTAGAAATCAAGAAAGAGCATCAAGTGTTGATGGTTGACAAGATCACTAGTTTCAAGAAAAGGGCAAAGGAAAGAAAGGGAACTTCAAGTAGATTGACAAGCAAGTTGTCACTCCCACGAAGAAGCCCAAAGCTGAACCAAAGCCTGAAACCGAGTGCTTAATCGCAAAGGAAATGGTCACCGAAGCGGAACTGCCCTAAATATTTGGTGGATAAGAAGGATGGCAAAGTGAAAAAGGGTATATTTGATATACTGGTGTTTTATATGTGCTTTACTAGTGTTTATAGCAACCCCTCGGTATTTGGTACTGGTTCGGTTGCTAAGAGTAGTAACTCAAACGGAGTTGCGAATAAATGAAACTAGTTAAGGGTGAAGTGATGATGTGTGTTGAAAGTAGTTTCAAGATTGATATGATCATCATCGCACACTCCCTATACTTCGGGATTAGTGTTGAACCTAAATAAATGTTATTTGGTGTTTATCGTTGAGCATGAATATGATTTGATCGTGTTTATTGCAATACGGTTATTCATTTAAGTAAGAGAATAAACTGTTGTTCTCATTTACATGAATAAAACCTTATATGGTTACACACCCAATGAAAATGGTTCATTGGATCTCGATCGTAGTGATACACATATTCATAATATTGAAACCAAAAGATGCAAAGTTAATAATGATAGTGCAACTTATTTGTGGCACTACCGTTCATGTCATATTGGTGTAAAGCGCATGAAGAAACTCCATCTGATGGGATTTTGGAATCACTTGATTATGAATCACTTGATGCTTGCGAACCATGCCTCATGGGCAAGATGACTAAGACTCGTTCTCGGAACAATGGAGCGAAGCAATTGACTTATTGGAAATAATACATACTGATGTATGCGATCCAATGAGTGTTAAGGCTCATGGCGGTATCGTTATTTTCTAGCCTTCACATATGATTTGAGCAGATATGGGTATATCTACTTGATGAAACATAAGTCTGAAATAGTTGAAAGGTTCAAAGAATTTCAGAGTGAAGTGGAAAAATCATCGTGACAAGAAAATAAGGTTTCTACGATTTGATCATGAGACGAATATTTGAGTTACGAGTTTGGTCTTCAATTAAAACAATGTGGAATAGTTTCACAGCTCACGCCACCTGGAACACCACAATGTTATGGTGTGTCCAAACATCATAACCGCACTTTATTGGATAAAGTGCAATCTATGATGTTTCTTACTGATTTACCAATATCGTTTTGGGATCATGCATTAGAGACAGCTGCATTCACGTTAAATTGGGCACCATCTAAATCCGTTGAGACGACACTATATGAACTGTGGTTTAGCAAGAAACCCAAGTTGTCGTTTCTTAAAGTTTGGGGCTGCGATGCTTATGTGAAAAAATTTTCATCCTGATAAGCTCAAACCCAAATCGGAGAAATGCGTCTTCATAGAATACCCAAAGGAGATTGTTGGGTACACCTTCTATCACAGATCCGGAGTTAAGACATTCGTTGCTGAAAATGGATCCTTTCTAGAGAAGGAGTTTCTCTCGAAAGAAGTGAGTGGGAGGAAAGTAGAACTTGATGAGGTAATAGTACCTTCTCCCTTACTTGAAAGTAGTTTGTCGCGAAACCGGTTTACGAGACATCTACACCAAGTAGTGAGGAAGTTGATGATGTTGATCATGAAACTTGAGATCAAGTTACTACGAACCTCGTAGATCGACGAGTAAGATCCGCACCAGAGTGGTATGGCAATCCTGTTCTGGAAATCATGCTACTAGATCATGATGAACCTACGAACCATGAAGAAGCGGTGGTGAGCCCAGATTCCGCAAAATGGCTTGAGGCCATGAAATCTGAGATATGATCCATGTATTAGAACAAAGTATGGACTTTGATGGATTTGCCCGATGATCGGCAAACCAAAGAAAATAAATGGATCTTCAAGAGGAAGATGGACGCTGATAGTAGTGTTACTATCTACAAAGCTCGACTTGTTGCAAAAAGGTTTTCGACAAAGTTCAAGATGTTGACTACAATGAGATTTTCTCAAGCTGTAGCGATGCTTAAGTCTGTCCGAATCATGTTAGCAATTGCCACAATTTATGAAATTTGGCAAATGGATGTAAAAACTGCATTCCTGAATGGTTTTCTGGAGGAAGAGTTGTATATGATGCAACCAGAAGTGTTTTTCGATCCAAAGGGAGCTAACAAAGTGTGCAAGCTCCAGCGATCCATCTATGGACTGGTGCAAGCATCTCGGAGTTGGAATATACGCTTTGATGAGTTGATTAAAGCATATAGTTTTGTCTGAGACTTATGGTGAAGCCTGTATTTACTAGAAAGTGAGTGGGAGCACTACAGCATTTCTGATAAGTATATGTGAATGACATATTGTAGATCGGAAATAATGTAGAATTATTCTGCAAAGCATAAAGGAGTGTTTGAAAGAAGTTTTTCAAAGAAAGACCTCGGTGAAGCTGCTTACATATTGAGTATCAAGATCTATAGAGATAGATCAAGATGCTTGATAAGTTTTTTCAATGAGTACATACCTTGACAAGATTTTGAAGTAGTTCAAAATGGAACAGTCAAAGAAAGAGTTCTTGCCTGTGTTACAAGGTGTGAAATTGAGTAAGACTCAAAACCCGACCACGGCAGAAGATAGAAAGAGAATGAAAGTCATTCCCTATGCCCTGGCCATAGGTTCTATAAAGTATGCCATGTTGTGTACCAGATCTATTGTATACCCTGCTTGAGTTTGGCAAGGAGTACAATAGTGATCTAGGAATAGATCATTTGGACAGCGGTCAAAATTGTCCTTAGTGGAATAAGGATATGTTTCTCGATTATGGAAGTGAAAAAAGGTTAAATAAATAAAGGGTTACGTCGATGCAAGTTTTCACACTGATCCGATGACTCTAAGTCTCGATCTAGATACATATTGAAAGTGGGAGCAATTAGCTAGAGTAGCTTCGTGCAGAGCATTGAAGACATAGAAAAATTGCAAAATACATAACGGATCTGAATGTGAAAGACCCGTTGACTAAGACTCTCTCACAAGCAAAACATGATCACACCTTAGTACTCTTTGGGTGTTAATCACATAGCGATGTGAACTAGATTACTGAATCCAGTAAACCCTTTGGGTGTTGGTCACATGACGATGTGAACTATGGGTGTTAATCACATGATGATGTGAACTATCGATGTTAATCACATGGTGATGTGATCTAGATTATTGACTCTAGTGCAAGTGGGAGACTCAAGGAAATATGCCCTAGAGGCAATAATAAAGTTATTATTTATTTCCTTATTTCATGATAAATGTTTATCATTCATGCTAGAATTGTATTAACGGAAACATGATACATGTGTGAATGCATAGACAAAACAACATGTCACTAGTATGCCTCTACTAGACTAGCTTGTTAATCAAAGATGGTTATGTTTCCGACCATGAACAAGGAGTTGTTATTTGATTAACAAGGTCACATCATTAGTAGAATGATCTGATTGACATGACCCATTCCCTTAGCTTAGCACACGATCGTTTAGTATGTTGCTACTGCTTTTATCCATGACTTATACATGTTCCTGTAACTATGAGATTATGCAACTCCCGTTTACCGGAGGAACACTTTGGGTGCTACCAAACGTCACAACGAATCGGGTGATTATAAAGGAGTACTACAGGTGTCTCTAAAGGCAAATGTTGGGTTGGCGTATTTCGAGATTAGGTTTTGTCACTCCGATTGACGGAGAGGTATCTCTGGGCCCTCTCGGTAATGCACATCACTGAAGCCTTGCAAGCACTACAACTAATGAGTTAGTTGTGAGATGATGTATTACGGAACGAGTAAAGAGACTTGCGGTAGCGAGATTGAACTAGGTATTGGATACCGACGATCGAATCTCGGGCAAGTAACATACCGATGACAAAGGAACAACGTATGTTGTTATGCGGTCCGACCGATAAAGATCTTCGTAGAATATGTAGGAACCAATATGGGCATCCAGGTCCCGCTGTTGGTTATTGACCGTGAATAGTTCTAGGTCATGTCTACATTGTTCTCGAACCGTAGGGTCCATGCACGCTTAAGGTTTCGATGGCGGTTATTATGAGTTTATGTATTTTGATGTACCGAAGAAGTTCGAGTCCGGATGTGATCACGGACATGACGAGGAGTCTCGGAATGGTCGAGACATAAAGATTGATATATTGGAAGCCTATGTTTGGAGTTCGAATGGTTCGGTAAAACGGAATTTCTCGGAGTACCGGAGGTTACGGAACCCCGGGAAGTAAATGGGCCTCGGTGGGCCTCGAGGGAGAAGAGGAGGGCCGGCCAGAGGTGGTCGCGCCCTCTCCCCCAGTCCGAATAGGACAAGGAGGGGGCGCTCCTTTCCTCTTTCCCTCCCCAATCCTATTCCAACTAGGAAGAGGGGAGTCCTACTCCGGTAGGAGTAGGACTCCTCCCAGCGCCTCCTCTAGGCCGGCCGGCCTCCCCCTCCCTCCTTTATATACGGGGCAGGGGGCACCTTGGAACACACAAGTTTGATCTTTGGATCGTTCCTTAGCCAGTGCGGTGCCCCCTCCACCATATTCCACCTCGGTCATACCGTCGCGAAGCTTAAGCGAAGCCTGCGCCGGTGAAACATCAAGATCGTCGCCACGCAATCGTCTTGTGAAACTCTCCTCGACACTCGGCTGGATCGGAGTACGAGGGCGTCATCGAGCTGTACGTGTGTCAAGAACTCGGGGGCGCCGGAGTAACGGCGCCGGGATCGGTCGGATCGCAAGGAGAACGTACGACTACTTCCTCTACGTTGTGATCGCTTCCGCTTCGGGTCTACAAGGGTATGTGGACAACACTCTTCTCTCTCGTTGCTATGCATCACCATGATCTTGCGTGTGCGTAGGAAAATTTTTGAAATTACTACGTTCCCCAACACCCGCTGCCAGACGTCACCGTGCATGCCGACTACTTCGCCAACGAGGTCAACCACGTGCGGGCATCGCTGTCAGAGGAGCAGCAGGCCCTCCCGCAGTATGCTGCCAGCAACCACGAGGCTTGTGCGCCGTACTTCCAGCTCCGGCAGGCACAACGGCTCGCCTCCACCAACGGGGCGCCGGTGGTGCGAGGGACCAAGAACAGCGAGGGCCGCCGCCTGTGGTGGGGCGTCCCCGGCCGCACTCTCCAAGACCCGCCATTGACATACCCTGCCACACTGGTCCCCCGCTGGAGCGGTGGCCAATGGATGCCAAGCTGGGCCGGCTCCTCTTCTACCTCCTCCCGCTCCTCTGGCTCGTCGGTGTTGCTCCATGTCAAGGCCGAGCCTGCTGAGACCACCGAGACGCCGCTCGGCCGGCGCACCCGCAGCGCCGGCATCATCATCAATGACGGCGGGCACACCTCCTCCTCAGCTCCTCCCCGCTTCGTCAAGCTGAAGATAGAGACAGGGCTTGCCGTCGTGAAGATGGAGCCAGGGCTCGCCGCCGTAAATTCGGAGCCAGGGCTCAACGACGCGGTGGCCTTGAAGTGGGCGCACGAAGACTGGGCGCGGTCGGAGCTAGAGTGCCAGCACCACGCCGTTGAGCAGTTCGCCGCTCGGTGTCGTGGCCGCGACAAGGGAGGCGTCGTCGTCGACAACGCGCCACCGCCGGTCCGCCAAGGCGATGATACGTCTCCAATGTATCTACTTTGCCAAACACTTTTGCCCTTGTTTTGGACTCTAACTTGCATGATTTGAATGAAACTAACCCGGACTGACGTTGTTTTCAGGAGAACTGCCATGATGTTGTTTTATGTGTAGAAAACAAAAGTTCTCGGAATGACCTGGAAATCCACAGAGGCACTTTTTGGAAATATAAAAAATACTGGCGAAAGAATCAAGACCAGGGGGCCACACCCACGAGGGTGGGGGGCGCGCCCACCCCCCTGGGCGCGCCCCCTATCTCGTGGGCCCCCTGAGGCTCCACCGACCTCAACTCCAACTCCATATATTCCGTTTTGCGGAGAAAAAATCAGAGAGAAAGTTTCATCGCGTTTTACAATACGGAGCCGCCGCCAAGCTCGGGATGGCTGATCAGGAGTCCGTTCGGGGCTCCGGAGAGGGGGATTCATCATCGTCGTCATCATCAACCATCCTCCACCAATTTCATGATGCTCACCGCTGTGCGTGAGTAATTCCATCGTAGGCTTGCTGGACGGTGATGGGTTGGATGAGATTTACCATGTAATCAAGTTAGTTTTGTTAGGGTTTGATCCCTATTATCCACTATGTTCTGAGATTGATGTTGCTATGACTTTGCTATACTTAATGCTTGTCACTAGGGCCCGAGTGCCATGATTTTAGATCTGAACCTATTATGTTTTCATGAATATATGTGTGTTCTTGATCCTATCTTGCAAGTCTATAGTCACCTACTATGTGTTATGATCTGACAACCCCGAAGTGACAATAATCGGGATACTTCTCGGTGATGACCGTAGTTTGAGGACGTCATGTATTCACTATGTGTTAATGCTTTGTTTCGGTTCTCTATTAAAAGGAGGCCTTAATATCCCTTAGTTTCCACTAGGACCCCGCTGCCACGGGAGGGTAGGACAAAAGATGTCATGCAAGTTCTTTTCCATCAGCAAGTATGACTATATTTGGAATACATGCCTACATTACATTGATGAACTGGAGCTAGTTCTGTGTCACCCTATGTTATAGCTATTACATGAGGAATCGCATCCGACATAATTATCCATCACTGATCCATTGCCTATGAGCTTTTCACATCTTGTGCTTCGCTTATTTACTTTTCCGTTGCTACTGTTACAATCACTACAAAACCCAAAAATATTACTTTTGCCACTGCTACCTTTATTATAATACTACTTTGCTACTAAATACTTTGCTGCAGATACTAAGTTATCCAGGTGTGGTTGAATTGACAACTCAAATGCTAATACTCGATAATATCCTTTGGCTCCCCTTGTGTCGAATCAATAAATTTGGGTTGAATACTTTACCCTCGAAAGCTGTTGCGATCCCCTAGACTTGTGCCAGCACCCACACACTCCATCTTCTTCCCAAAAAAATCCCCATCTAGCTCAAGCACGAGTTCTAGCTCACTTTGCTGCGATTTTCTATCTCCTTGCTCAAAGCTCCATTCACAAAACTGCTTTGGGAGATTGTTGCTTGGTATGTGACTCCTCCATTGGTCCAACTAGTTTTTGTTCTAGTACTTTATTCATTGCAATTTTTTGCTGCATAGGTGACCATGTTCTTGAGCTTGCATGTTGAATTTATGAGGTCCCAAGCAATTCTAATGCATGATATAGGCTCTAGGCACTTGTAGGAGTAGTTGCTATCAATCTTGTTTAGTTTTATTCACTTTTATTTTGAAGTTACTAAAATTTCAGAAATTTTTCAGAAAAAAAATTATGTCTAGGAGAATGTACCAAGGTGGTTCCTCGGTAAAGAAAGGACCCAGGATTGCTATACATGAGCAAGATGATGAACTACCGAGGGACGCAGAAGTACGAGCTTGTGAGTGGCCATCCAACGATTTTATGGTCGAAGCATGCTTTAAGGAGGAATTCGACGCGTATGTGCGTAATGCCGATCTGGAGGACTTTTTACAAGATAAGTGTCCTCAGTACTATCAATTGACCGATTCATTTGTGCGAAGGTTTAAATATAGGGACATTTACATTTGTGCCCCTAACTCGAACCCACTAATTAGATTTGCCCCTAATTTCGAAGCATGCTCAAATTTGCCCCTCCGCCGTTAAGTCACTACTCAGAAATACGCTTCCGATTCTACCGCAATGTGAGTTTCTCAAACATAGTTATTAACTAATTTATATTGTTTATTTCAAAATAGTTGACAGCTTATTTCCATTGACAGCTTATTTTGATTCTTGAAAGAATGTGCAGAAGTTGGTAGACAAAACCGATTACACTGATGGCTACGAATTAACTTATAAGGAGAAAAGTCATTTGATCGCATTTTGTACTTATCTTGAGAATTACAATACCTATTATCGAACTCCTCCAAATTATGGTGAATACGTGCCACTAGTGCACGTGTTGAACCACGGTAACTTCTATGGAGATACCCTGGTAAGATTTTTTACTATTATGACATCCGTGGATCTTTTGCATACTTCTAAAACTAGTACATCATTGCTAACTACGAAGAAGCTTCACCATCGCACGGGGTCAGGTGGCTACCTCAAAGCCCGACCTAAGTGGTCCAAGGCTGAGCAAGGTCTGCTTGAAAAAGGGATCGAACCAGAGACAATGTACTGGCCAGACCGTTGCCGGACTTGGTTCTTCGGGGCTGGCGGAACCTTGGACCCTCTAACAGGGAAGTGCCAGTGGACGGACGAGCAACTGGAAATACCAGTCAAGAACCTTCGACACTATATCGCTGCAGCGCAGCAAGGGATGATCCTTCCAAACAGGGAGAAGGACGAGCTCACAATGGCCCTTGGGAATCCTGAGCACCCTGGACGGACACGAGGCATGCCAGGCTCCATTCCGTGGAAGGTTGGTTTTCTGGACGCAGGGGGTTACAAAACCCACGAGAGGAGGAAGAAACTGGAGCAGGACCAACTGCAGGCGCTGCTTAGAAGGGTAATGGGGCTAGAGGATCAAGAAGAGGAACGAGAAGCAGCAGATCGCAACAAACGACCTGCCGAAGCTTCCCCCGAAGCTACCCCGCCATCTCAGCAGAGAAGCAGCGTGGCTTCCACCGAGCTGCTTCAGCCGGAGCATGTCTTGACGGCTCCTGCCAGCTATCCCGTGGATGATATCACGAAGTCTCAAAGTGGCCACATTATGGCGCGATGGATGACTTTGAAGGTCAAGGCGGCTGTTGGCCAAGTTTATCCTAGTGGACCCGCACAACTTATCACCGCCAGCCGATTCGTAGGATATGCTAATGTGATGGTGGATGAAATAACGGAGGATTTGAGGACCTCTGCTGACCACCCTACCGGTGAAGGGGAGACTAGGCTGGGTTACGCTCAAGACTCCATGCCTATGGCGAAGGAGCTCATCAACCTTCCGAGGCTGGACGCCTCCGCCTCCTCCTCCTCCTCCGGCGAGTCAGGGCACTCCGCCTCCTCCACCGCCTCCTCCTCCAGCGAGTGATGATCAGGGCACGCGTGGCGGCACTCCGCCTCCTTCTCCGCCTGCGCCGGCGCTCCCGAGCAGCCAGCAGCCACCTCCTTCTCCGCCTCACCAGCAAGGGCGGAAGAGACCCGCCGCCGCCCTGGCTGCTCCGACGCGTCGTACTCCTTCTCCTCCGCCTCGTAAGCCAGCACGAAAGAAGATAGACGCCGCAGCCGCTCCGTCTGCTCCGGCGTCTAGCAGCACAACCAGAGGCGGGAGGCAATACAAATACGGTCCATCATCTCTCAAGCCTCTAGAGAAGTTACCATACGAGAGGTCCGAGGAGGAAAACAATATGATTGTGCGGACCCACGTGAAGGAGTTCTTTGAAGGGGTGAAAGCAAAGAGACATCCACCTCCGGAGGAGAAGGTAGATCCGATGAAAGCAAAGCGCACTATCGATGCCCTGAGGAAACCACCAAAGTATCCGCCGAGAACCAACTATGAGCGCATTACTGAACAGACATATCTCCAAGCCAAGCGGTCGGGAACTACTGTCAGTGATAAAAGGTTAAAAGAACGAGCAAAGGGGAAAAAAAATCCCAGCTCGGTGAACAAGCACAGCAATCGTGCCCCCCGCTCAATGTGTCTAATGCTCCGGGAACGGTGCCCGGTTATGGCAATCTTGAAGATTACCTGCCTGACGATGCACTTCCTGATTTCATGGAGGTGGACGAACACAGAACGAGTAAGGGAAGCCTCTCGTCAAAGATGAAAAATCTCTGACAACAATGATGCAAAGATTCCATAGTTGGTACATGAAAACCTACAGAGAGTCTCAGGGGACGAACAGTTTGTATCTGAACATTAAAGAGGAGCACGACCTCGTTTCAAATGATCTATTGTGTGTTCCATTTGAGAAGTTCTTCGAGTTCTTCAATCAAAAGGCCCTCGATAAATTAATGGTCTTTTGCTACTGCCTGTAAGTACTATTTCTGTCATTAAGTCTCTATATATAGCTCGGCTCTTTCATTGCATGTATTTATAATTAATTATCCTTAATATATTATGCAGATTGAAGATCGTCGAGTGCAAAAAACAAGAAATTTATGATATTGGGTTCATTAACACAAATATCATAGATGTATTTCTAGTTGAAAACAACGTCAAAGAGGCCGAGGACAACTTGCTACAATCGTTGATCAAAAATCAAAACAAAGATACCATACTCTTTCCTTACAACGGCAAGTGATTGTTACTGTCGTGTGCATATTTGGTTTTCCTTATTACTCGAGCGAGGTTATAGTAATGTAATTGATGAGTTATGCATGCGTGCGCAGGTACCACTATATTCTTCTGGAGATTAAGCTTGAGCGTGGACTAGTAACCGTCTTAGACTCGAGACGGAAAGATCCCGAAACCTATGCGGACATCACTGAAATGCTCAGCAAGTAAGTTCAATTGATCATTATCGCACCATATCGGCAACTTTTTGTTCATTTCCTGATATCTCAAGTAATAATAATTATTTTCTTTGTCTTGCAGGGTTTGGAAACAGTTCACCGCAGAAGCTCTAGGACTGCCGAAGGAGCTGCGATATACATACCCGAAAGTAAGTACTACTGGCTAGCTAGTTGCGCGCATCTCCCGTTGATTCTATAGCTATACTTTCACCAATGACATTTATAATGCTTCATTATCAGTTTGATTGACCTCTATTTCTCGTAAAGTGCTTGTGGCAGGAGGAAGGGAATGATTTCTGTGGATACTACGTGTGCGAGTTCATCCACACCGCGACTTTGAAAAACAAGCGAGGCTACTCTAGAAGACAATATGAAGTGCGTAGTCAATAATATTCACAATTTCATTTTATTACACCATCATTTCTGTTGAGTTTCATTCATATATATGTATTAATTAACCCCCTTCTTCAAATTAGACGTGGCAGATGCGGGATGAACTCCTAGAACCAGATCGCATGAAAGCAATTCAAGAGGAATTGGCGGGATTCTTTCTTGAACACGTCATCAGTAAAGCCGGAGAATACCATGTGGAAATTGATTTCAAATGCTAGGGGTTTGTAATTAAGAGATCTTATACATATTGTACATGTAGCCAGTAGCGTCGGATACATGATACGAAAACTTGTTGTTCGACCAATCTCTCAGAGAAGGAGAGGTCGATCGATCACTTCTCTCGGTATGCATGACGAACTTCTGTACTGAATGGTTCTCTCGATCACTTATGTATATATAGTACGTAGCGTCGACCAAGCACGAACATAAGAGAGGACACTTCTCTCTATTAATTAGCTAGCTAACACAATATATGAAACAACTAAATTAACCCCCCAAAACCCCCAACCCCCCTCCTTTCAAAAAAAAACCCCAGCCGGAATGGAGACGGTGGATGCCTTTTGGTCCCGGTTGGAACCACCAACCGGGACCAAAGGCCCCTTGACTGGGCTCGGCGCACAGGGCCACGTGGAGGCACATTGGTCCCGGTTCGTGTTTGAACCGGGACTAATGGGTGGAGGTATTAGTAACGACCCATTAGTCCCGGTTCATGAACCGGGACTAAAGGCCCTTACGAACCGGGACTAATAGGTGTTTTTCTACTAGTGGTGGAAGCAAAGGTGACGGCTGAGGATAACATCAAGCTTTGTAAGTCCTTTACTCACAAGGAGATTTCCGATGCACTTTTCCAAATAGGACCGCTTAAGGCGCCAGGCCCGGATGGCCTCCCGGCAAGGTTTTTCCAGTGCAACTGGAGTACACTTAAGGAGGGGGTCGTGGCAGCGGTGAAGGATTTTTTCCTCACATGGTTTAATGCTACATCGATTGTGCTAATTCCAAAAGTCTCAAATCCTACTAAGCTACATCGATAAGCCTCTGTAATGTGGTATATAATGTGATCTCGAAGTGCCTGGTTAACAGGTTGAGACCCCTCATGGATGATCTTATTTCCCCGGAACAGAGTGCATTCATCCCAGGGAGGATGATTACGGACAATGCACTGGTAGCTTTTGAATGCATCCACCACATAAAGCAAGAAAAGGATCCAACTAGGCGTTTCTGTGCGTATAAGTTGGACCTGTCCAAAGCTTATGATAGGGTGGATTGGATCTTTTTGAGGCAAGTGATGCAAAAGATGGGTTTCTCTCAACGATGGGTTGACTGGATTATGGCATGTGTCACGTCGGTGAGATACTCTGTGAATTTCAATGGAACTCTCTTGGATTCGTTTGCGCCGTCGCGTGGCCTACGGCAAGGAGATCCTTTATCACCACTCTTATTTTTGTTTGTGGCAGATGGGCTATCATCTTTACTGAGAAAGAAGGTGGAGTCAGGAGACATTACTGCGGTGACAGTGTGCAGGAATGCACCCGGTATATCACATTTGTTGTTCGCTGATGATACACTTCTGTTTTTTGAGGCGTCCAAAAACCAGGCTGAGAAGGTGAAGCAAGTCCTGGATGCATATAGTACGGCCACAGGCCAGACTCTCAACTACGACAAGTGTTCTGTGCTTTTTGGGAGTGCATGTTCAGAACCAATACAGGAGGAGGTGCGATCAGTTTTGCATGTCACTATTGATGTTTTTGAGGACAAGTACTTGGGCTTGCCAACGCCGGAGGGACGGATGTCGAAGGGCCAGTTTCAAAACCTGCAAACCAGCCTGACAAAACGACTTTTGCAATGGGGGGGTGGGTTTCTGGCCCAGCCAGGACGGGAGGTGCTAATCAAGTCTGTAGCTCAGGCGCTGCCTACCTACATCATGGGCGTTTTCAAAGTGCCCTTTTCGGTCTGCGACGATCTTACCCGGATGGTGCGGAATTATTATTGGGGCTCGGCCGAAGGTAAAAGGAAAGTACGCTGGCGCGGTTGGGACCATCTACTACATCCCAAAGCTAAGGGGGTGTGGGTTTTCGTGATTTTCGTTTGTTCAACCAAGCATTGTTAGCACGACAAGCTTGGAGATTGTTAGCTAAATCAGATAGTTTGTGTGCTCGAGTTTTGAAGGCAAGGTACTATCCACTGGGAAAATTAGAGGATACAGTTTTCACTGGAAATGCGTCCTCGTCATGGCAAGCTATTAGTTATGGGTTGGAATTATTGAAAAAGGGCCTTGTTTGGAGAGTTGGCAACGACAGAAGTATTCGTGTCTGGAGGGATAACTGGATCCCCAGACTTTATTCATATAAACCTATATCCCCCCAGGGTAGTTGTCGGATTCGGTTTGTCTCGCGATTCCTAAACCAGAATGGCTCGTGGAACTATGGGCTTCTAAATGAGTATTTCGTTGAAGCGGATGTACAAGAAATAACAAAGATCAGGGCGTCACCGAGGCTGGATGATGATGTGATAGCTTGGGGCCCTGGGAAATATGGTGTGTTCACTATAAAATCGGCTTATACTATGGCTTTTGAGGAGGCACACCGCGGCAATGATGTATCATCAAGTTCGTCTCCTTCTGGCCAGAGGAAATGCTGGGATTTCATATGGAAAAGCTGGGCGCCACCGCCGGTGAAGAACTTTGCTTGGAGGCTTGCCACCAACTCGCTTCCAACTTGGCAGAAGAAGAAGAAGATTGGCCTCGAGGTAGTCAGCAGGTGCTCAGTTTGTGGGGTGGAAGAGGAGGACAATTCCCATCCTTTTGTTAACTGCCAGCTCGGCCGGGACCTGTACATCACCATGAGCAAGGTATGGATGATTCCAGAGATTGAGTCTATACAAAATAATGGAAAGGAGTGGCTTCTCCATGTACTAGCGCCGCTAAACGATGTGGGGCGAATGATGATCATGATGATTTTTTGGAGAAGTTGGTTTGTCCGGAATGAGTTGGTGCATTGCAAGCCTGCTCCGCCTATGGAGGTTTCAATACGGTTTCTCCGAAGCTACTTGGATACTTTAATTGGGATCAAGCTGAACCCTCGGACGGACCCAGCAAAAGGCAAGTCTCCTATAGTATATGAAAAACCGAGTGCAGATGATACCAGCTCTAATGTCCCAGAAGAGAAGGGTTGGTATCCCCCGGCTCGGGGGTGGGTTAAGCTGAACACAGATGGGTCTTTTGTTGCGACTGAGCTTGCAGGAGCTGGAATGATCCTACGGGATCACCGTGGAGGTGTTATTTTCTCTTCATGCAGGGCTTTGTACTCCTGTAGAGATGCCCTGGAGACCGAACTATGTGCATGTATGGAAGGCATTTCATTGGCACTTCAACGCAGTGACCTTCCTATAGTGGTGGAGCTGGATTCATTAGAGGCTGCTACTATGATTTCATGTGAAGCTGTTGATCGATCAATCTATGCATCCGTCGTCAAGGAGATAAAGTACTTATTGTCACTTAGACAAACTTGTATTACTCATGTTGTTAGAACTCAAAATAAAGCTAGTGATAGATTAGCATTGTTTGCTAGATCTCAAGGTAGGACCATGACCTGGCTTGGGGCTGGCCCGGATGAGGTGATGAACATTGTTACCCTCGATTGTAAGAACACCTTGATTTGATTAATAAAAGCTTTGATTCCGCAAAAAAAAGTTCAAAATAACATAAAATGATAATGAAGTATCTCACAAATCTTTTAAGACGATATAACTGCAACCTGGCAACTCCCGTAACAATGATGGCCGACGTGGGGGTGTCTATCGAGGCGAGGGAAGATAACGTGGATAGGGAAAGCCCTTCAATCACGTCAACTAGGTAGAAAACTATTGCATTGGCAACTTTTAAAAAAAAGAAATATATTAATAGCGCGAAGATACCCATTACACCCAGGCTCTGCACCTGCAGGATGTCGCAAAGACATCCCGGATGCACGCAATCAAAGAAAAAGTAAAAAATAAAAGAAAAAACAATGGTCCCGCCACAATGATCCGACTCCTTCCAGCAGCTGCACACAAACCACCACCAAATACAACACCCATAAAATATAAAAGTTCCCCGAAAAAGCAACGCCTTCAAGAAGGAAACCGTGCACAAGCGTTATCGTTGCCCGATCCAAGATCTTAGATTTTCACCCTGGAGAAGTCCGAGCTCTCAAAACAATTTCTTCAGCAATGTAATTGTCGGACACAACCAATGAAGGCCAGACCTTAGGTTTTCACCCTGAAAGTCCTGGCTTGGCACCTGAGGAGCACCACCAAAAATGAATTCCTCCAGTGCTGCCGGTCCCACTTGACATTGCTGCTCCAGAGAGCTATCAAACACCTAGTTGACTCCATCGCCTCGACGGCCCCGTCCGTCTAACTGATCCTCCGATCTCAGCCACCATGACCTTCTTGAGAAGTCGCCATGTCCCATGGTGTCAACAAACAATAGAGCTTTGTGTCACGCCCTCATGGAACCTCGTAGGCTGAAAATGGACGTGCACAACCGAATTCTATCCAATCAAGATATCTTGGGCAAGTCTCCGACAGCAATTCCGGAACATGTCGATGACCAGATCATGGAGGACCAATCATGCACGATGTTGCCGTGATACGATAGGAGCACGAGGGCTGCCACCTTTATTATCAAGGCAGCAGACCCCCAGGCCGCCCCCCTCTAGCTCGCCGCCGCCCGATCGCAGCCATGGGCCAAGCTCCACAAACCCACCCTGATCCAAATCGGGGGGATTGGCAGCCCCTGTGTCGCTGCAAGTCCCCGAGCAACCAAGGCACACCATCAGGCTGAGTACCCATCACGCCCGGACAGGAGCAGCGCCGCCGCCGACGCCTCGCAGCACCACGCCACCAGAAGCACCGCCGGACAGGAACCGTGCTACCACTGGGGATGCAAGGAAACCCCGCCCAATGGAGTCCCCGCCACCGCCGGCACTGCTCGGGCTTCGCCCGGCAAAGATCCTCGGCGGCGGCGAGGGAGAGGGGAGGATGGAGAGGGCCGGTGGCCGATGGGGCGTGGGTTGCCCAAGTCGCCTTTGCGAGGGACTTGGGGGTCGGGCTATCGGTATTTGAGTGCATTGGCAACTTTGCTTCCACTGGACATGGTGAAGGGAACCGCTAGATGGACACTGGGGCCACATATCACCTTACTAGTGACTTGGACCATTTGGTTGTGCACGCGGGCTATATATGGTGACAAGGATCAGGTAGCAAATGGGGAATGTTTGCACCAATCCCTTTTCGACCATTTAAAACTTCTTGGCTCAAATATTTCTCATGCACTGACGAATATTTTGCACATTCCGAGTATCCACAAAAATCTCTTGTGAATTTATAGACCTGTATATAATGATCTTATTTTTCCATGGAATTTCACTCTTCATGTTTCAATGTGAAGGGTGAGGTAAAAAGAAGGTTGTTCGCAGCGGCAGCTTCTAGCTAACTCCTTGTCGTTGGTCGTAGGCGGCACCATGTTCACATGAAACTTCATCTAGCGTTAGGAGTTCTTTGTGTCAATGGCACCAACGTTTTGGTCGTTGATAAAATAATGTAATTGAGTGCGTCATTTGTTCCAGCAAAAGTTCTTCTGTGTTAAGTCACGCGTCATCTGTCTAATTCGTGTCAATGTGGTAGAATTCATCAACTCCCTTGTTATGCCTCTAACCGTGTTACTCCCTACATTCGGAATGGAGGGAGTAACACGGTTCCCTTATACAAGGCCATAAACTCACAGGGAACGGGAAGGAAGCAAACCAACCGCAGCCAGCCATAGCCGCCTCCTCCTCCTCCAAGAAAGAAAGTTAGGGTTCGCGCCTCTCGCCGGCGCCGGTGCAGGTCCGCCTCATCTCCGGTAGCCCTAGGACCATGGAGGCGCGGTGGATCCTGGCAAGGGCCGGCGGGAGGGCTCCGTTTTTAGTCTTTTTTTTCAATTTTACTAGAGTTTGTGTCCTGCTTAGGAAGGCGAGGTGGCGGCGGCTCCCTGAAGATGGAATAAAGGTCTCCCCACCTAGCCCCCGTTCCGGTGGTGCATCTAGCATTGTTGGTGGGCGTGTGGAGGTGTGTCTCCGACAGATCTATCTTTGGTGGATTTGCTCGGATCTCGTCGTTGTCCGTCTACGTTCGTGTGTCTTCGGTTTGGATCCTTCCGATCTACGTTATTTTTCATCGACGACAGTTGCTGTTCTGGGGTGCTGGTCCAATAGGACCTTAGCACGACGACTTCCCGATTGTTTACTACAACAAGTTGTGCTCGACTCCGGCGACGGAGGAGCGATGACGGTGGCGTGCCTTCGGCTCGCTTCAGTGTTTGTTATCGTCGCTAGGTGGTCTACGGATCTGGATGCATTTTTTATTTCTAGTGTTCGTTGTACTGCCATGATCGAAGATGAATAAATTGGAAGTT
This sequence comes from Aegilops speltoides, assembly GCA_021437245.1. Taxonomy (NCBI): domain Eukaryota; kingdom Viridiplantae; phylum Streptophyta; class Magnoliopsida; order Poales; family Poaceae; genus Aegilops; species Aegilops speltoides. Next base: position 500,894 of record CM038146.1, on the reverse strand, counting down.
TTCTCGCAAAAAGAACAAGGCCACAAACTCAACTTACATGTACCAACGTAAAATTTAATGACTGCTTTACAAGACTACTTTTTCTTCGTTAGACTAGTCGGAATGAGAGTATTATAAGCGGTATCATGCATGCCAACTAGACTTTTTTAGATGATGTGGCACACAATTAAATGTAGAAAGAGAGGATGTAGTATCATATTATGATACTGTATCATATTAAATGTTGGACTGTTTTGTGTCATGCATGGCAATTAATAAGGCAACCTAACATACTAACTTATAATACGATGCATCACGGAAGTAGTACCATACACTAGTATCATATGCATGATACTAGTATATGATACTCCCTATTACGACCAGCCTTAACTGGGATCATTAATACACCTACATGCATTCAAAGAAGGAACGAGAAGAAAGTAGCACAATGTCATTATGACTACATGAATGCAAGGATTAAACAAGTTGCTAGTACGAGAAAACATCATTAATTTTTGCCTCGATGGCCCTTAGTGACTTTGTATAGATGCAAAATGTGTTTTTCATGATGGCCTTGTATAAGGGAATGGAGGGAGTACCACTTGTCCTGTCCAACAGGGACCCTCCTCTTGCATTAACCTTTCAAACACAAATCAGATGTTGAGCAAGTCATGTACACGTTCCAAACACAGGTCAAACGCATCTCATTACAAAAGGTCATGATATCCAATCCGATTTGTGAGGTTGGGGGGAGGGGGTATCATCATCTCCATGAACACAACACTATTATTTGATGCGGGATATGCACACGCACCAAAAAGATGGGATTGCTAAGCAAAAACATTGACACCTCGTTGAAACCGGGATAATTATTCCCACTCACACATCTCTCCCTCATGTAGCTAAAAACACGGTGGTGTGTCCTCCTTATAAATTATCTCATGGAGCATGTCCAGTTCTTTTACCGTTCGGTATTTATGAAAACTGTCTTGTTTCCCGCTTTTGCGTTCCCTTTCGAGAATTACTGTTACCGTCCAAAAAGTTTCAACAAATTTTGATTTGAGCACTGAATAGGTTTAAATAAGTGTGTACGCACTCGTTGCTACTTCACAGGCCTTGGCGCGGTGGTAGTGGCCGTTTTCTTCCATGCGCCCGGTACCAGGTTAGAATCAACTTGTGGGAAGTAACGAAGTGAGCGGGCCACCAGGACAAGAATTACTAATTGCAAAACTATGGGCCAATTACATTTATTTTTGGCACCAAAGTTTTTGAATTCAAAATTTATTTGATTTTATTGGGTGGTAATTACTAAGATTACCGAGATATTCTTAAAACCGCTTCTTCCGGCCTCCTCCAAAAGAAGGGATTTTCCGGCCTCCTCTGAAAAGCGGGATTAAGAAAAGAACACCTTGAAGCAGGTACATTATTATTCCTTTACGCAGAGTGGCAAGGAGTAGGAGCTAGCACCTCATGGATCAACTCTTCGAAGTTGCTGTGAGACGAGCCGCCGGGCTTCGTCGCCTTAACCGCTTTCTCCCTCCACTCCCACGCCTTCTTCTTCATCACCTTGCCATTCTGCCCCTCCATGACCTCCGTGATAAGTCCTGCGACAGCATCACGCCGAACATTGTTGTCGATCTCCATGCCAACGCCCCATTTAGTGCATTGGTACCGGCAGATGGTCTGGTGATCCGCGAAGAATGGCCAGCTGATGACGGGCACGCCGCCGCACATGCTATCCAGTGTCGAGTTCCAGCCGCAATGTGTCAGGAACACGCCCACTGCCGGGTGATTCAACACCTGCTGCTGTGGGCACCAGGAGGCAATGAGACCACACTCGGCGGTTTCGACCGAGAACTCCGGGGGGAGCACCGCGGTGACGCCCCTGATGAGGTCGGGACGGATGATCCAGAGGAAATGCTTTCCACTCAAGGCTAGGCCCCAGGCGAACTCTACCAGCTGCTCGTTGGTCATTATGGTGGTGCTGCCGAAGTTCACGTACACAACGGAGCCAGGCTCCTTGTCGTCGAGCCACGGCAGGCACTCCTCCTCCTGCTTCCACAAGCTCATGCTGATGTTTGAGCTCGGCGCCAGCAGCGGGAGCGGGCCAATGGTGTAGACCTTGGGCAGGCCGAGTGCCTCCATGGCCGCCACCGCCTCTCCCTCGAGGTCATCGAAGGTGTTGATGATCAGTGCCGATGCGCCGACCGCGCGCTCTACGATCCCGAGCGTGAAATGCAACATGTAGTCGTCCGGGGGCGGACTGCGTATGAAGGTCGGGAAGTCCCTGAACCTCATGTTACGCAGGCCCGGCAAGTCTTCCACTGGCGTGTCAAGGTACTCGTTCGTCAGCTGCTTGAAGTCCTTGATTGGTGCGAGGCCACGGTCGAAGAGGAGGCGGCAGTGCCGGAGAGCTACAAAGCTGGCGGCGCTGGTTGCCCACAGCTGGACATATGGGAGGCCGAGCTCCCTGGCTGCTTCCATGGAGAAGTCCATCACGACGTCGGAGATGATGCCGGTCACGGGCGGGTGGCCCGTTGCCGGGTCGTTGAGCTCCGCGAGGAGGCGGCGGAAGGGCCCGAGGCAGACCTCCGTGATGGCCTTGCAGATTGACGGGACATCATGTGTGACGTTGTTGTCGGACCGTGACATGCCGTCCGGAATGGTGGCGAAGCGGAACCCCGGGACACCGGCCACCGCGGCCGCGCCCTGCGCATGGACAAGGCGGGCGTGGTCGTACTCGGTGTTGACGAAGGTGATGTAGAAGCCGCGGGCGTGGAGCATCTTGGCAACGTCGAGCATTGGGTTGATGTGCCCTTGCGCGGCCGCCGGCAGGCACACGATGTGTGGTTTCTCGCCCAATGCTGAAGATGAACCCATTTCCAGCGGGAATGACATTGGGATTTTGTGGCCTGTGTTGTTGTTGCTGCTGAGGATGCTATGCATTGCTTGGAATGGCTCTGTCGACCTTGCCATACACTATTTATAGGTGGCACACATAGCGCAGCAATGGCGATGGGCAAACATATTTCTTCATTGATGTATCTCTTTCGATTGAGGATGGAAACTTCCAGTGGAAGCTCGACATGGACATGTCGGGCGGCGGGTTGGACCTTTACGCGCTCTAAAGTCTATGTATTTATCTATCTATAATATCTATTATCTATCTACCAATTCTACTTTATCTATATATCTATGTATCTTCTATCTATATATCCATATCCATTATATTAAAAGCAAAATACGGATCAAAAGTCTATGTAGACCTGCCCATCAAATGAACAACACATATGCCAAAACAAAGGACACGACTGGCCAGCAAACGTTTGCTAGCTAGCAGGTCGGAGCACACACCCAAAAAAGGAAAGATGGTGCCCCCCACGACTCGCGAACCGCCGTTGCGTCGCCCCTTCGGGCCGCAGCGTCGCGGCCCGCGGTCCCCGCCGCCGCCCCGAGGTCTTCCCGTCGTCGCTCCGACCCTCCTGCCGCCGCTGCGTCGCCCCTTCGGGTCGTAGAGCCGCGGCTTGCGATCCACTCCGCCGTCATCGCGCGTTGACCTCCCGTGGTATGCGTCGCGCCGTCTCCCTTGGCGCGGGAACGCCACCATCCGTGCCGGTCTTCGTCACGCTGCCAGGGTTCTTCGCCTACTTCGAGCACCGCCGTCGCACTCCTAACCTAGTCGCCGCCGCTCTTCTTTGGCCGGCGCCGCCGCTACCTTCGTAGCCGCCGCCGCCGCCCGTCCACCCCCTTCGTCTTCGTCCAAGCACCAGCCCGTCGCCAGCGTCGCCGTCATCTACCCCGACCACTTCGTCTACTCCGACCACCGTTCCTGACATCGGCCCGCGCCGATGGACGCTGCAATCATCGTCGAGTTCTTCTCTGCTGGCCCCTCCGACTTCTCCTACATGACGTACAGCTCGTGCAGGTCCCTCGTCTACGCATGCCTGGTGCTGGCAACACCGATGCGTGCCTTCATCCACGACGTGTCCCCAGGCCTGGCAAGCCTGGTCGGCGCTTCGTCAACTTCGTCTTCGTCCGTCTACACATGCCCGGTGCTGGCAACACCGATGCATGCCTTCGTACACGATGTGTCCCCGGGCTTGGCAAACCCGCCGCGACGCGTCGTCAACACCATCATCCTTCCGGCGCACCACTACCTCGTCACCACTGCGCCCATGGCTAACTCGGCGCCTCCTTGCGCCCGCGGCTCCACGGCGACTTCCTCGACACCGGCCACCCCGACTTGACATCGATCACGGCATTCTTCGCACGGCTACCTCGACCACGGCATTCTTCGCACGGCTACCTCGACCACGGCTCCACCACCCATGCTCTTGGCTACATCGACAAACGGCACAAAGGGCTACTGCCTGCTTGAGAAACCTCGTTGGTTTCCACTCCAGCCACGACTCCGCGATGCGTCGACCGTTACGACTGTGGGGGGGTGTCCGTCGGCTGGCCTTCGGATTCTTCTCCAGTCTCACCGTCTGTATCGCTACCGTTGTGACTGCGGGGGATGTTGAGTAACGTGATTGTATTAGGAAACATAGGTTAGACTAGGAAATATTCTGGCTTGCCTTGTACTCTAAGTAGATCATGTACTCCTATATATATGCCCACGAGGCTCAAGAAATACAATAAACTATTCCACCAATCCTCTCTCTCCCGTCTGACATCAAGTTTGTTTGTTTGGTCAACAAACATGGTGATTTATCGACACTTACTACTACTCCCTCCATCCGAAAATACTTGTCAGAAAAATGGAGAAATCTAGACGTATTTTATCTATAGATCATCCAATTTTATCCATCTCTCTGACAAGTATTTCGGGACGGAGGGAGTACTATATATGATCCATGTTTCCCTATAGAATCTTACACTATTTTCCCTATGGAATCTTACACCATTTTGCGGTCTCTTCCATAATGAATCAAGATTCTCAAGTGTGCCTATAGGTTCTAACCATAGCTAAACTAAGCCTACTAGTAAGTTATAAGTGCAAAGCCGTCAGTGCTCATATAATCAAATTACAACCAAAGATAGACATATGTTATTGTATTAATTATAACATGCAAATGGAATTGTGAGGCATATACATGACATATAAGATGCAAAAGCACATAAAAATATATCGAGCATGTTTTGTCTAGGTATCTATTCTGGCTATTATGAAGCTAGTGTTCTATCTGCAATGATAAGTATGATTTATGAAAGTGCATAACCTTGAATAAAGAGTAAAAATGAATGATAGTTTGGACAGGAATTTTTTTAGGAGAGTGTGAGTATGAGGAGTCTAGAATAAAGTAGAAGTGTACTTTAAGTTTTGCAAAATTAATGTCCATATGGCTTAAGTCCAACCACAGAATCTTCTAGATAGTATACGTGGCAGAATCTAGTGAAGTAATGGGAAGATCCAACGGTCAGCAACACTTGGATTTGCCGTGTATCTACCGTCGGGTCGGCTTCATCCAACTGTTCTTATTCCAAGTTATTCGTACACTATATTTATTTATTTATTTAGAGGTGTGTGTGTGGTGGGGGGGGGGATCATTAATTAAGTGATAACAGTTTTGCAAGCCAACACGCTGGTCGCTTCTGCCCACGACCAATTGCTGGCATAGCATGACCAGCTTTGTTCCGTGAACAACTAATGTTCTGGATTTCTGCATGCCGTTCCTTGAGTAGATCAGAGATATCTGACGCTTGATACATGTTCTAGATAAGCACCGCACTATTTGATGCTCTCTGCATCCATGGTCGACGAAACACACATGCGCGCGATCAATTGGGCCGGCCATCTCCTGTAGTACGCGACCTGGGCAACTACGGTTTTGGGAACCTTCTCGAGCTTCCTAGCTTGATTATACTGGTTTAGAGAACATTCTAGAAGATTCCCAAACCTTTTTTTCTTTTCAGTTTGTATTTTTTCTGCTTCTTTTTCATTTTCCTCTTTTTTGTTTCTTTAAATTGTAAAATTTAAAAAATTGCTGAAATGTTCAAAAAAAACTTGCATTTATTTTAATTTTCTTTTTTGCATTTTTCAAAAATTGTTCGACGTTTCATAAAGTGTTCGCATTTTACAAAAAATGTTCATGTTTTGCAAAAAATGTTCGAAGCTTTAGAAAGATTTCTTCATCTTCAGTATTCTGTTCATATATACTGGACCATCTCTCTTCTTCTTAATGCAACGCAAGAACCCCTGCCCTCACGATGAGATTTCTCATAAAACAAATTGAGTTATTCTAGATAAGCACTTTGTTTGGGACGATGCAATTCGGTGCCCAGGCTCAGCTACACCCATGATGAACAGAAAATAGTAAAAAAAATAAAAAACAATCTTTTTTGGCATGGAAGATACTTAGGTGTGTGAGGTGCGCTCCAAATTTTATTTTATTTGGACAACTGAGTAGCTCTCGGCAAAAAGACAAAATTGAGATCTGTGAAAGGTTTTATGTTCATGTATTGTTCTGATCCAATTTGTCTTTTTGCTGAAAGTTACTCATATGTCCAAATGATCTGAAATTTAGAGCACACTGAATTATCTTCAATGCCAAGAAATGGATTTTTTATTTCGATTTGTATTTTTTGTGAATTTTCTCTTCACCCGATGCAGATGAGACTGGGCTCAGGAATGGATATTCGCTTTGTTCGCAACTTTTGATCATTGTACATAGCCACCATTCATGTTGAACTTGGTTGTTGCTAAAAATGTACAAATAATACTATTTAGCATATATGTGATTCCTAGGCATTTTCGTTTTCGTCGCCTCTTACAGCTATATTCCATCATTGCTTGAACTTCATCTGAACAACTACTTAACCTTAAATTGATGCCCCCGCAAAAAGAACTTAATATTGATGAAGAACCCAAAAGCAGACAGGCTGACCTATGGCATCATCAAGATTAAGGTCGCCATTTGCCGATACAGAACCGTGGGCGCCGTTTGCCGATACATGCTCTGATTTTTTTTTCAACATCTTCACTGACTTTCAGCGCACAGCCGGCCTGTCCTGGGCTCCTGGCCCACCTCTTTGAAAGGGCCAACTACCTTTTGGAGTAACTAGATGACACCCCGCGTGTTGCTGCAAAAATTGGTTGGAATATTTTTTAATTAGCGTTGATTTTATGAAACATAAATATTTGAATTCATAATATACTCCTTACATTCCATAATAAGCATCCGACTTACTCACGTATTGGATGCAATAACATCTTATATTGTGGGATGGAGGAGGTATCAACTAAAATTGAAAATGCATATAAGTACATAATATAATATAAAATTTCCATGCACATTGTTGTGGGGCTATGATGAGGTGTCATGCATTCGGCTTATGTACATCTTGAGATAATCAAAAATTGTGGGGATCAACTAATAATGTTTTTTTTGCAGAGAGAGCCTTGGCTCAGTGGTTGGGTATGTGGTTGTACAACCCAACGACCCGAGTTCAATTCCTGAATTGTGGTGATGCATGAGGGTTTTCCCCGTTTATTAAGGATCAAGCTTGATGTGTGGTGGAATCATTCATCAAGAAATATCTTGATACTCATTTAAAAAATTCTGAGGACCATGTTTATCTTGGTACTTGTTGGGGATATTACCACTAGGTGTAAACCGGCCAGCTTGGGCCGGGTTAACCCCGTTAGTGGTATAAGCAGAGAAAGGCCCAAGGCCTATAGTCGGTTTAGAGCTTGTAGCCGTAAACCGGCCGGATGTATAACTTGTATTGTAAGTTAGGAATAGAGAGATACCAACCGGGATACGAGTATGAACCGGTTGGGACTCTATGAACCGACGGGCGTCACTCGTGTATATAAGGGGCGACCGGCGGCGGTTCAAAACGACAACCACAACTCGAGCCTAGGCGAAGCTTATTTGCTCCTAGCCATCGAGACTACATCAATTCCATCACAACTAGGCGTAGGCTTTTACCTTCATCGAAGGGGCGAACTAGTATAAAACCCTTGTGTCTTTGTGTCGCGTTAACCCCGCAAGTAAACCCGTAGCGATGGCTCCACGACTAAGTCCTTACGCTAGGACATCTGCCGTGACAAATCCCGACAGTTGGCGCCCACCGTGGGGCTATCGACGATGGTTTGACGATCTTGGAGGGCAAGCTCAAAGGACTCAAAGGCTACGTCGTGGGCGGATGACCAAGAGTCGTCGCGGCGGATCTACATCGGCGACGCCGGATGGGGTCGAGGCGATTCAATCGAGTATGGATACCGGGTCCCTTCGGTGGCATACACGCTTTCATCGGCAAGATTGGGGAGCTGGGCTGGCCGGACATCTGCGCCGACCTCATCGAGCGGCTCGGCGGCGCGACCTGCCCGAGTTAAACCGGCCGTGAAGCATGTCTTTGTTGGAGTCACCCATGGAGAAGTCGACGCGGTTCGTAACACGGTAGTGAGACCGTCGTTTATTCGGGCGATGAATCTTCAACAGGAGAGACCGAATCATTGTACCAGCTGCAGGATGATATGATCAGGGGCTGTTCCGACGGCGACAGTATTCCGGACCCCCCAAGCCAGTTAAACCGGGTCGGAGTATTCATGGCCGGTACGCAGGCAGCGAACCACTCTTCAACCGCAGCAGCGATGCTCTCCGGTTCAGCAGCGGCAGCAGGGGCAGGAGGCCCGGTGCGCCCGCCGGTTCAAGTTCTGTCAGATCTGTTTGATGCACTAGCAGTGCTTATGGCGGAGGACAATCCGGCGGATCGAGAGGCTCATAATGCAGAAATCGCAAAGGTGAAGGAGCAGATCGCGCAAGCCAAAGCGGATATAGCGTCAGAGAAGGAGCGTATGGCCGCAGAGCGGGCCGCTTTAGACGCACAAGCTTATAAACTCATGCTTGACCAGAGTGCATCGCAGGAGGTGTTGAAGCGGAAGTATAGATCGCGCCTGCCATCAGGATTTGATCCTAGAAATCTCTTTCAGACCCCGGGAGCCGGACCCAGTAACCTGCCCCAGCACAGGGAGGTAAACCGGATTGAGGCACCAGGAGCAGGAGCGACGGTCCAACCGCGCCTGATGGAGCCTCCGCAGCAGAACACGGTGGTTCCTCCGCCGGTACAGACACCCCCAGGTCATTATTCCAATCCCATGGACAACCTGGTTGCAGCCGCTGCACGATTGGAGGCGATCCCAGTCGAAGGAGATTCCCCACAAGCTGTTGAGACACGCCGGGTTAAGGCTTCTCGGACTCGCGCCGATACTGCGGGAGGCATATTCATACAGCCGTGATCGGATTCATTCTCGCCCGCCCAAGCCGGAGCTACAGCAGGCGCATGGATGATCCGGCCATATCAAGCAACGCGCGGGACCGTGAAGCGGCCCGAGGCAATCACCAGATGGGTGGTATTCGTGATGCTCAGGATGTAGTGGATCGGGCCCGCACGCGCGGGGAGGCGAGTTAGCGGCACAGATGATGCGGATCAACACACCCCGGTCGCCCTACCACCTTCGCGGACCAGAGTCGCATCCGCTTTAGGGTGCCTGTTTAATCCCCTTTACGCAATGTGCGCTCGCCTAAGGATTTTAAGGGCCCGCGCAAGGTGCCGAATTACACTGCAGATCTGTCCCCTGAATCTTGGGTTGAAAGTTATGAGATGGCCATGGAGATGCTAGATGTTGATGAGACCGCATGTGCAAAGTACTTCACCATGATGCTGGAGGGCACAGCCCGTACTTGGTTGAAAAGCTTACCGCCCAATTCTATCAGTTCATGGGGCCAGTTACGGGCTCGGTTTATCCAGAACTTCGAGGATACGTGTAAGCAGCCCAAGTCCATAGTAGATCTGGCGGCTGCGTCCAGGAAGAAGGGGAGTCAACAACCCGTTGGGTACGCCGTGTGTCTGAGATTTTGCACTCTTCCGACCGGATCAGCGCTGACTCGGCGATCATAACATTAGAAGGCAACTGCCGGTTTGAGCCTTTGAAATTAAAACTGGGACGTATGAAGCGGTTCTGCAATGATATGGGAACCCTCATGGCCGCTTTGGTAAAGTATGCCGATTCAGACAGTACCAAGGATCCTGAAGCTGATGATGATGAAGCAGGGAAGGGAAAGAAGAATGGCAACTCCAAGGGGCAGCAGTACAAACCGGCAGGTCATGGAAACGGCGGCAAGCGCAAGGCTGATGGCAACCCGGATTTTGTAGCCAACACTAATGCGCAGGACAGAGGCCCGCGGCGCAGAGGCAAGGCGAATCGGGGCCCAAATCCTAATACAAGCCGTTTGAATTACTTGTTGAATCAGCCTTGTCCCAAGCACGGGACGAAGGAGTCCCCATCGAACCATCTTTGGAAAGATGTTATATTATGCAGAGTCCAAAACTCCAATGCTTTCGATATGACCAGGGTCGGTGGTGGTTCAGATCTGGTTTCCATGGGCGGGTCGACGGAGCTTCGTTGAGGGCCCAACCAGGCAATCACAATAATCGAGTGATCGGGGTGGCTGCCAGCGAAAAGAAGCAACGGTCGAGTTATCGAGCCAACCAAAGCGGTTGAATAGTGGGCGATATCATGTTTTCACAACCAGTTTGGACAAAGCGGGATCGGAAGCTTCACAAACGGGCAGTAAACTCTGTTGAACCGGCTTTGCCGCGGTATTTGCGCTGGTCAGAGCAGCCTATCGTCTGGAGCAGAGAGGACCATCCCCCCCGGGTTGATAATCCGGGTCAGCTGGCATTGGTGGTAGACCCTCAGGTGGGGGGCTATAAGTTTACTAAGGTGCTTATGGATGGAGGAAGCAGTATCAATATATTATACTATGAAACTTTCCGTCGCATGGGTCTCACAGACAAAGATCTCAGACCGTCCAATACGGTGTTCCATGGTGTAGTACCAGGCAAATCTGCTTATCCTGTTGGTAAGATAGCCCTGGATGTGGCTTTTGGAGATGAGCATGATTCCCGGTCTGAAAAGCTAACTTTTGAAGTGGTGAAAATCCGGAGTCCATATCATGCCTTGTTTGGACGGCCAGCTTATGCTAAGTTCATGGCACGACCTTGTTATATTTACTTGCAGCTCAAAATGCGGGTTACAAAGGCGATAACGGTGCATGGAAGCCGCGAGTCGCTTTGGAATGTGAGGAAGGTGATGCAGCTTATGCGAGGCGGTGCGTGCCACGGAGGAGTTGAAATTCTATAAGGACAACGTTGACCCGGCGGATATGACCCTTTGAAGAAAACCACTCTGAGCATGAATCGGATCTGAAGTTTAAATCGGCGGTGAGACTAAGCTTGTTGACTTCGTGCAAAGCGATTCGTCCAAGCAGTTTCTTGTCGGTGCAAACTGGATCCCAAATAGGAAAGCGCGCTCATCGAGTTCATCCATGAGAACCGGATATCTTTGCATGGAAGCCATCGACATGCCGGTGTACCGAGGAACTCGCTGAGCACACATAATGTGGATCCTAAGTATAAACCGGTGAAACAGTTCCTCCGCCGGTTTAATGAAGAAGCGCAAGGCTATTGGAGAAGAAGTAGCGAGCTTACGGCGGCTGGTTTTATCATTGAGGTTTTTCATCGAGTGGCTTGCTAATCCGGTGCTAGTCCTTAAGAAAAATGGCTTTGGCGATGTGTGTGGACTACATAGATCTTAACAAGGCTTGTCCGGCAGATCCTTTGCCCTCCCGCATTGATCAGATTATTGATGCCACGGCAGGATGTGGCGTTTAAGTTTTTGGACGCATACTCGGATATCATCGATCAAAATGGCGGTTAAGGACCAGGAGAAGACAGCATTTATAACTCCTTCGAGCCTTACGCTATGTATCTATGCCTTTTGGGCTCAAGAGTGCCCGAGCTACTTATCGGCGGTGTGTACAGAATTGCTTGCATCACGCAGATTGGCGCAATGTGCACGCTTATGTAGATGATATTGTGGTGAAATCAAGACAAAAGGAGACCTCGGTGGAAGATTTGAAGGAAACCCGACAACTTGCGCATTTATAAGATGATGCTTAATCCGGCCAAGTGTGTTTTTGGTGTTCGGTGGCAAGTTATTGGGGTTCTGGTGTCTACAGAGGAATTGAGGCTAATCCGGAGAAAATTAAAGCTATCACTTCCTTGGCTAAACCGAAGTGTATCAACGATGTTCGGCGTCTGGCGGGCAGGATTGCTGCGTTGAGCGGTTTATCGGCCGCCTCGGAGAAGGCCATTCCCTTATACCGAATCTTTGAGGAAGGCGGATAATTTTATGCTCGAGTCCACTGCGACGAAGCATTTGAGGATCTAAAGCGGCAATTGGCCAACCCGCTTTGTTCTTGCGGCTTCGGTTGACAAGGAACCTTTGTTGTTATATGTCGCAGCCAATGCTCGGCGAAGCGTGGCCATTGTGGTAGAGCGCAAGGAGGCGAGCAAGGAGTATCGGTTCAACGGCCGGTTTATTATATCGATGAGGTGCTTATTATGTCCAGCGAGATATCCGCATTGGCGAAGCTAGTCTATGGTGTTTTATGGCGATCGGAGCTGAAGCAATATTTCCAAGGGCACCCTATCACGATGGTTAGTTCAGCCCCTTTGGGTGATATCATCTGTAACCGAGAGGCGATCGGCGGATTGCAAAGTGGGCCATCGAGCTTGGGCGCATGGACTAAAGTATATACCACGCACAGCGGTGAAGTCACAAGCACTTGTTGATTTCATTAATGGTGGGCGGAGTTACAAGCACCGAGGAGAAGCGGATCACACATCTTGGACTATTCATTTTGACGGATCCGAGCAATTGGAAGGCTCGGGGCTGGAGTCGTTTTAACTTCCCCACGAGGTGATAAGTTTTATTCGTTCTCCGTTTAATGTTCCTTGTACTAATAATGCAGCTGAGTCTGAAGCCTTGCTCCATGGTCTCCGGATGGCTAAGGAGATGAATTTAAGCGGGTTAAGTGCTTTGGTGACTCGGACACAGTGGCCCGACAAGTATCCGCACTTGGGATTCTAAAGACCCCTCATGGCTGCATATCGTCGAGAAGTGGATAATATCGCAGTTGCTTCAAGGGCTATCAAGTGGATCATGTGGATCGCCGGAAGAACGAAGCGGCGACGCTTTAAGCGGTTGGGTTCTCGGCGTAAACGGTCCGCCTAATGTCTTTTGGACGTCTTGCACAACCCGTCGGTCCGGCTCCGGTGAAGCGGATTTGGCTATTCGATCCGGAGGCTCGGTTGGTGGCAGCATTACATGCTATTCCAGATTGGACGATTCCTTACCTTGCGTATATGATTCGAGGAGTTGCGGAAGATGAGGTTACGGCTGACGGATAATCCGCGCTCCAAATCTATGGCGATTCTTAATGGTGAGCTACATCATTGTAGTGTGTCAGGGGCGTTTCAACGCTGTGTTTACCCTGAGGAAGGCTGTGAAATTTTAAGGGAAATCCATGAAGGGGATTGTGGACATCACGCCGGTTCAAAGTCCACAGTGGCGGCGTTCCGTCACGGATTTTCTTGGTTGTTGCCCATCTTGATGCGGAGGATTTGGTTAAACGGTGTGATTGATGTCAGAAATTTTCAAGGCGTGCTCTTGTACCGGCACAAGAATTGAGGATGATCCCAATAACATGGCCGTTTGCGACTTGGGGGCTGGATATGGTTGGACCCTTTAAACGATCCAAGGATAAGAAGACCCACCTGTTGGTGGCAGTGGACAAGTTCACCAAGTGGGTTGAAGCGGAACACAGTCGATAAGTGTGGCGCAGCAACAGCGATGCAGATTCATCAAAAGGTGATTTTCGGTTTGGCTTTCCACACAGTATAATTACTGATAATGGTACTAATCTATCCAAGGGGGCTATGAAAGATTTCTGTGAACGCGAGCACATCCGGCTTGACGTGTCGTCAGTGGCGCATCCCCAATCCAACGGGCAGGCAGAACGAGCCAATCAAGAGATCTTACGAGGTATCAAACCTCGGCTTATGGTTCCATTACAGAGAACGCCAGGGTGCTGGGTAGAAGAGTTACCATCGGTGTTATGGAGTATTAATACTACGCCAAACCGGTCGACTGGATATACGTCGTTCTTCATGGTCTACGGAGCGGAGGCAGTTCTCCCCAGTGATATCCGGCACGACTCGCCCCGTGTAGCAGCTTATGTTGAAGCGGACAACAAGATGGCACGGCAGGACGCTTTGGACCTATTGGATGAGGAGCGTGATATGGCAGCCGCTCGTTCAGCGATTTACCAGCAAGATCTTCGTCGTTATCACAGTCGCCGGGTTAAAACTAGAGCCTTTCAGGAAGGAGATTTGGTGCTTCGTCTCATCCAAGACCAGGCAGATATGCACAAGTTATCCCCACCTTGGGAAGGACCTTTTGTGGTCGACAGAATCTACACAACGGATCATACTATCGATTGATATTCGAGAGCATAAAGACTCACGTACATCGAGGAGGAGACCAATAGGCCGTGGAATATAGCTCATCTTCGACCTTACTACACTTGAGTCATCGGCTCAGTTTATGTACATAGCATGATAATGTATATATTATTTTCAATATAATAAAAACCGAGCCTCGGCTAAAGCGGGTCTCTGTCTTTCTTATCATGCGTGGTTACATGGAGTGTTTACATTTTTAAAGCGGCCTCGGTTTACCCCTTGACAATTATATTTATCACTTGGGGGCTTGGTGGTGTCCGAACCAATGCAACACCTCTTGATAGGTAAAGCCACCGGATCATTGGGGACACGGTCACGTCTGAACGGTCACACCTCTTGGTCGGCCAATAGGGCGAGTCATTTGGGGCTTGGTGAACCCAACCAATGTCATGCCACTTGGCGGCGTACTCGCCAAGAGTCTTTGGGGACACTGGCCGACTAGCACCATCGCTACGCCTTGGGGCTTGGTTGCGTCGACCATGGTAATGCCATCGACCAGCTCCATGAAGCTTTACTTTTGCAAAGAGTTATTGCCTTTGTTGCCATATTTTCACATAATTGGTATTCGATTTTTTTTTGTTGCGTTTTAACCCGGCGAATATTTTTTATCGGTTTAGCTATCATTAACAAGCTGACAGGACACGGTTTGGTATTTCACGGAGTTTTTATCTGCCCGGTTTACCTTCTTCCGGTTCATCCTCATGGAATAACACGGGGGCTTGTGCTGATTCAGCACAATTATATGGGAGTTATTATCTCCCCAAACGGTCATAGTTTTAAGGCCTCCGCTTCAAGGTTAGCTCGCCGACTTCATGCCCAGATCTGGCGGTATTTGTGTCACATACTTATTGATTTTCGATATATATATATATTGAATAGCATAAACCGGTGGCGGTGTCGCCGCCACCGAGGTTCAACTTTTCGGTTGCGGGGTATGAATTAAACAAAAGTTTCAACTATGCGAAGGCATATCCGGCGAAAGTTTTAACTAAAGGCTATTACAAGGCAACACGATTGCCCAAATGAGATCATTGTTTTTGGGCAAACCGCCCTGACAGATGTTTAACCCGGCTACGGTTCAAGACTGTTCTTCATCTTCCGCCGCTTGACATCTTCATCCCTAGCCGTTGGTGGAAATCCTGATAGTCGATCGATTCCCATTAGCGCTTGGAAAACAGCCTCTTCGTGAATCAAAGGCAGCGGTTCAATGTCGGTGCATAAGTATGCTTACGGATTGGAGGGATCAGGTTTTCGGTTCAAAGGTTAGGCGGACACTCGCTTGTTACGATCATTATATTGTGCTTGGTAATGCTCCAAGTCGGCTTCTTCGGCCAATTGACAAGCCAGCGGGCGTACCGCACGGTTTATCGCCCGGAAGTCCTCTTCACTGAAATCAGAGCCAGCTTCTTTCACGCTGGGATAACCTTGAGCTGCTTCCACGGGATCAAAATCTGGTACCCACGCCTTGGCTCGGATCAAGGCGTTGATGGCTCCGGTTCGTGCAGCAGATTTCTTCACCTCTTCAATCCGGGAAGGAAGGATTGATAGCCGGTTCAGAGTATCTTGAATCAGGGAAGGCGCTGGATTGTTGTGTGACATTGTGGTGATGATGCGCTGGGCTCCGGTATATAACTGCTCAACTAAAGTATAGACAGCCTTGAGTTTCTTCCGCACATCGTTTCCCAAGTGCCCAACGCGCGTGCCTACAAACGGTAAATGATTAGTTCTAAACCGGATTAATGATGCAGCCGGTGCAACATATCACAATTATTCACAAGGAGCTTACCAAAGATTGCTGCGGTCATAGAATGTACTTGCCGCTACGGTGTCGGATCATCCACCACCGGTTTAAGGGCAGCTTCAGCATTTTCTGCCCGTTTTATTAAATTGGCCTTTTCAGTGGCCCAGACTGCCTGCTCTTTCTTCAGACCTTCTTTCACCTGTTCAGCAGCGGTCAAGGCACTGGTTAATTCTTTCTTGGCCTTCTCTGTTTCGGCCTGCTGGGTTTTCAAAGCCGCTTGTAAATCGGCAATCTGATCATCCTTGATTTTCACCTCAGCCTGCGCATTGATAGTACGTTCAACCAGCAATTCAAGTTAAAGTCTCAACCACACAACACAGTTATATGCTTGACACTTGGGGGCTAATGTACCTTCAATTTTTTCTACTGTTAATACATGGCAAAGTCCCAAGCTCAATACGAGTATTCAACTTGGCACTTGGGGGCTAATGACTATTTGATTCTACCAATGTTTTGTCAGGAAGTTTTTATTGGAGTACCGGTTTAAGTATGCAGGGTTAAACCGGCCCTGGTGGCTATGTAGGAAGATTGCAAAATGGATCAAAGAAAACAATCAAGTCCCGGTTTGATCAAGATTACAAACCGGCCCTTGGGGGCTACAAGGACTAATATACTGGTAATAAGGAAAGGAGTGTTACCTCAAACTTGTCCCTCATTAATTTCACCAAGCCAGCTTCATAGTCACGGCTACTGTAAAACCGGTTCAAATATCCAGAATGAAGGTCTTGGGCGCTCAAAGCGGCATATGTTTCCAGCTCCACATCCCATTTTCCTTTATTAAAAGTGGAAGAGTCCTCTTTCACGATATGCGGAGTTAAAGTTGCAGATTCCCGGCTCGAGGCGGCCCATTCGATAATCACAGCGTCATCATCTTCGACTCGGCGGATTGTGTGGGCACGGCTGTTTGATGGGACTGCGAGGCTTCTCAAACCGGACAGTCTTGGCAGGTGGATCAGCAGATATTGAAGTATTCACAGGCCTCTCTTGAGAATAACCTCCTCTTGAACGGAGGTCATTGAGAATATCTTGAGGCAAGCGTTTTGAGATCGGTGCTCGCTCATGATCTGAAGTGGCAGCCTCTTCAACTGTTTTGTCCAGCGGGCCTTCTTCTTTGGGTTTGGTTTGGTTCTAAAGAGACAAAAGTCAGGAAAAAAGCATATCCATTACGAAAGTATCAAAAGCATATGGCTGTATGGACTTACCCGCGGCTATTTTCAATGGCGGTAGCTGAGTGGCAGAGGATTAGCGAGAGGATGAATGGGAAGTAACCCGATAATCGAGTCGGACGGATTAAGAGGTTGACGGAAGAAACCAGCTTTGGAATTTAAAGCAATAAAAGGGTTGGAAACCTCGGTGCGGCGCTTTCGAACCGGGCTGTTGGGTAAACCGGCAGAGGTAACTACCTGTCCGCTGTGCCGGGTTGTGCGGCGAGCTTCAGCTGTGTCTTCATAACAAGTTTGGGATCCAAGTAAGCAAGAGGGTGAGAAAAGTTAACTTTCCGGGTTGCCCGGCGAAATTTTGGTGAAGGCAAATTTGTTGAATCGGAAGAAAGAATGGTTACCTCAGCAAATCCTGCGTTGTTGGCTTGCCGTCATCGACAAGCATCATCATCAATAAGGCGTGTAAAAAGCAAGCCAAGAGAATCAAGTTCGGATTACCCACATCATCGTCAATGGCGGGTCGGATGAAGCGATAGTCTTTCTCTTGTGGGCTGATTTCTTGACAACTTTTGTTTTGGGCCGATTTGGCCGCGCAGCTTTATTCGCTTTGTCTTGAGAAAGTTTCTTGCTCCAAAATGGATTATCACCCTGGATCAGAAACAATTAAAAGTTGGATATATGAAAGTAATAACGGGTTTTAATGATGTGATCGAGACTTACATGGTGGTGTGTTGGTGGTGCGATGAGGAGCCAAGCGGTTTGAGCGCAGAGATGCTCGGTTCATTCAGCATTCTTCTTCTTGAATCAGTAACTTCATCCTCGAAAGTTCAAGTTTGGTGTGTCGGAGTGGGTCATCGGCGCTGCGGTATCTTGGCACATCAAACCGAACGCCGGCTCAAAAGCAGTATGCCCCAAGATAACCAACAGCGTGCAAGATCAATTCCAGTCAAACCGTTGGCCATAAAGGCTCGGAGCTTGGGCGGTTGTGGGGCATATTTGCTTCTCTCTTTGGCGATCAATCTTTGAGAAAGGATGAGTATTGCTTAGCCGCTCGGGCGAAAGCCGGTAAAGGATTTTCACCTTGAGAGAAGTATCTTTGCGAGTAGAACCAAGTCGCATTCCACTCTTTGGGGTGAGTATGGAGTTTGACATGGGGATAGGTGATCTCCTTCCTTTTACGGATAGCCATACCGCCTAATTACGTATTGGGGCGTCGGTGAATTGATCTGACAGTTTAGATGGAAGAGATCTCTGAACAGTTCAACGAAGGCTCCTCTTGCAGATATGCTTGGATAGCACTTGAAAGTGGCACAGGTTGGTAGCGGAGTTGGGGCCAATGTCTTGGGGGCGGAGCTGAAAATTGGCCATTACGTCCGGTAAAATTTTGACCGGCGGTTTGAAACCCGGGCAGGTGATCATGAAAACTACAACTTCCCTTCACGAGGTGTGGGAGGACATTCCTCTCCGGGAACCCTCAATGGACTGTATTTTTGTCATCTAAAGCGCCAATCGATACCAGTTCATTCAAGCTGTGTCTCGGAGGCAGGAAGGAACCGATTGCATTCATACACTGTTTGGCCATGATAAGATCTACAAAGAAAAGGATCCGGTTTAAGGCGTGCTTATTACGAGTGATTGATCCAGTTATGATAAACGGAGGCGTTTCTATAAATCAGTTCATTGTGGTATGATGTCGGATGCGTTCGGCGGTTCAACAAGGGACTAATGGTGTACCTATGCCGGTTTAGCAGCTTTTATTATGGTGAGTTAAACCGCCTAATCTAGGCCTTGGAGATAATTGAAGTCATGGACAGTTTACAGAAACAAGTTTCACAAGATCACATGATTACTACGGATCAAATGCGAGTTTTCAGGAAACAGGAAATATTTCGCGGAGGTAACAAAGAAACGGAAGTGGAATACGTGACGGATATATATGCAGAAGATCCATGGGACTAAGAGGAGAAAGTGCAGCGGACGCGTCGCCATTAACGCAGCACAGATCCACAGCGTGGTTCAAAAGCTAAAAGGGTAGATGAAGACGCGCGAAGAACACAATCTGAAGCTGGAACCTAGAAAACAGATCTAAGTCGAGAAGGAAAAAAGCTCACGAGAGCGGAGAAGGCGGAAGCAAGCGCGGTACTGCATGCGTTCGAGTTGATCTGTGGCCAGGATTAGCGAGAGGTTGGCGGCGATGGCGGAGCTCGAAGGGGCGCAGCGAGGAAGAAGAAGAAGAGGAAGCGAAGGAGGAAAAGAATGACCCTTCGGTCCTATTTATAAAGCGATAAAAGCTAGGTCAAGCGCGTGGATCGTGGACTGCTATTAAAGAAGGCGTTATAAAGGATCAAATTTCAAAATAGCGTCATGCGGTTACTGATGACGAAGCAGCGGACGTCATGCCGATTCACGATGATCGAAGCGGCGGCGGCGTGGCGATTTACCAAACAACGAAGATGTCCAAGATACAAGCTCTGTGAAGGATTGACATGAACCATTTCAAATCAATCGGGGCCTAATGTTGGGGATATTACCACTAGGTGTAAACCGGCCAGCTTGGGCAGGTTAACCCGTTAGTGGTATAAGCGAGAAAAGGCCCAAGGCCTATAGTCGGTTTAGAGCTTGTGGCCGTAAACCGGCGGATGTATAACTTGTATTGTAAGTTAGGAATAGAGAGATACCAACGGGATACAGTATGAACGGTTGGGACTCTATGAACCGGCGTCACTCGTGTATATAAGGGGACGACCCGGCGACGGTTCAAAGACAGACAACCACAACTCGAGCCTAGGCGAAGCTTATTTGCTCCCTAGCCATCGAGACTACATCAATTCCATCACAACTAGACGTAGGCTTTTACCTTCATCGAAGGGGCCGAACTAGTATAAAACCCTTGTGTCTTTGTGTCCGCGTTAACCCCTGCAAGTAAACCCGTAGCGATGGCTCCACGACTAAGTCCTTACGCTAGGACATCTGCCGTGACAAATCCACGACAGTACTCATACTAAAATGGCCGTATGCATCCTTAGTTGGTGTAGAGGCCGGGAAGTGAAAATCTCCCCATTTTAAAGACTCCCCTATTTCTCCATCATTCAACTCTATCGCCTTGGGTATGACGGAAGGCGAGGGCGAAGGGGAGGGCGAGGCGGAGGGCGCGGCGGGGGCGCGGCTACCAAAGGCGGTCGGATCGCCGCCGCTGCTGCTTTCCTCTGGCGGACGCGCTTCGGCGTCTGAGATCCAACCGGCCTCTCCTAGTACCCTGGCGGCGGCGCCGTTGGGAGGAACGGAGGATACGGTAGGGTCGAGTGGTGCTCGCGATGATTTGCAGCCGGGTGAGAACGGACGGGACGAGAGGCGTTTGATGCAATGGCGGGCGAATTTCTCTGAAGGGATCAATTCCGCCATCTGGATCGAAGGGCGACTTCGCTTCTCTCCACGTTCGAGATGGATGGTTCTACTAGATTTGGACAATGACGTCCTCGCTGGCGACTATCTTCCGGACGGCGGCAAGATTGAGGTTGGTTCTAGATTCACTCTTGATTTATATGACATAGTTGTTAGTGAATGTATGCAGGTGGATGTTCAACCGAGATCACCGGAGTTGATTAATCTTTCGGAGCCGGTGGTTCATGCGAGACCGGGAGGGAGGTTTTGGGTGCTTATGGACAGTGACGACGAGGACCAGGTCGAGGGCGAAACATCTACGAAGGTGGCCGGCGGAGAGACCTTGGCCGCGCCGAGCGCTCGTTCTACACCGGAGCTTGAGATCAAGACCATTCGGCGTAGCTCTCCTGTTCAACACTCGAAACCGGGCATGAAGCCGTGGAGCGGACCGATTCCAAAGATCCTGAGAAAAACGGTAACGTTGTCTGATTACTTGCCGGATAACTGGACTCTTGTGACGCGGAAGAAGAAGAAGGATCGGCGGCCGCCGCCGGCGCTGAGGCCGGAGCCGGCGATTGATCGCTCGTCCGTGATTAGGGCAGATCGGATCGTGTGTTTGAATTCTTTGTTGGGTTCTGACGGGCTCGGAGTAGTGGGCCATTGTACGGACCTTTCTTCGACCGGAAAGTCGGGTGTGGTCGACTTGGCTAGGTGTGGGCCGGGATTAGCGGGGCTAAAGGCCCAGGCAAAACCGGTTACTGGCGAGCGGACGGTCGAGGCGTACGTGCATGTGATTGCGTCGGATCGCGAGCCATCACATGCACGATCGGTGTCTCCCTCTTGAGCCGTTCTTCTCGCTAGGGTTCGCCGCCGCGGTCGGGTGGGTTTTCCATCGGCTGTGCGTGGCCGTGCCAGGCGGGACTCAGGAGCCTCTAACCTTGCGAAATCGGGTGGCGACGATGCGATGCCGCCCAAGCCTCCGCCGCCGGTGAAGAAAGCCGTGACAACCGCGGGTGCAGCGGCCATCGCAGCAGCGTTGCCGGCTAGGGCTGCGCCTCCGCCAGCACCAGCGAGGCAACCCAGGGGGCCGGCTCCGCCTCCACCCAGGGGGACTGCGCCGCCTCCGCACCGGGCGTCGTCTCCGACTCCGGCTGGGGCGATGGCCCCGTTCGCGCCTAGGGCGCCTGCTCCGCCTCGGGGGCCGATGCCTCCGCCATTACCACCTGTCTCCGGGCCGCGGGCGGCACCGGCGCCGGCTGCTAGGACAGATACGCCGCCGGCACAACATCCATGGCCGAGGCAGATGGCGGGAGGCCCAGGCGTTGTTGGCCAGGGTTCCACCGGCCTTGGGACGGGTGCGTCGGCGAGAGATGACCGTATCCCCCCGCGCGGTCAGTGGGGTGATGATGGATATGACGCTTATGGCGTTGGTTTGCACCGGGGTTCTTCCTCAACCGGAGGGGGCCGTGGTTATGCTTGGGCGGACAATGGCAATGACAACCGGGGTTTCCAAGGACCGACCGGAAATTTCGTCGACGGCGCCCCCGGTCCTAACAACCGGGCTTTCCGAGGACACTTTCGTGGAGGTCGGGGCGGGAACCGGAGGCAACACCAGCCTCGGTATGCAAGGACTGCTACAGTTACAGAGGTTGCGGAGGGTGCATTGGAGTTACCCCAGGTGGCGGTGGAGACGGTGCAGGCTTTGGCTGCAGTTTCGCTGCCTGAGCCTATGCAGACTGGCGATTCTGCTTCTGAGCATGGTTCGGACAAGGCCGAGAGTGACAAGTTGTCGAAGTGGGCGGCTAAGAAGAAGAAGCTCACTTGTTTCCGTTGTGGGGAACCGGGTCACTTTTTGGTTCAGTGTACTGCGGAGTTATGTGATCTGTGCCGGAAGCCTAAACACACTACGGCCGACTGTCCTCTTATGTTGGGGCCAAAACCTTCCGTTCAGATTTACGGAGTGTGTTGTTCGGAGTTGATGTTTTTTGAGTCTCCGTCTGCGGAGCCTTCTGCGCCCATAGTGGAAACGTCCTTCCCTGGTGTGGTGAAGGTGGTTAACGGGCCGTTGACCGAAGCACAGATCATTCAGCAGTTGAGAGAGCTCGCTCCGGGTAATTTTCAGTGGTCCTTACTTAAGCTCTCAGATAACTCATATAAAGTGGATTTCCCGTCTAAGGATGATCAGGTGAGGATTCTCAAGTTCGGTATGAGTAGGGTCACAGGTACTAGTTTTGTGCTGGAATTCGACGAGTGGAAAAAGAAAGAGCCACAGGGCACGCCTTCAACTCAGATTTGGGTTCGTTTCTCTGGTGCCCCGTCTGCTCCTTTGGACAGCTTCTTGGTGACCTAGAGTCTGGGGTCTTTGATTGGCAGGACCGAGCAGGCGGATATGCAGTTCACTCGGGCTCATGGGGTGGCACGGCTACTGGTCAGTGTCGCCAATATTCAGTTCTTGCCAGACGTGGTGCCTTGGACTTATGCAGGTGTTTTATATCAGTTGGATGTTGAGTATGAGGATCCTGATCTGTTCAATGAGTTTGAGGATGATAATCCCATGGATACTTCTGAGGGAGGAGGGGGTTTGGGGAACCAGGATGATATTGCAAAGAGTAATGATGACAAGGCTATGGGACCATCGGGACCGTCAGATAATGCTGACTCCGCCCCTGTTGGGCCGTCTAGCACAGTTCCGACTACCACTCTCCAGCTGGGTTCTATTGGGGCGTTCTCGGCGCCGCCGAGGTTGTCGTGTGACAGGGTTGGTTCTGCGCGCCCGGTGCTCAGTTTGCGTGTGGCGAGGTCTGTTGAGGACGAAGGTGCTGCGGGACAGGAGGTCCCGCCCTCGGTTCCTGTTTCTCCCTCGGCTATGGCTGTGGTGGCGGAGCCGGTGGTCGCGGGGGGAGTTGTCGAGCAGGAGGCTCGGCCCTCTGGGACTTTGGCGCTGGCGGTACCGAGGGGCGGCGTGACCCCCTTGGTGAGGTCGTCGGCTTGCGGGGGAACGGGCGCGCAGGAGGCCGTTGTTTCCCCTTCTGCTGCTCTGGAGGGCGGGCCGGCTGGTGTGGGCGCTGCGGCACTCGTTTCCTTGGATCGTGCTAGGACAAGTTCACCGGTCTCGAGCATCGGTGGGATGGAGATCTCGTCGTCTTCGGTTGCTGCTCCGGTGGCACCGGCGCTGGGCTCCGCTGCTGGGGGACGAGCAGGAGGCTCTTTCCCCAGCGCTGCTTCCCGCGAGGAGGTCATCGCTTTCGGTGGGATCCCGGATCCTGTCACTACAGGGAGACGGGTTAGCGGGAGACTGCAGGAGCACCCGGATGTTGATGACATGCAGCTCAGGTGCGCGTTGAGGGCGACCAAGTTGCGGGACGTCGAGCTTTCTACTGGTATGTCTGTTAACAAGTCTAATTCTATTATGCATTTTACCAATGATGAGATTGTGCAAAATGCCAACCAATTAGGAGTATCCCTTGGTAATAATGATCTAGAGATTTCTAAGTCTGTTAATGATATGCTAGATTTGGAAGCTGAACGAGGGTTAGATTTGATTCGTAACATTGCTGCAGTTAGACCGATGAATGAGTCGGAGATTGCTGCGCTTGGGGTTAGGGTTCTTGATGGCTTGTGTGCTGATCTTGACCCTGCGGTACTGGAGATGGAGGAGGAGGATGAGCATCCCTCCCCGGAAACCACTAACCTTGAAGTTGAGTCTTTGGCCATAGAGGCTCATTCCGAGCGTGCCGAACCTTCTGATGTTTGTGTTAAGCCTGAGAGGACCTGGAAACGGAAGGTTTACCCGGTGTCTGCTGTACGTAGAAGTGCTAGGATCCGTACCTCCAAAAAATTTCATGATGAAATATGATAGGCATATTTTGGAACAGCAGAGGTCTTAAAGACTTGGCTAAAAGACGGTTTCTAGCAGAGGCTTCTCTTGAACATCATTTAGATTTTATTGCCTTGTCCGAGACTGGACGAGATAATATTTCCCCACAGTTTCTTAGTACCTTATCTGGGGGGTAGATTTGAAGGAAATATGCCCTAGAGGCAATAATAAAGTTATTATTTATTTCCTTATATCATGATAAATATTTATTATTCATGCTAGAATTGTATTAACCGGAAACATAATACATGTGTGAATATATAGACAAACAGAGTGTCACTAGTATGCCTCTACTTGACTAGCTTGTTAATCAAAGATGGTTATGTTTCCTAACCATGAACAAGGAGTTGTTATTTGATTAACAAGGTCACATCATTAGTTGAATGATCTGATTGACATGACCCATTCCGTTAGCTTAGCACACGATCGTTTAGTATGTTGCTATTGCTTCCTTCATGACTTATACATGTTCCTATGACTATGAGATTATGCAACTCCGTTTACGGAGGAACACTTTGTGTGCTACCAAAGCGTCTAGCGTAACTGGGTGATTATAAAGGTGCTCTCAGGTGTCTCCAAAGGTACTTGTTGGGTTGGCGTATTTGAGATTAGGATTTGTCACTCCGAATGTCGGAGAGGTATCTCTGGGCCCTCTCGGTAATGCACATCACTTAAGCCTTGCAAGCATTGCAACTAATGAGTTAGTTGCGAGATGATGTATTACGGAGCGAGTAAAGAGACTTGCGTAACGAGATTGAACTAGGTATTGGATACCGACGATCGAATCTCGGGCAAGTAACATACCGATGACAAAGGAACAACGTATGTTGTTATGCGGTCGACCGATAAAGATCTTCGTAGAATATGTAGGAACCAATATGGGCATCCAGGTCCGCTATTGGTTATTGACGGAGACGTGTCTCGGTCATGTCTACATTGTTCTCGAACCGTAGGGTCCGCACGCTTAAGGTTTCGATGGATGTTATATTATGAGTTTATGAGTTTTGATGTACCGAAGGAGTTCGGAGTCCCGGATGAGATCAGGGACATGACGAGGAGTCTCGAAATGGTCGAGACGTAAAGATCGATATATTGGACGACTATATTCGGAGTTCGGAAAGGTTCGAGTGATTGGGTATTTTTCGGATCTGGGAGAGTTACGGGAATTCGTATTGGGCCTCATTGGGCCATACGGGAAAAAGAGAGAGGGCCTAAAGGGTGGCGCACCCTCCCTTTGGCTAGTCCGAATTGGACTAGGGAGGCGCCCCTTCCTTCCTTCTCCTTCTCTCTTCCCTTTCCTTCTCTCCTACTCCTACTATATGGAAGGGTTCCTAGTTGGACTAGGAAAAGGGGAACCCTACTCCCGGTGGGAGTAGGACTCCCCTAGGGCGCGCCATAGAGTGGGCCGGCCCTCCCCCTCCTCCACTCCTTTATATACGGGGGTAGGGGCACCCCATAGACACACAAGTTGATCATTGAGATCGTTCCTTAGCCGTGTGCGGTGCCCCCTCCACGATATTACACCTCGGTCATATTGTGGCGGTGCTTAGGCGAAGCCTGCGACAGAGAACATCAAGATCGTCACCACGCCGTCGTCTTGTGGAACTCCTCCCCGCACCTCTGCTGGATCGGAGATCGGGTGCGTCATCGAGCTGTACGCGTGTCAAGAACTTCGGAGGTGCGAATGCGGTGCTTAGATCGGTTGGACCGGGAGGGCGTCGAATACTTCCTCTACGTTGCGTCAATGCTTCGCTTCGGTCTCACGAGTGCGTAGACAACACTCTCCCTCTCGTTGCTATGCATCACCATGATCTTGCATGTGCATAGGAAAATTTTTGAAATTACTCGTTCCCCAACAGTGGCATCCGAGCCTAGGTTTTATGCGTTGATGTTATATGCACGAGTAGAACACAAGTGAGTTGTGGGCGATATAAGTCATCTGCCTACCAGCATGTCATACTTTGGTTCAGCGGTATTGTTGGATGAAGCGGCCGGACCGACATTACAGCAGACGCTTACGCGAGACTGGTTTTACCGCCGTGCTTTGCACACAGGTGACTAGCGGTGTCTGTTTCTCCAACTTTAGTTGAACCGAGTGTGACTCGCCCGGTCCTTGTGAAGGTTAAAACGAGTCTATTTGACAAACTATCGTTGTGGTTTTGATGCGTAGGTAAGAACGGTTCTTGCTCAGCCCGTAGCAGCCACGTAAAACTTGCAACAACAAAGTAGAGGGCGTCTAACTTGTTTTTGCAGGGCATGTTGTGATGTGATATGGTCAAGGCGTGATAAGATATAAGTTGTTGTATGAGATGATCATGTTTTGTTGAAGTTATCGACAAGCGGCAAAAGCCATATGGATGTCTCTTTGTTGCATAAGATGCAAGTGCCAAATAATTGCTTTACTTTATCGCTATCGATAGCAATAGTTGCAAGAGCAATAGTTGGTGAGACAACCATGTGATGACACATTGATGTAGATCAAGATGATGAAGATCTTGGTGTCGTGCGGTGACGATAGAGATCATGATGATACTTTGGAGATGGAGATCAAAGGCGCAAGATGATCATGGCCATATCATGTCACATATTTTGATTGCATATGATGTTTATCTATTATACATCTTATTCTTGCTTTGATTGACGGTAGCATTTTAAGATGATCTCTCACTAAAATTATCAAGAAGTGTTCTCCACGAGTATGCACCGTTGCCAAAGTTAAATCGTGCCCGGACACCACGTGATGATCGGGTGTGATAAGCTCTCGTCCATCTACAACGGGTGCAAGCCAGTTTTGCACACGCGGAATACTCGAGTTAAACTTGACGAGCCTAGCATATGCAGATATGGCCTCGGAACACGGAGACCGAAGGTCGGCGTGAATCATATAGTAGATATGATCAACATAAGATGTTCACCATTGAAAACTACTCCATCTCACGTGATGATCGGTTATGGTTTAGTTGATTTGGATCACGTGATCACTTAGATGACTAGAGAGATGTCTGTTTAAGTGGGAGTTCTTAAGTAATATGATTAATTGAACTTAAATTTATCATGAACTTAGTCCTGGTAGTATTTTGCAAATTATGTTGTAGATCAATAGCTCGCATTGTTGCTTTCATATGTTTATTTTGATATGTTCCTAGAAAATTGTGTTAAAAATGTTAGTAGCAATGATGCGGATTGGATCCGTGATCCGAGGTTTATCCTCATTCTTTGCCTGAAGAATTATGTCCTTAATGCACGCTAGGTAGCAGACCTATTGCGGGGAGCACATGCGGGCGTTATGAGCGTTTGGCTACCTCAATATGATGACTACTTGATAGTTTTGTGCACCATGCTTTATGGCTTAGAATCGGGACTTCAAAGATGTTTTGAACATCATGGACCATATAAGATGTTCCAGAGTTGAAATTAATATTTCAAGCAAATACCGAGTTGAGAGATGTGAAGTCTCCAACAAGTTCTATAGCTAAAAGATGGAGGAGAATCGCTCAACTAGTGAGCATGTGCTCGATTATGCAGGTACTACAATCGCTTGAATCAAGTGGGAGTTAATCTTCGAGATAAGATAGTGATTGACAGAATTCTCTAGTCACCATCACCAAGTTAGTAGAACTTCGTGATGAACTATAGTATGCAAGGATGATGAAAATGATTCGAGTTTTTCATGATGATGAAATCGATGAAGGTAGAAATCAAGAAAGAACATCAAGTGTTGATGGTTAACAAGACCACTAGTTTCAAGAAAAGGGCAAAGGGATAGAAGGGTACTTCAAGAAGAACGGCAAGCAAGTTGCTGCTCAAGTGAAGAAGCGCAAGTCTGGACTTAAGCACGAGACTAAGTGCTTCTCTTGCAAAGGGACTGATTCTTTGGAAGCAGAACTACCCCAAGTATTTGGTAGATAAGAAGGATGTCAAAGTAAACAAAGGTATATTTGATATACATGTTATTGATGTGTACTTTACTAGTGTTTATAGCAACCCCTCGGTATTTGGTACTGGTTCGGTTGCTAAGAGTAGTAACTTCGAAGCAGGAGTTGCGAGAATAAGCGAAACTAGTTAAGGGTGAAGTGACGATGTGTGTTGAAAGTAGTTTCAAGATTGATATGATCATCATCGCACACTCCCTATACTTTCGGGATTAGTGTTGAACCTAAATAAATGTTATTTGGTGTTTGCGTTGAGCATGAATATGATTTGATCGTGTTTATTGCAATACGGTTATTCATTTAAGTAAGAGAATAAACTGTTGTTACATTTACATGAATAAAACCTTATATGGTTACACACCCAATGAAAATGGTTCATTGGATCTCGATCGTAGTGATACACATATTCATAATATTGAAACCAAAAGATGCAAAGTTAATAATGATAGTGCAACTTATTTGTGGCACTGCCGTTTAGGTCATATTGGTGTAAAGCGCATGAAGAAACTCCATGCTGATGGGATTTTAGAATCACTTGATTATGAATCACTTGATGCTTGCGAACCATGCCTCATGGGCAAGATGACTAAAACTCCGTTCTCCGGAACAATGGAACAAGCTACTGACTTATTGGAAATAATACATACCGATGTATGCGATCCAATGAGTGTTGATGCTCGTGGCAAGTATCGTTATTTCTAACCTTCACAGATAATTTGAGTAGATATGGGTATATCTACTTGATGAAACATAAGTCTGAAATAGTTGAAAGGTTCAAAGAATTTGAGTGAAGTGGAAAAATCATCGTAACAAGAAAATAAAGTTTCTACGATCTGATCGCGGAGACAAATATTTGAGTTCTGAGTTTGGTCTTCAATTAAAACAATGTGGAATAGTTTCACAAATTCATGCCACCTAGAACACCACATCATAATGGTGTGTCCGAACATCATAACCGTACTTTATTGGATATAGTACAATCTATGATGTTTCTTACCGATTTACCAATATCGTTTTGGGATCATGCATTAGAGACAGCTGCATTCACGTTAAATAGGGCACCATCTAAATCCGTTGAGATGACACTATATGAACTGTGGTTTAGCAAGAAACCAACGTTGTCGTTTCTTAAAGTTTGGGGCTGCGATGCTTATGTGAAAAAGTTTCATCTGATAAGCTCAAACCCAAATCGGAGAATGCGTCTTCATAGAATACCCAAAGGAAATTGTTGGGTACACCTTCTATCACAGATCCGAAGGCAAAACATTCGTTGCTAATAAATGGATCCTTTCTAGTGAAGGAGTTTCTCTCGAAAGAAGTGAGTGGGAGGAAAGTAGAACTTGATGAGGTAAGCTGTACTGTTCCCTTATTGGAAAGTAGTTCATCACGAAATCTGTTCTTGTGACTACTATACCAATTAGTGAGGAAGCTAATGATGATGATCATGTAACTTCAGATCAAGTTACTACCGAACCTCGTAGGTAAAAGCAGTGAGATCCGCACTGAGTGGTGCGGTAATCCTGTTCTAGAGGTCGTGTTACTTGACCATGACAAACCTACGAACTATGAGGAAGCGATGATGAGCCCAGATTCCGCAAAATGGTTTGAGGCCATGAAATCTGAGATGAGATCCATGTATGAAAACAAAGTGTGGACTTTGGTGGAGTTGCCCGATGATCGGCAAGCCATAGAAAATAAATGGATCTTCAAGAGGAAGACGGACGCTGATAGTAGTGTTACTATCTACAAAGCTAGACTTGTCGAAAAAGGTTTTTGACAAAGTTCAAGATGTTGAATACAATGAGATTTTCTCACTCGTATCGATGCTTAAAAGTCTGTCCGAATCATGTTAGCAATTGCGCATTTTATGAAATCGGCAAATGGATAAACAAAACTGCATTCCTTAATGGAGTTATTAAAGAAGAGTTGTATGTGATGCAACCAAGAGGTTTTGTCGATCCTAAAGGTGTTAACAAAATGTGCATCTATGGACTGGTGCAAGCATCTCGAAGTTGGAATATACGCTTTGATAAGTTGATCAAAGCATATAGTTTATCTGACTTGCGGTGAAGCCTGTATTTACTAGAAAGTGAGTGGGAGCACTACAACATTTCGATAAGTATATGTGAATGACATATTGTAGATCGGAAATAATGTAGAATTATTACGCAAAGCATAAAGGAGTGTTTGAAAGGAGTTTTTCAAAGAAAGACCTCGGTGAAGTTGCTTACATATTGAGCATCAAGATCTATAGAGATAGTTCAAGGCGCTTGATAAGTTTTTTCAATGAGTACATACCTTGACAAGATTTTGAAGTAGTTCAAAATGGAGCAGTCAAAGAAAGAGTTCTTGCCTGTGTTACAAGGTGTGAAATTGAGTAAGACTCAAAACCCGACCACGGCGAGAAGATAGAAAGAGAATGAAAGTCATTCCCTATGCCTTGGCCATAGGTTCTATAAAGTATGCCATGCTGTGTACGGATCTATTGTATACCACCTTTGAGTTTGGCAAGGAGTACAATAGTGATCTAGGAGTAGATCCTTTGGACAGCGGTCAAAATTATCCTTAGTGGAATAAGGATATGTTTCTCGATTATGGAAGTGACAAAAGGTTCGTCGTAAAGGGTTACGTCGATGCAAGTTTTGACACCGATCTGGATGACTCTAAGTCTCAATCAAGATACATATTGAAAGTGGGAGCAATTAGTTAGAGTAGCTCCGTGCAGAGCATTGTAGACATAGAAAAATTGCAAAATACATAACGGATCTGAATGTGAAAGACACGTTGGCTAAGACTCTATCACAAGCAAAACATGATCACACCTTAGTACTCTTTGGGTGTTAATCACATAGCGATGTGAACTAGATTACTGAATCTAATAAACCCTTTGGGTGTTGGTCACATGGCGATGTGAACTATGGGTGTTAATCACATGATGATGTGAACTATCGATGTTAATCACATGGTGATGTGATCTAGATTATTGACTCTAGTGCAAGTGGGAGACTGAAGGAAATATGCCCTAGAGGCAATAATAAAGTTATTATTTATTTCCTTATATCATGATAAATATTTATTGTTCATGCTAGAATTGTATTAACCGGAAACATAATACATGTGTGAATATATAGATAAACAGAGTGTCACTAGTATGCCTCTACTTGACTAGCTTGTTAATCAAAGATGGTTATGTTTCCTAACCATGAACAAGGAGTTGTTATTTGATTAACAAGGTCACATCATTAGTTGAATGATCTGATTGACATGACCCATTCCGTTAGCTTAGCACACGATCGTTTAGTATGTTGCTATTGCTTCCTTCATGACTTATACATGTTCCTATGACTATGAGATTATGCAACTCCGTTTACGGAGGAACACTTTGTGTGCTACCAAAGCGTCTAGCGTAATCGGGTGATTATAAAGGTGCTCTATAGGTGTCTCCAAAGGTACTTGTTGGGTTGGCGTATTTGAGATTAGGATTTGTCACTCCGAATGTCGGAGAGGTATCTCTGGGCCCTCTCGGTAATGCACATCACTTAAGCCTTGCAAGCATTGCAACTAATGAGTTAGTTGCGAGATGATGTATTACGGAGCGAGTAAAGAGACTTGCGATAACGAGATTGAACTAGGTATTGGATACCGACGATCGAATCTCGGGCAAGTAACATACCGATGACAAAGGGACAACGTATGTTGTTATGCGGTCGACCGATAAAGATCTTCGTAGAATATGTAGGAACCAATATGGGCATCCAGGTCCGCTATTGGTTATTGACGGAGGCGTGTCTCGGTCATGTCTACATTGTTCTCGAACCGTAGGGTCCGCACGCTTAAGGTTTGATGCGGTTATATTATGAGTTTATGAGTTTTGATGTACGAAGGAGTTCGGAGTCCCGGATGAGATCGGGGACATGACGAGGAGTCTCGAAATGGTCGAGGCGTAAAGATCGATATATTGGGACGACTATATTCGGAGTTCGGAAAGGTTTCGAGTGATTGGGTATTTTTGAGTACGGAGAGTTACGAGGAATTCGTATTGGGCCTCATTGGGCCATACGGGAAAAGAGAGAGAGGGCCTAAGGGTGGCGCACCTCCCCTTTGGCTAGTCCGAATTGGACTAGGGAGGCGCCCTTCCTTCCTTCTCCTTCTCTCTTCCCTTTCCTTCTCTCCTACTCCTACTATATGGAAGGGTTCCTAGTTGGACTAGGAAAGGGAATCCTACTCGGTGGGAGTAGGACTCCCCTAAGGCGCGCCATAGAGAGGTCCGCCCTCCCCTCCTCCACTCCTTTATATACGGGGGTAGGGGCACCCCATAGACACACAAGTTGATCATTGAGATCGTTCCTTAGCCGTGTGCGGTGCCCCCCTCCACGATATTACACCTCGGTCATATTGTAGCGGTGCTTAGGCGAAGCCTGCGACAGAGAACATCAAGATCGCCACCACGCCGTCGTCTTGTGGAACTCCTCCCGCACCTCTGCTGGATCGGAGATCGGGGTGCGTCATCGAGCTGTACGCGTGTCAAGAACTCGGAGGTGCCGGAGTAACGGTGCTTGGATCGGTTGGACCGGGAGTGTCGTGGTTCTAAGTCTGACAGTAGAAATGGGGGTAGGTAAGGGGAGGCGATGTCCTAGCTATGGAGTAGTTGTGAAGACAAGTGATGTCTGAGTTCAGGCCCTTCTCGGAGGAAGTAACAGCCCTCGTCTCGGAGCCTGAGGCGGTCGAGTGGATTATGGATATGAGTATTACAAGAATGCGAACCCCTCTACGTGGAGGAGGGTGGCTTATATAAGTCTTGGGACCCCACCCAGCCCACGTATTGGAGAGGTTAAAGTACATTAAGTGCAGGCGTTCTTGGTGCGCCCTCATAAAGTGTCTTAACTATCATTAAGTCTATTCAATAGCAAGCCGTTGTCTGCGGAGTGCCTTCCGACCTTACGGTGGTCGAGTGAGTCTTCATGGTCGAGTGAGTCTTCCATGGTCGAGTCCTTCGATCGGTCGAGTGGGTTCCTCTTTGGTCATTGGAAGATGATCTCTTCGAGAGTGTCCTTGGGTAGGGCGTTTAGGTCAGGTCTATGACCCTACCTAGGTACATGAATCCATCACTAGCCCCGAATGGATTGAGGCTTGAGTGAAGGAGGAGTTAGCGTTGTTTCGATTGTCTTTTGCGTCTTGGCTACGTGTTGTCTTGGATCAAGATCTTCTCTGTTGATAACAAGTAACTTTTCTTGATCGACTTGATCCATTCTTGTTCTTTGGTCGAGTGACCTTCTTTTACTTTGCTATTCGGCGACGGATCGCGGGACATCTCGCGCTTGACAGACCGATCTATCCCTCGCGGATCTCGCGGGATCTGAAATTTGGGGAAGCCTTGGCGGAACGGACTGCGGCGTTCGGATGGGACATAACAGAGCGCCTCGATTTCGCGCCGCTTTTTCCGCCACGTATCGTGCAGCGCAAGCTATTCGAGGATATGATTGGATTGTTGGGTCCACTGTCATCCACTCGGAAGGATGCTATAAATGCAACTCGCGGGGCTTACGCACGATACCTGTTCTTCTTCCTCCGCTCTCTTCGCCTCCGCCCTCCATAATCTGTTGCTGCTCCTGCTACCTCCTCTCCTGCGCATTCCGCCCGGCCACCATGGGCAAAGAGAAGACGGCGGTGTTGGGCTGTGAAGAAAAGCGTCGGCGGAGAAAGCGTCGGCGGAGAAAGCGAAGGGGAGATCTACGGCATGGCGGTTCCTCGTCGAGATCCAACTTGCGAAGGGCTGGGTCGAGGAGATTGGATCGATCGACCATCGAGGAGAAGGATCTCCTCGACATGACCAACGACGGGTTGATCCCCACGGTGCCGCGAGGCTTCACGGCGAGTGGCAGCCTCGGCCGAAGAGGGTGAGTCGTGCTTACGGCCACCCATGTCGACCGAGGTTTTTCGCTACCGCCGAGTGTCTTCTTTGGGGTTTCTGAATTTCTTGAGCCCAGCTCCACCATTTTACTCAAACTCCATCGCATATCTTGCTGCGTTTGTGTCTATGTCTGAAAACTTCACGGGCTGTCGACCTTGACTGGGTTTGTTCAAATACATCTTCACATGTCGCTCTCGGGTGAAGAAGGCAAGCCCCGTGACGAGAAGACCCAAGTAGTTCAGATGTGTGGTGGCTTAGGGGTCAGTTGAGGAATAAAAGCACCTTCCCAGCTATGTCTTTTCCCGAGTCGGTCGGGGGCTGGCGGTCGACCTGGTTCTATTGCGGAATGAGGCGACGCCTTGGGCGATCGGTGGTCTTCCTGCATTCACCATGAGTCGAGTGAACAGACCCTCCTCCTGAAGGTAGTTCGGAGGAGAGCTGAGGTGAAGATGTTGATGGACGCGTGGTGCAGCTGGTTGGGATGGCGTGGTGGCATGGACCTCTTGGAGGTTTTTCTTGAGGCGAATCCAGCCTCTTGAGTTCGGAGCCTTGCATGTGGCTGTCTCAAGGCACCGAAGACGAGACTCGCGTCCACCCGGAGGCAGTCGACGATGCCATAGTGGAAAGATGGATGGCTGCGATTACTGGAAACAAGGACAACCCTCGCGGATCTCGGAGGATTTCCCCACTTGACCACAACAGCGTTCCAGAAAAGGTACATTTACTCTGTTTTCCATTGTATCTTCGTCGAATGTGTTTCTGTGATTTGGTCGACTGAGTTCCGTTTTGATGTTTCCAGGCCCTTACCGAGCTATACTCGATGCCCAATGGCGCTCAAACTCCGACTGAGGAGGGGGAAGCCAGCGGGGGCGAGAGCCAGGAAGAGTGGGATTCAGACGCTGCGAAGATGGCGATGGCAGCGATGATGATGAGCGAGGATGATGGCAGCGAGGACGAAGAGGAGGAGGAGGCACCGCCGCCTTCGGAAAAGCGGTCAAAACTTGTGCACGACCCTTGTTGAGCAGCGGCAAGGAGTGGCGGCGCCTCACGATCGACCAAGCGCCCTCGGACCGCTTCTCCGGTGCCGGCCGAGAAGGCACGAAAGCGATCGAAAGTGGCTCCGTCGAGGGCGACCAAGCCTCGCCAAAAATGAAGGTAGCCATCCCCACCATTTCAGCGGCTGCGACTTCCGAAACCTCAGGCAAGGCTGAGGACCATGAGATGGAGGATCTGGCGACTTCAAATCCAGTCTCGCAACTTTAAATCTTGTTCTTGGTCGTGATGCATAATTTCGACTTTGCCTTTTTCTGAAGCTCCAACTAATGACATTATCACCCTTCCCGGCAGCGATGATGAGGATGAGGAACCATTGAGGGCTAGGCGGAGCAGGAAGGCATCTGGCCATGCAGCCCAAGGTGTGGTGGCGCCGAGACCATTGCGATGGAAGGGAGGTCGGCTTTTCGACACCTGATGTCATTCGCGGTGCCGTTGGCGAGTGCGACCCACCGTCGAGTGCTGGGCAGCCATCGATCTTCGCCACGCACCACGTCCGGAGGACCAGGCTAGTGCTGCTAAGGAGGCTATCCGTCAGCGAGATCATGATGGAGCGGTGAAGATCGTTGGGATGCGAGCCAAGCAGCTTCGACGCCCGACTCCGCCCTTGAGCAATGTTGGTCGATCGACCCGCTGCTCATACTGTTAGGATATATTATCAAAACTTTTCTTTCGGAATTCATAGCAGTCACCCTTTGGGTGTGTTGGTAAAAACTCCGTGTTAGCGGGGCATGTTGAGTGCACCCGCTGGGTGTAATCCCGAGGCGTGGTCGATCTGGCTGGCGATTGACTCTGATCTGAAAATTCGATCGATGGTCGACTCGCTCTCTCTCTTTTTTTTTTGCTGGTCGTGGTCGACTTCATGTGAATAAGACCCGGGGGGCACGCTGAGTGCACCCACAGGTG
The DNA here is from genome assembly GCA_021437245.1 of Aegilops speltoides. Taxonomy (NCBI): domain Eukaryota; kingdom Viridiplantae; phylum Streptophyta; class Magnoliopsida; order Poales; family Poaceae; genus Aegilops; species Aegilops speltoides. Next base: position 464,518 of record CM038146.1, on the reverse strand, counting down.
TAATCCCAGATTACGGTCGAATGCTTGCATTCGATTGTAATCTTAAACGCATCATTTTTCTTTATTCACTCGGAAGTGGATTATCTCGATATTTTGCAATTGACTCTTCGTAGAAATCCTGCGATCTTCGGGCGCTATCTTGGCTGGGCGAAGCATATTCAGCTCGAGTTGGACTTGAAGCTAGTGCAGGAGAATCGCGAAGGCGAAGGAGGAGACCAAAGGTATGTTTGGTGAGATTTGACGACTCTTTTCTCCCCTCATTTGCTTCAAACCTGACTTTGCTGTAATTCTGAGGCAAGGTGAAGGAGGCCCAGAGGAAGAAGGAGCTTGAGCTGTGCGAGAAGATCAAGCTTGCTGATGAAAAGCTGGCCTCGGTCCAAGCTTCGAGCACAGACAACGCCAATCGAAGGCTGCTCTGGCCATTGCCACCAAAGATGTTGAGCAGTGAAAGCTGATAAGACTACTCTGTTGAGAAGATCAACGGATGGCTGGGAAGAAGAAGCAGTGGAAGGCTTCTTGGGTGGTCTTGCTAAAAATTGTTCCTTATGCTTGAAGGTAATCTTCTTCACTCAACCAATTCTCCCAACTGTTATGTTCCCATTCATTGTTTTTCTTAATTTGGGATTTTGTCTTTGCGAGTTACATCGCAACTTTGAAGAAGAAACCAGCCATTTGAGAGCGAACCTTGACCTGTCAATTCTCCGGTGAATGATGAAACTGCCATGAACATCTTCCATTTGGAGTCCCGTGTTCTTTGCCGTCGTGGATTATCTCGCAAGGCGAAGGTTGCTACATCCGCATCGACTCGATGCTCGCCCAGGAAACACTCCAAAATGACCTCGAGTCGTTGGTGACTCATTGAGCGCTGTCCCCGACCGAGTGCAAGAGTGGAAGAAGTCTTCATTTCGATGTGGCGCGGATGTCACCACAATATGCAGCACGAGTCCATTGCAAGGATGTCCAGGAGGATAAGTGGCGGCTCTCCGAGTGGCCAACACCAAAAGCACGACCGGGGCCTTCATGGAGACTTTCATTGCTGCTGCTCGCGGATTGCGAGGCGGGATTGACCTTGACGAGTTCGTTGCTCCATCCAGCCCTCCACGGGAGGGTAAAAACTTTCCTTGACCTTAAATTTGCCTCGGTATGCGAGTGGAGTTATAACCGATAAAACCTTAACGGGCTTAGCGCTGAGCACTCTCGGTTCCTTTAGGTATCGACCTAAATTTGGATTGGATGTTTTGGATATGACTGCTTTTGGCTTGAATTGCTCCTTTGCGAGTTAACGACAAGATGCCCGCTGCGATCGACTTATTCTTAAGCGAGCACTGGGCTGCAGCTAAGCCCCAGTGAGAGGTTTGCTCTTCACTCGGTAGGATTCCTTTACCTTAGGCGAGCTTTGGGCTGCAGCTAAGCCCCAGTGAGAGGTTTGCTCTTCACTCGGTAGGATTTCTTTTACCTTAGGCGAGCTTGGGCTGCAGCTAAGCCCCAGTGAGAGGTTTGCTCTTCACTCGGTAGGATTTCTTTACCTTAGGCGAGCACTGGGCTGCAGCTAAGCCCCAGTGAGAGGTTTGCTCTTCACTCGGTAGGATTTCTTTACCTTAGGCGAGCACTGGGCTGCAGCTAAGCCCCAGTGAGAGGTTTGCTCTTCACTCGGTAGGATTTCTTTACCTTAGGCAAGCTTGGGCTGCAGCTAAGCCCCAGTGAGAGGTTTATTCTTCACTCGGTAGGATTTCCATTGTATTTGTGTGGCTCGGAGGAGAGGTCATGATCGACCTGCACCTCGTCTTCCTTCTGACGCACATCATACTTATGGTGTAGCTCGGAGGAGAGGGTCATGATCGACCTGCCCTCGTCCTCCTTCTTGGTCACGCTGCGCTACAATGGTGTAGTTAGGAGGAGAGGATCGCGGTCGACCTGCACCTCGTCTTCCTTCTTGGTACACATTATACTTAGGCGAGTCCTTGGACTGCAGCTAAGCCTCCGAGTGGGAGTGCGGCTTACCACTCGGTGGGATTTTAATAACTTAGGCGAGCCACGAGCTGCAGCTAAGCCTCCGAGTGGAAGTCGGCACCACTCGGTGGGATTCTTATATCTTAGGCGTAGTCTTGGACTGCAGCTAAGCCTCCGGTGGAAGTCGGCACCACTCGGTGGGATTTCTTATATCTTAGGTAGTCTTGGACTGCAGCTAAGCCTCCAGTGGAAGTCGGCACCACTCGGTGGGATTCTTATATCTTAAGTAGTCTTGGACTGCAGCTAAGCCTCCGAGTGGAAGTCGGCTTACCACTCGGTAGGATTTTTGTTACTTAGGCTAAAGCGGATTCGCAGCTAAGCCTCCAGTGGAAGTCGGCTTACCACTCGGTAGGATTCAATACAAACTTAAGCTAAAGCGGATTCGCGACTAAGCCACCTGCTGGGGGAAAATTTTGCTGGACCAAAAAATAAAAAGTGATGAAAATTATGAAGGAATTATTACACTATTATTTCAAAGCCCATGAACTACAGAAGTATTTTATTACAACTCTTCCGAGTGAAAAATTTTAAGTGTAAAGCGGGCGGAGCAGATCCGCGTTCAAGCTCGGGGCTCTTGATATTGTGTTCGACGTTATAGAGGCAATCGCCCCATTGTGGAGAACCTTTGTGACGATGAAGGGCCCTTCCGGAAGGCGAGCTTATGTTGCCTGCTGATCCACTCGAAGGACCAGATCTCCTTCTGGAAGCTCGACCTCTCACATTTAAAGGCGTCTGAGCGACGCAAGTCTTCTTTGGTAAATGGTCGGCGGATCGAGCCATTCCCTTTCCTCTTCTAGGAGGTCGATTGCATCTGACGCGCTTGCTCAACACGCTTCATTGTAAAGTTCAATTCGGGAGCATTGTGAAGGAGATCACTTTCGGTAAGACTGCTTACGCTCCATAGACTAAGAAGAAAGGAGTTCTCGATCGACCGATTAGGCGTGGTCCATAAACCCCAAAGCATGAAGAAAGTTAAATCGACCCAAGCTCCAGCCGCATGCTTGAGATCTCGCATCAATCGGGGCTTCGGACCCTTGAGGATTAATCCGTTGGCTCGTTACGCTGTCCGTTCATTGTGGATGGCGGTGAAGCGTAGTCGACTTCGTGTGCCTTGGGAGTTGCGAAATCCTTGAATTCTTCGAGTCAAAATTCGACCCATTATGCGTGATAATCATGCGGGACTCCATATCTGAGCGTCAACCCTCGACAAAGGAAACAGCGATACCAGCATCAAGTTTTTGATTGGTTTAGCTTCAATCCACTTGGTGAACTTGTCGATTGCCACGGTACATCGTGAAACCGCTCCGACCTGTTCGCAAGGGACCGATCATGTCCAACCCCATCTGCGAAAGGCGGGCGAGTGGAATGGTCTTCAAGGCTGACGAGCTTGTGTGACATATTGGAGTAGAACGGCATCCTTCGCACTTGTCCACTATTTCTTTCGCCATCTCATTTGCTCTTGGCGATAAAATCCGGCTCGGTATGCTTTGGCTACAATGGTCGAGAGGGCGCATGGTGACCACAGGTCCCAGTGGATGTCATTGAGTATGACTCGACCTTCTTACGGTGTTATGCATTTTGTCCGACTCCGTCGGGCTTTCTCTATCTAACTGCCCATTGATAGCGGTAAAGGCTTTGGATCGACGGACGATCTGCCGAGCCTCTTCCTCATCTTCGGGAGTTCCTTTCTCGAGAATATCGCGATGTATGGAATCGTCAATCGGGAGTGACCACTAACACTTCCATGACTAAGTCGACCCTTCGCTGGGACCTCAACCTCGGTCGAGTCTGTGGCGCTCTTGGGTTGTGGAGCTTCCTCTGTGAAGGATCTTCTTTAAGCGGCGGAGTGTGTATATGTTCCAAAACACACCACTCGGAATGGCTTCTCTTTTGGACCCTATCTTGGCGGATCATCTGCTGCTTGATTTTTCAATCGGGGATGCGATGGAGTTCAACCCCTCGAACTTCTTTTCCAGCTTCCTCCTTTGCATTGCAGTATCCGATCATATTTGGGCTTCTCCGCCCCACTCTTTCATCACTTGATTGACCACTAGATCTGAGTCGCCATAGACCATGAGGCGACGGACGCCGAAAGTGAGATGGCCATCGCAATCCATATAAGAGGGCCTCATACTCGCCTCATTGTTGGAGGAATCAAAGTGAATCTGGAGCACATACCTAAGCTTATCTCCTCGGGGAAACTAGAACAACTGACACGGAACCATTCAGCATCTTGGAGTCGTCGAAGAACATGGTCCAATGCTCGAGTGAACTTGATCGGTTGTTGTTATTCAATCCACTCGGCAAGGAAATCCGCTATAGCACAGGACTTAATGGCTTTCTTTGCCTCGAATTTGATATCAAGGGAAGAAGTTCAATCGCCCATTTTGCCACTCGACCGGTTGCGTCTCTCATTGTGCGGGATCTACGATAAAGGGCGTCGGCGGCAATCGTGATAGAATGATCGGAGAAATAGTGAGCAACCTTCTTTGTGGTCATGTATATACCATACACAAGCTTACGATAATGAGGATATCTCTGCTTGGATGGAGTCAAGACTTGAGACGAGATAATACACCGGGCGCTGAACTTTGAAGGCCTTTCCTTCCTCTTCCGCTCGACCGTAAGCACGATCTTGACAACTTGTCCGATGGCTGCGATGTAAAGCAACAGAGGCTCTTTGCTGATTGGAGCAGCAAGCACCGGCTGGGTGGAGAGCGAGCTTTTAGCTCGGCAAGCGCTGCGTCGACTTCGAGTCCACTCGAATTTGTCGACCTTCTTCATCGATCGGTAAAGAGGTAATGCCTTTTCACCGAGTCGTGAGATGAATCGACTTAAGCGGCCAAGCATCGAAGAAGCTTACGGGCGTCGTGCACTTTCGCCGCAGGCGTTTCATTCGGAGAATAGTGCCGATCTTCTCGGGTTAGCGTCGATCCTCGTTGGAAGCGAAAACCGAGTAATTTTCCACGGGAACTCCGAATGTGCACTTTGTGGATTGAGCTTGATATCGTACCTTACGAGGTTGGCAAATGTTTGGCGAGGTCAGCAAGTAGGTCGGAACCTTTTGCGACTTGACGGCGATATCATCCATATCGCTTCCACATTCCGACTGATTTGAGTGAGAAGACACTTCGAATCATTCGCATAAATGTGGCTCCGGCATTCTTGAGGCGAATGGCATGGTGATATAGCGAAGCACCGAATGGAGTGATGAAAGCTGTTTTTATTTCATCGGGTCCATCTGAGCGGATCGATGATACCCAAATATGCATCTAGAAAAGACAATCTCTCACACCCCGCGGTCGAGTCAACAATTTGATCTATGCGGGGGAGAGGAAAATGATCCTTCGGGCAGGCGCAGTTGATGTGTTTAAAATCAATGCACATGCGGAGTGAGTTGTCCTTCTTGGGAACCATGACGACATTAGCGAGCCACTCGGAGTGGTATATCTCCCGAATAAATCCTGCCGTCAACAGTCGAGCCACTTCTTCACCAATAGCCTTTCTCTTACGGGCGGACCGCCAAGATGCTCTTTGGTGGCCGCTGACTTGTCGACTCGGGCGATGCTCGGCCGATTCCACAGGAACACGGCATGTCGGTGGCTTCCATGCGAAAATGTCGATTCTCACGGAGGAACTGGATGGCGCTTCTTCCTATTTCGAGTCGAGTGTTGTGGAGATGTGGGTCGGGGCTGCATTGGGATCGGTCGGATGAATATGGGTGGCCGTCTCACCGATTTAATGGAATCACGGACTCTGTTGTTGGCTTCTTGGATCGTAACAAGTCACTCGAATCTGCGGTTTGCATGTATTCGTCGAATTCGACCGCTGTCACTTGGGAGTCGGCAATCTTCGAGCCCTTAAAGCACTCTTACGCCTTCTTCCGATCGCGGTGGCGGTGATCACTCCCTTTGGTCTGGCATTTTCAGTTTGAGGTACCGTAGCATGGTCGAGCCATGAATCATGCGTGGCGGCCCTCCCAAAATGGCGTGGTATGCACTCTGAAAATCCACAACCTCAAAGGTCAACTTTTCTTTACGGAAGTGCTTGGAATCACCAAAAACCACGCCCGGGCTATTTGGCGAGTGAGTTGGCCTTCTTCCTGGTATGACTCGTGGAAACTCATATTGTCTGGCGCTCAATCGGGACATCGGAATGCCCATCCCTTTCAATGTATCCGCATATAACAAATTCAGCCCACTACCACCATCCATCAGCACTTTTGTCGATCGAGTGCCTTCGACAAGCTGGATCGACCACTAACGCTTGCCGCCCGGGAGTGGCAATGTGAGTCGGGTGATCAGATTGGTCGAATGTGATGGGTGTCTGGGACCACTTCAAATAACTTGGCTTCTTTGGGGCAACCATATTCACCTCCCGGTTGATGACTTTGATCGACTTTTGCTTTCCACATCCGCGAAGATCATCAGTGGAGTTGACATGCGGTATTCCTCCTCACTGTCCTCTTTGTCACGGCCTTGTCGGCTCCTTCTCCTTGTCCTTAGACTGTTTTCCTGGCCGCTGGATCAGAGTCGACCTTTGGCAGTGGTGTGCTTCGGGTAAATAATGTTGCCCTCTTCATCCTTCTTCGTGTGAATATGGCATGGCATATCCATCACGTCATTTCCTTCTTTATCTTTCACTTTCTTGGATTCCGGATCCTTTGGGCTTCCTTGAACTTCCCCGAGTCACGGCGGGGCCTCTCCGAGAGCTGCTGGCTCGGCTTTTCGTTTCGCTTCGATTGGAATTTCCCTTCTCCGGTGGCTTGGTTTGTACTTGCCGCTTGGTCGGTCTTCTTCCTCGCCATTGGCGTATTGCTAACAATCTCCATCATTCGACTCGGGGTCATGTCCCGGTTCAACCAAACTTGAGACTCAATTCTCTATTTTTGGCGCCATCTTTGAAGCGCAAACCGCTGATGGTCGGACACATTTTCCACGGTATGGTGCAAGGTAATCCACCTCTGAATGTACTCTCGGAGAGTTTCATTGGTCTTACGCACACAAACTTGCAGCTCTGTCAAACCAGCCGATTCGCTTGCAAGTCCCTTCAAAAGTCTGACGAACACTCGGGACAAATCTTCCCAAGTACATATCTTCGCTATGAGGTAACCGATTCAGCCATGCTCTGGCGAGAACCTTCCAACATGAGGGGCAAATGCTTCATGGCCACCTCATCATTCCCACCACCAATCTGAACAGCCACTCGGTAATCCTCAAGCCAAGTTTGGGCTTGGATTCCCCGATGAACTTCTCGACTCTGTTGCCAATCTGAAATTGGGGGATTCTGCGGCTCGATAGCTCTGCTAAAACACTCCGGACCGAGACATGCACTCATTGCTGGTGGGTGCATCCCTCTCGGTCCGCCTCGATGGGCTCTGTTCGGTCGACCAAGCCTTGCACGATAATGGATCGTGCGTCAAAGCCTGGTTCCACAGGGTCGTTGGAACTCTTCGCCCATCTTGAGCTGTCGTCTGTCATCTTGCCGCCGAGGCGTCTGACCCTTCCTCGGAGGAAAGGGCACTCGGCGCTGTCATCTCGGTCGAATCGGTCTCCGTGCTGCTCTCGCCGGTTGTCGCGCCCTTCTCGCCGTGGAAGCGATCTGGGCTGTGAGCCGGCTGGGCAGTGTTCGCAGCGACGGATCGATTGTGAAACCTGTTGCGCGATCGCTAAAGCGGCTGAGTTCTGGTCTCCTGCCGCTCGGAGTAAATCTACGATCTGCTGCAAGCCTCTCCCGCTTCCATTGGGGCGGCTGGATGGACTACGCTATCGCGAGTTCTGTTGCTAAATTCTGAGCTGGCGTGCGGTATACTGAGTCGGTGGGAAGAGTCGGCGTCGGCGGCTTCGGGATTCGTTGCAGCTTGCAGCGCTCGTCGAGTGCTCGCTGAAGATTCTCGGCGGCGCGTTCAGCCACATTAATGGCGTGCTTCCTCCAAGGCACGAGCCTCGGGGTTTCTCCGGCGATAGGAGTATGAAGTGCATCCATGTTCTGCGACGAAGCTCTTCTCTCTGCGAAGAGTCGAGTGTCTCGGGCTGGTACTCTTCGTGTTCTTGCAGGGTCTCCTCCTCCGGCCCCCCGCCGCCGGGCGGCCGGGAGGACTCGCGAGGGCCGTCGACCATGAGGATCTCCGCCGTTGGATCGCTGCTATCACACTCGGATGCGATCTCTCACGAGCCGGTCGCCAGATCGAACAGGCCGTAGGGATTAAATCGGGCTCGATGGCGCGACTTGGCGGTGGCTGTCTGGCGAGCCACCGCGTGTTTCACCCACCGCTGGAGCCTCGACCGACCAGAGCGCTTGCGCTGGTGGGAGATCAGGCGGGCGACCGATGGGGAGTCGACCGATCACGGGTCGATGGTTGCCGCAGCGAGCGCCCTTGAACACATGCGCGAAGTGTGTCGCCCAGCGGACGGGGGCGCCTCGATGTCAAGTGGAGCCTCCACGGAGCCATGCGGGTCGTCGGCGACAAAAGTGAGAGCACCGAGACGGATCTCGCGCCCCTCAACCAAAACTCCAGCAGTCATCGTGATGAAGGTACTCGGAAGTACTGCAACTCCTCCACAAATCGCTAAAACACCTGACCCACGGTGGGCGCCAACTGTCGTGGTTCTAAGTCTGACAGTAGAAATGGGGGTAGGTAAGGGGAGGCGATGTCCGAGCTATGGAGTAGTTGTGAAGACAAGTGATGTACGAGTTCAGGCCCTTCTCGGAGGAAGTAACAGCCCTACGTCTCGGAGCCCTGAGGCGGTCGAGTGGATTATGGATATGAGTATTACAAGAATGCGAACCCCTCTACCTGTGGAGGAGGGTGGCTTATATAGAGTGCGCCAGGATCCCAGCCAGCCCACGTATTGGAGAGGTTAAAGTACATTAAGTGCAGGCGTTCGTGCGCCCTCATAAAGTGTCTTAACTATCATTAAGTCTATTCAATAGCAAGCCGTTGTGCTGCGGAGTGCCTTCGACCTTACGGTGGTCGGTGAGTCTTCATGGTCGAGTGAGTCTTCCATGGTCGAGTCCTTCGATCGGTCAGTGGGTTCCTCTTTGGTCGACTAGAAGATGATCTCTTCTGAGAGTGTCCTTGGGTAGGACGTTTAGGTCAGGTCTATGACCCTACCCTAGGTACATGAATCCATCAGGGAGGACGTACGACTACTTCCTCTACGTTGCGTCAACGCTTCCGCTTCGGTCTACGAGGGTACGTAGACAACACTCTCCCCTCTCGTTGCTATGCATCACCATGATCTTGCGTGTGCGTAGGAAATTTTTTGAAATTACTACGTTCCCCAACAAGATTTTGACTGGCACTGCCTCCCACCTCGAGGAAGATCCGGTGGGGTTTTACTCGGGGTTAAGTGCGATACGTTGGAGGTTCGGAGTGTAGTGATGGGTGAGTTTGCTGTCAAGTTTCGGGTAAGAACTAAAGCAGATGGTTTTGATTGGGCTTTGGTGGCAGTCTATGGGGCTGCGCAACCCGAACTCAAACCAGATTTCTTGGCTATTTGGTACGGGTTTGCGGGAATGAGCAACTACCCGTCTTAGTGGGGGGTGATTTCAACATTATTCGAAGAAAGGAGGAAAAGAATAATGACAACTTTGACGGCAGATGGTCGTTTATGTTCAATACTATCATAGAAAGCTTGGATCTCAGAGAGATAGAGCTTTCTGGTAGGAAATTCACTTGGGCAAACTCGCTACCGGTTCCGACTTTTGAGAAGCTTGATCGTGTTTTGGCGAGCGTCGATTGGGAACAGAAGTTTCCGCTGGTAACGGTGCAGGCGTTGACACGAGGTATCTCGGACCACACACCGCTACTAGTCGACTCAGGGGCTCAATCTCATATGGGTAATAAGAATATTTTCTCTTTCGAACTTGCTTGGTTTGAAAGAGAAGGATTCATTGAGTTGTTAGCTAGAGAGTGGGCTAAAGACTCGGGGGGAAGGGCACCCATTGAGCGGTGGCAATGCAAGATTCGTCATCTGCGAAGGTTCCTTCGTGGATGGGCTAAGCATACGAATGGAATTTATAAGGCGGAGAAGGAAAGGCTCCTTATGACTATTCATTTCCTTGAGTTAAAAGTTGAAACCACTATTTTAGATACCAGCGAGTTGGAGTCTAAAGTGGAGGCCGAGTTAAGGCTGAAAGAGCTTCTCCGCGAGGAGGAGTTGAAATGGGCTTTGAGAGCTAAGGTTCGTAAGGTTGTCCAAGGTGAGGATAACACTCAATTCTTTCATATGATTGCTAATGGAAAGCATCGTAAGAAGAGAAGTTTTCAATTAGAACAAGATGAAGGGACGATAGTTGGTCAGGAAAACCTGAAAGTTTACATTACCAACTATTATAAGCAGTTATTTGGCCCTCCGGAAGAGAGTTTTGTGTCTTTGGATGAGTCAAGAGTTGAGGATGTTCCACAACTTGAGACGGAATAGAATGAGATTTTGACTGCTCCTTTTACGGAGAAGGAGGTGTTTGAGGCCATTGCACAAATGAAAAACAATAAAGCGCCAGGACCAGATGGGTTTCCGGCGGAGTTCTACAAAAAGTGCTGGCATTTTATTAAAGGTGACCTGTTGCCGATGTTTCATGAGTTGTTCACTGGTCAGCTTCATTTGTTCAAGCTCAATTTTGGAACGATAACTCTTCTTCCTAAGAAGACAGAGGCTATTCGCATTGAGCAGTTCAGACCCATATGTTTGCTTAATGTCAGTTTCAAAATTTTCACCAAGGTTGGGACGAACCGCCTCACGCAGATTGCGCATTCAGTTGTGCAACCGTCCCAGACCGCTTTCATGCCGGATAGAAATATCCTTGAAGGGGTGGTCGTCTTGCATGAAACGCTCCATGAAATCCACTCAAAAAAACTTGATGGTGTGGTTTTTAAAGTGGATTTTGAAAAAGCATACGATAAAGTTAAATGGCCTTTCCTTCAACAGGCGTTGCGTATGAAAGGATTTGACAAGGCCTGGCGAGACCAGATCGAGTCCTTTACGCAAAAAGGGAGTGTAGGGATTAAAGTGAATAATGATATAGGTCACTACTTCCAGACACACAAAGGACTAAGGCAGGGTGATCCCATGTCACCGATTCTATTCAACATAGTGGCTGATATGCTATCTATTTTAATAGGCCGGGCTAAGGATGCGGGGCAGGTTTCGGGCTTGGTTCCGCACCTAGTTGATGGTGGTATATCCATTTTGCAGTATGCTGATGATACTATCATCTTTATGGAGCATGACTTGGTGAAAGCTAGGAACATGAAACTCGTGTTGTGCTTATTTGAACAATTGTCTGGACTCAAGATTAACTTCCATAAGAGCGAACTGTTTTGCTTTGGAAGAGCTAGTGAGGACCAGGAGGCATATAAGCAATTGTTCGGATGTGAGTTGGGTTCGCTACCGTTTACATACTTAGGTATACCCATTCATCATCGTAAGCTGACGAACAAGGAGTGGAAGTGCATCGAGGATCGTTTTGAAAAGAAACTAAGCTGTTGGAAAGGGAAGCTCATGTCATATGGAGGTCGATTAATTCTGATTAATTCGGTCCTCACCAGTATGCCTATGTTTCTTTTATCCTTTTTTGAGGTCCCAGTGGGAGTTAGGAAGAGGTTAGACTTTTATCGATCTAGATTCTTTTGGCAGAATGATGAGTTGAAACGAAAGTATAGGCTTGCCAAATGGGATATCATCTATATGCCGAAGGACCAAGGTGGTTTAGGCATTGAAAATCTAGAGATCAAGAATAGATGTCTCCTTAGCAAGTGGTTTTTTAAACTTTCGTCCGAGACAGAGGCAATTGGGCTCAGATTCTGCGTAATAAGTATCTTCAGTCAAAAACTTTGACTTAGGTGACTGTGCGCCCGACTGATTCACCGTTTTGGAAAGGGTTGATGAGAGTCAAGCCCCTCTTCTTTAACAGGGTAAAAATCTTAGTCGGTGATGGGGCTAGTACGAGGTTCTGGGAGGATACGTGGCTAGGGGAGACGCCTCTGGCACTTCAATATCCCACTCTGTATAACATTGTTCAACGTCGAGAAGCTTACGTTGCGACTGTCTTACAGTCAACGCCCCTCAATATTAGCTTCCGGAGGACGCTAGTGGGCGATCGTTGGGAGGCATGGCTTCATCTTGTATGAAGGTTGATGGATGTCCAGCTGTCTCAGCAACCAGATAGATTGATTTGGAAACTAACTAAGGACGGCAGGTTCTCGGTCAAATCCATGTATCTGGATGTCATAAACACTAGTGTCATTCCTTGCTCGAAGCACGTCTGGAAAGTTAAGGTACCTTTGCGAATCAAAGTGTTTATGTGGTTTGTGCATAAACAAGTCATTTTGACAAAGGATAATCTGGCAAAACGCAATTGGATGGGTTCTGCTAGGTGTAGTTTTTGTGATTGTAACGAAACTATCAGGCACCTCTTTCTAGATTGTCCACTGGCGAAGATTCTTTGGCGTTCGATTCATATTGCTTTTAATATTACTCCACCTACCTCTATCAATATGTTATTTGGAACATGGCTTGGTGGGGTGAACTTGGATGTAGCAAGACACATTCGTGTTGGCGTGTGTGCTTTGTTATGGGCAGTATGGAACTGCAGAAACGATTTGGTTTTTAACAGAGCAACGAACTTTCACTTTTTGCAGGTTATCTTCAGGGCCACAGCATTGATCCGTATGTGGTCGCTACTCACTCCGATGGAGGCCAGGGGGCGTTTGGCTACTGCGTCTACCCGATGGGAGATGGTAGCTCGGGTTATTTCAACCGGTTTGGATGGCCGTCATGTAATAGGATAGGCATGTAGTGCTCCTATTTTATTTGCCAGCCGGTTATGGCTTCATGTTTAGGCTCGTTTGAGCAGCCTGTTGTCTTTTCGACCTTTCAGATTTTGGAGACTTTGTGACTCATTTTGCGTTTTAATAATATGAGCCGTATGCATCTTTCTGATGCAGAGGCTGGGGTAATACTCCTTTTCTAAAAAAAAATGTTTTTTCCCTCATGCATGTTGAGAATTGAGATGGTCCCTTTTTTTTAATGGAACACAATGATTCCATACATCACAGTCGCTCAGCGCTCCCGCTAGCCCTCAAGAATGTTTACATTGTCAGGTAAGTCCTCGGCCCATCGCTATCCAGCAGGCATTCTAGAACCGAATGCAGCTAATGCATGGGGTAATTTATTACATTCACGAGGTGCAAAGGAAAAGCAACTAGAAATGAAGTTTCGACGAGCAAACAGTCTGATTTCTCTAAACAGGATTCCTTCCGGTGTGAGATCATACTCGGTGGATTTCAGGGCTCTGACTAAACTCTGCCCATCGGACTCCACTTGGATTTCATCATCCCCAGGTAGCAGCAACATGCATTGCATCCAAACAAGCTGTCGCTTCGCCATGAATGGCACTCCCAACTCCCTGCAGTTTGCCGGCTGCTGATCCCCTGACATCCGCATGTCCATCTCGGATCACAATCCATGTTAGGGCTTCTTTGATTCAAAAGAATTTTATAGGATTTTTGTAGGATTGAAATCCTTAGGATTTTCTCCTATGTTGTTCCTTTGATTCATAGGATTGGATCTCATAGGAATTTTTTCTATGAAATCTTTTGTACTACATTTTATAGAAAATCTAATATCCACTCCAATCTATTTTTACAATTTCTTTGTTTTTTCTATGGCATCAAACACTCATTGCTAATCGTATAGGATTCAAGTGGGCATGCCACTCAACTCTATACTTCTCATATTCCTACGTTTTAAAAATCCTACGAATCAAAGAGGCCTTTAACTTCTAGTCTCTCACCCTTTGGCCTGCTACCCAACCCTCTGACTAAGACAAAATTCCAGCGACTCTGAGGCCCGGTGACTAATGTTTGATACTAGCTCGGCCTCGTTTTCTCCTTCTTGTTTATTTTAGTCCCATGGTCCTTGATGAGATAGCACGTGTACATGTAAAGATAAATGGAAGTAGTGGGGATCAACTATATAGTACTCCCTCCGTTTCTAAATATAAGTCTTTTTAAAGATTTCACTATGGACTAGATACGGATCAAAATGAGTGAATCTACATTCTAAAATATGTTCACATACATCTGTATGTAGTTTGTAGTGAAATCTCTAAAAAGACTTACATTTAGGAACGGAGGGAGTAGGATACAGGATCTTTGCGGCACGAGAGAGAGAGAGAGCGCGCCTTGGGCCTCTTTGGGTTCCAAGTTCACTATTGCCTTTGGGTTCCAGGTTCGCATTAGCGCTCCAAATTTCAGAGGCGCTGCATTCTAAAATGTTCCCAAGCACGTTATTTGTTAAACCATTCTCGTTATCTGAATTAGTACTAGACAGGTTGCACCTACAACGCCATCAACCTCGTCGTGGACGGGATGCGCAACCACATGTTGTTCGGCTCCGACTTCGTCAATGTGTCTCCTTCTCCGCTCCCAAACGCTCCCACTCTCCGCCGTCAAGTTTTTTAGAGCAGGCGCGACTTCATCGCTGCGTTGCCTCTCCGGCATCAACCTCAGGGAAAGTAAGCTGGCGATAGTTGGGCGACATGGATCTTACGACAGCATGCTTACCATGCCTTTGTGGCCGCATGCATCTATCTGATTGAGAGACCGGGGGTTGATCTCCTTTTGAAAAAAAAATGCTTAGCATGCCTTTGCATCATGTGCATGCCCACAAGTTTGGGTCAACCCATAGGTCCTCTTCTTGCATCCTCCACTGGCTACAAGTATTATGATGGCAATGCGGATGATACTAACTGATTTTCATGAATTCATCTTCTTAAACACAAATCAGATGTTGAACAAGACTTTTACACCTTTCAAACACAGGTCAAACGTCTCTCATTACAAAAATTCATGATATCATGTTAGAGTACGTAATGGGCCTGAGCTGGCGGTATAGCCCGTTAGTCTTAGGGTTAATTAGAGATAAGGGTCGCTTGCTTAGGGGTCAAGTAAGCCTTGCTTGGGAGTCAAGTAAACCTCTCTATATAAAGAGAGGAGATGTATCAATCTAATCAAGCAAGAATTAAGAAGGAAATCCCTTCCCTCTTGCCCGGCCGTGGGCAAAAAGGCCCCCGGCCGGCCCTCTCGCGTCCTCCTTCTAGCAGCGCCATAACAATTTGGTATCAGATAGCTTCGGTTCGATCATGTCTTCACCGCCACCAAGCCCGTCTCTTCCGCTGCCGGTCACCTCGTCGCCTCCGGCGACCACCACGACCGTCGCCCCGCTCCTGCCCGCGCCGGGATCCTCCGTCGCGCCCGCCCCCGCCGTCCTCACCCCGGAGGTGTTCGGGGTACTGCGGGACCTAACCCAGGCGGGCCAGGAGATCCACATGTTCTTGGCCGGGTCCTACGGGCCGCCCCCGGCTGCGCCGCCCCCGCGCCGCCATGGCTGCCGTGGCAGCCGCCGCACCATGCGGCCTTCGCCGGGCCGCTGCAACTGCCATCCATCGCCACCACCGCCCAGCCCTGGCTGCAGTGGTAGCCGCCGCTCCTAGCGGCCTCCGCCGCGGCCGGCGCTTTGCCGCAGCAGCAGCCATCACTGGTCAGCTCTGCCGCCCAGTATGGGATGCCCTACGACGGGACTGCGACGACCTTGTTCCCATCAGCGCCGCCGCCATCCCAGGGCGTCCACATCCAGCAGATCAAGTCCCCGCCGCCACAGTCACCACTTCCGTCTTGGATCGCTACCCGCCACGTGTCGGCGGCAGTGAGGCTGCAGGCTGCTGCGCGCGGCCTCCTAAGCGTCGGCGTGCAGCGGAGATCGTGGTCTGCAGCTGCCGCTTCTCCAAGTTGCCCTTCACTGCGCAAAGGACCTCGATCTCGTCCGCTGCGTCGAGGATCTTGGGCATGCGGTTTCCCCCACGGGCGGCGGGCATGCTGTTTTCCCCGTGGCCAGCGACCTCAAAGTCTGCGACATCGGCAGTTGGGGGGGAGCACCCCTCCTTGACATTCTCCATCGCAAGCCCTCCACTCTTCCCTGTGCAGTGCAGACCAACAGCCATACACATGCACTCCTTTTGTCCAGGTGGTGCCCATGGGATCCAGGTGGCTGTACACGTGCACGTCCAAAATAAAGCGTCCTAGTCTATTTCAGTTTGAGAGTAATAACACAAGCCGAGATGTAAAAGGCTTGTTTTTAGGTGTTAGGTTTGTGTTGCGTCGAGTCATGATTATAAGTTGGTTAGGCTGCAGCTCGAGGACAAGCTGCATGTCCAGGTGGGGTGTAGTGTTAGAGTACGTAATGGGCCTGGGCTGGCGGTATAGCCCGTTAGTCTTAGGGTTAATTAGAGATAAGGATCGCTTGCTTAGGGGTCAAGTAAGCCTTGCTTGGGAGTCAAGTAAACCTCTCTATATAAAGAGAGGAGATGTATCAATCTAATCAAGCAAGAATTAAGAAGGAAATCCCTTCCCTCTTGCCCGGCCGTGGGCAAAAAGGCCCCCGGCCGGCCCTCTCGCGCCCTCCTTCTAGCAGCGCCATAACATATCTTTTTCGCAATTTTTTTAAAAAAAATCATGATATCCAATTGGAGAGGTTGTGGGGAGGGGGTATCATCATCTCCTTGAATACTTTTGACGTGTTGGCATCTCACACCGTGCGGCATATGCACACGCCCCAAAAGAATACGTATCATCATCTCCATGAATGCTTTGTCGACTAAGAGATGTACATCATGGAGCATGTCAAGTTATTTTTACCGTTACCTGCAAAAAAAATTATTTTTACCGTTTAGTATTTATGAAAACCGACTGATCTCCAGCTTTTGAATATGTTCAAATAAGGTGTATATGCTATCATTACTACTCTCTCTATCCCAAAAAAGTGTCGCTTTTCCGCAAAAAAAAAAGTGTCACTGACTTAGTACAATTCTATGCTAAAATTGTACTAAATTTGTGACACTTATTTTAAAATGAAAGAGCGACACTTATTTTAAGAAGGAGGGAGTACTTCACATGCCTTGGCATGGTGGTAAAGTGACCGTTTCGTCCATGTGCGGGGTACCGGTTTAGAATCGACTTCCGGGAAGTAACGAAGCCACCAGATAGGAACTACTAATTGCAAAACCACGGGTCAATTACATTTGTTTTTGGCAAAACATACTTAATAAAAACATATTTGATTTTATTGGACGGTAATTTGCTGAGATTACTGAGATATTCTCAAAACCGGCCTCCTCCGTAGAAAAACAGCATTGAGCAAAATAAAACTTAAAGCAGGTACACTATTATTTCTTTACCCATGGCGGCTAGGAGCTAGCACATCGCGAATCAGCGCATCAAAGTTGTCGTGAGACGAGCCGCCGGGCTTGGTCGCCTTGACCGCTTTCTTCCTCCACTCCTGTGCCTTCTTCTTCATCACCTTTCCATTCTCCCCCTCCATGAGCTCCATGATAAGGTTTGCAACGGCGTCGCGCCGGACGTCGGTGTCGATCTCCATGCCGACTCCCCATTCGTTGCACTGGTACCGGCAGTTGGTCTGCTGGTCCGCGAAGAATGGCCAGCTGATGATGGGCACGCCACCACACATGCTCTCCATCGTCGAGTTCCAGCCACTGTGCGTCAGGAACGCGCCCACAGCCGGGTGGTTCAGCACTTGCTGCTGCGGGCACCAGGACGCCACGAGCCCACGCTCCGCCGTCTCGGCCGAGAATTCTGGGGGCAGCACTGCAGTGTCGCCCTTGACGAGGTCGGGACGGATGATCCAAAGGAAATGTTTGCCGCTCTTGGCCAGCCCCCAGGCAAACTCTACCAGCTGCTCGTTGGTCATGACGGTGATGCTGCCAAAGTTGACGTACACGACCGAGCCGGGCTCCTTGTCGTCGAGCCACCGCAGGCACTCCTCCTGCTGCTTCCACAGGCTCATGCTGATGTCTAAGCTCGGCGCGAGCAGCGGGAGCGGGCCGATGGTGTAGACCTTGGGCAGGCCGAGTGCCTCCATGGCCGCCACCGCCTCTCCCTCAAGGTCGTCGAAGGTATTGACGATCATCGCCGACGCGCCGACCGCGCGCTCCGCAATGCCGAGCGCGAAATGCAACATGTAGTCGTCCGAGGCCGGGCTGCGTATGAAGGTCGGGAAGTCTCTGAACCTCATGTTCCGCAGGCCCGGCACGTCTTCCACCGGCGTGTCAAGGTACTCGTTTGTCAGCTGCTTGACATCTTTGATCGGTGCGAGGCCACGTTCGAAGAGGAGACGGTAGTGGCGGACACCGACGTAGCTGACGGCGCTGGAGGTCCACAGCTGGACATAGGGGAGGCCGAGCTCCCCGGCCGCTTCCATGGAGAAGTCCATAATGATGTCGGCGACGACGCAGGTCACGGGCGGGTGGCCCGTGGCAGGGTCATTGAGGTCCACGAGGAGGCGGCGGAAGGGCCCGAGGCAGGTCTCCGTGAGGGACTTACAAAGCGACGTGACGTCCTGCGTGACGTCGCCGTCCGACGACGGCAGGCCGTCAGGGATGGTGGCGAAGCGGAACCCCGGGACGCCGGCCACTGCGGCCGCGCCCCGCGCGCGGACGAGGCGGGCGTGGTTGTACTCGGTGTTGACGAAGGTGACGTGGAAGCCGCGGGCGTGGAGCATCTTGGCCACGTCGAGCATGGGGATGATGTGCCCCTGCGCGGCCGCCGGCAGGCACACGGCGTGTGCTCTCTCGCCCGCCGGTGCTGGAGAAGAACCCATTTCCGGCGGAGACGGCGGAGATGATGATGCTATGCGTTGGCTTGGCATGGCTCTGCCGATCTTTATCATACATTATTTATAGGTGGCAGGCGATGGGCAAACATACTGACCACATCTTTGAATTGGTGTCGTGGTATGAAGGACATACGCAAGTGATTACGTCGACTGATTGGGACGTGTTGTTTCTTTATTTGTCGTATAACCTTGGATCGAGGATGGAAACTCTCAGTAGAATTAAGCTCCACATGGACATGTCGGGCGGCCGGGGTGGATCTATTACTCGCTCCAAATCTCTCTTTCTTCGTTCGAATTCTTGTCGAGAAATGGATGTATCTGGTAATTTTAGTTCAGATACATCCATTTCAAAACATCGTAATTCAACGGAGGAATAAGACGTTAGTAAGTATACTACTCTATGGCAAAGATAAGACGTTTTTTACCCTACTCATCTCGGTGAGGCCTTGTTTTCCGCAGGGTTTCAAGGGGTTTGGAGCAGATTGGCAGGGATTAAATCCCCAACAAGTCAAAATCCACATCAAACCCCTCCAATCCTCTCCAATCCCCTTGTGGTGGGGATTAACCGAACAAGGCCTGAAGGATATGGACCGAGGGGAATTTTTCCTCCGTATATCCATTACCGACCGATGTGTGAACCTCAGCTAGGAGGCGATCATTGTCTAGCTGATCACAGGCGGTCAGCGGACTTCTTGGCCAAGCTGAAAGATAAGGTAGAACGCTGCACTACGCAGGTCGCGGTCGCCGGGGATTTCAACCTTATCTGTCAGGAGGCTGAGAAGAGCTCTTCTAACATCGACCGGCTCTGCATACGCATGTTCAATAGCGGATATGGCCCTATGTGAGATAGCCTGTATAGGGGCTAGGTTCACATGGACCAATAAATAGGTGGACCCTATCCGGAGTGTGCTGGATTGGGTCCGGGTGTCTATCCAGTGAGAGATTATGTTCCCATTGTGCTCTGTGAGGGCGGCCACTAGGATTGGTTCCAATCATGTTCCCCCGTTGTTCTCGTCAGGGAAGGGCCCCCGCCGTGGTCCAGGCTCTTCCATTTCGAACTGTCATGGCTGCTGCAGCCGGGGTTCTTTGAAATGGTAAGGTATTGTTGGGTTCAAGCGGCAGACAACCCGCCGCGGGTATTCTGTGCTACAGATATCTGCCATTATTGCTCTAAGATCTCCCGCAAGTTTATGTGGGGTTGGGGCACCAACCTGGGTGCTGATCTGAGGGCCCGCAAAGGGGCCTTGCTAGATCAGATTAAGGCCCTAGACGTAGCTGCTGATTCAGTTGGTCTATTGCCCAACGATTGGTTGCAGTGGTACTCCCTTGAATCCTCCCCGGTGAAGATTTTCAAGGGAGGGGAATTGTTCTCGCAATGGAGGGGCAGAAATGGCTCCTCCAAGGTGATTCTAACACCGCCTACTTCCAGGCAATAGCTAATGGAAGGCGCCGGAAGTGCGCTATCCCGTGCCTCTGGGAGCGAGATGCCCTCCTAAAGCGTCCGGATGAGATTAGGTCTCACAGTTACTCCTTCTTTAAGAGGCTCTTCGCGGCGGAACCCCGTGGTGGGGTTTCTTTGGCGAAAAATTTCTGGCCGACAACGGACAGGGTTTCCGACATTGAGAATGTGGAACTTACTACCCCATTTTCGCCGGAAGATGTGGGTAGGGCGGTTGCCTCTATGAAGGCGGGGTAGACACCGGGTCCTAACGGCCTTCCGATTGCCTTCTTCTAGAAATTATGGAATGTCCTTAAACGTATGATCATGCCGATGTTTCATGAATTTTACATTGGAACATTTGACATGGCACGAATAAACTTTGGAGTCATTACCCTGATCCCCAAAATAGTTGGGGCGACGGACATTAGGCACTTCAGGCCTATCACGGTCATCAACGTGCTCAAGCGCATTTTCTTCAAAGTCTGCGCGACTCGTTGAATGCCGGTGGCCGCACAGCTAGACCACCCCCTCCAGTCGACATTCTTGAAGGGGCAACGGATTCATGATGGGATCCTGGCCCTTCACGACATTGTCCATGAGGTGTGGATGCACGGCCATAAGGGCATCTTCCTCAAGCTGGATTTCCAGAAAGCCTATGATCGACTGGATTGGAACTTCTTGCGGTTAATTCTGGAGCGTCGGGGCTTTGAGGACAGATGGTACAACTGGATTATGCAGTTGGTTCGATCTGGAAATACTGCAATTAACATAAATGGCAAGGTGGTACCATTCTTTATGTCCTCGATGGGAGTAACGCAAGGGGATCCAATTTCCCCTGTTCTCTTCAACCTCGTTGTGGATGCATTAGCAAGAATCCTGGATAAAGCTAGGATGGCAGGTCACCTATTGGGGGTAGTGGGTCGCCTGATCCCGGGAGGAGGGGGTCACCCACCTTCAATATGCTGATGACACCATGATTATGATGGAGGGATTCGACCGAGACATTGTGAATCTTAAGTTCCTACTCCTCTACTTTAAGACTATGTTGGGACTAAAGATCAACTTTGACTAGAGCAAGGTCATCATCCTATGATTCCTCGTAGAGGAACAACAACGGTTTGCGGACAATCTCAATTGCAGACTAGCCTCATTCCCCATTACATACTTGGGAATGTCGATGGCCGACTTGAAGATTTTGATGAGTGCCTTTGACCCTTTGGTGGGATGAGTGGCATGTCGGGCCGAGCCTTGGCGTGGACGGTTTACTTGCAAAGGGAGTAAATCAGTCCTTATTAGCTCTAACCTAGCGAGCCTCACCATGTACATGATGGGGTTGTATATCTTACCAGAGGGTGTTCATAGTGCCTTCGATAAGGATCTCGCGAGGTTCTTCTGGCGGGATGCGAATGGCTGTTAAAAGTATCACATGGTAAAGTGGGCAGACATATGTATGCCTAAGGACCGTGGTGGCCTTGGCATTTCTTCCTACCACCGCATGAATGTCGCGCTCATGTTGCGATGGGTCTGGCGGATCCTACGAGGAGAGGGAGGACTATGGCTGCAACTCATTCAGGCAAAAACCTTAGGGGTGAGCCTCTCCTAGCATGCACCAAGCAGGGCGGATCGCAGTTTTGGCGCTCTATCCAAAAGATTAAGGAGGACATCCGTTTAGGGATATCCTACTCCATAGGGAACGGGGACGGGGTCCAGCTTTGGCTGCACCCCTGGTTGGATACCGAGCCTCGGCGTGCGTGCTTCCCTGGCCTATTCTTGATCTGTGCGGACCCGTCTATTCTTGTCTCCGCGGCATTTCGAGGTGGACAATGGAACATTCGGTTTCGGCGCACCTTTGGACAGACCGAGAATGACGACTAGACTAGATTACATGCCACCTTACCATTGGTGTTGCCGGACTATCCAGACACTGTGTCTTGGCGGCTAGCGCCGTCGGCGGAATTTTCGGTGAGCACGGCGTATCACGCCCTATGCCGCCCCCTACAACCCCCTGGTTGTCTCCGCTGTGGAAAGCCCCCTTACCACTAAAGATTAAGATTTTTGTCTGGCGGTTACTTCGTGACCGCCTCCCCTCGGGGACTGAGGTACTTAAGCGGCATGGCCCTGGCAATGGCTTATGCCTCCTCTATGCGGTACTGGAGACTGGTACGCATATCCTTTTCTCCTATACCGTGGCGCGAGTGTTGTGGACGTTCGTCCGCGAGGCATTGGGACCCGACTAGGAGGCCCTAAACCTAGCGGAGTTCCTCCAGTATAGGGTTATGTACCAGTCCAGTCACCGCCGCATATTTTGGCTTATTTTTGCGGCGATGATCTGGACTCTTTGGACGACTCGTAATAATATGGTGATTGAGAAGGTCTTTCCGAGGAAGGCGTCTGACTCCTTCAAATTCCTTGCTTTTCTGCAGCACTGGCACCCGCTCTCAAGGCAGCGTGATCTCGATCGGCTCGGCCTCATGATGGATGCTCTAGTGGCTTCAGTGTGTCGATTATCATCCTCTTAGTGCCCTTGGCGGCTGCCACCAGGTGGCTTTTTTCCTTATTTCTCTCATGTTTTGTTGGGCTTGATTGTGTTGTGGCCCCGGCCGTCGTTATTTAGGTGGTGATCGGACGTCGGTTGTATGGACCGTTGCTTTATTTATAAAGCAAGGTGGAAGCCTATTTCAAGAAAGTGTAATCTAAAAAAACATCTACATTATGGGAGGAAGGGAGTAGAATGTAAAAGTAAGAGTATTTCTCATTACTACTACTGGAAAAATCATATACCTGAGTTTTTTTGCCGTTGCCAAGGGCAAACACACAGGCACCGTGCCTAAACTTGGTAGGAGTATTTGCTATGCAATGCAGGCCCTGTCCATTCCTTTTCTAACTCAGGGCCGGGCGGGCAAAATCTGGGCCCTGTGCGAAACTAAAAAATGAGGCCCTATCTCACTAAAAAAACTAACGGGCAATTATAATGTGTGTGTATATATATATCATAGAAAAAAAATTCTAATATATATAACATAATGTTTTGCGCTTAGAGAAACTAGACCGATGTTTCACCGTGATGACTCAAATGTGTATTATTGAAACACAAGATACAAAAACAAAAGATGAATAAAATACAATTGAATAGTAGCATATATCAATAAGTTCATGCGTCAATGTTTTGGGTCTGACTCACCTAGTTTTGGGTCCTCTCTGGTTGAACTGCTACACCGTGAGTGTGATCTTTAACCGAGGAGGTAAGAACCGATCTCTAACAAAGAATAAAGCGATCCCTGCCAAAAGTTAATTAGGAAATTCGAAATTAGGAGTAGAAAACGAAGTTAATCAAAAAGGAAGACTCGCTAAGCACCTGGAGTAACGGATCGATCCGGTGAGTGTAAAATTTGGGAGAGGAAGCCATGAACAGGGAAAGAAGGCAACAACGGCACTAGGGCAGCAACCTGAATCCGATCGGTCCGACGATGCGAAGATGACGAGACGATGTGTTTCGTGCTGGGTTTGGCAAACAATGAACTTGGAGAGATACCTTTGGATCACTGGATCACTATCACTCTATCAGTTTCAAATACAACCTAATATTTAGGATGAGATACCTGGTGTTGCGTGATCGCCTGACGCCCGGTCGCCGGTGGCCGGCGTGACTGTAGCGTGACGTCAACGGCCCGACGTGGCTGGAATTACGGTTTTGAGATGGAGACAGACGATCCCAATTCCCTGGGCGTAGGCTGCGATCTCGTTCTTTCTTTCTTTTGACGGACGATCCCGATTCCCTGCCTTTCTTTTGACGGACGATCCCGATTCCCTGCCGCAGGAACGAACGAGAGCGAGGCGAGGCGAGACGCTCGATGCCCTCCACTCAGGCCCAACTCCAGCGCCCAGCGGCCTAGTATGGCCTCGATCTGTTTTTTTAGAAATACTAGCCTACATAAAAAAAATTTGGGGCCCCCAAAACTTATGGGCCCTGTGCGGGCTGCACATTTGGGACAACTATGGGCCCGGCCCTGTCTAACTACATGTGGCTAAATTGTGTTTTTTTTTGTAAGTGTCATGTAGCTAAATTATTATTCTTTTGGATAAAGGGTCGATTTTATTGGATCAAATTGGAGCATCAAGAGGATACAAACAGAATAAGCACACACTCGGCCTCTGCATAGTTAGTATGCACACAGCCAACATCAACACACGCACACACAAAAAAGTCAACAAATAGCAAAGTCATACAAAACCAAAGCTATGCGTAGGCGAGAGAGAAAAAAGCCGAAATACGATCAGATCTGCAATGGGAAAACTATGGCAATGACCATATCCGCATCAACCATCTCATGACATCACACTGACGACGAGGTTCTTCGATGGCAACACCTTCAAAAAAGAAGCGAAGCTCAAGCATCGTCATTACCGGATCCAACCACCTAAGGCAGAATCTAGGTTTTCACTCCGAAGAACCAGTCTGAGCATATCCAGTCAACACCTTCAACAAGGTAACGATGTAAAAACATCATCATTGCCAGATATAACGAACTCGGGTCAGACCTTAGGCTTTCACCCGGAGCTCGAGACTAGGTGCTCGAGCAGCACCGCCATCAACCTCACATGTGTTTTCGCCACCACTTTTCTGTGATCCCAGCAGTGACATGCGCCGCGCCGCTGCACAACCATCCCTCTGCGTCAAGCTATCATCGATAGTTTGCATCTCATCTCTGAAGTCAACCACCGGATCTGAATGGAAAAACTCTCACAAAGATCCTTCGGTGGCCACCGCAATCCGCATCGAGGCCGCCGCCACAGGACGAAATGTTCACCATAAGACCGACATAATTGATAGCAGGGGCAGTCACGCCGCTTCTGGCATGACCCCTTGCCGGATCTAAGCGTAGACCGGCCCACTACGATGACCCGGACAGCCCTTGACAGGGTCAGGGGAAGGCATGCCTCCTACCGCACATCCACTATTGGATCTAGGAAGGAACCAGCACACGCTGACATCCTCCGGTCTGCCATGACCGTATCTGGGCAGCTAGCGATGGCCGATGGCCTGGATGGAGTGGCTGCAGCCCTCCTTGTCACACCCCAAAACCTCTGGCTGGCGATCAGGATGGACACCGGAAAGAGAGGAGCGGTCGCCTTGAGCGAAAGGAGGAACGAAGTGAAGGTAGAGAAGCCCCACCACCACCGCCTTCCACACGGGGCTTTGCCCGGTGCTGGCCGGCGGCAGCGAGGAGAGAGAGGGGAGAAGGGGGCTGGAGGCAGTGAAGATGGGATCGCCTCCCGTGTCGCCCGCTGAGGACGACGCGGGGGCCAAGATTTTAGTTGAAGGCGCTATTCTGTATAATAAGCATATAAGGACAAATCTTATGCTCCTTGTCCCGTTCAAAACCCTCTGTGTTAAAACAAACATCATTTTTTTAATTAGATTAATCCAGAAAAAGAACCATGAAAATCATGTTAGCATAATTAATCATCAAGAGTAAACTAGAGACACGAGCATTATTATTCGTAGATGGGAAGGTTTGCATTGCCACATGCTAAAAGGAGTTGAACGGTAGTCAGGAGTTTGAGCACCGCAATCCGCAAATGACAAGTATCCAAATTATGTGGCCATGCTCGCTGATGTGCGCATGTTTCCATGGACCGACCAAGAAGAAGCACAAGGATTGGACCTGTGACAAGTGTCGTCACGGGGAGCATAGAAGAAAGTCGTTGTACTCTCCAAGGACAACAACCTTGAGAATATCATCACAGTTTTGTTTGCGACCACCAACAGCAAATATGCTGCTATTCTCAAGGTCGTTTCCCTTGGCGATGATATTGAACTTTCTGCTTTGACTCCGAGTTGCGACACCTGTCTCAGTTCCCTCCATGTGTGTCTTCTTGGTCGCCTTCATGTTCTCCCTAGCATCGACGACACTAAGGACCCTGGCGATGATGAGGAAGAGGATTGTGGCGAAGGAGCGTCACCATGGTCGAATTGTCATGGAGCTAGGTGAATATGTAAGACATGTTTTCTTGGAGCTATATTACGTCGATATGTATAGCTATGAGGGAGTGAGCGAGCACACTCCAGTGAGGCATGCCACAAGAACCGGTTAGCCGCCATACGATGGGATTCGCTGACGAGTGGTCGAAAGCCCTTGTCTAAACTTAGTTAATGAACCTCAGCCAGAAAGAAACGGAAAGCCCTGCAGACAGAATTGAATCACTGAGTTAAATTATTACAATCAGTCCCTAGCCTTTTGTTCAAAAACTGCAGACAGAATTGAATCATTGAAGGACTGCTAATACAGCATCAGAGGACAATCTGTGACAACAAAATGTAAATCACAATTCAACCAGGCCTACAACATATTTCTTATATAGGACTCCTAAATTATTAATCTGTATTCTAAGGTATTAAATTACTAATAGCTCAACTCCTAAATTATTAAAGATCCGGAATTTTGTGAGAAGAAGCAACAAGATACAATTTCGTTGTCATCTCATAAGCAAACAAATTGCGAGGGGGAGTATTAGGTTATGAAGCACGTCCATGCCTGAATGAAAACACGAGTTCTGAAGCACACGAACCATGGAAGCAAAAGATAGCATGCACAAAAAACTGAAAAATATGCAGAATAGATTTAGCAATCTGCTCTCATGGCAAAACATTTTATATAGCTGATAATTCATCCCTTCGAGTAATATATCCCATTTTGGGAGCGTATGGAAAAAAAATATAGTATAATACTCCCATAACGGTCAGTAGCATGTTCTTTCATAACGGTCAGTAGTAGAAGCTCGGCATAGTTCTGAAGATATATTTTTCAACACTAAAAAATAAATCCCATACAATGGAAGCCAGTTTGCATTTGTTAATGCCTAAAGTAACTCTGGTTTGATATAGCATAGACTACAAATGTTAATGTAACACCTGAGATCAATCTAGGTAGAATGGATACCACGCTAAACCGAGAGTACATACTCTAGCCATTTGCTGGGCATAAATAATGACATAACGATAATGTAGATTTATTCACTGAAAGAAAGATTGAGTATTGCATTGCAAACTACAATGGACAGCGAGAACATAGAGATACAGAGTGTGCAACTGTACTCTTCAATGATACTTGAAGCATTTGCTGAATACAAAACAGCACGTTCTTGCCATATTAGCATTAATGACCAACTTTGTTGTAAGATTCATGTTTATTTTGCAGCTCTGATTCGAGTGAAACAAACATGGCTATAACATTTAAGCAGTTACTATAGACATCTTCACTTGGTGGCTGAAAGATTCAGAGTTAACTAATCAGATCTGATTCTGATTCAGAATTACTAGAAAGAAGGTTTACTGAAATTGCAAAATCCAAAAGGACAAAAGTAGGAGCTTCTTCACGCAAGGCGTCAAGTCCACAAATACCTTCAGAATCACATATGATAGCAGAGTCCGAGTGCCCTGCTTCGTCGATCTCCTGCATCCAGTTTCAGCACATCTTCTGAAAGAAAGAAAGAACGCGCCGTCTACATTCAGTAAATCAGTATGCTCCTATAATTCCACAAGCTAGGCACCAGAGGAGGGATACACAACAGATGTTCATTTCAAACCAGATCTCCTTGCGATTAATAGCACGGACCCATCTCCTTCGTGTTACTGCAAGCACACAGCTGAGATCTCATTTCTTCCAACTTCTAAAGCCTAAAATCAGGAACAGACAAATATGCACATCCCCACCACAGATTGGGTCTTAATTTGAGGTACAAAACATGTATACTATTCCTACGTTCTAAGTTCTGCAAGATTCTATAATTATGCAATATCTAGACTTAGATTTAACTAAATAGGCGACGAAGAGATGACATTTGGTATAAATGAGAAAATTAGTGGGATTCTCTTTTCTCCAATGCCAGCATACACGTCTTTAGAAGAGATCATAGCTGACACAACAAAAGAAAATATAAAAGAGCATAAAAAAAGAGGGCGGCGTTTCGGTGCCCGGGTGCATCTGCACCCGGTCAAAAAAAATTTCATAAAAAATTCATAAAAATTCAAAAAATTCCAAAAAAAATTAGGGTGGTAGAAAATTTGATGCGTGAGGTACGCTCCAATTTTCAAAACATTTGGACTTCTGTGCAGCTCTCAGCAAAAAAGACAAATCAGACCAGAACAGTATATGAACAGTACACATTTTTACAGACCTCCGATTTGTCTTTTTTGCTGAGAGCTGCATAGAAGTTCAAATGTTTTGAAAATTGGAGCGTACCTCACGCATCAAATTGTCTATCACCCAAAAAAAATTTGGATTTTTTTGAATTTTTCTAGTATTTATTTTGATTTTTTTCGTGAGCGCAGGTGCAGATGAGCTCGGGCTCAGATTCGAATTTTCGATAAAAAAAAGCAAATACTGATATGGAATGCGGATGCCTAAGCATCTATGTACATAGTCCTAATATGGAATAAAATTAGTAAAAAAGTATGACATATAAATGACATAACCGGTTTTAAGATTAACTTAACAAAAGTTCTGTTATATGAAATGTCCTCTGCTTTTCAGAAATTTGCCTCTGCAGTACAAATACCTGAGCCTCCAAAATGCCCGTTACATAGTTCTACATGGATAAGTCGATAACAAAAATGCTACTAGCGAACTAATGCACTATTCAGTTCTGACATCAGAAGCCATTTGAAAAATATCAACCAGTAGGCCATCAATCAAAGAATATAAGGGGGAAACTGAATACAAACTACTGATTAGTACACAATGACTTGCTTTCCCAACAGTTCTATAAGCAAAGCTACTGCTGGATAAACAAAGATTTTCATCTTAGAAGAACTAGAGCAAGCAACCAACAGACTAGATCCAAATTGCATCCTTGGCGGTGATAAACATACTTTCATCCGGAGAAAATTTGGAAGTCTGTGTTATCTTTGGCCAAAATGAGAACCTTCTTTCATGAAAAGATGGATTGAGGTGCACCTGAAAATGCTATGGTCATTTGAGAACATAAAGATACTTGAAAGTATTTGCAGAATGTCCTGCTCTCACTCTCTTTAATTCCATCCGTTCTTAGAGAGACTTTTTTAGCTCCATGAAACCACTGCTCCACTCTTGGACGCCATCCATTTCAAACGTAATGTTGTGGGGATATGTGTCAGAGAGTGCTTAGTACTTTGCATTGCTTTCTCTGACATGGCTCCTATCTCGAGGTGGAAATGAAGGGTATCCATGGCTGGAGCAGCCGCTCCATGGTTTTCACAAAGATTCCCGTAAATCCAATATGTATGTCAATGCGACCTTAGAGTTCACAAGCAGTAGTACGATGCTTTCTTCTCTAACTGAATGTCATAATGAGCATACCAATACTCTCAAATCAAATTGCCAATTTCATCCTGGACTAGCACCATCAAATCAGCATGTAACAAACATACTATAGATTATCAATAGCAGACAGCTACAATTCAGTTAGGCCAAGAACACCAAATCAGGAACGAGTAGCATAACACGTAATGTAAAAAATTTGTTTTGCCGTAGTGTTACCAATTTTCATGTAAATTTGAATCTAGTCGGCACTTCCCCTCTGCAAGCGGCATCATAGTCTTCAGCAAGGTATGGTGCAACTTCCTTGTGAGGGCATATGTACTTGTCCACGAATACTTTCTCCACCACAATGACTGCAGTATAGTAGCTCCGGTTGTGATCCAGCAATCCATTTTCCTTGAGAAACTTTACAACATAGTACCGGGGAATGATCCGGCCCTCCAGGCTGTACGTGAGCAATGCCGGGTGATGAGCAATGTATGCTGGTTCAAACCCTGCCTCGGAGATTAGGAACTCTGACTTGCTCTCCAGCATCTGGTTAGACCTCATCAGCACAGATGGAAGCGTGGACAAAGCAATGCGCACCTCGGCATCTGACCACCTGAACGTCTTCTTCAAGTCCTCCACTTTGGCGGCGATCTTCTCATTGCTGAGGAATGCAACAGCCTTCAGCGCGTGCCTGAACATCCGAGAGCCACAGGGCACACCAATAGCTTGGGCGCGTGCTGCCATTGCCCGGACGCACTCTACGTTTGAGGCGAGCAGCCATGGCTTAGCGATGCACAACTTGGCAATGTCACAGTCACCTAGCCCGCAGGAACGCAGGAAGGCAACATTGGGCTTGACCACTGTCTCAAGGTCGGCTGCGAGAAGGCATAAGCCGTACCTGAGAGCAGCGAGGATCTTCTCAAAGGAGCCGAAGAGGTGCAGGCAGTATTGCAGATTTGAGACGATGGATCTGCAGCGGAACTGGGCGCGCCTGAGCAAGACCAGGCGTGCGATCTCAGAACGCGACAGGCCAAGGCCGGTGAGCCCGACGACGATGGGGCTCAGGGTTTTCTCCACGCTGGCGCAGAGGAACTTGGGGTCCTTGGCGACGAGGGCGGCGACGTCGGCGCCGGAGAGGCCGAGGCCGGCGAGGAAGGCGAGGACAGCGTCGGGCTTGGAAGGGGATTTGAGGTGGGAGAGCTTGGCGGAGGCCTTGAGGGCCTGGGGTCGGGTGAGGCCGCAGGTGGCGACGAGGTAGTCCGCCACCGCGAAGCTAGGGTTCGGGGAGACGGCGCGCGCGGCGGCGGAGATGAGGCGGTGGATCTGGGAGGTGGGAGAGGCGGGGGGAAACCAGAGGAGCTGGGAGAGGAGGCTGCAACGGAGCCGGAGCATGGCGGCGCCGCCGCGGAGGAGGAGATCGACGGGGCGGCGGCGGCGGCGGCGAGGGAATGGGGAAGTGATTTGCGTGGGTCTGATCTGATCTGGTTCGACCTTTTTTTTTTTCTTTTTTGAGATTTCGATCTGGTTCGACTTCGACCCAACCAAAGGTGGGCTCCTTTCCCTCAAAAAATAAAACAGGTGGGCTCCCGCCCGTCAGTCTCATGCCACGCCATGTTTTATTGCTTCTTTTTTTTTTAGAAATTGCTTCTTCCATTTTTTAACTTCGAGACTGCGTGGGATGAGCTCCGCGTCAACGGATCTGTAGAGAGTTAAATTCACCCACGGCCAATGTATTTGATCGTGAAGTTCACTATGCTCACTGCAGGACTCTGGAATATCCATATTACGGTGCTTAATGTCACATCATTGAAAAATGTTGGTCACCGCAAATGCTATATCTCCGTATTTATCCCACATGGAGTGATTTGCATACAGCTCCTCCCTGCTCTGTTTTCTTCTTCTTTGCGGTCAAGGCGGGGAGACAAATGGTTTTCCCATGGCGGCGATCGAAGGCGGAGGTGATCGGCAGCTTCTTCTCTTGTTGGGAGCGAGGCCGCGCGAGGTCGTGCCGTCGCCAGAAGGGAGGTTCAAGGCAGCGATGCGCGTCTGCTCTCACGATGGCCCCTGTTCGTTGCCCGGAACACGAACCGCCGCCGTAGTACGGTAAAAACTCATGAGCCTCCGCCATAATAAACTTTTATTCATGTGTTTCCGCCCATAGTCAATCGTCCATAGCCGCAATCCAGGGGTTTGCAGGTCGAACTATGGAGAAAGGGGTTAGCGGTAGGGTTTCGTTAGGCAATGTGGCTATGCAGATGTCACAAGGTTGGAAGTGTATTGGTTGTTGCCAGGGAAATCATTGTTTGATGGTCTGCGGGTGCTTGGGTGTGATGCTGACACAAATTATATGATGTTAGTGGTCAGCAAGATCAAAACTTTTGAGATGTATGCGATAATGAAATTCCAACGACTAAAGGCCCTAAGCTGCAAAGGTTCTTACTCCTACAAAGAGAAGGCCACTGGATATTCCACTTTTTTATGAGAATGTCATCAACCCAAACAGGGGGAAGAACTTCAGAGAAAATATGACAGGAGAGAGGCCGAGCATGGAACAAAATCGCGCAACTGTGGTGCTGCTCCGTCAGTTGGGCCGGCCCAACTAGCTCCCCTTTTCCGGGTCTTTTGTTTCATTTTTTCATGTTCTTTTTTTCTTTTATTTTGTTCATTTTCCTTTTTTTTACTTCAAATTCATGAACAATTTTTGAAATCCAGGAATATTATTTTAAGGTGTGAACATTTTTTTAAAATTTTGCAAACTCACGAACAACTTCTGGAAATCCAAGAACATTTTTTGGAATACGAGAATTTTTTAAACCAAGTTTTTTAAAAAAAAATTGTTCAAATCCGCGAAAAGTTTTTTTGGATTCATGAATATTTTTTTCAATTCATGAACATATTTTGGAATCATGAACATTCTTCAAATTTCTGAACAATTTTTGAAATCTGAGAATATTTTTTGGTATTCACATTCTTGAACATTTGCAAATTTGTGAATATTTTTAAAATTTTGATATATTTTTTCATATTATTTTTAAAAAATCGGGATTTTTTTCAAATCCCCACTTCTTTTTGGATTTGGGATATTTGAACATTTTTGGAAGTTAAAAAAACAGTAAAAAAAATAGGGGCGTGCCCCGCCCCACACTTGGGTTGGCCCAAAGCACGCGCATGGGGGCGTGCTTGCTTGCTGAGCGCCGCATACCACACGCGCATGGGGGCGCGCTGGGTTTGTTTTTTGTCTCACATTCTCTCTTTATATAATGCCGCGCGGTTCCTCCCCCGGTGGTCTGATTTGTTTATTTTTATTATGGATCAGATGGAGTAATATGTTTCTTCTCACATACTCCCTCCGTTCCAAATTACTCGTCGCTGAAATGGATGTATCTAGAACTAAAATACATCTAGATACATCCATACGTGCGACAAGTAATTCAGAACGGAGGGAGTATATCATATCGATTTGTTGAAGTATCAAAGGCAAGAAAATGGAAGGTGCATTTCAAAA
Source organism: Aegilops speltoides (assembly GCA_021437245.1). Lineage (NCBI taxonomy): Eukaryota > Viridiplantae > Streptophyta > Magnoliopsida > Poales > Poaceae > Aegilops > Aegilops speltoides. Next base: position 431,584 of record CM038146.1, on the reverse strand, counting down.
TCAATGCAATGCCAAACTCGACTACTCCCTCTCATCCGAATTAATTGGCGCAACCTCTATATAAGCCTATGTACAAATTGTATAGAGACCGCGTGAATTAATTCGGACTGGAGTGAATAATAAAGTTTTGAAAACCTCCATCATTGATGTTTTTTTGATTGTCAAGGACCGTCCATCACCTATGCTTTTCTTTGCAGGAAGTTGATTTGGGCAGCACCAGCAGAACCCTCGACCGATTTGAGTTGGATTTTGATCTCGATCAGCAGGGCGATCCCATTCTCTATATTTCGAGATGAACACGTTAGCGCATTTGGAGTGTTAATTGATCTGCAACATTCATCTTCATTCTAAAGCTGAAACTTGACAGGTTCAGGCTTCAACTGTCAAGGTTCAGTTTCAGAGCCAACAATCTTGGACTGAAAAGTCGCGGCTTTCAACGGAATTTTCAGGCTGAAAGGGTTTCTAGCTGTTCAAGATACACGTATGGCTCTAGGGGTACAAAGAGGATGAAGCTCTAGGGGCTGATGATCTCTGGCTTTTATAGCCTTATTACTCAAGGTACTCAAGGTACAAAGTTGTTGACAAGTTTCAGACAAGGTCTTGACACCAACCACCGTCGACAGGGTCTTGCAAGTGAACTCTCTAATACAGCAAGTAATATGCCATGATTCCAGAATTTATCTCAGGTTATTATTTACGCACGATACATGAGTGCGAGCTCTGACCTGGTGTCAAGCAAGACGCGGCAACAGTGAAGCACTAACTGAATCAGTGACAAAACCATCATCCAGATCATCTCTTCTTCTCTACTTCAGAAAATGCTCTTCAGGTCTTCCCTTACCAAGCACCAGTGAAAGCAACAGTGAATGCTCTTCCCTTCTACGTACTGATGTATTTAAGATATAAGAAAGTGATTTCTCATCAGAACCAGCTAAGCCCAGTCGCAATATTCTGAAAACATAAGAACTCTTGTCATACAGATACTGCTGTGATAATGGAAAATGTTGATACTCTTCTCAGTATAAATGTTGAAGTGAATCGTACATCATCAGACCATCATCAGACCATCATCCCTGAATAAAACTCACGCCATCATCAGACCATACTTGTCACTGAAGCTTCAGGGCATCATCAACTAACAGAGCCTTCAGAATCATGTATAGTACAGCAAAGCCATTGCCTACATGTTTCATCTCGTTTCCTGGAAGAAGAAAAAAGCACCATCAACATCCAGTTTCCACACATCTTCACCTGGAAGAAAGAAAGCACCATCCACATTCAGTAAATCAGTATGCTCCTATTGCCCACCCACTTTTTGCTTGATGAAAAACTCCACATCTTCTCACCCGGTGGTAAGCCGCTTTACTGATCAACCAGTTCCCCTCGCCTGCATTTCACTCATATTGTTTCTATAATTTCAACAAGCACCAGAGAAAGGGACACATAGCTGATCTTTTAAATCACATCTCCTGGCCAGTATAGCATGGACTTATCCTTTGCCTTACTGCAAGCACACACCTGAGTCTTCCAACTTCTACAGCCTCAAATCATGAACAAACAAATGTGCACCATCCTCGCACAAGTTGGTTCGTAAACTGAGGTACATACTATTCCTATGTTTGAAATTTTGCAAGATTCTATACTGCATGGCATCCCATCCGGTTGTTTTCCTTTTCCTGTTATGACTTAAATTTTCCCTTTACGAAAATCATAGGTACACTATCCGTCACTGAACTTCAATGATATCCTTCTCCAGATGAACTCCCAATAATCAAGTACGGATTATGTGGTCAGTTGGAAGTAATCTGCCCCAAAAGGCTAGCAGATTATGTGCAGCATTTTGAACAAACAAGAATACTAGGGGGGAGTAATTAAGAACCTGCAGTCTCTGCTAAGATTCAGACCATGTATCCAACTGTTTGGTTCCTACATTCACAATCACAATAGCCAAAGTACTCCCTCCGTTTCTAAATATATGTCCTTTCAGAAATTTCAATACGGACTACATACAGATCTATATAGACATATTTTAGAGTGTAGATTCACTCATTTTGCTCCATATGTAGTCCATATTGAAATATCTAAAAAGACTTATATTTAGGAACGGAGGGAGTAATAAACACTCAGTTTTAGCCAAACTAAAGAAGAGGCAGCTCAGTTACAGAAGGAAGAAACACCAACTAGCTGCTAGTAAACCTCCTGGTGGTGCTTGGCACAAAGAATTACCCACAGGACCAAAATGCAATAATGAACTAAAAATCTCAAGCTGCCATTCACAACAAACACATAATTTATGGTCATGGTGCAGAGCATGAAAATCCAAAATACACAGTACAAAATTAGGGCTTCTTTGTCTCCATAACATCACTAGCAGCAAGTGCTTCTCCATTGTCTCAATAAAATTACTAGCATAAAAATGAATGGCTGCACCTAAGTTTACTTACTTAAATTTAAATGATGCCAACCCTCCTCCATGTGGGAGTTCGACGTTTAGTAAAGTGGGCATCTCTCCTTAGCAGATAACCTGTACAGATGTGAGCCCTGCGCATTTCATCCTGCAGTCCAATAGGTATTTCCAATATGACCATTGGCTCCAAATCATTACCTCTTATCCAACTAAAGGAGAATCCACTTCCGGACATTTTTCATAGTTGAGTGAATACATCTATATTAGTTAGTTAAAGCAAAAAAATGGATCACTATGATTCTGCATATGAGCAAACCAAATTTTTTTTATAACAAACCATAATAAAAAAATTAGATTAAGCTAAAGCCAGGTGACTTGACCCTGGCCCTCAATAGGAAGCGCTAACACCAGGAGCCAACATCTCCTACAGCTGCTTCCGAAAAGACTACTCCCTCTGTCCCAAAATAAGTGTCGTGGCTTTAGTTCAAGAACTAAAGCCACGACACTTATTTTGGGACGGAGTAGGTATTTACCTAAATTTGTGACTGGCATCAGATTGATGCTCCAATTATCCACATCAAGGATACCATACTGTGGCTCATTGTCTCAATGCACCAGCAACTAACTCAAAAACTGAAATTTTAAATGCATTGCAGAATGGCCTGACCTCACACTTACTTAGTTCAAATACGTGTGTCTAAAACATGAATGAGGACGAAAAAGGTTCATAACCAATCCATGGTTTCTTCTCTGCTGAGTGATAGCATTACATACCAGTCTTCAGGGATCAAATTATCAATTCCATCACACGTTAGCAACGACCAACCCAGCATCTAACAGTCATACAACAGCAGACAATTACATCATAGTCCGTTCTTGGCTCGTGCGAATCTGAAATTAGTCGGCAGTTGCCCTTTACAAGCAGCATCATAGTCTTCTTGGAGGTGTGGTGCAGCTTCCATATGAGGGCATATGAACTTCTCCCTGAATGTCTTTTCAGTCCCCGTGAAAACAGTGCTGTAGCTCGGGTTGCGCTTGAGCAATCCATTTTCGTTGAGAAACTTTACAGCATAGTACCGGGGCCTGAGCCGGCCCTCTAGGCTGTAGCAGACAATTGCTGGCTGTTGAGCAATGTAAGCCGGTTCCAAGCCCACCTCAGAGATGAGGAACTCGGACCTGCGCTGCAGCGATTCCTTGGCCCTCGTCAGCACCGATGGAGCTTTAGACACAGCAATGCCCACCTCAGCATCCGACCACCTGAATGTGCTCTTCAAGTAGTCTACTCTAGCTGCGACCTCCTCCTCGCTATGGAATGCAATAGCATGCAGCGCGTGCCTGAACATGGCAGAGCCACGGGGCACACCTATGTTTTGAGCGCGTGCCACCATGCCCTGGATGCACTCTGGATTGGTGGTGAGCAGGCGCGGGTGATTGCTGCATAGCTTGGCAATGTCACAAGCACCTAGCCCGCACTCGTGCAGATAAGCGACATTGGGCTTGACGATGCCGTCGAGGTCAGACGAGAGAAGGTAGGGGTTCCTCTTGAGGGCCCGGAGGAGGTTCTTAGAGGACCCCCCAAAGAGAGGCATGTAGTAGTGCAGCTTGGAGACGATGGATCTATAGCGGAAGATTTTACGGGAGAGCGAGACGAGGCGCGCGATGTCGGAGCGCGAGAGGCCGAGGCCAGTGAGCCCGGCGACGACGGGGGCCAGGGTCTTGTCCACTTTGGCGCAGAGGAACTGCGGGTCCTTGGCGACGAGGGCGGCGACATCGGCGGTGGAGAGGCCGAGGTCGGCGAGGAAGGAGAGGACGGCGTCGGGGTTGTCGGGGGATTTGAGGTGGGAGAGCTTTGGAGAGGCCTTGGCGGCCTGTGGTCGGGTGAGGCCGCAGGTGGAGACGAGGTACTCCTCCACGACGAAGCTAGGGTTCGAGGAGACGGCGGGCGCGGCGGCGGATATGAGGCGGCGGAGGTGGGAGGCGGGAGACGCGGAGGGATATGAGAGGAGCTGGGTGAGGAGGCAGCACCTGAGGCGGAGCATGGCGGCGGCGCCCGCGGAGAGGAAGATTGGCGGCGGCGGCGGGGGAATGGGGAAAGCGGATGGCTGCTCTGCTTCTGCTTGGTGGTGGGGAACCTGTCTCCAGTCCAGCGTTGTTCAACCTGAGTGGGTCCCGCCCGTCAGTCTCATGCTGCCATGCCATTTCTATAATGTGAGCGATCCCTTTTGCATTGCATTTGCAGCAAGGGAGGCACACACTTTAGTTACAAATTCTTATGATTCGAATTATGTATCCCTAAATTATGTTCCCGATGTACTCATTCTCATTTGAGTTCAACAAAGTGTGTCACACCTTCAAAAAGAATAGTTGACTGTCTTTTAGGTGATTCCCCTTGTTTGGATTGTTGTCTCCGGGCAAAAGCCTAGGTTTGTTGCTGGACCAACAATGACTGCATATTTTCTCTGCATCCATATGGTTTAGGGTTGTGAAAAAGGAGTAGAAACAAAATGTAGGGAAAAGTTGAAACGGGTATATATACCCTCTAAAGTTTCACTACGAGGAAAATAGATTTGCAGAGAACAAGAAATAAGATATGAGACCTCAATCCCAAAAGCGTTTTTGACACTACAGAAGAAGCTGTCAACTACTCCCTTCGTTTCTAAATATAAGACTCTTTAGAGATTTTAATACGGACTACATACGAAATAAAATGAGTGAATCTACACTTTAAAATATGTCTATATGCATCAATATGTAGTCCGTGTTGAAATCTCTACGGGAGTAGCAAAAAACACGTGTGTGCTCCTCACTGAACTCTAATCATGGAGCACAGGAAACATCATTTTAATTAGCAGGGGGCACACTCATCATCCGGTTTCTATGTAAAAACATCATACATACACAACCACCTTGCTTTGGCTACAAAAGTTGTACATGGTTGGCAGGTATTAGAATCTGTAGCACAATACTGCGCGGAAGGATTGCATAGCCTGCGGAATCCAAAGAAAAGAAATGCAGGAACTTCTTCTCTGCACGCAAAACCCACGCCACAGTCAGGTCATACCTGTAACTGAAGGAAGCTTCACAGCATCATCAACTAGAGTACCATTGACTGAGATCCGCCTCCGCTTGCGCTGCGATATGCCCTGAGCCTAGCCCTGAACCAGGACTGATCCTCCAATGGAGCCTTCGGAGTCACGTAGAGGCAGATCCATAGGCGCCAGGCTTCATCTGTTGGAAATATGCCCTAGAGGCAATAATAAAAGTATTATTATATTTCAATGTTCATGATAATTGTCTTTTGTTCATGCTATAACTGTGTTATCCGGAAATCGTAATACACGTATGAACACTTAGACCCCAATATGTCCCTAGTGAGCCTCTAGTTGACTAGCCCGTTGTGATCAATAGATGGTCATGGTTTCGACTATGGACATTGGATGTCGTTGATAACGGGATCACATCATTAGGAGAATGATGTGATGGACAAGACCCAATCATAAGCATAGCATAAAAGATCGTATAGTTCGTTTGCTAGAAGCTTTGCCAATGTCAAGTATCTATTCCTTCGACCATGAGATCGTGTAACTCCGGTTACCGTAGGAGTGCCTTGGGTGTATCAAACGTCTGGCGTGAATCGGGTGACTATAAAGGTGCATTACGGTATCTCCGAAAGTATCTGTTGGGTTGACACGGATCGAGGCGGGATTTGTCACTCCGTATGACGGAGAGGTATCTCTGGGCCCACTCGGTAATGCATCATCATAATGAGCTCAATGTGACCAAGGTGTTGGTCACGGGATCATGCATTACGATGCGAGTAAAGTGACTTGCGATGAACGAGACCGAACAAGGTATTGGGATACCGACGATCAAGTCTCGGGCAAGTAACGCATCGATTGACAAAGGAATTGCATCGAGGTTTGATAGAATCCTCGACATCGTGGTTCAACCGATGAAATCATCGAGGAGCATGTGGGAGCCAACATGGGTATCCAGATCCGCTGTTGGTTATTGCCCGAGAGTCGTCTCGGTCATGTCTGCGTGTCTCCGAACCCGTAGGGTCTACACATAAGGTTCGGTGGCGCTAGGGTTAGTAGGAAGTCTAGTATGTGAATACCGAATGTTGTTCGGGGTCCGGATGAGATCCGGACGTCACGAGGAGTTCGGAAGGTCCGGAGGTAAAGAATAATATATAGGAAGTGGTGTTTCGCCATCGGGAAAGTTTGGGGTTTCGGTAAAATCACGGACCAGGAAAGGGTCCCGGGTCCACCGGTGGGGCCACCCATCCGGAGGGCCCCATGGGCCATAGGGGAAGGAACCAGCCCACAGGGGCTGGTGCGCCCCTAGGCCCCCCCGCGCCTAGGGTTGAAACCCTAGGGGTGAAGCGCCCACCGGCAGGGCACTCCACCCCCTTGCCGCCCCCCCGGAGATTGGATCTCGGGGCCGCCACCAGGGGCCTATATAAAGGGGGGGAGGGGGCTGCTGTACCAACTCCCAAGGCGCAGCCCTCCCTCCCCAACACATCTCCTCCTCCGTAAGAGCTCGTGAAGCCACAGCCGAGATCTTGCTTCACCACCATCACCACGCCGTCGTCTTTGCCGGTGGTGCTGTCTTCCTCAACCTCTCCTTCCCCTTGCTGGATCAAGAAGGAGGAGCGTCGCTCGTCCCCGCGCGTGTGTTGAGCGCGGAGGTCTTGTCAGTTCGGCACTTGGCATCGGTGATCTGAATCACGTTCGAGTACGACTCCATCATCACCCTGCAAGCTTCCGACGCGCGATCTACAAGTGGTATGTAGATGCAAACTCTCTCGTAACTCGTTGCTTAGATGAACTCATAGATGGATCTTGGTGAAACCGTAGGAAAAATTTTAATTTTCTGCAGCGTTCCCCAACAGTGGCATCATGAGCTAGGTCTATCGTAGTTCTCTATTGCACGAGTAGAACACAAATTTGTTGTGGGCGTTGATCTTGTCATCTTACTTGCCCCTACTAGTCTTTTCTTGCTCAGCGGTATTGTGGGATGAAGCGGCCGGACCAACCTTACACGTGCGCTTACGTGAGACCGGTTCCACCGGTGACATGCACTAGTTGCATAAGGTGGTGGCGGTGTCTGTCTCTCCACTTTAGTTGCAGCGGATTCGATGAACAGGGCCCTTATGAAGGGTAAATAGAAGTTGACAAAATCACGTTGTGGTGATTCGTAGGTAAGAAAACGTTCTTGCTAGAACCCAATCGCAGCTACGTAAAAGATGCAACAACAACTAGAGAACGTCTAACTTGTTTTTGCGGCGATTGATCATGTGATGTGATATGGCTAGAAGTTGTGATGAATGATGAATTGTGATGTATGAGATCATGTTCTTGTAATAGGATTCACGACTTGCATGTCGATGAGTATGACAACGGGAGCCATAGGAGTTGTCTTTATTTTTGTATGGCTGCGTGTCATTGAAGAACGCCATGTAAACTACTTTACTTCATTACTAAACGCGTTAGTCATAGAAGTAGAAGTAGTCGTTGGCGTGACAACTTCATGAAGACACGATGATGGAGATCATGATGATGGAGATCATGGTGTCAAGCCGGTGACAAGATGATCATGGAGCCCCGAAGATGGAGATCAATGGAGCTTGATGATATTGGCCATATCATGTCACAACTATATATAATTGCATGTGATGTTTATTATGTTTATGCATCTTGTTTACTTAGGACGACGGTAGTAAATAAGATGATCCCTTATAAAATTTCAAGAAGTGTTCTCCCTAAGCGTGCACCGTTGCTACAGTTCGTCGTTTCTAAGCACCACGTGATGATCGGGTGTGATGGATCCTTACGTTCACATACAACGGGTGTAAGACAGTTTACACGAAAACACTTAGGGTTAACTTGCGAGCCTAGCATGTGCGGACATGGCCTCGGAACACGGAGACCGAAAGGTCGAACACGAGTCGTATGGAAGATACGATCAACATGAAGATGTTCACCGATGATGACTAGTCCGTCTCACGTGATGATCGGACACGGGCTAGTCGACTCGGATCGTGTAACACTTAGATGACTAGAGGATGTCTAATCTAAGTGGGAGTTCATAATTTTGATTAGAACTTTATTATCATGAACTTAGTCTAAAACCTTTGCAAATATGTCTTGTAGATCAATGGCCAACGCTAATGTCAACATGAACTTCAACGCGTTCCTAGAAAACCAAGCTGAAAGATGATGGCAAGCAACTATCGGATTGGGTCCGGAACACGAGATCATCCTCATAGCTGCCAAGAAAGCAGTATGTCCTAGAAGCACCGTTAGGTGACCCACTGTTCTCCAGCCTTTGCAAGGCGATTTGAGCGTCGGCGGACTCGTTCGATGATTACTCCCTCGTTCGGTGCGGCATGCTCTGACTTAGAACCGGGCTCCAAAAGCGTTTTGAGCATCACGGAGCATATGAGATGTTCAAGAGCTGAAACTAGTTTTCCAAGCTCATGCCCGGTCGAGAGATATGATGTCTCGACAAGTTCTCTGATTGTAAGATGGAGGAAAATAGTTACGTCGGTGAGCACATCACGAAGATGTGCAGGTTGCACAACCGTATGACCCGGTGAACATAAACCTCCAGATGAGGCGGTCATTGTGAGAATCCTCGATCGCTCCCACCAAGCTACAAGAGCTTTGTGATGAACTACAACATGCGGGGATGGTAAAGACCATTCTGAAGTGTTCTCGATTTGAAGTCGCAGAGGCTGAAATCAAAAGGAACATCAAGTGTTGATGGTCAATAAGACCACTAAGTTCAAGAAGGGCAAGGGTAAGAAGAACTTCAAGAAGGACGGCAAGGATGTTGCGCCCGTAAGTCTGTTGCGGGAAGAAGTCAAAGAATGGACCCAAGCACGAGGAGTGCTTTTATTGCAAGGGAAGGGTCCTTTGGAAGTGAAAGCGCCCCAAATACTTAGCGGATAAGAAGGCCGCAACACCAAAGGTATATTTGATATACATGTAATTGATGTGTACCTTACGATTACTCGTAGTAACTCCCGGTATTTGATACGGTGCCGTTGCTCATATTTGTAACTCACGGCAGAGCTACGGAATAAGCGGAGGCTGGCGAAGGACGAGGTGACGATCGCGCGTCGGGAATGGTTCGAGTCGATGTGATCGCCGTCGACACGCTGCCTCTACATTTACCTACGGGATTAGTTTTGAACCTTAATAATTGTTATTTAGTGCCAAGTTTGAGCATGAACATTGTATCTGGATCTCGTTTGATACGAGATGGCTACTCATTTAAGTCTGAGAATAATGGTTGTTCGATTTATATGAGAGATATGTTTTATGGTCATGCTCCGATGGTCAATGGTTTATTCTTAATGAATCTCGGCGTAATATTACACATGTTCATAGTGTGGATGCGAAAAGATGTAAAGTTGATAACGATAGTCCCACATACTTGTGCATCGCCGCCTTGGTCACATTGGTGTCAAGCGCATGAAGAAGCTCCATCTTGATGGACTTTTAGAGTCTCTTGATTATGAATCGTTTGACACATGCGAACCTTGCCTCTTGGGCAAAATGACCAAGACTCCGTTCTCGGAACAATGGAGCGAGCAACCAACTTGTTGGAAATCATACATACCGATGTGCGGTCCAATGGCGTTGAGGCTCATGGAGGATATCGTTATGTTCTCACTCTCACCGATGACTTAAGTAGATATGGGTATGTCTACTTAATGAAACACAAGTCCGAGACTTTTGAAAAGTTCAAGGAATTTCAGAGTGAGGTGGAGAATCAACGTGAGAAAGATAAAGTTCCTACGATCGGATCGTGGAGGAGAATATTTAAGTCACGAATTTGGCTCACACTTAAGAAAATGTGGAATCGTTTCACAACTCACGCCGCTGGAACACCTCGGTAAACGGTGTGTCGAGCGTCGTGTCGCACTCTATTGGATATGGTGCGGTCTATGATGTCTCTTCTGATTTACCGCTGTCATTTTGGGGATACGCTCTAGAGACAGCTACATTCACTTTAAATAGGGCACCGTCTAAATCCGTTGAGGCGACACCGTATGAATTATGGTTTGGGAAGAAACCTAAGTATCGTTTCTAAAAGTTTGGGGATGCGATGCTTATGTCAAGAAACTTCAACTGAAAAGCTCGAACCCAAGTCGGAAAAATGCGTATTCATAGGATACCCTAAGGAAGCTGTAGGGTATACCTTCTACTTAAGATCCAAGGCAAGATCTTTGTTGCTAAGAACGGATGCTTTACGGAGAAAGAGTTTCTCTCGAAAGAAGTAAGTGGGAGGAAAGTAGAACTTCGATGAAGTACTACCTCTCGAGCGGGAAGGTGGTGCAGCGCAGAAACCATTCTGTAATGCCCACACCCATGAAGAGGAAATCATTGATGATGATCAAGATACTTGGATCAAGTTGCTCTTGAACTTGAAGGTCCACGAGGACACGTTCCGCACTGAGTGGTACAGCAACCTGTCATGGAAATCATGTTGTTGGACAACAATGAACCTTGAACTATGAAGAAGCAATGGCGGGCCCGGATTCCAACAAATGGCTTGAGGCCATGAAATCCGAGATAGAATCCATGTATGAAAACAAAGTATGGACTTTGACAGACTTGCCGATGATCGCGAGCGATAGAAAACAAATGGATTTTTAAGAAGAAGACGGACGCGGATGGTAATGTCACCATCTATAAAGCTCGACTTGTCGCTAAGGGTTATCGACAAGTTCAAGGGATTGACTACTGACGAGACATTCTCTCCGTGGCGAAGCTTAAGTCCGTCCGAATCATGTTAGCAATTGCCGCATACTATGATTATGAGATATGGCGATGGACGTCAAAACGGCATTCCTTAACGGACATCTTAAGGAAGAGCAGTATATGATGCAGCCGGAAGGTTTTGTCGATCCTCGAATGCTAGCAAAGTATGCAAGCTCCAATGATCCATTTATGGGCTGGTGCAAGCATCTCGGAGTTGGAACATTCGTTTTGATGAGATGATCAAAGCGTTTGGGTTTACGCAGACTTATGGAGAAGCCTACGTTTACAAGAAAGTGAGTGGGAGCTCTGTAGCATTTCTTCTATTATATGTAGATGACATACTCTTGATGGGAAATGATACAAAACTTCTGGACAGCATTAAGGCCTACTTGAACAAGTGTTTTTCAATGAAGGACCTTGGAGAAGCTGCTTATATATTAGGCATCAAGATCTATAGGGATAGATCGAGACGCCTCATAGGTCTTTCACAAAGCACATACCTTGATAAGATTTTGAAGAGGTTCAAAATGGATCAGTCCAAGAAAGGGTTCTTGCCTATGTTACAAGGTGTAAAATTGAGCTCAGCTCGATCACCGACCACGGCAAAAGATAAAGAAGAGATGAGTGTCATCCCTATGCTTCAGCCATAGGATCTATTATGTATGCCATCTTGTGTACGGACCGATGTAAACCTTGCCGTAAGTTTGGTTGCAAGATACCAAAGTAATCCCGCAAGGAACACCGGACAGCGGTCAAGAATATCCTGAAGTACCTGAAAAGGACAAAGGACATGTTTCTCGTTTATGGAGGAGACGAAGAGCTCGTCGTAAAGGGTTACGTCGACGCTAGCTTCGACTCAGATCTGGATGACTCTAAGTCACAAACCGGATACGTGTATATGTTGAATGGTGGAGCGATGGTGGTGTGGTTTGCAAGCGAGCGTCGTGGCGGGATCTACGTGTGAAGCGGAGTACATGGCAGCCTCGGAGGCAGCGCATGAAGCAATTTGGGTGAAGGAGTTCATCACCGACCTAGGAGTCATACCCAATGCGTCGGGGCCGATCAAACTCTTCTGTGACAACACTGGAGCTATTGCCCTTGCCAAGGAGCCTGGTTTCACAAGAAGACCGAGCACATCAAGCGTCGTTTCAACTCCATCCGTGAAAATGTTCAAGATGGAGACATAGAGATTTGCAAAGTGCACACGGATCCGAATGTCGCAGATCCATTGACTAAACCTCTCTCGCGTGCAAAACATGATCAACACCGAACTCTATGGGTGTTCGATTCATCACAATGTAACTAGATTAGTGACTCTAGTGCAAGTGGGAGGCTGTTGGAAATATGCCCTAGAGGCAATAATAAAAGTATTATTATATTTCAATGTTCATGATAATTGTCTTTTGTTCATGCTATAAGCGTGTTATCCGGAAATCGTAATACACGTATGAACACTTAGACCCCAATATGTCCCTAGTGAGCCTCTAGTTGACTAGCCCGTTGTGATCAATAGATGGTCATGGTTTCGACTATGGACATTGGATGTCGTTGATAACGGGATCACATCATTAGGAGAATGATGTGATGGACAAGACAATCATAAGCATAGCATAAAAGATCGTATAGTTCGTTTGCTAGAAGCTTTGCCAATGTCAAGTATCTATTCCTTCGACCATGAGATCGTGTAACTCCGGTTACCGTAGGAGTGCCTTGGGTGTATCAAGCGTCTGGCGAATCGGGTGACTATAAAGGTGCATTACGGTATCTCCGAAAGTATCATTGGGTTGACACGGATCGAGGCGGGATTTGTCACTCCGTATGACGGAGAGGTATCTCTGGGCCCACTCGGTAATGCATCATCATAATGAGCTCAATGTGACCAAGGTGTTGGTCACGGGATCATCATTACTGATGCGAGTAAAGTGACTTGCGTAACGAGACTGAACAAGGTATTGGGATACCGGCGATCAAGTCTCGGGCAAGTAACGCATCGATTGACAAAGGAATTGCATACGAGGGTTTGATAGAATCCTCGACATCGTGGTTCAACCGATGAAATCATCGAGGAGCATGTAGGAGCCAACATGGGTATCCAGATCCCGCTGTTGGTTATTGCCGAGAGTCGTCTCGGTCATGTCTGCGTGTCTCCGAACCCGTAGGGTCTACACATAAGGTTCGGTGGCGCTAGGGTTAGTAGGAAGTCTAGTATGTGAATACGAATGTTGTTGAGTCCGGATGAGATCCCGGACGTCACGAGGAGTTCGGAAGGGTCCGGAGGTAAAGAATAATATATAGGAAGTGGTGTTTCGCCATCGGGAAAGTTTGGGGTTTCGGTAAAATCTGGGACCACCGGAAGGGTCCCGAGGTCCACCGGTGGGGCCACCCATCCGGAGGGCCCCATGGGCCATAGGGGAAGGAACCAGCCCACGGGGGCTGGTGCGCCCCTAGGCCCACCCCTGCGCCTAGGGTTGAAACCCTAGGGGTGAAGCGCCCGGCTTGGGGGCACTCCACCCCCTTGGCCGCCGCCCCGGAGATTGGATCTCGGGGCCGCCACCACTGGGGCCTATATAAAGGGGGAGGGAGGGGGCTGCTGTACCAACTCCCAAGGCGCAGCCCTCCCTCCCCAACACATCTCCTCCTCCGTAAGAGCTCGTGAAGCCTGCTTGAGATCTTGCTTCACCACCATCACCACGCCGTCGTCTTGCCGGTGGTCTTGTCTTCCTCAACCTCTCCTTCCCCTTGCTGGATCAAGAAGGAGGAGACGCCGCTCGTCCGTCACGTGTGTTGAGCGCGGAGTGTCTGTCCGTTCAAACACTTGGCATCGGTGATCTGAATCACGTTCGAGTACGACTCCATCATCACCGCAAGCTTCGCCACGCGATCTACAAGTGGTATGTAGATGCAAACTCTCTCTCGTAACTCGTTGCTTAGATGAACTCATAGATGGATCTTGGTGAAACCGTAGGAAAAATTTTAATTTTCTGCAACGTTCCCCAACATCATCGGTATCCTCCAAAAATGAAGCACCCTCTGTATCCAGTTTCAGAAGCCAGCAGTCAGCACATCTTCTCGTGGAAGAAAGATACAGCACCATCAGCAGTTCAGTCTGCTCATATTGTCATTAACATAAGTTCCTTTATTGTACTATAAAAAATGCCCTCTGCTTTTCAGCACCGTGCCATACAAGCATCAGTTCATCTCCCCTGTACAAATTCCAGGGCCTATGAAATGTCCATTACATAATTGCTAGACTACTACTGCACTATTCAGTTTTGAGATCACATACCCCAAGGAAAAGTAATAGCCGTTAGGCCATCCAAAAATACAAGAGGGAAGAAACAAAAGATCTTATACAAACTACTATTAAAATATGACCAGCTTCCACAACAATAACATCTTATAAACAAAGCTACTGCAGGAAGAATGAAAAATTCCAGCTTAGAAGAACTAGAGCAACACCAACATACTAGATCCAAACTGCATCATTGGCAGTGTCAACACATTGCGGTCATGATTGTCACACACACTTTGGTCATAACAAATCCAAAATTGTTCTCCACGAAAAAAAGAAGTCCAATATTTTCATCCAAAGGGAAATACTAAGACTTCATGTCATCTTCATGGCCAAAATGAGAACCTTCTTTCGTGGATAGCACCAAAAACTGCAATAGCTATTTGACTCATGAAACTTGAAAGCATTTGCAGAATGTCGTATTCTATGAACTCACACTCTTAGTTCCAATATTTGTGTCAATATGACATGAGGATGGACAAGATGGCAGTGTGATGTTCTTCTCTACTATATAATGTAATAAACATACAAGGACTCACAAATCAATAATCAAGCTTCATCCTGGATTAGCAATAAACGATCAACATATCTAACAGAGATACAGTACCAGAGAACCATCACTCAGTTAGACCAAGACCACCGACTTAATTAGGAATTAACAACCTTTGTGCATGATAACAAATAACCAATTTTCATATCCGTTCTTTGCTCATGCAATTCTGAATCTAGTGGGCACTTCCCCTTTGCAAGCATCAGAATAGTCTTCAGCAAGGTGGGGTGTAGCTTCCTTGTGAGGACATTTGAACTTCTCCATGAACAAACTTCTCGCTGATATTGACTGTATTATAGTAGTCCCGATCATGATCTAGAAATTAATTTCCTTGAGATACTACAACATGGTACTGAGGCCTGAGCCGGCCCTCTAGGCTGTAACCAAGCATTAATGGAGGATGAGCAATGTAGGCTGGTTCCAGCCCCACCTCAGAGATCAGGAACTCTGACTTACTCTGCAACATCTGATTCGACTTAGTCAGCACAACTGGGGTCTTGGACAATGCAATGCTAACCTCGACATCTAACCACCTAAACGTCTTCAGCAAGTACTCCACTTTGGCAGCGATATTCTCCTCGCCGAGGCATGCAACGACATGCAACACATGTCTGAAAATCCTAGAGGCACGAGGCACAACAATACCTTCGGCGCGTGCCACCATTACCCGGACGTGCTTTGGGTTGGTGTTGAGTATCCATGGCACAGACATGCTCAGCTTGGCGATGTCGCAATCATCTAGCCTGCACTCTCGCAGGAACGCGACATTGGGCTGGACCACCCTCTCAAGTTCGGTCGAGAGAAGGCATGGTCCGTGCTTAAGAACCCAAAGGAGGTCCTCAAAGGAGCCGAAGAAGTGCAGGCAGTATTTCAGATTGGAGACGATGGATATACAACAGAATTGGCCGCGATAATGTCAGAACGAGAGATGCCGTGGCCGGTGAGCCCGATGACGACAGGGACTAGGGTTTTTTCCACGCCGGCGTAGAGGAACAATGGGTCCTTGGCGACGAGGGCGGCGACGTTGGCGCCGGAGAGGCTGAGGCCGACGAGGAAGGTGATGAAGGTGTCTGGATTGGATGGGGATTTGAGGTGGGAGATATTGGCGGTGGCCTTGAGTTCCAGCACTCGGGCAAGGCCCGATGTGTTGACGAGGTAGTCCTCTACGGCGAAGCTAGGGTTTGGGGAGACGGAGGCCGTTGCAACGGAGATGAGGGGGTGGAGCTGGTACCTGGGAGAGGGGGTGGAGCAGAGAGCGTAGTGAATCGGAAATTTTCTAGTTAACACGAAAAACCAATTTTGAAGTCCCAAACTATACATTGCTAAACTAAGTGATAGACTCTAGAAATTTGACTTCGTCAATTTAGTTACAAAACTACGAACAATTATATTCCTCCCTCTTGCGTGGTGGCGGCTAGGGTGAAGGTTCGTTCCCTCCATGCTCTGTTGATGAGCTCGTAGACGTCTACCGCTCCGGCAACCGACGGCGGGGAGGGGGTCCCGATACCTTGATCTAGTATTTTAGGTTTGGGTTTTTTAGTCCTTGCAGGGGCGATGTTGTAGCAGATGGCGACGCTTCAACTTTGAGCTGGTCTTACGGACTCCAATCCTCCTCGATTTGTCTACCGGGATGGATTCAATGGAGCTCTGACATATTCTTATCGTCTGCTTGGAGCAGTGAGGTTAGGGTTTCATGCCGTGAGTGCAAGACATGAAGTTGTTTGTGTCAGTTCAGATCAAGAAAAAAGTTCACTAGCAACAATTGCAGCTCTGGAGTGATGGCTCTTAGAGGCACATGCAGGAAGACTTGTTGGCTATCATCAATAAGGTCAGTCCGGCTCCGGTAAGGAATTGGCGATAGGCAGCACGTCGGTGGCTCGTCCTAGCAGCGAAGTGGTCGTTCGGTGGCCGAGGGACCTCAATGTAATTCTTATTATGTTCAGGGTGCTTTGTACTTGTGGTGAACCTTGATAATGGATAAGAGTAATTTAAAATATTTGGTTACAAAAAATCCATGTAATCACTTATTAAAACTGCACACTGGAACATAAGAGAAACACCTTCTCCTCTATGTCGCCACTCCCGTGAAAATTTTGATGGAAGAGGAATATTCAAAAATTCGATACATATGGACCTATCTTTTGAACTTTGCAAATACCATACTTTTAACTTTAGAGTATTCAAATGCAAATATGGTACTCTCATGAAATAAATTTGAGTAAAAATGATAATACTTAATCCACAATTAAATTTATATTTTTATGGGTAGAATGAATTTTAGCAGCGATGGAAATATCTTCCAAAAAGAATGAAAAACAAAAGCAAAAGGTGTCCTCTCATCTTGGTCTAACTGTACACACGGTATGATCATATCCGTTCTCCACAACCACTTTGTGGGTCGAGGGATGCAAGTTTTGCATAATCAAGCACCTCTCAATAAGAGTAGCTTTTTTTTGTATAAATCCCATCTATCTAAGAGGAAGTCTGTGATATTGCAATCTTCCCACTGAAGGGCCGAATTTGAGTTAATTGCACAGAAGTACCACAATTCGGGCATCACATGCAGATTGGTACCACGATTGCTAATTTTTACATGTCAGTACCAACATTGATCCGGGTTTTTGCAAATTAGGCTAAAACGCGTATTTATACGTATTGATGATGTGTCGATTGTTAGGCCCGTCTGTCAGGTGCCGACGTGGCATATTTTTTGCAGAAAACCCCCTTGCTTTATACGTAATCACATAAATACCAGTTATTTTTGCGGGAAAAATGTTAACGTGGGGCTCTCGGGGCCACACTCCCCACCGCTGCCTCCTGATCCTCCTCCTCCTCCTTCTCCTGGTTGCCATCCTCGTCGCGGCCTACGCCTTCGTCCTTCCCGTCCACGTCGCCGTTGAGGGCGCCTTGCTTGCCGCTTTGGCCCTCGCCGCCCTAACGGCACCATGCTCGCCTATGACATCTCCCTCGCCGTCATTGTACTGGCCGGCCCGGGCCATGCACGCCGGGGTTGGCGCCTTGCCGACGCGGAGCTGCTTTGCCGGCGAAGCGCCGCCAGTGTCGAGATTGGGAGCTCGCACGGAACATCGACCATTGAAGGAGGAGGTGTACAACGCCGCGGCGTCGAGTGAGCGCCGCCCCTCGGGAAGCGCCGGGGTGGCGGAGTTCGTGAAGGAGGCGTGGCGGGGCGTGTTTAATTGCAGCTCAAGCTCATGGGGAGGTCAATACCGCCGACGGCGACGGCAAGACGGGTTGGAGGTCACTGCTGCTCGAGCTGCCTCTGTCGCCGCCGGCCAGGTTCAAGAAGATCAAGTGCGTCTAACCAATCATGCATATATAGCTCCAGTTTTGTCCAGCAGCCAACGCTAGGGATGCATGCAGCCTCTCGACAAGTGTGCTGCATTAGCTTTTGCTTCATTAAATTTCTCCGAGTGCTGCTTCACTCTCGCCATTTTGTTGTTGACATATGCCTGCAACAAGTTGCAGTATGTTTATGAGAAGATGTACGTTTTATTTTTCATGTTTATTAAATGCAGTTGGCCTCAATGGCAAAAATATATGTAACAGTGGTCAGCTATTTGACAAAGAAAAGAGAGCTTGTCATGCAATCTCACCACACATTTACTTTTCAGTGCTGCTCTCAACCATGTTCAAATGTCACACATGATGCTCGCGTTTACTAGAATTACGCACAAGTAAGAACATCGGCGCCTACACAAATGAATGTTTCAACGGAGAGCTGGCTTATAAAACCAAAAATTAGGTCCGGACGACTTATGTGTACTATTAACTATTGGGATCCAGCAGAGTCCCCACTAGAAAACCCTTTTGTACAACAAGTAATTGAAGAAATAATAGGTCTGGGATTTGAACTTACGCGGGTTTTTTTTGGGGTGCGTCACCGAGGTACACTATCGCTCTCAATTTTGTGAAATCATGGAAAAATATTTAAATCAAGAACATTTTTTAAACTCATGAACATATTGGAAATCATGAACATTTTTCAAATTCGTGAACATTTTTACAAATTTCTGCACATTTTCTAAGACCAAGTACATTTTTTAATTAATGAAAAATTTATACTTTTTGCAAAAAACATTAAAATTCCGAACCTTTTTGTAAACAATTTTCTTCAATCGACGAACATTTTTTTTTGGAAATTTGTGGAATAATTTTTGAAATTCCCGAATATTTTTTTGATTTAATTGTCATTTTTTGAAATGCATGATCATTTTTCTAATGTGGGAATATTTTATGAATGAATAAACTATTTTGTAAGTCACAGACAGTTTTTGAGTTTTTAGGATATTTTACCATTCATAAAAAAAAGTTAATTGGTGAAATTTTGTTCAATTTCATTCACATTTTTTAATACAAGGACTTTTTAAAAAAATCATGAACTTTTTTGATTTCCTGAATATTTGTTTTCAAAATTTCAAACATTTTTTTACAAAATCACAAACATTTTTTGAATCCCAAACATTTTATTTCAAAATTAATATTTTATTTAATTTTCGGAACTTTTTGAAAGTCCTAAATTATTTAAAGTATAAAAAATGACAACGGAAAAGAAAAATAAAAGAACGAAATTTTAAGACAGGCACGCTGCGTCTTCTCCTAACACGCAGAGCGCAGTATAGTGGGTCCTTACTACATGGGCCGGCCCAGCCGTGGATTCCCCTGTGTAAAACGGTTTTTAATCGCTTGTAGATGGCATTAGTGGGTAATATTTTGCAATTTTGGAAATTTCGATGATAGCCCCTTTATTATTAGGTATAGATTTGCGCAAATTCCTAGGCACTAAGCCAAATAGCATGGTCTCTGTGTTTGTATTTCTGATTTCACAAGAAAAACATAATCTTCAACACTCGTCGTCATCAATATATTCTACTGATCCTCCTCCAAAAACAGGGACATACGTAGCGCGCCATGCGTCCGCATCCATTTCCTTTCAGCACATCTTCTCCCTCTGGAAGAAAGAAAGAAAGAAAGAAAGAAAGAAATCATCGCGTATATTCAGTAAATTGAAAACTTTGAGTAAGAAAAGAGGGGTTTGGATTAGAGAAAGGAACAACTCCAGTGCCCTGCCATGTCTTACCTCTCTGCCTTTCAAGGAACAAAGGGTACTTCTCTGAAGAAGCTCACACAGTAAGAAAAGAGGAGTTAATCTACAGGTAGTAGTAGTTTCTCTACTTACCACACCGAACGAATATGTATACCACCGGACCGTGGCAGCCAAGTTGGTGCCATGCTTGCTCTAAAAAAAGACTGCAGGTAAAAAGGAGGCAAGGAACAAGCCCTCTCGAATCATATGATGTGTCATGTCCATACGTGTGATGGACTACATGAACCATTATCACCTTCTATGATGCTTTCCATGTCATTTTCCATGGGCTATATTCCGCAAAAAAAATAAAAAATAAATCCATGGGCTATGTCGAGATAACATAGGCGGAGTTAACTTTCTGCTCTGTCGACGAAGAATTTTCTTTTCTTTTCTCGGGCGCCACGAAGTCGTACAGCTTGGTGTCGCTCGGTTCGGAAGATGTGGGTGTAGGTGCAGATCGGCTCGGTGAAATCAGACTTGATATAGATTGCTCGGTGCAGGTGCGGGTCGGCGCCGCGGCTGGTGCGTCGCTCAGTCGCGCGGCCCTCCCGGGGTGGGGTCGATGCCCCGTATGCGCGAATGGAGGTGTAGCTGGCGGTTGGCGATCGCTTATGTGAAACTGCGGGCCCGTCGGGCCGTGGATGCCGCTCCTGTCTCGCCGGTCGAAGTAGATGTGTACATGGCCACGCAAATCAATCTCCTGCGAGGAGATGCATGCAGCAATACCTGGACACGAGCGGACAGATTGTTTCATAAATGAGCGGACAGATTGTTTCAATTTTTTTATAAATGAGCTAAATCTATTTTATGAAGCGAGTGAAATTGTTTTTCCATTTCATTTAAATTTCACTTATTTCAAGTTAAAATTTATATTTTAAACATATGAAACTAACTTTTGAGATGATTGAAATACATTTGAATATATTTTGTAAATACAAAGTGTAATTAGTTTTTGAGATATATTTTGTAATGAGTGAAATCAGTTTTATGAAATGGGTTATTTCAATTAACTGAAATATGTTTTTGAATTTAATGAAACCAATTTTATGAATTGAATGAAATCATTGTTTGAGTGAGTGAAATCGATTTTGAAATGAGTGAAATATAATTTTTTAAATGAGCGTAATCTGTTTTATGAAGCGAGCGATTTTTTTCTTTTCAATTTAGTGAAATCGGTTTTTTAAATAATTGAAATGAGTTATTTGAAACAAGTGGCATCAAATGAGTAAAGTTAGTTTTATGAAATAATTTAAGTTTATTTTTGTGACATATACCAGCTTCTTGAAACAAGATTTTTTTTTAAATGAGTGAAATTAGCTTTTCAAATTATTGTAACATGTATTTCCTTCAGTTGAAACGACTCAAATCAGTTGTATCAAATGAGTGAAATGTGTTGTTTGATTCAATGAGTGAAATCAGTTTTCTGAAATGTTTGAAATAAATTTTCGAATGAGTGATATCCATCATTTTGAATGGGCCTAAGTCCATCTTTTGAAAATGAGTGAAATATGTTTATTTAAATGATTGAAAATGAGCGAAACACTAGAAAAAACTTTGTAACTTCCATATTCCAGTTAGTGAAAAATGAGTGAAACACTAGGAAAAGCTAGAAAAAAATGTTTTTCTATCAAATATATCCGTGTCTCTGTGAGTTCCATATTCCAATTTATGAACATGAGTTAAACACTAGAAAAAACTTTTATAACATAGTGAAACAATCTACTGTTTTATGAAAGTGATTTCAAACAAAATTGAAATACATAAAATAAAATATATTTCAAACATATCCAAAATTGATCTTGTTCTAAAGGTATTGTCACCACGAATTCAAATATATAAAAAGTTTCAATAATAGACCTTTGGTTCAAAAGATATGAATCATTAAAAATATGAGGAGAAAAATAAAAGCATGTCATATGTATGGCTTGAGAGAATGCATGCATGCATGCACCGGTCTCTCCACTCTAACTCTCTCTCTCTTCTGTAAAGCTGGCAATATCTGACACCAGTACATGAATTGCTATGTCCAATCTAATATCTGAAAATAGAGTATAAGATATGCACGGATCTTGGCAAAACTGATGGATGGTGGATTGGCCACCGGTACATACCAGCACCGGTAAAATAACTTAGTCGGGCATCCACGCCTGTGCACGTGGCCCGATTGAGTAGCCACCGTGCGCCGCGCGCAATAGATCGATCCGTGACATTGTTGACGTCGTAGCCGAGGGATCGATCCGCTGCTTGTAGGCGGGTGTGCGCTATCTCCGGCACGTGACTCGGAGCAGCTGCACGTGGTACGCGCGTCCATGGTTGCTGGCTTGAAGTTGTTGGCGTGCAGGAGGTCGTTGGCACCGGGCCGCCGAAGCACCGATTTCTACTTAGAAGATTTTCGTCGGATAATGGGGTAGATCAATATGTTTATTTCGAGGCTACAGAACTAGTCTAATAGGATCTTGAAAACTGAAATTGATCCATCATCTAATGATAGGAACTCAAAAATGGATCTAGACTACAAGACCAATCTAATCTTTGATTGACCGGGTGCCGCACCCCCGAGGAGAAGAAATTAATCTCCTCGGGGGCGGCGCGCTACCGAAGTGGTATAGGAACCTAGGAATACGCGGAGGGGTAGAGGCTTGGAGTACAAGATAAGTAATACATGGTTTAAACCTATTCGATCTACTCCTTATCTCTATCTTTAAACCCAAACTATATTCTAACATCCGGTACATCCATGTTTTCTTCAGGGTTCAAGTTTCTACAGACCTCTCTCTACTGCCAATGTCAAGGAAATTTTTTCCTCCCCTGTAACATGCAGAAGCTGTCAAGTCCCCCTCGCTTTAGGAGTAGTACACCTTAGCTAGCAGAAAACACTCCAGCTCCTCACTGGACTCTGCAACCAGTTACCATGCTGCTGATCAACAAACTTCTTCATAAGCTTCAGGCCTATAAACCTCTCGGCTCAGAATCGGTCTGTACTAGACTCACAACTTTTGTGCAAGGCGTCGCAAGGCACTATGTAGGGTTCAGGTGACATACAAACAGATCCAGCGGCTCACATGATCTGCAGCAAGCTCGAATAACTGTAAAAACAATGTATCAAGTGTTTTATGCCCTGAATCGTGTAACAGTGCATCTCCTTTTAGGTCTTTAACAAGAAACAGACTGGTAAAGAGATTTTCATACCTAGGAAATTAAAAATCAAGGAAAACAAGAGGAGCAGTTATTACAGAACAATAATTTGTTCAGTGATATCTAAGGCCCAAGAAGGCAATTATTTGATCATGGAGCCCAAGAAAGATTATTTAATTAGCAGAGGACACACAGAACAAGAAGTTGCTATGTACAACATCATCTATACATCTGACGCCTTGTAGGAGATAACTTGGCCATACTAAGCATGGCACGATAACAGTTATTTCTGTCGGGGAACGTAGCAGAAATTCAAAATTTTCCTACGTGTCACCAAGATCTATCTATGGAGAAACCAGCAACGAGTAGAAAGAGAGTGCATCTACATACCCTTGTAGATCGCTAAGCGGAAGCGTTCAAGTGAACGGGGTTGATGGAGTCGTACTCGTCGTGATTCAAATCACCGATGATCAAGTGCGAGCATACGGCACCTCCGCGTTCAACACACGTACAGCCCGACGATGTCTCCCACGCCTTGATCCAAAAGGAGAGAGGAGAGGTTGAGATGACTCCATCCAGCAGCAGACAACGGCGTGGTGGTGGTGGATGAGTGTGGCAATCCAGCGAGGCTTCGCTAAGCACCACGGGAGAGGAGGAGTACTTGGGAGAGAGGAGAGGGCTGCAACCAAAGGTAGAGATCGAATCACGTGTGATACGTGTGTCTTGGGCAGCCCTATGCCTCACTATTTATAGGGAGGGGGGGGGCTGCGCCTTTAGGGTTTCCCACCCCAGGGGTGCGGCCAGCCTCGGATGGCATCTGGGGTGGCGGCCGGGAGGGAGGAGAGGGAGGCGCAGGAGCATGGGCCTTAGGGCCCATCGCCTAGGGTTTGCCCTCCCACCCTCCCTGCCTTGGGCCCCTTGTGGGGCGCACCAGCCCACACAGGGCTGGTTCCTCCACACATGGCCCACGCAGCCCTCTGGGGTAGGTGGCCCCACTTGGTGGACCCGGGACCCTCCGGTGGTCCCGTGCGTCTACCGATAAAACCCGAAACTTTTAGGTGACCAAAACAGGACTTCCCATATATAAATCTTTACCTCCGGACCATTCCGGAACTCCTCGTGACGTCCGGGATCTCATCCGGGACTCCGAACAACATTCGGTAACCACATACAAGCTTCCTTTATAACCCTAGCGTCGTCGAACCTTAAGTGTGTAGACCCTACGGGTTCGGGAGACATTTAGACATGACCGAGACGTTCTCCGGTCAATAACCAACAGCGGGATCTGGATACCCATGTTGGCTCCCACATGTTCCACGATGATCTCATCGGATGAACCACGATGTCAAGGACTCAGTCGATCCTGTATACAATTCCCTTTGTCTAGCGGTATTTTACTTGCCCGAGATTCAATCGTCGGTATACCGATACCTTGTTCAATCTCGTTACCGGCAAGTCTCTTTACTCGTTCCGTAACACACCATCCCGTGATCAACCCCTTGGTCACATTGTGCACATATGATGATGTCCTACCGAGTGGGCAGAGATACCTCTCCGTTTACGGAGTGACAAATCCGATCTCGATCCGTGTCAACCCGCAGACACTTTCGGAGATACCTGTAGTGCACCTTTATAGTCACCCGATTACGTTGTGACGTTTGATACACCCAAAGCACTCCTACGGTATCCGGAGTTACACGATCTCATGGTCTAAGGAAGAGATACTTGACATTGGAAAAGCTCTAGCAAACGAACTACACGATCTTTGTGCTATGCTTAGGATTGGGTCTTGTCCATCACATCATTCTCCTAATGATGTGATCCCGTTATCAACGACATCCAATGTCCATAGCCAGGAAACCATGACTATCTGTTGATCACACGAGCTAGTCAACTAGAGGCTCACTAGGGACATATTGTGGTCTATGTATTCACACGTGTATTACGATTTCCGGATAATACAGTTATAGCATGAATAAAAGACAATTATCATGAACAATGAAATATAATAATACTTTTATTATTGCCTCTAGGGCATATTTCCAACAATTTCTGGCTTGGCCATAGCATTTGCTTCTGACTGGAAGCTTACGCTGATCATCAAATGTGTGGTTCCTTTTCTGGGTTTGCAGAATTATATTCAAGTGAAGTTCTTAAAAGGGTTCGGCAAAGATGCTACCTCACGATTTATATTGGGTATTCCACTGCCACGTCTCCTCACGTCGAGCCGACAAGGGGTGGTTATGCACATTCTGAAACAGGGAGACATAGCAGCCATGCATGGTCTTTTGTGCGGAGGAGGCGCACCATTGCCTTGCATCCTGTCGTGCAAGATTCAGAGTTCTCTTTCTCACTCATGCTGACCAAGTGACCCCACCCATCAGTGTCTCTAACATCTGATAATGGGCTGGGCTGGGCTGGAGCGACTCGTGTATACACAAATCACATGCCCCATATTATGTAGGCACGTAAAATCTATAGTCATTTTAAATCCACTGTCGCATTGATCATTAGGGGCTCTTTTTTTGTTTTGTTTTGTAAAGTTCGGGTTGGTAAATAACATTGCCTGTATTGTTATAGAGAAAGAACAATAAAAGTACACTACTGATGAAATTTGGTTGTCAAATTGCAGCTGCCATTAAAGAAGAATATAAAAATCAGACTTCACCAATTAAGCCGGATAGATTCGGAAATAACTTTCACTTACTATAGATAGCTTGTTCACTTGGGCGCAAGTCAGGGAGGAAGATTCAGAGTTTCAGAGTAACCTGAATTGCCGTTGTTCCAAATTTTGCAATTACTAAGTCTATTCTGCAGTCCTGGAAGCAAAGTTGTTCATTATGTTATTTTTCAGGTTTTCTGTGAACCTGTACAAAAATATGCGCATTTTTAATATACTAATTGGACATTTATGAAAAAAGATACAAGAGCCCAGTCCCAATGTTCTAAAAACATAACAACTTTTGTCATACAGAATTACAGATGCCGCTGTGACAATGGAAAACACTGATAAATTAGGTGTGGCCCTGAAGCATCTGAAGTCGAGTTAATTTGGCTCCTGAAAGATTTTTAAAGTACTATATAGCTTCACATTTGTCTTGGGTACACCTGAGAAGGGACACACATCTGATTTTTAAATCACATCTCTTCGCTGGTATAAGC
This sequence comes from Aegilops speltoides, assembly GCA_021437245.1. Classification (NCBI taxonomy): domain Eukaryota; kingdom Viridiplantae; phylum Streptophyta; class Magnoliopsida; order Poales; family Poaceae; genus Aegilops; species Aegilops speltoides. Next base: position 405,157 of record CM038146.1, on the reverse strand, counting down.
ATGGACCATCTTTTTGCCTTATATTACTGCAAGCGTACACCTGAGATCTCATTTCTTCCAACTTCTACAGCCTCACATGAGGAACAAACAAATATATGACCATCTCTGTTATTCCTATGTTTGAAATTCTGCATGATTCTACACAAAGTGGCATCCGACCATGCTTTTTTCTTTTCTTGTTATGACTTTCCAGATAGAAGTCTGCCAAAAAGGATGGTATTTAATACCAACCTAAGATGCCCTCATTATCTGTACAGATCAAGGAAAAAAGTAGTGTGTTATACAAAATAGCGCCACCCCTTAAATTACGCTATTCGCGTGCTATAATGCGCTATAGTGTGATCTCTACACACTATAACATGCTATTAGCGGCGCTATAGCGCGCTATTTTTTTAGTGATATATATAGTGCTAATATGGAATAAAATTAGCTAAAGGATATGGAAAAAAATTAACACGGTAATGTCATAATGCTTTTTAAGGTTACCATGACATAAATTCCCTTATTGTATGAAATGCTCTTTTTCAGCACTATACCATACAAGCATCGATTTGCTTCTCTGGTATGACTACCAGGGCATTTTTGAAATATCTGTTATGCAGTGATATACAAGTAAGCAGTCAATATAATGCTACTAACCTACTCCCTCCGTCCCATAATGTTTGACGTATTTTGACACTAGGTGTAGTGTCAAAATACGTCTTACATTATGGGACGGAGGGAGTACCACTCAACTATCCAGTTTCGAGATCAGATGACCCAAGAAAATTATCAGCCATTATGCTCCAAAAATACATGAGACAAATAAAGAAATAAACTGATACAATCTACTAGTAAACAAGGGCCTGCTTTAATAATACTATTAATATCTCATAAACAAAAATGCTGCAGGAAAAACAAATGGTTCCAGCTTAGAAGAACTATATCAATTAACCAAGAAACTAGATCAAAATTGCATTCTTGGCATTGATGCACATTGTGGCCAACTAGACACCAACAAATCCAAAATTGTTTCCAGCAGAAAAAGAAGTCCAAAATTTTCATCCAAAGGAAAGTATGATACACGTATTATCATTTTCATGGCCATAATGAGAACATTCTTACATGGAAAGATATATGGACTATTGCATTGAAAACTGCAATGGTCATTTTAGAACAAAAAAGATATAGAGTGTGCAGAAATACTACTCATGGATGCTTCAAAGCATCTACACTCTCTTAGTTCCAATATGTGTGGCAATATGACACGGAGAACAAGTTCATGGCAGTGCAATGTTTTCTTCGGTACTAAATGAGATAATGAACACACCCTTTTCATGCCGGTCTTGGTTCATGTAAAACTGAATCTGGCGGGCACTTCCCCTCTGCAAGCGATTGCATAGTCTTCACCGAGGTGGGGTGCAGCTTCCTTGTGAGGACATATGAACTTCTCCATGAATACCTTCTCGCTGATATTGAATACCTGATAGTAGCCCCGGTCCCGATCTACCAATCCATTTTCCTTGAGAAACTTTACAGCGTAGTACCGGGGCCTGAGCCGGCCCTCTAGGCTGTAACCAAGCATTACTGGACGATGAGCAATGTAGGCTGGTTCCAGCCCCACCTCGGAGATGAGGAACTCAGAATTGCGCTGCAGCGATTCCTTGGACCTATTAAGCAATGCTGGAAATTTAGAAACAGCCATGCCTACCTCAGCATCCGTCCACCCGAACGTGTTCTTCAAGTGCTCCACCCTGGTTCTAATTTCCTCCTCGCTGAGAAATGAAACAGCATGCAGCGCATGCTTGAACATCCCACAGTCTCGGGGCACATGCACACCTATGTTTTCAGTACATCTCACCAATGCCTGGAGATGCTTTGGGTTGGCGGTGAACATCTTGGGTCTTTGGATGCATAACGTAGCAATATCGTAATCTCGTAACCCACACTCTCGCAGGTACGCGACATTGGGCCTGACCACTCGGAAGAGGTTCTCCGACGAGCTGAAGAGGCGCAGGTAGTACCGCAGACTGGAAACGATAGATTTTTCACGGAATTTGTGGGCGGCGAGCGAGGCAAGGCGCGCGATGTCGGAACGCGATAAGCCGAGGAGACCTTTTACAGTGCATCAGATTAATTTGAGCCGTTCATTTCTATCGCTTGGAGGGCCCAAATAAGCCAATACTACAACCAATTTTCGGCAGTATATTGACTCATTAGGGTCATTTTGGGTACTCTAATGTTTATTAACCTCCTTCCCTCCCATGGCGCAGTCCATGCCGTTCGGTTCTTTTGGCCAGACGACGCATGACGAAGACGATGAAACAAAGCTGATGGTATTGGTTCGTACTTCAAGCTGGGCTATACCGCACGTTACACAACGACCTAGAAAAGCTACGCTAATAGACTCGCCGCCGGCCGGATACACAAGCACGTCACACGTATGCAACAATCAGATCGCGGCTTTCTCTTGCGCGGCACCCGCAGGGCCGCTCCGGCAGCCAGAGGGAGCAGGGCGGCTGACTGAGTGCACTGAGGTGTCGGACGGTGTCGCCCGCCATTGCAGGCTGCCGTCGTTGATCATCTCGCTGTCGCTGCTCATCAAATGAAAATCAAAATGGATAGCGCGGCACACGCCACACCAAACTGTGTCGTTCCGTGCATGCATTGGTGCAGCAGTCGTTGTAGCGCCAGAGCGGACGTTCGTGCACCGGCGCACTGCATGGAGACTTTGCAGCAGCGAGGCCTCGTGAGTAGCGGAGGAACGGTGCCGCGTCGAATCGGATGAGGAAATTTACTTAATTAGAATAATTAATTGTGATTAGAACTAATAAAGAATAAATCTATCTCTAGTAAGAAATTACCAATATGTCCTAACGCAAATATTTAATCAATACATACTGGCCGTTGAATCTAGCAAATACTACCCATCGTAATGGGTAGTATGATGCACCGTAAAAAATCTCAAGCCGAGGCCAGAGAGCCCGACGACCACGGGCGCCAGGGTTCTCTCCACGCTGGCGCAGAGGAGCTGCGGGTCCCTGGCGACGACCGCGGCAATATCGGTGCCGGAGAGGCCGAGGCCAGAGAGGAAGGCGAGGACGGCATCGGCATTAGTTGGGGAGTTGAGGTGGGAGAGCTTGGCGGAGGCCATGATGGCATGTGATTTGGTGAGGCCGCAGGTGGAGACGAGGTAGTCCAGCACATCAAAGCTAGGGCATGGGGAAATGGCGGGCGCTGCGGCGGAGAGGAGGCGGCGGAGAGGGGATGCGGGAGAAGAAGAGGGGAGATGGACGAGGATGGAGCTTCGCAGCCGGAGCATGGTGCCGACGGAGCGAGGGGGGCGGCGGCGGCGTGTGAATGGGGAAAGCGCGACGGCTGGTTGTGGTTGATGGTGGAAGATCGCTAGTGGTGTGGTTCAACCCAGGTGGCTCGTGCTGTTTGCTGTGATGATAGATAGAGTTAACAAGATTAGAGCGATTGTTTAGTGGTTGTTTGTTTGGATAAGGATGGTTCGACGCAAGATTTTAGCAGACCAGTTTTCAGAGGATTAATAGCAAAACCAGATTTTGTTAGTTTCTCGGTTAAGATAAGTCTATAAAATCTTTGTTTGGATTGGTAAACAAGTAAGTACGTTATGCACACAGCAGGCTCGTCAAGTTCCTTCACAACCGGTGTTGCACTTGCAAACGTACGAGGCTTCGTCCAATTCTTGTGTTTTGGGGCCTGATAGGCTCCGGCGCGCCGGCCGAACAGTTGGGCCGGTCGAGTCCCAGCCGCCCGATACAAGGATTAAGGCCGCCAGATCTGACCCTGCTTCGTCCTTCTTGCAGTTGCCTCCTCCCCCTCCCCCACGATGAAAATTGCAACGCCCTGAGTGCCGCGGACGCCCGCCACACCCTGCAAGAAAACGACCGAGCTTGAAGTACCACCGCGGCGTCCTTGTCGACGGTCGCCGCCCTCGCCGGCCATCCTTGTCGCCGGTGCCGCCGTCGTTCCCGGCTCCACCCATGCAACAGCTGCACCCTCTGGTTGCAGCTCCGCGTGGTGATGGCTGTAGCTCGGTGGCGATGCAGCACCGCCCATGTCGTCGACCGCCATGCCGGATTGAAGCTTTTTCTTGCATGGCCGTTGAAGCTTTTTCCAAGGTTGAAGCTTTTCACAGACTGGTTGAAGTTTTCTCACACACCGGTTGAAGCTTTTTCTGTGCCGCTCGGAGATATTTTTTCACGGTTGAAGATTTTTATCCATGATTTTGCTGCAAACGGGGCGAGGAAAAGCTACAACCAGTGGCCGTTTTTGCTACAACCAGGAAGACGATGAAGTGCGGCCGGCGACAATGGGTTGCGAATTTGTTGCAACCGTTAGTGAGGTGAGGAAAGCTACCACCGGCGACCTAATTTGCTGCAACTGGTGTGCGGTGGTGCGACGAGCGGCGACATGGGTGACCACGGGGACTAGGATTTGCTACTACCCGTGCGCTTTTTTGCTACCATTGCGGTGACCGCGTGCTACGAGCGGTGTGGCGAGTGGGAGCTGCGACCTCGACGACGGACGTTGGAACCAGCTTGATCCATCGCGTAGATGATGCAACCGTCGCACAGCTTCAACCATGGTGGAAAAAGGTTCAACCGTCAGGAACATGAACTGCTTCTAGCAGAAGACGAACGGGAGCTGCAAATGGGGGCGAGGGGGCACGCGCATGGCGGAGGGTGCTGCGGTCGCAGCCGGAGGCGTGCGTGCTTGTGGTGCGGGCGGGGCGCTGGTGCCTGATGGTGCGGGTGCCCTGGCGTCCGTGTCATGGGGAAGAAGGAGATGGGGGAAAATAATGATTGAAAAAGAGTGATCCTGTCGCATTTTTTAGGGGTGCTCCCTTCGCATGATCGAGCTATCGCAAGGCCCGCGTGCGTCCGGCGCAAGCAACGAACGATTCCCTTGTGTTTGTGTTTTTGTCCTGGCAGAGATGACCATGCAAGGAGAAGACGTCCACTTTGTCGAACCTTGCTGTCGGAGCACACCATCTCTCATCTCCTGCTGCAGTTCATTTCCTCTAGCATCACCTCGTTGAGGCCATCGAGCTCCACCTCGTCCTTGTCACGGTCCGGGAGGTGCTGGCGGTGGCTATTAGCGAATAGCGAACCTGGACTCGCTAAAATGTATCTGAGCCAAACAATTGGGCCAAAGAAAAACACCACTTTAGGTGACATTAAGAATAAAGATGCCATTACACAGAACTAAAATTGCCATGATATATACCCCCTGTCCCATCATGTAAGCCGTTTTTTTACATTAGCATAGTGTCAGAAACCGTCTTACATTAAGGGACGGAGGGAGTATTTTATTTGTCATAACAAAAAAGATCAAAGAGTGAACGAGATAGGTTAAGCAATGCGCCACACATGGGGTGGCCCTTGTGTTACGTATATATAGGAATACAAGAGAGTTACATGCCTTGGAGGCCAAGAGAGATCACAACCATATCATACAAAATCAGGTAGGTTGCGATATTCCTATACATAAGCGATACACGGAGATATACTCTAACATCCCCCCTCAGTTTGTGCGTCAGCTGGCAAGAGGCACAAACTGGACCGGAACTCCGAGAAGAGCTGCGAGGGTAAGCCTTTCGTCATGATGTCAGCATACTGGCGAGATGATGGCACATGGAGCACACGAACCTGACCGAGGGACACCTTCTCCCGAACAAAGTGAATGTCAATCTCGATGTGTTTGGTGCGGCGGTGTTGCACCGGGTTAGAGGCCATGTACACTATGCTGACATTATCGCAAAAAACGACCATTGCAGTAGTCAGGGGATGATGGAGCTCTGTAAGAAGCTGACGGATCCAACAGCACTCGGCAACAGCATGAGCGACAGCCCGATACTCCGCCTCAGCACTTGATCGGGAAACCGTGGTTTGGCGCTTGGAGGACCAAGAAACCAGGGTGTCACCGAGATATACATAGTAACCAGAGGTAGACCGGCGAGTGTCAGGGCAGCCGGCCCAGTCAGCGTCGGAGTAGGCCGTGAGAGACAAAGTCGACGTCCGAGGAATGTGCAAGCGTAGATCCAGTGTACCCTTGATGTAGTGAAGAATACGCTTGACCAAGTGTAGATGCAGCTCACGGGGAGCATGCATATAAAGGCAGGCTGCTGCACAACATAGGCGATGTCGGGCCGAGTGAGTGTGAGATACTGTAGTGCACCAGCATAACTCCGATAGGTAGTGGCATCATCAAGCAGAGCACCATCAGTGGCTGAGAGTTTGACCTTGACATCAACAGGAGTAGGCGATGGATGACAGTCTGCCATGCCCGCTCGCTGAAGGAGATCCAGGGTGTACTGTCGCTGAGAGAGAACCAGTCCAGTAGCGCCCCGAGTAACCGAGATGCCGAGGAAAAATGAGAGGTCTCCAAGATCTGTCATGGCAAACTCCGAGTGTAGCTGCTGCGTTAGGTGCTGAAGGAGTGCGGATGTAGAGGCGGTGATCACAATATCATCAACGTACAGAAGGATGTACGTGAGCTGATCTCCATGGCGGTAGATGAAGAGAGAAACGTCCGATTTGGGCCTTAGCGAAACCGAGGCGATGGCGAGAAGCGAACCACGGTACCATGCAGGCGCTGTTTGAGCCCGTAGAGCGACTTGTGAAGGCGGCACACATAGTCGGGGCGACTGCGTCAACAAAACCAGGCGGCTGCTGGCAATAAACCTCCTCGTCAAGATTGCCGTTGAGGAAGGCATTCTTGACGTCAAGCTGATGGATCGGCCACGCACGGGAGACCGCAATGGTGAGGACGATGCGGTTGGTGGCCGGTTTGACAACCGGGCTGAACGTCTCGTCGAAGTCGATGCCCGGCTGTTGGGAGTAGCCACGGACCACCCACCGAGCCTTATACCGAGCCAGCCGCCCATCCGAGTGGAATTTATGCTTGAAGATCCATTTCCCTGAAACAACATGAGCACGAGGTGGGCGTGGAACGAGTGACCACGTCCGGTTAGTGACAAGCGCCTCGAACTCGTCATGCATGGCACGACGCCAGTGTGGGTCGTTTAGAGCACCCCGGTATGTTTTGGGAAGTGGAGAGACGGAGGAGCCGGTAACCAGGAGGTTCATGCGATCGATGGGCTGGAAGAGACCGCGCTTGGCGCGAGTCGGCATCGTATGGGTGTTGGTAGGGGAGGGTGGACGGTGTACAACGCAGCAGGGGGAGGGCGTGGCGGAGGAGACCGGGGAGAGGAGTCGCTCGGCGGGTCAGCTATAGCAGGAGAGGGAGGAGGCGGGCTCGACGGCTCAGCGGGGCTGGGTGGCGGGCTCGGTGACCCAGCGGGGCTGGGTGTGCGGGCGGGCGAGCGGGGAGAGGGTTGGGGGGGAGTGTTGGGTAACGCAGTAATTTCAAAAAATTTCCTACGCACACGCAAGATCATGGTGATGCATAGCAACGAGAGGGGAGAGTGTTGTCTACGTACCCTCGTAGACCGAAGCAGAAGCATTGACGCAACGTAGAGGAAGTAGTCGTACGTCTTCCCGGTTCAACCGATCCAAGCACCGTTACTCCGGCACCTCCGAGTTCTTGACACACGTACAACTCGATGACGCACCCCCGATCTCCGATCCAGCAGAGGCGCAGGGGGGAGTTTCGTTAGCATGACGGCGTGGTGACGATCTTGATGTTCTCCTGTCGCAGGGCTTCGCCTAAGCACCGCTACAATATGACCGAGGTGTAATATCGTGGAGGGGGGCACCGCACACGGCTAAGGAACGATCTCAATGATCAACTTGTGTGTCTAGGGTGCCCCCTACCCCCGTATATAAAGGAGGGAGGGAGGAGGTGGCCGGCCCAAGGGGGGGCGCGCCATAGGGAGGGGGAAACCTACTCCAAGTAGGTTTCCCCTCCTATTTCCTAATCCAAGTTGGAGGGGGAAGGAAGGAGTAGTAGTAGTAGGAAGGAAGAGGGGGAAGGAGAAAAGGAAAGGGGGGGCCGGCCCCCTCCCAATTCGGATTGGGCTTGGGGGGGCGCGCCCCCCTCCCTTGCTCCTTCTCCCTTCCTTCCAATAGGGCCCAATAAGGCCCATATACTTACCGGGGGTTTCCGGTAACCTCCCGGAGCTCCGGTATATTCCCAAACTCTCCCGGAACCTTTCCGGTGTCCAAATTGAAGGAAATATGCCCTAGAGGCAATAATAAAGTTATTATTTATTTCCTTATTTCATGATAAATGTCTATTATTCATGCTAGAATTGTATTAACCGGAAACATAATACATGTGTGAATATATAGACAAACAGAGTGTCACTAGTATGCCTCTACTTGACTAGCTTGTTAATCAAAGATGGTTATGTTTCCTAACCATGAACAAAGAGTTGTTATTTGATTAACGGGATCACATCATTAGTTGAATGATCTGATTGACATGACCCATTCCGTTAGCTTAGCACCCGATCGTTTAGTATGTTGCTATTGCTTTCTTCATGACTTATACATGTTCCTATGACTATGAGATTATGCAACTCCGTTTGCGGAGGAACACTTTGGGTACTACCAAGCGTCACAACGAATCGGGTGATTATAAAGGAGTACTACAGGTGTCTCCAAAGGCAGATGTTGGGTTGGCGTATTTGAGATTAGGATTTGTCACTCCGATTGTCGGAGAGGTATCTCTGGGCCCTCTCGGTAATGCACATCACTTAAGCCTTGCAAGCATTACAACTAATGAGTTAGTTGCGAGATGATGTATTACGGAACGAGTAAAGAGACTTGCGTAGCGAGATTGAACTAGGTATTGGATACCGACGATCGAATCTCGGGCAAGTAACATACCGATGACAAAGGGAACAACGTATGTTGTTATGCGGTCGACCGATAAAGATCTTCGTAGAATATGTAGGAACCAATATGGGCATCCAGGTCCCGCTATTGGTTATTGACCGAGACGTGTCTCGGTCATGTCTACATTGTTCTCGAACCATAGGGTCCGCACGCTTAAGGTTTCGATGACATTTATATTATGAGTTTATGAGTTTTGATGTACGAAGGAGTTGAGTCCCGGATGAGATCGGGGACATGACGAGGAGTCTCGAAATGGTCGAGACGTAAAGATCGATATATTGGACGACTATATTCGAGTTCGGAAAGGTTCGAGTCATTCGGTAATTATCGAGTACCGGAGAGTTACGGGAATTCGCCGGGAGAAGTATTGGGCCTTATGGGCCATACGGGAAAGAGAGAGGGCTGCCCTAGGCAGGCCGCGCGCCCTGCCCTAGTCCGAATTGGGCTAAGGGAGGGCCGCAACCCTCCTTCCTTTCCTTCTCTCTTCCCTTCCTAGTCTCCTACTCCTAATACATGGAAGGATCCCTAGTTGGACTAGGAAAGGGAATCCTACTCCCGGTGGGAGTAGGACTCCCTATGGCGCCTCCTCCTAGGCCGGCCTCCTCCTCCCTCCCTCCTTTATATACGGGAGGCGGGGGCACCCCATGGACACACAAGTTGATCTACGGATCGTTCCTTAGCGTGTGCGGTGCCCCCTCCACCATATTCCACCTCGGTCATATCGTCGCAAGCTTAAGCGAAGCCTGCGCAGTAGAACATCAAGATCGTCACCAAGCCGTCGTCTTGTGGAACTCTCCTCGACACTCGGCTGGATCGGAGTTCGAGGGCGTCATCGAGCTGTCGTGTGTCAAGAACTCGGGGGCGCCGGAGTAACGGCGCCGGGATCGGTCGGATCGCGAGGAGAACGTACGACAACTTCCTCTACGTTGTGATCGCTTCCGCTTCGGTCTACGAGGGTACGTAGACAAGACTCTCCCCTCTCGTTGCTATGCATCACCATGATCTTGCGTGTGCGTAGGAAAATTTTGAAGTTACTACGTTCCCCAACAGTGGCATCCGAGCCCAGGTTTTTATGGTTTGATGTTTTGCACGAGTAGAACACAAGTGAGTTGTGGGCGATACAAGTCATACTACCTACCAGCATGTCATACTTTGGTTTAGCGGTATTGTGAGATGAAGCGGCCCGGACCGACATTACGCCAGACGCTTCGCGAGACTGGTTTCACCGCCACGAGCACTCGTTGCTTAAAGGTGACTGGTGGGTGTCTGTCTCTCTCACTTTAGTTGAACCGAGTGTGGCTCGCCCGGTCCTTGAGAAGGTTAAGCGGAGTCTATTTGTGAAATATCGTTGTGGTTTTGATGCGTAGGTGAGACTGGTTCTTGCTTAAGCCCGTAGCAGCCACGTAAAATTTGCAACAACAAAGTAGAGGACGTCTAACTTGTTTTTGCAGGGCATGTTGTGATGTGATATGGTCAAGGCGTGATGCTATATTTTATTGTATGAGATGATCATGTTTTGTAACGAAGTTATCGGCAATCTGGCTGGAGCCATATGGTTGTCGCTTTATTGTATGCAATGCAATCGCCCTGTAATGCTTTACTTTATCACTAAGCGGTAGCGATAGTCGTAGAAGCATTAGATTGGTGAGACGACAACGATGCTACGATGGAGATCAAGGTGTCGCGCCGGTGATGATGGTGATCATGGTGGTGCTGCGGAGATGAAGATCACGAAGCACAAGATGATGATGACCATATCATATCACTTATATTGATTTGCATGTGATGTTTATCCTTTATGCATCTTATCTTGCTTTGATTGACGGTAGCATTATAAGATGATCTCTCACTAAATTATCAAGAAGTGTTCTCCCCGAGTATGCACCGTTGCCAAAGTTCGTCGTGCCCAAACACCACGTGATGATCGGGTGTGATAAGCTCTACGTCCATCTACAACGGGTGCAAGCCAGTTTTTGCACATGCAGAATACTCGGGTTATACTTGACGAGCCTAGCATATGCAGATATGGCCTCGGAACACGTTGACCGAAAGGTCGAGCGTGAATCATATAGTAGATATGATCAACATAAGATGTTCACCATTGAAAACTACTCCATCTCACGTGATGATCGGTTATGGTTTAGTTGATTTGGATCACGTGATCACTTAGATGACTAGAGAGATGTCTGTCTAAGTGGGAGTTCTTAAGTAATATGATTAATTGAACTTAAATTTATCATGAACTTAGTCCTGGTAGTATTTTGCAAATTATGTTGTAAGATCAATAGCTCATGAAGTTGCTTTCATATGTTTGTTTTGATATGTACCTAGAGAAACTGTGTTGAAAGATGTTAGTAGCAATGATGCGGATAGGATCCGTGATCCGAGGTTTATCCTCATTGCTGCTTGTGAAGAATTATGTCCTTGATGCACCGCTAGGTGACAAACCTATTGCAGGAGCAGATGCGATGTTATGAGCGTTTGGCTAGCTCAATATGATGACTACTTGATAGTTTTGTGCACCATGCTTTATGGCTTAGAATCGGGACTTCAAAGATGTTTTGAACATCATGGACCATATGAGATGTTCCAGAATTGAAGTTAATATTTCAAGCAAATACCGAGTTGAGAGATATGAAGTCTCCAACAAGTTCTATAGCTAAAAGATGGAGGAGAATCGCTCAACTAGTGAGCATGTACTCAGATTATCAGGTACTACAATCGCTTGAATCAAGTGGGAGTTAATCTTCCGGATAAGATAGTGATTGATGAATTCTCTAGTCACCATCACTAAGTTAGTAGAACTTCGTGATGAACTATAGTATGCAAGGGATGATGAAAATGATTCCCGAGTTTTTCATGATGATGAAATCGATGAAGGTAGAAATCAAGAAAGAGCATCAAGTGTTGATGGTTGACAAGATCACTAGTTTCAAGAAAAGGGCAAAGGGAAAGAAAGGGGAACTTCAAGTAGATTGACAAGCAAGTTGTCACTCCCACGAAGAAACCCAAAGCTGAACCAAAGCTGAAAAGCGCGAGTGCTTACATCGCAAAGAAAATGGTCCTTTGAAGCGGAACTGCCCTAAATGTTTGGTGGATAAGAAGGATGGCAAAGTGAAAAAGGGTATATTTGATATACAGGTGTTTTATGTGTGCTTTACTAGTGTTTATAGCAACCCCTCGGTATTTGGTACTGGTTCAGTTGCTAAGAGTAGTAACTCGAAATGGGAGTTGCAGAATAAACAGAAACTAGTTAAGGGTGAAGTGACGATGTGTGTTGAAAGTAGTTTCAAGATTGATATGATCATCATCGCACACTCCCTATACTTTCGGGATTAGTGTTGAACCTAAATAAATGTTATTTGGTGTTTCGTTGAGCATGAATATGATTTGATCGTGTTTATTGCAATACGGTTATTCATTTAAGTAAGAGAATAAACTGTTGTTCATTTACATGAATAAAACCTTATATGGTTACACACCCAATGAAAATGGTTCATTGGATCTCGATCGTAGTGATACACATATTCATAATATTGAAACCAAAAATACAAAGTTAATAATGATAGTGCAACTTATTTGTGGCTTGCCGTTTAGGTCATATTGGTGTAAAGCGCATGAAGAAACTCCATGCTGATGGGATTTTGGAATCACTTGATTATGAATCACTTGATGCTTGCGAACCGTGCCTTTTGGGCAAGATGACTAAAACTCCGTTCTCGGAACAATGGAACAAGCTACCGACTTATTGGAAATAATACATACCGATGTATGCGATCCAATGAGTGTTGATGCTCGTGGCAAGTATCGTTATTTTTCGACCTTCACAAGATGATTTGAGCAGATATGGGTATATCTACTTGATGAAACATAAGTTTGAAATAGTTGAAAGGTTCAAAGAATTTCAGAGTGAAGTGGAAAATCATCGTAACAAGAAAATAAAGTTTCGTGATCGATCATGGAGCGAATATTTGAGTTCTGAGTTTGGTCTTCAATTAAAACAATGTGGAATAGTTTCACAGCTCACGCCACCGAACACCACAATGTTATGGTGTGTCCAAACATCGTAACCGCACTTTATTGGATATAGTGCAATCTATGATGTTTCTTACCGATTTACCAATATCGTTTTGGGATCATGCATTAGAGACAGCTGCATTCACGTTAAATAGGGCACCATCTAAATCCATTGAGGCGACACTATATGAACTGTGGTTTAGCAAGAAACCAAAGTTGTCGTTTCTTAATGTTTGGGGCTGCGATGCTTATGTGAAAAAGTTTCATCTGATAAGCTCGAACCCAAATCGAGAATGCGTCTTCATAGAATACCCAAAGGAAATTGTTGGGTACACCTTCTATCACAGATCCGAAGGCAAGATATTCGTTGCTTAAGATGGATCCTTTCTAGAGAAGGAGTTTCTCTCGAAAGAAGTGAGTGGGAGGAAAGTAGAACTTGATAAGGTAATTGTACCTTCTCCTTATTGGAAAGTAGTTCATCACGAAATCTGTTCTGTGACTACTACACCAATTAGTGAGGAAGCTAATGATGATGATCATGTAACTTCACATCAAGTTACTACCGAATCTCGTAGGTAAACAGAGTGAGATCCGCACTGAGTGGTACGGTAATCCTGTTCGGAAATCATGTAACTAGACCATGATGAACCTACGAACTATGAGGAAGCGATGATGAGCCCAGATTCATGAAATGGCTTGAGGCCATGAAATCTGAGATGAGATCCATGTATGAGAACAAAGTATGGACTTTGGTGGAGTTGCCGATGATCGGCAAGCCATATTGTATAAATGGACCTTCAAGAGGAAGGCGGACGTTAATAGTAGTGTTACTATCTACAAAGCTCGACTTGTGCAAAAAGGTTTTGACAAGTTCAAAGTGTTGACTACAATGAGATTTTCTCAAGCAGTAGCGATGCTTAAGTCTGTCCAAATCATGTTAGCAATTGCCACAATTTATGAAATTTGGCAAATGGATGTAAAACTGCATTCTGAATGGGTTTACGGAGGAAGAGTTGTATGTGATGCAACGAGAAGGTTTTATCGATCCAAAGGAGCTAACAAAGTGTGCAAGCTCCAGCGATCCATCTATGGACTGGTGCAAGCATCTCGGAGTTGGAATATACGCTTTGATAAGTTGATCAAAGCATATAGTTTATCTGAGACTTGCGGTGAAGCACAGATTTACAAGAAAGTGAGTGGGAGCACTACAAAGCATTTCGATAAGTATATGTGAATGACATATTGTTGATCGGAAATAATGTAGAATTATTCGCAAAGCATAAAGGAGTGTTTAAAAGGAGTTTTTCAAAGAAAGACCTCGGTGAAGCTACTTGCATATTGAGCATTAAGATCTATAGAGATAGATCAAGGCGCTTGATAAGTTTTTTCAATGAGTACATACCTTGACAAGATTTTGAAGTAGTTCAAAATGGAACAGTCAAAGAAAGAGTTCTTGCTGTGTTACAAGGTGTGAAATTGAGTAAGACTCAAAACCCGACCACGGCAGAAGATAGAGAGAGAATGAAAGTCATTCCCTATGCCTTGGCCATAGGTTCTATAAAGTATGCCATCTTGTGTACCAGATCTATTGTATACCCTACTTTGAGTTTGGCAAGGAGTACAATAATGATCTAGGAGTAGATCACTAGACAATGGTCAAAATTATCCTTAGTGGAATAAGGATATGTTTCTCGATTATGGAAGTGACAAAAGTTAAATAAGTAAAGGGTTACGTCGATGCAAGTTTTGACACCGATCTGGATGACTCTAAGTCTCGATCTAGATACATATTGAAAGTGGGAGCAATTAGCTAGAGTAGCTCCGTGCAGAGCATTGTAGACATAGAATATTTGCAAAATACATACGGCTCTGAATGTGACAGATCCGTTGACTAAACTTCTCTCACGAGCAAAACATGATCATACCTTTGTACTCTTTGGGTGTTAATCACATAGCGATGTGAACTAGATTATTGACTCTAGTAAACCCTTTGGGTGTTGGTCACATGACGATGTGGACTATGGGTGTTAATCATATGAGATATGATTATTGGTGTTCAATCACATGGCGATGTGAACTAGATTATTGACTCTAGTGCAAGTGGGAGACTGAAGGAAATATGCCTAGAGGCAATAATAAAGTTATTATTTATTTCCTTATTTCATGATAAATGTCTATTATTCATGCTAGAATTGTATTAACGGAAACATAATACATGTGTGAATATATAGACAAACAGTGTCACTAGTATGCCTCTACTTGACTAGCTTGTTAATCAAAGATGGTTATGTTTCCTAACCATGAACAAAGAGTTGTTATTTGATTAACGGGATCACATCATTAGTTGAATGATCTGATTGACATGACCCATTCCGTTAGCTTAGCACCCGATCGTTTAGTATGTTGCTATTGCTTTCTTCATGACTTATACATGTTCCTATGACTATGAGATTATGCAACTCCGTTTGCGGAGGAACACTTTGGGTACTACCAAAGCGTCTGGCGTAATCGGGTGATTATAAAGGAGTACTACAGGTGTCTCCAAAGGCAGATGTTGGGTTGGCGTATTCGAGATTAGGATTTGTCACTCCGATTGTCGGAGAGGTATCTCTGGGCCCTCTCGGTAATGCACATCACTTAAGCCTTGCAAGCATTACAACTAATGAGTTAGTTGCGAGATGATGTATTACGGAACGAGTAAAGAGACTTGCGTAGCGAGATTGAACTAGGTATTGGATACCGACGATCGAATCTCGGGCAAGTAACATACCGATGACAAAGGAACAACGTATGTTGTTATGCGGTCGACCGATAAAGATCTTCGTAGAATATGTAGGAACCAATATGGGCATCCAGGTCCGCTATTGGTTATTGACCGGAGGCGTGTCTCGGTCATGTCTACATTGTTCTCGAACCGTAGGGTCCGCACGCTTAAGGTTTCGATGACATTTATATTATGAGTTTATGAGTTTTGATGTACCGAAGGAGTTCGGAGTCCCGGATGAGATCGGGGACATGACGAGGAGTCTCGAAATGGTCGAGACGTAAAGATCGATATATTGGACGACTATATTCGGAGTTCGGAAAGGTTCGAGTCATTCGGTAATTATCGAGTACCGGAGAGTTACGGAATTCGCCGGGAGAAGTATTGGGCCTTATGGGCCATACGGGAAAGAGAGAGGGCTGCCCTAGGCAGGCGCGCGCCCCCTTGCCCTAGTCCGGTGGGCTAAGGGAGGGCAACCCTCCTTCCTTCCTTCTCTCTTCCCTTCCTAGTCTCCTACTCCTAATACATGGAAGGATCCTAGTTGGACTAGGAAGGGGAATCCTACTCGGTGGGAGTAGGACTCCCTATGGCGCGCCTCCTCCTAGGCGGCCTCCTCCTCCCTCCCTCCTTTATATCACGGGGCAGGGGCACCCCATGGACACACAAGTTGATCTACGGATCGTTCCTTAGCCGTGTGCGGTGCCCCTCCACCATATTCCACCTCGGTCATATCGTCAAGCTTAAGCGAAGCCTGCAGAGTAGAACATCAAGATCGTCACCAAGCCGTCGTCTTGTGGAACTCTCCTCGACACTCGGCTGGATCGGAGTTCGAGGGGCGTCATCGAGCTGTCGTGTGTCAAGAACTCGGGGCGCCGGATGCTTGGCGCGGGATCGGTCGGATCGCGAGGAGAACGTCGACAACTTCCTCTACGTTGTGATCGCTTCGCCCGGTCTCACGAGTGCGTAGACAAGACTCTCCCCTCTCGTTGCTATGCATCACCATGATCTTGCGTGTGCGTAGGAAAATTTTGAAGTTACTACGTTCCCCAACACAAATATATCTGTCCAATATATCAATCTTTATGTCTCGACCATTTCGAGACTCCTCGTCATGTCCGTGATCACATCCGGGACTCCGAACAAACTTCGGTACATCAAAATACATAAACTCATAATATAATTGTCATCGAAACCTTAAGCGTGCGGACCCTACGGTTCGAGAACGATGTAGACATGGTGAGACACGTCTCGGTCAATAACCAATAAGCGGGACCTGGATGCCCATATTGGTTCCTACATATTCTCGAAGATCTTTATCGGTCAAACCGCACAACAACATCGTTGTTCCTTTGTCATCGGTATGTTACTTACCGAGATTTGATCATCGGTATCCAATACCTAGTTCAATCTCGTTACCGGTAAGTCTCTTTACTCGTTCCGTAATACGTCATCTCATAACTAACTCATTAGTTACATGCTTGCAAGGCTTAGGTGATGAGCATTACCGAGAGGGCCTAGAGATACCTCTCCGACAATCGGAGTGACAAATTCTAATCTCGAATTATGCCAACTCAACATGTTGAAGGAAATATGCCCTAGAGGCAATAATAAAGTTATTATTTATTTCCTTATTTCATGATAAATGTTTATCATTCATGCTAGAATTGTATTAACCGGAAACATGATACATGTGTGAATGCATAGACAAACAATATGTCACTAGTATGCCTCTACTAGACTAGCTTGTTAATCAAAGATGGTTATGTTTCCTAACCATAAACAAAGAGTTGTTATTTGATTAACAAGGTCACATCATTAGTAGAATGATCTGATTGACATGACCCATTCCATTAGCTTAGCACACGATCGTTTAGTATGTTGCTACTGCTTTTATCCATGACTTATACATGTTCCTGTAACTATGAGATTATGCAACTCCGTTTACGGAGGAACACTTTGGTGCTACCAAGCGTCACAACGTAATCGGGTGATTATAAAGGAGTACTACAGGTGTCACCAAAGGCAGATGTTGGGTTGGCGTATTTGAGATTAGGTTTTGTCACTCCGATTGTCGGAGAGGTATCTCTGGGCCCTCTCGGTATATACATCATCTTTGAAGCCTTGCAAGCATTACAACTAATGAGTTAGCTGTGAGATGATGTATTACGGAACGAGTAAAGAGACTTGCTTGTAACGAGATTGAACTAGGTATTGGATACCGACGATCGAATCTCGGGCAAGTAACATACCGATGACAAAGGGAACAACGATGTTGTTATGCGGTCTGACCGATAAAGATCTTCGTAGAATATGTAGGAGCCAATATGGGCATCCAGGTCCCGCTATTGGTTATTGACCGGAGACGTGTCTCGGTCATGTCTACATTGTTCTCGAACCGTAGGGTCCGCACGCTTAAGGTTTCGATGACGGTTATATTATGAGTTTATGTATTTTGATGTACCGAAGGAGTTCGGAGTCCCGGATGTGATCACAGACATGACGAGGAGTCTCGAAATGGTCGAGACATAAAGATTGATATATTGGAAGCCTATATTTGGAGTTCGGAATGGTTCCGGGTGAAATCGGGATTTTACCGGAACACCGGGGGGTTACCGGAACCCTCCCGGGGGTTATTGGGCCTTAGTGTGCCATGAGGGAGAATAGGAAGGGCCGGCCAGGGCAGGCCGCGCGCCCCCTCCCCCCCTAGTCCGAATAGGACAAGGAGAAGGGGGCGGCGCCCCCCTTCCCTCTTCTCCTCCCCCAATCCTACTCCAACTAGGAAAGGGGGGGAGTCCTACTCCCGGTGGGAGTAGGACTCCTCCGGCGCGCCTCCCTTGGGCCGGCCGCACCTCCCCCCTTGCTCCTTTATATATGGGGGCAGGGGGGCACCCTACAACACACAAGTTGATCTACGGATCGTTCCTTAGCCGTGTGCGGTGCCCCCCTCCACCATATTCCACCTCGGTCATATCGTCGCAAAGCTTAGGCGAAGCCCTGCGCCGGTAGAACATCAAGATCGTCACCACGCCGTCGTGCTGACGAAACTCTCCCTCTCCGAAGCTCTACTGGATTGGAGCCCGAGGAGCGTCATCGAGCTGTACGTGTGTCAAGAACTCTGGGCGCCGGAGTAACGGCGCCGGGATCGGTCGGATCGCGAGGAGAACGTCGACTACTTCCTCTACGTTGTGATCGCTTCGCTTCAGGTCTCACGAGTGCGAGACAACACTCTCCCCTCTCGTTGCTATACATCACCATGATCTTGCGTGTGCGTGGGAATTTTTTGAAATTACTCGTTCCCCAATGATGGCATCCGAGCCTAGGTTTTATGGTTTGATGTTTTGCACGAGTAGAACACAAGCGAGTTGTGGGCGATACAAGTCATACTACCTACCAGCATGTCATACTTTGGTTCAGCGGTATTGTGAGATGAAGCGGCCCAGACCGACATTACGCGTACGCTTACGCGAGACTGGTTTCACCGCCACGAGCACTCGTTGCTTAAAGGTGACTGGTGGGTGTCTGTCTCTCTCACTTTAGTTGAACCGAGTGTGGCTACGCCCGGTCCTTGAGAAGGTTAAAACGGAGTCTATTTGACGAAGTATCGTTGTGGTTTTGATGCGTAGGTGAGATTGGTTCTTGCTTAAGCCCGTAGCAGCCACGTAAAATTTGCAACAACAAAGTAGAGGACGTCTAACTTGTTTTTGCAGGGCATGTTGTGATGTGATATGGTCAAGACGTGATGCTATATTTTATTGTATGAGATGATCATGTTTTGTAACCGAAGTTATCGGCAACTGGCAGGAGCCATATGGTTGTCGCTTTATTGTATGAAATGCAATGGCCATGTAATGCGTTACTTTATCACTAAGCGGTAGCGATAGTCGTAGAAGCATAAGATTGGCGAGACGACAACGATGCTATGATGGAGATCAAGGTGTCGCGCCGGTGACGATGGTGATCATGATGGTGCTGCGGAGATGGAGATCACGAAGCACAAGACGATGATGACCATATCATATCACTTATATTGATTTGCATGTGATGTTTATCTTTTATGCATCTTATCTTGCTTTGATTGACGGATTAAGCGAACACTGGCAAAGGACGAGGTGACGATGCGCGTGGGAAATGGTTCCAAAGTCGATGTGATCGCGGTCGGCACGCTACCTCTACATCTACCTTCGGGATTAGTTTTAGACCTAAATAATTGTTATTTGGTGCCTGCGTTGAGCATGAACATTGTATCTGGATCTTGTTTGATGCGAGACGGTTATTCGTTTAAATCAGAGAATAATGGTTGTTCTATTTATATGAGTAATATCTTTTATGGTCATGCACCCTTGAAGAGTGGTCTATTTTTGATGAATCTCGATAGTAGTGATACACATATTCATAATGTTGAAACCAAAAGATGCAGAGTTGATAATGATAGTGCAACTTATTTGTGGCACTGCCGTTTAGGTCATATCGGTGTAAAGCGCATGAAGAAACTCCATACTGATGGACTTTTGGAGTCACTTGATTATGAATCACTTGGCACTTGCGAACCGTGCCTCATGGGCAAGATGACTAAAACACCGTTCTCCGGTACTATGGAGAGAGCAACAGATTTGTTGGAAATCATACATACAGATGTATGTGGTCCAATGAATGTTGAGGCTCGTGGCGGATATCGTTATTTTCTCACCTTCAAAGATGATTTAAGAAGATATGGGTATATCTACTTAATGAAACATAAGTCTGAAACATTTGAAAAGTTCAAATAATTTCAGAGTGAAGTTGAAAATCATCGTAATAAGAAAATTAAATTTCTACGATCTGATCGTGGAGGTGAATATTTGAGTTACGAGTTTGGTCTACATTTGAAACAATGCGGAATAGTTTCGCAACTCACGCCACCCGGAACACCACAGCGTAATGGTGTGTCGAGCGTCGTGTCGTACTTTACTTGATATGGTGCGATCTATGATGTCTCTTACTGATTTACCGCTATCGTTTTGGGGTTATGCTCTAGAGGCAGGCGCATTCACTTTGAATAGAACACCGTCAAAATCCGTTGAGGCGACACCTTATGAACTATGGTTTAGCAAGAAACCAAAGTTGTCGTTTCTTAAAGTTTGGGGATGCGATGCTTATGTGAAAAAGCTTCAACCTGATAAGCTCGAACCCAAATCGGAGAAATGTGTCTTCATAGGATACCCAAAGGAGACAGTTGGGTACACCTTCTATCACAGATCCGAAGGCAAGACATTTGTTGCTAAGAATGGATCCTTTCTAGAGAAGGAGTTTCTCTCGAAAGAAGTGAGTGGGAGGAAAGTAGAACTTGATGAGGTAATTGTACCTTCTCCTTTACTTGAAAGTAGTTTGTCGCAGAAACCGGTTTCTGAGACATCTACACCAAGTAGTGAGGAAGTTGATGATATTGATCATGAAACTTCAGATCAAGTTGCTCTGTAACCTCGTAGATCAACGAGTAAGATCCGCACTGAGTGGTACGGTAATCCTGTTCGGAAATCATGCTACTAGATCATGATGAACCTACGAACTATGAAGAAGCGATGGTGAGCCCAGATTCCATAAAATGGCTTGAGGCCATGAAATCTGAGATGGGATCCATGTATGAAAACAAAGTATGGACTTTGGTTGACTTGCCCGAGGGTAGGCAAGCAATAGAAAACAAGTGGATCTTCAAGAAGAAGACTGACGCTGACGGTAATATTATTGTCTACAAAGCTCGACTTGTCGCAAAGGGTTTTCGACAAGTTCAAGGGATTGACTACGATGAGACCTTCTCACCCGTAGCGATGCTTAAGTCTGTCCGAATCATGTTAGCAATTGCCGCATTTTATGATTATGAAATTTGGCAAATGGATGTAAAGACTGCATTCCTGAATGGATTTCTGGAAGAAGAGTTGTATATGATGCAACCAGAAGGTTTTATCGATCCAAAGGGTGCTAACAAAGTATGCAAGCTCCAGCGATCCATCTATGGACTAGTGCATGAAGGAAATATTCCCTAGAGGCAATAATAAAGTTATTATTTATTTCCTTATTTCATGATAAATGTTTATCATTCATGCTAGAATTGTATTAACCGGAAACATGATACATGTGTGAATGCATAGACAAACAAGATGTCACTAGTATGCCTCTACTAGACTAGCTTGTTAATCAAAGATGGTTATGTTTCCTGACCATGAACAAAGAGTTGTTATTTGATTAACAAGGTCACATCATTAGTAGAATGATCGATTGACATGACCCATTCCCTTAGCTTAGCACACGATCGTTTAGTATGTTGCTCTTGCTTTTATCCATGACTTATACATGTTCCTGTAACTATGAGATTATGCAACTCCGTTTACGGAGGAACACTTTGGTGCTACCAAGCGTCACAACGTAATCGGGTGATTATAAAGGAGTACTACAGGTGTCTCCAAAGGCAGATGTTGGGTTGGCGTATTTGAGATTAGGTTTTGTCACTCCGATTGTCGGAGAGGTATCTCTGGGCCCTCTCGGTAATGCACATCATGAAGCCTTGCAAGCACTACAACTAATGAGTTAGTTGTGAGATGATGTATTACGTAACGAGTAAAGAGACTTGCGGTAGCGAGATTGAACTAGGTATTGGATACCGACGATCGAATCTCGGGCAAGTAACATACCGATGACAAAGGGAACAACGTATGTTGTTATGCGGATCGACCGATAAAGATCTTCGTAGAATATGTAGGAACCAATATGGGCATCCAGGTCCGCTATTGGTTATTGACCGTGAATAGTTCTAGGTCATGTCTACATTGTTCTCGAACCATAGGGTCCATGCGCTTAAGGTTTCGATGATGTTATTATGAGTTTATGTATTTTGATGTACCGAAGAAGTTGAGTCCCGGATGTGATCACGGACATGACGAGGAGTCTCGGAATGGTCGAGACATAAAGATTGATATATTGGAAGCCTATGTTTGGAGTTCGGAATGGTTCCGATGAAAACGGAAATTCTCGGAAACCGGAGGTTACCGGAACCCCCGGAGGTAAATGGGCCTCGGTGGGCCTCGAGGGAGAAGAGGAGGGCCGGCCAGAGGTGGTCGCGCGCCTCTCCCCCAGTCCGAATAGGACAAGGAGGGGCGCCTCTCCTCTTCCCCTCCCCAAACCTAATCCAACTAGGAAGGGGGAGTCCTACTCCCGGTAGGAGTAGGACTCCTCCCGGCGCGCCCTAGCTAGGCCGGCCGGCCTCCCCCCTCCCTCCTTTATATACGGGGGCAGGGGGGCACCTTGGAACACACAAGTTTGATCTTTAGATCGTTCCTTAGCCGTGTCTGGTGCCCCTCCACCATATTCCACCTCGGTTATACTGTCGCGAAGCTTAAGCGAAAGCCTGCGCGGTGAAACATCAAGATCGTCACCACGCCGTCGTCTTGTGGAACTCTCCCTCGACACTCGGCTGGATCGAGTCGAGGGGCGTCATCGAGCTGTACGTGTGTCAAGAACTCGGGGGCGTCGGATGTGGCGCCGGGATCGGTCGGATCGCGAGGAGAACGTCGACTACTTCCTCTACGTTGTGATCGCTTCGCCGGGTCTACAAGGGTATGTAGACAACACTCTCCCTCTCGTTGCTATACATCACCATGATCTTGCGTGTGCGTAGGAAATTTTTGAAATTACTCGTTCCCCAACAGTGGCATCCGAGCCTAGGTTTTTCTATGGTTTGATGTTTTGCACGAGTAGAACACAAGTGAGTTGTGGGCGATACAAGTCATACTTCCTACCAGCATGTCATACTTTGGTTCAGCGGTATTGTGAGATGAAGCGGCCCGGACCGACATTACGCCAGACGCTTACGCGAGACTGGTTTCACCGCCACGAGCACTCGTTGCTTAAAGGTGACTGGTGGGTGCTGTCTCTCTCACTTTAGTTGAACCGAGTGTGACTACGCCCGGTCCTTGAAGAAGGTTAAACGGAGTCTATTTGTGAAATATCGTTGTGGTTTTGATGCGTAGGTGAGGCTGGATCTTGCTTAAGCCCGTAGCAGCCACGTAAAATTTGCAACAACAAAGTAGAGGGCGTCTAACTTGTTTTTGCGGGGCATGTTGTGATGTGATATGGTCAAGGCGTGATGCTATATTTTATTGTATGAGATGATCATGTTTTGTAACCGAAGTTATCGGCAATGGCAGGAGCCATATGGTTGTCGCTTTATTGTATGCAATGCAATCGCATACTGTAATGCTTTACTTTATCACTAAGCGGTAGAGATAGTCGTAGAAGCATAAGTTTGGCGAGGCGACAACGATGCTACGATGGAGATCAAGGTGTCGCGCCGGTGGCGATGGTGATCATGGAGGTGCTGCAAGATGGGGATCGTGAAGCACAAGATGATGATGACCATATCATATCACTTATATTGATTTGCATGTGATGTTTATCCTTTTATGCATCTTATCTTGCTTTGATTGGCGGTAGCATTATAAGATGATCTCTCACTAAATTATCAAGAAGTGTTCTCCCGAGTATGCACCGTTGCCAAAGTTAAATCGTGCCCGGACACCACGTGATGATCGGGTGTGATAAGCTCTCGTCCATCTACAGCGGGTGCAAGCCAGTTTTGCACCGCAGAATACTCGGGTTATACTTGACGAGCCTAGCATATGCAGATATGGCCTCGGAACACGGAGACCGAAAGGTCGGCGTGAATCATATAGTAGATATGATCAACATAAGATGTTCACCATTGAAAACTACTCCATTTCACGTGATGATCGGTTATGGTTTAGTTGATTTGGATCACGTGATCACTTAGATGACTAGAGGATGTTTTTCTAAGTGGGAGTTCTTAAGCAATATGATTAATTGAACTTAAATTTATCATGAACTTAGTACTGATAGTATCTTGCTTGTTTATGTTTGATTGTAGATAGATGGCTCGTCTTTGTTGTTCCGTTGAATTTTAATGCGTTCCTGAGAAAGCAAAGTTGAAAGATGATGGTAGCAATTACGGACTGGGTCCGAATTTGAGGATCATCCTCATTGCTGCACGAGAAGAGTTACGTCTGGATGCACCGCTAGGTGCAGTGCCTCTTCGCTGATGCTGGCGGCGGCGTTAAGAGCGTCTGGCGAGCAAAGCTGATGACTACTCTATAGTTCGAGTGTGCCATACTTTACGGCTTAGAACCGGGACTTCAACGACGTTTTGAGCGTCATGGAGCATATGAGATGTTCCAGAGTTGAAGTTGATATTCAACAGAATGCCCGGATTGAGAGATATGAAGTCTCCAATAAGTTCTATAGCTGCAAGATGGAGGAGAATAGTTACATTAGTGAGCACATACTCGAGAATGTGCGGGTACTACAATCACTTGACACAATTGGGAGTTAATCTTCCGGATGATTGTGTCATTGATGTAATTCTTCAATCACCGCCACCAAGCTACAAAGGCTTCGTGATGAACTATAATATGCAAGGGTTAGTAAAGACTATGCTCGAGCTCTTCGCAATGCTAAAGGCTGCGGAGGTAGAAATCAAGAAGGAGCATCAAGTGTTGATGGTCAATAAGACCACTAGTTTCAAGAAGAAAGGCAAAGGGAAGAAGAAGGAACTTCAAGAAGAACAGCAAGCAAGTTCTTTGCTCGGGAGAAGAAACCTAAGTCTGGCCCTAAACACTGGCTGAGTGCTTCTCCGCAAGCGACTGGTCCTTTGGAAGCGGAACTGCCCCAAGTATTTGGCGGATAAGAAGGATGGCAAGGTGAACAAAGGTATATGTGATATACATGTTATTGATGTGTACCTTACTAGAGCTCGCATAGCACTGGTATTTGATCTTGGTTACATTGCTAATATTTGCAACTCGAAGCAGGGACTACGGATTAGCGAACTCGGCAAAGGGCGAGGTGACAATGCGGCGTGGGAAATGGTTCCAAAGTCGATGTGATCGCGGTCGGCACGCTACCTCTACATCTACCTTGGGATTAGTTTTAGACCTAAATAATTGTTATTTGGTGCTGCGTTGAGCATGAACATTATATCTGGATCTTGTTTGATGCGAGCGGTTATTCATTTAAATCAGAGAATAATGGTTGTTCTATTTATATGAGTAATATCTTTTATGGTCATGCACCCTTGAGGAGTGGTCTATTTTGATGAATCTCGATAGTAGTGATACACATATTCATAATGTTGAAACCAAAAGATGCAGAGTTGATAATGATAGTGCAACTTATTTGTGGCACTTGCCGTTTAGGTCATATCGGTGTAAAGTGCATGAAGAAACTCCATCTTGATGGACTTTTGGAGTCACTTGATTATGAATCACTTGGCACTTGCGAACCGTGCCTTATGGGCAAGATGACTAGAACCCGTTCTCGGTACTATGGAGAGAGCAACAGATTTGTTGGAAATCATACATCTTGATGTATGTGGTCCGATGAATGTTGAGGCTCGTGGCGGATATCGTTATTTTCTCACCTTCACAGATGACTTAAGCGAGATATGGGTATATCTACTTAATGAAACATAAGTCTGAAACGTTTGAAAAGTTCAAAGAATTTCAGAGTGAAGTTGAAAATCATCGTAACAAGAAAATTAAATTTCTACGATCGATCGTGGAGGTGAATATTTGAGTTCTGAGTTTGGTCTACATTTGAAACAATGCGGAATAGTTTAGCAACTCACGCCACCGGAACACCACAGCGTAATGGTGTGTCGAGCGTCGTGTCGTACTTTACTAGATATGGTGCGATCTATGATGTCTCTTCTGATTTACCGCTATCGTTTTGGGGTTATGCTCTAGAGGCGGCCGCATTCACCTGAATAGAACACCGTCGAAATCCGTTGAGGCGACACCTTATGAACTATGGTTTAGCAAGAAACCAAAGTTGTCGTTTCTTAAAGTTTGGGGATGCGATGCTTATGTGAAAAAGCTTCAACTGATAAGCTCGAACCCAAATCGGAGAAATGTGTCTTCATAGGATACCCAAAAGAGACAGTTGGGTACACCTTCTATCACAGATCCGAAGGCAAGACATTCGTTGCTAAGAATGGATCCTTTCTAGAGAAGGAGTTTCTCTCGAAAGAAGTGAGTGGGAGGAAAGTAGAACTTGATGAGGTAATAGTACCTTCTCCCTTACTTGAAATCGGGTGTGATAAGCTCTCGTCCATCTACGCGGGTGCAAGCAGTTTTTGCACATGCGAGAATACTCGGGTTATACTTGGCGAGCCTAGCATATGCAGATATGGCCTCGGAACACGTTGACCGAAAGTCGGCGTGAATCATATAGTAGATATGATCAACATAAGATGTTCACCATTGAAAACTACTCCATCTCACGTGATGATCGGTTATGGTTTAGTTGATTTGGATCACGTGATCACTTAGATGACTAGAGAGATGTGCATCTAAGTGGGAGTTCTTAAATAATATGATTAATTGAACTTAAATTTATCATGAACTTAGTCTGGTAGTATTTTGCAAATTATGTTGTAAGATCAATAGCTTCATGTTGCTTTCATATGTTTGTTTTGATATGTACCTAGAAAAGCGTGTTGAAAGATGTTAGTAGCAATGATGCGGATAGGATCCGTGATCGAGGTTTATCCTCATTGCTGCAGAAGAATTATGTCCTGATGCACGCTAGGTGACAAACCTATTAGGAAGCGGATCACGGATGTTATGAGCGTTTGGCTAGCTCAATATGATGACTACTTGATAGTTTGTACCATGCTTTATGGCTTAGAATCGGGACTTCAAAGATGTTTTGAACATCATGGACCATATGAGATGTTCCGAATTGAAGTTAATATTTCAAGCAAATACCGAGTTGAGAGATATGAAGTCTCCAACAAGTTCTATAGCTAAAGATGGAGGAGAATCGCTCAACTAGTGAGCATGCTCAGATTATGCAGGTACTACAATCGCTTGAATCAAGTGGGAGTTAATCTTCCGGATAAGATAGTGATTGACGAATTCTCTAGTATCACTAAGTTAGTAGAACCGTGATGAACTATATATGCAAGGATGATGAAAATGATTCGAGTTTTTCATGATGATGAAATCGATGAAGAAGAAATCAAGAAGGAGCATCAAGTGTTGATGGTTGACAAGATCACTAGTTTCAAGAAAGAAAGGAAGAAGAACTTCAAGTAGATTGACAAGCAAGTTGTCACTCACGAAAGAAAAAGCTGAACAAAGCTGGCCGAAATTACCTACTTGCAAAGAAAATGGTCCTTTGAGCGGAACTGCCCTAAATGTTTGGTGGATAAGAAGGATGGCAAAGTGAAAAAGGGTATATTTGATATACAGGTGTTTATGTGTGCTTTACTAGTGTTTATAGCAACCTCGGTATTTGTACTGGTTAGGTTGCTAGGTAGTAACTTCGAAATGGGAGTTAGAATAGCGAAACTAGTTAAGGGTGAAGTGCGATGTGTGTGGTAGTTTCAAGATTGATATGATCATTACTCCTATACTTTAGGATTAGTGTTGAACCTAAATAAATGTTATTTGGTGTTTACGTTGAGCATGAATATGATTTGATCGTGTTTATTGCACCGGTTATTCATTTAAGTAAGAATAAACTTGTTACTATTTACATGAATAAAACCTTATATGGTTACACACCAATGAAAATGGTTCATTGGATCTCGATCGTAGTGATACACATATTCATAATGAAACCAAAAATACAAAGTTAATAATGATAGTGCAACTTATTTGTGCTTCTTGCCGTTTAGAGTCATATTGGTGTAAAGCGCATGAAGAAACTCCATCTTGATGGGATTTTGGAATCACTTGATTATGAATCACTTGATGCTTGCGAACCGTGCCTTTTGGGCAAGATGACTAAAACTCCGTTCTCGGACAATGGAACAAGCTCTGACTTATTGGAAATAATACATCGATGTATGCGATCCAATGAGTGTTGACTCGTGGCAAATATCGTTATTTTCGACCTTCACAAGATGATTTGAGCGAATATGGGTATATCTACTTGATGAAACATAAGTTTGAAATAGTTGAAAGGTTCAAAATTTGAGTGAAGTGGAAAATCATCGTAACAAGAAAATAAAGTTTACGTGATCGATCATGGAGCGAATATTTGAGTTCTGAGTTTGGTCTTCAATTAAAACAATGTGGAATAGTTTCACACTCCGCCACACGGAACACAATGTTATGGTGTGTCCAACGTAACCGCACTTTATGGATATAGTGCAATCTATGATGTTTCTTACCGATTTACCAATATCGTTTTGGGATCATGCATTAGAGAACATTCGTTAAATAGGGCACCATCTAAATCCATTGAGGCGACACTATGAGCGTGGTTTAGCAAGAAACCAAAGTTGTCGTTTCTTAATGTTTGGGGCTCGATGCTTATGTGAAAAAGTTTCATCTGATAAGCTCGAACCCAAATCGGAGAATGCGTCTTCATAGAATACCCAAAGGAAATTGTTGGGTACACCTATCCGCAGAGATCCGAAGGCAAGATATTAATTGCTAGATGGATCCTTTCTAGAGAAGGTTCTCTCGAAAGAAGTGAGTGGGAGGAAAGTAGAACTTGATAAGGTAATGTACCTTCTCCCTTATTGGAAAGTAGTTCATCACAGAAATCAGTTGTGACTACTACACCAATTAGTGAGGAAGCTAATGATGATGATCATGTAACTTCACATCAAGTTACTACGAATCTCGTAGGTAACGAGTGAGATCCGCGCAGGTGATGCGGTAATCCTGTTACGGAAATCATGTAACTAGACCATGATGAACCTCGAACTATGAGGAAGCGATGATGAGCCAGTTCATGAAAATGGCTTGAGGCCATGAAATCGAGATGAGATCCATGTATGAGAACAAAGTATGGACTTTGGTGGAGTTGCCCGATGATCGGCAAGCCATATTGTATAAATGGACCTTCAAGAGGAAGGCGGACGTTAATAGTAGTGTTACTATCTACAAAGCTCGACTTATGCAAAAGGTTTTGACAAGTTCAAGTGTTGACTACAATGAGATTTTCTCAAGTGATGCTTAAGTCTGTCCAAATCATGTTAGCAATTGCCACAATTTATGAAATTTGGCAAATGGATGTAAACTGCATTCTGAATGGGTTTACGGAGGAAGTTGTATGTGATGCAACGAGAAGGTTTTATCGATCCAAAGGGAGCTAACAAAGTGTGCAAGCTCCATGATCCATCTATGGTGGTGCAAGCATCTCGGAGTTGGAATATACGCTTTGATAAGTTGATCAAAGCATATAGTTTATCAGACTTGCGGTGAAGCTTTGTATTACAAGAAAGTGAGTGGGAGCTACAGCATTTACGATAAGTATATGTGAATGACATATTGTTGATCGGAAATAATGTAGAATTATTACGCAAAGCATAAAGGTGTTTAAAGGTTTTTCAAGAAAGACCTCGGTGAAGCTACTTGCATATTGAGCATTAAGATCTATAGAGATAGATCAAGGCGGCGATAAGTTTTTCAATGAGTACATACCTTGACAAGATTTTGAAGTAGTTCAAAATGGACGATCAAAAGAAAGAGTTCTTGTGTGTTACAAGGTGTGAAATTGAGTAAGACTCAAAACCCGACGGCGGAAGATAGAGAGAGAATGAAAGTCATTCCCTATGCCTTGGCCATAGGTTCTATAAAGTATGCCATCTGTGTGCGGATCTATTGTATACCCTACAGGTTTGGCAAGGGAGTACAATAATGATCTAGGAGTAGATCACTGAACAGCGGTCAAAATTATCCTTAGTGGAATAAGGATATGTTTCTCGATTATGGAAGTGACAAAAAGTTGGTAAGGGTTACGTCGATGCAAGTTTTGACAGATCTGGATGACTCTAAGTCTCGATCTAGATACATATTGAAAGTGGGAGCAATTAGCTAGAGTAGCTCCGTGCGAGCATTGTAGACATAGAATATTTGCAAAATACATACATTTCACAGATGTGGCAGATCCGTTGACTAAACTTCTCTCTGAGCAAAACATGATCATACCTTTGTACTCTTTGGGTGTTAATCACATAGCGATGTGAACTAGATTATTGACTCTAGTAAACCCTTTGGGTGTTGGTCACATGACGATGTGGACTATGGGTGTTAATCATATCTGAGATATGATTATTGGTGTTCAATCACATGGCGGTGAACTAGATTATTGACTCTAGTGCAAGTGGGGAGGCGAAATATGCCTAGAGGCAATAATAAAGTTATTATTTATTTCCTTATTTCATGATAAATGTCTATTATTCATGCTAGAATTGTATTAGGAAACATAATATGTGTGAATATATAGACAAACAGTGTCACTAGTATGCCTCTACTTGACTAGCTTGTTAATCAAAGATGGTTATGTTTCTAACCATGAACAAAGAGTTGTTATTTGATTAACAGGATCACATCATTAGTTGAATGATCGATTGACATGACCCATTCCGTTAGCAGCACCCGATCGTTTAGTATGTTGCTATTGCTTTCTTCATGACTTATACATGTTCCTATGACTATGAGATTTATAACTCCGTTTGCGGAGGAACACTTTGGGTACTAAGCGTCTAGCGTGGCTGGGTGATTATAAAGGTACTGGTGTCTCCAAAAGCGATGTTGGGTTGGCGTATTCGAGATTAGGATTTGTCACTCCGATTGTCGGAGGGTATCTCTGGGCCCTCTCGGTAATGCACATCACTTAAGCCTTGCAAGC
Organism: Aegilops speltoides; assembly: GCA_021437245.1. Lineage (NCBI taxonomy): Eukaryota > Viridiplantae > Streptophyta > Magnoliopsida > Poales > Poaceae > Aegilops > Aegilops speltoides. Next base: position 373,873 of record CM038146.1, on the reverse strand, counting down.
ATTACAACTAATGAGTTAGTTGTGAGATGATGTATTACGGGCGAGTAAAGAGACTTGCGATAGCAGATTGAACTAGGTATTGGATACGACGATCGAATCTCGGGCAAATAACATACAAATGACAAAGGAACAGTATGTTGTTATCTTGATCGACCGATAAAGATCTTCGTAGAATATGTAGGAACCAATATGGGCATCCAGGTCCGCTATTGGTTATTGACCGAGGCGTGTCTCGGTCATGTCTACATTGTTCTCGAACCGTAAGTCCCTTGCGCAAGGTTCGATGACATTTATATTATGAGTTTATGAGTTTTGATGTACGAAGGAGTTCAGTCGGATGAGATCGGGGACATGACGAGAATCTCGAAATGGTGAGGCATAAAGATCGATATATTGAAGACTATATTGGAGTTGGAAGGTTCGAGTCATTGAATGATATCAGATCTTAGGAGGTTCGGAATTCGCCGGGGAGTAATGGGCCTTATGGGCCATACAGGAAAGAGAGGGCTGCCCTAGGTGGGCGCGCCCCTTGCCTAGTCCGAATGGGCTAAGGGAGGCATGACCTCTTCCTTCCTTCTCTTCCTTCTAGTCTCTACTCCTAATGGAAGGATCCTAGTTGGACTAGGAAAGAATCCTACTCCGGGTGGGAGTAGGACTCCCCTATGGCGCCTCCTCCTAGGCCGCCTCCTCCTCCCTCCTCCTTTATATCACGAGGCAGGGGCACCCATGACACAAGTTGATCTGGATGGTTCCTTAGCGTGTGCGGTGCCCCCTCCACCATATTCCACCTCGGTCATATCGTCGCGAAGCTTGAAGCCACCCCTGATAGAACATCAAGATCGTCACAACCGTCGTCTTGTGGAACTCTCCTCGATTTCGGCTGGATCGGAGTTGAGGGGCGTCATCGAGCTGTCGTGTGTCAAGAACTTCGAGGCGCCGAATGCTTGGCGCGGGATCGTCGGATCGCGAGGAGAGCGTCTGACCTTCCTCGTTGTGATCGCTTCCGCTTGGTCTCAGTGCGTGAACAAGACTCTCCCCTCGTTGCTATGCATCACCATGATCTTGCGTGTGCGTGGGAAAATTTTGAAATTACTCGTTCCCCAACACAAATATATCTGTCCAATATATCAATCTTTATGTCTCGACCATTTGAGACTCCTCGTCATGTCGTGATCACATCAAGGGACTCGAGACAAACTTGGTACATCAAAATACATAAACTCATAATATATTGTCAGCCGAAACCTTAGCGTGCAGTTCCCTACGGTTCGAGCGATGTAGACATGGTGAGACACGTCTCTGGTCAATAACCAATAAGCGGGACCTGGATGCCCATATTGGTTCCTACATATCTCGAAGATCTTTATCGGTCAAACCGCCTGACAACATCGTTGTTCCCTTTGTCATCGGTATGTTACTTTAGAATTTGATCATCGGTATCAATACCTAGATTCAATCTGTTACGGTAAAGTCTCTTTACTCGTTAAGTAATCGTCATCTCTAACTAACTCATTAGTTACATGCTTGCAAGGCTTAGGTGATGAGCATACCGAGAGGCCTAGAGATACCTCAAGACGAAATCAGATGACAAATTCTAATCTCGAATTATGCCAACTCAACATGTTGAAGGAAATATGCCTAGAGGCAATAATAAAGTTATTATTTATTTCCTTATTTCATGATAAATGTTTATCATTCATGCTAGAATTGTATAGGAGCACATGATACATGTGTGAATGCATGAACAAATATGTCACTAGTATGCCTCTACTAGACTAGCTTGTTAATCAAAGATGGTTATGTTTCCTAACCATAAACAAAGAGTTGTTATTTGATTAACAAGGTCACATCATAGTAGAATGATCGATTGACATGACCCATTCCATTAGCTTGCACCACGATCGTTTAGTATGTTGCTCTTGCTTTTATCCATGACATACATGTTCATGTACTAGGATTATGCAACTCCGTTTACGGAGGAACACTTTGGGTGCTACCAAGCGTCACAGCGTGGCGGGTGATTATAAAGAAATTACGGGTGTCACCAAGCGGATGTTGGGTTGGCGTGTTCGATTAGGTTTTGTCACTCCATTGCCGGATATCTGGGCCCTCTCGGTGGCCACATCACTGAAGCCTTGCAAGCATTACAACAATAGTTGTGTGAGATGATGATTGGGCAGTAAAGACTTGCTTGATAGCAGATGAACTAGGTATTGGATACCGACGATGAATCTCGGCGAGTAACATACAAATGACAAGGAACAACGTATGTTGTTATCTGATGCGACCGATAAAGATCTTCGTAGAATATGTAGGAGCCAATATGGGCATCAGGTCCCTTATTAGTTATGACCGGAGGCGTGTCTCGGTCATGTCATTGTTCTCGAACCGTGGGAGTCCGCCCAGCTTAAGGTTTCGATGGCGGTTATATTATGAGTTTATGTATTTTGATGTGCGAAGGGTTGAGTCCGGATGATCACGGACATGGCGAGGAGTCTCGAAATGGTCGAGACATAAAGATTGATATATTGGAGCCTATATTTGATTCGAATGGTTAAATTTGAAATCGGGATTTCTTAGGAACACAGAAGATTACGGAACCCTCCGGGGTTATTGGGCCTTAGTGTGCCATGAGGGAGAATAGGAAGGGCCGGCCGAGGCAGGCGGCGCCCCTCCCCTAGTCCGAATAGGACAAGGGAGAGGCGGCCTTCTCTTCTCCTCCCCCGATCCTACTCCAACTAGGAAGGAGTCCTACTCGGTGGGAGTAGGACTCCTCAGCCTCCTTGGGCGGCCGCACCTCCCCCTTGCTCCTTTATATATGGGGGCAGGGGGCACCCTCTGACACACAAGTTGATCTCTACGGATGATTTCCTTAGCACGTGCATTTTACCACCATATTCCACCGGTCATATCGTGTCATAAGCTTGTGAAGCCTGCGCGATAGAACATCAAGATCGTCACCCACGCCCGTCGATGTGGCAAACTCCCCTCTCCAGCTCTCTTTAGTTGGGCCGAGGAGGCGTGTTTGTCACGTGTGTCGAGAACTTCAGGCGGGAGTAGCAGCAGGATCGGTCGGATCGCGAGGCCACATTACTTCCCTCGTTGTGGCAACCCCAGGTCCTGCAGTGCGTGGCAACACTCTCCCCTCTCGTTGCTATACATCACCATGATCTTGCGTGCGTAGAATTTTTTGAAATTACTCGTTCCCAATGATGGCATCGAGCCTGGTTTTATGGTTTGATGTTTTGCAGGTAGACCTAGCGGTTATGGCGATACAAGTCATACTACCTACCAGACATGTCATACTTTGGTTCGGTATTGTGAGATGAAGCGGCCCGGACCGACATGCAGCGTGCAGCTACGAGACTGGTTTCACCGCCCGAGCTTTCGTTGCTTAAAGGTGGTAGTGGGTGTCTGTCTCTCTCACTTTAGTTGAACCGGTGTGGCTCGCCGGTCCTTGAGAAGGTTAAAGCAGTCTATTTGGCCGATGTCGTTGTGGTTTTGATCGTGAGGTGAGATTGGTTCTTGCTTAAGCCCGTAGCAGCCACGTAAAATTTGCAACAACAAAGTGGGGACGTCTAACTTGTTTTGCGGGGCATGTTGTGATGTGATATGGTCGAGCGTGATGCTATATTTTATTGTATGAGATGATCATGTTTGTAACCGAAGTTATCGGCGTGGCGGGAGCCATATGGTTGTTAAGCTTTATTGTATAAATGCAATGGCATATGTCGTTACTTTATCACTAAGCGGTAGCGATAATCGTAAGCATAAGATTGGCGAGGCATTGCGATGCTATGATGGAGATCAAGGTGTCGGCGGTGACGATGGTGATCATGATGGTGCTTATAGATAGGTGGATCTTGAAGCACAGAGCGATAACCATATCATATCACTTATATTGATTTGCATGTGATGTTTATCTTTTATGCATCTTATCTTGCTTTGATTGGCGGATTAGCGAACAACGGCAAGGGCGGTGGCGATGCGGCGTGGGAAATGGTTCCAAAATCGATGTGATCATGATTGACGCGCTACCTCTACATCTACCCGGGATTAGTTTTGAACCTAAATAATTGTTATTTGGTGCTGCGTTGAGCATGAACATTGTCGGATCTTGTTTGATGCGAGAGCGGTTATTCGTTCATCGGAGAATAATGGTTGTTCTATTTATATGAGTAATATCTTTTATGGTCATGCACCCTTGAAAGTGGTCTATTTTGATGAATCTCGATAGTAGTGATACACATATTCATAATGTTGAAACCAAAAGATGCGAGTTGATAATGATAGTGCAACTTATTTGTGTACTTTGCCGTTTAGGTCATATCGGTGTAAAGCGCATGAAGAAACTCCATCTTGATGGACTTTTGGAGTCACTTGATTATGAATCTTGGCACTTCGAACCGTGCCTCATGGGCAAGATGACTAAAACACCGTTCTCGGTTACTATGGAAGACAACAGATTTGTTGGAAATCATACATACAGATGTATGGTCAATGAATGTTGAGGCTCCGTGGCGGATATCGTTATTTTCTCACCTTCAAGATGATTTAAGAAGATATGGGTATATCTACTTAATGAAACATAAGTCTGAAACATTTGAAAAGTTCAAATAATTTGGTGAAGTTGAAATCGTAATAAGAAAATTAAATTTCTGATCGATCGTTAGGTGAATATTTGAGTTCTGAGTTTGGTCACATTTGAAACAATGCGGAATAGTTTACAATCCATACCGGAACACCACAGCGTAATGGTGTGTCGAGCGTTAAATGTCGTGCTACTTGATATGAATGCGATCTGATGTCTCTTCTGATTACCGCTATCGTTTTGGGGTTATGCTCTGAGGCAGGCGCATTCACACTGAATAGAACACCGTCAAAATCCGTTGAGGCGACACCTTATGAACTATGGTTTAGCAAAAACCAAAGTTGTCGATTTCTTAAAGTTTGGGGATCGCGATGCTTATGTGAAAAAGCTTCCTTTGATAAGCTCGAACCCAAATCGAATGTGTCTTCATAGGATACCCAAGGAGGCAGTTAGGTACCTTCTATCACAGATCCGAAGGCAAGACATTTGTTGCTAAGAATGGATCCTTTCTAGAGGTTTCTCTCGAAAGAAGTGAGTGGGAGGAAAGTAGAACTTGATGAGGTAATTGTACCTTCTCCTTTACTTGAAAGTAGTTTATCATGAAACGGTTTACGAGACATCTACACCAAGTAGTGAGGAGTTGATGATATTGATCATGAAACTTCCAGATCAAGTTGCTACGAACCTCGTAGATCAGCGGTAAGATCCGCTTTTTGAGTGCGGTAATCCTGTTCGGAAATCATGCTACTAGATCATGATGAACCTACGAACTATGAAGAAGCGATGGTGAGCCCGATTCCGCAAAATGGCTTGAGGCCATGAAATGCGAGATGGGATCCATGTATGAAAACAAGTATGGACTTTGGTTGACTTGCCGGGGTAAATGACAATGAAAACAAGTGGATCTTCAAGAAGAAGCCCGGCGGTAATAATACATCTACAAAGCTCGACATGGCAAAGGGTTTCGACAAGTTCAAGGGATTGACTACGATGAGACCTTCTCACCCGTAGCGATGCTTAAGTCTGTCGAATCATGTTAGAATACCGCATTTTATGATTATGAAATTTGGCAAATGGATGTAAAGACTGCATTCTGAATGGATTTACGGAAGAAGAGTTGTATATGATGCAACGGAGAAGGTTTTATCGATCCAAAGGGTGCTAACAAAGTATGCAAGCTCAGCGATCCATCTATGGACTAGTGCATGAAGGAAATATTCCTAGAGCAATAATAAAGTTATTATTTATTTCCTTATTTCATGATAAATGTTTATCATTCATGCTAGAATTGTATTAGCAGGAAACATGATACATGTGTGAATGCATAGACAAACAAGATGTCACTAGTATGCCTCTACTAGACTAGCTTGTTAATCAAAGATGGTTATGTTTCTGACCATGAACAAAGAGTTGTTATTTGATTAACAAGGTCACATCATTAGAGAATGATCGATTGACATGACCCATTCCTTAGCTTAGCACGATCGTTTAGTATGTTGCTCTGCTTTTATCCATGACTTATACATGTTCCTGTAACTATGAGATTATGCAACTCCGTTTACGGAGGAACACTTTGGGTGCTACCAAGCGTCCTGGCGTAGCGGGTGATTATAAAGAAGTTTCTGGTGTCTCCAAAAGCGGATGTTGGGTTGGCGTATTCGAGATTAGGTTTGTCACTCCGATTGTCGGAGAGGTATCTGAGGCCCTCTCGGTAATGCATCACTTTGAAGCCTTGCAAGCACTACAACTAATGAGTTAGTTGTGAGATGATGTATTAAATGGCGAGTAAAGAGACTTGCGATAGCAGATTGAACTAGGTATTGGATACCTGACGATCGAATCTGGCGAGTAACTATCGATGACAAAGGGACAACGTATGTTGTTATGCGGATCCGACGATAAAGATCTTCGTAGAATATGTAAAGAACCAATATGGGCATCAGGTCCGCTATTGGTTATTGACGTGAATAGTTCTAGGTCATGTCTACATTGTTCTCGAACCATAAAGTCCATGCAACAAGTTTCGATGGCAGGTTATTATGAGTTTATGTATTTTGATGTAGAAGAAGTTGGAGTCCGGATGTGATCACGGACATGACGAGGAGTCGAATGGTCGAGACATAAAGATTGATATATTGGAAGCCTATGTTTGGAGTTGGAATGGTTAGAATGACGAAATTCTGGAAAACAGGAGGTTACGGAACCCCGGGAGGTAAATGGGCCTCGGTGGGCCTCGAGGGAAGAGGGCGGCGGGGTGGCCGTGGCCCTCTCCCCAGTCGAATAGGACAAGGAGGCGCCCCCCTCCTCTTCCCCCAAACCTAATCCAACTAGGAAGGGAAGTCCTACTCCCGGTAGAGAGACTCCTCCGGCAGCCTTAGCTAGGCGGCCTCCCCCTCCCTCCTTTATATCACGAGGCGGGGGCACCTTAGAACACCAAGTTTGATCTTTAGATCGTTCCTTAGCCGTGTCTGGTGCCTCCACCATATTCCACCTCGGTTATCTGCGTCATGGCTTAAGCGAAGCCTGCGCCGATGAAACATCAAGATCGTCCTGCGCCGTCGTCTTGTGGAACTCTCGACACTCGGCTGGATGGTCGAGGGGCGTCATCGAGCTATGGTGTCAAGAACTTCGGGGCGTCGAATGTGGCGCCGGGATCGGTCGGATCGCGAGAGCGTCGACTACTTCCTCTACGTTGTGATCGCTTCGCCCGGTCTGGGTATGTAGACAACACTCTCCCCTCTCGTTGCTATACATCACCATGATCTTGCGTGTGCGTGGAAATTTTGAAATTACTCGTTCCCCAGCGATGGCATCGAGCCTAGGTTTTCTATGGTTTGATGTTTTGCGAGTGCTCGTGGCGGTGAAACCAGTCTCGCAGAAGCGCACGCAGTAATGTCGGTCGGGCCGCTTCATCTCACAATACCGCTGAACCAAAGTATGACATGCTGGTAGGTAGTATGACTTGTATCGCCCACAACTCACTTGTGTTCTACTCTGCAAAACATCAAACCATAAAAACCTAGGCTCGGATGCCACTGTTGGGGAACGAGTAATTTCAAAAAATTTCCCACGCACACGCAAGATCATGGTGATGTATAGCAACGAGAGGGAGAGTGTTGTCTACGCACTCGAGACCTGAAGCGAAGCGATCACAACGTAGAGGAAGTAGTCGACGCTCTCCTCGCGATCCGACCGATCCCTGCGCCAGCATTCCGGCGCCTGAAGTTCTTGACACACGACAGCTCGATGACGCCTCGGCTCCAATCCAAAGAGAGCTTTGGAGAGGAGAGTTTCACAAGACGACGGTGTGGTGACGATCTTGATGTTCTATCTGCGCAGGCTTCGCCTAAGCTTTATGCACGATATGACCGAGGTGGAATATGGTGGAGGGGGCACCGACACGGCTAAGGAACGATCCAGATCAACTTGTGTGTTCTAGGGTGCCCCTGCCCCCGAGATATAAAGGAGCAAGGGGGAGGGCGGCCGCCCAAGGGAGGCGCTGCTGAGGAGTCCTACTCCCACCGAGTAGGACTCCCCTTCCTAGTTGGAGTAGGATTGGGGGAGGAGAAGAGGAAGGGGGGCGCCGCCTCCTTGTCCTATTCGGACTAGGGGAGGGGCACGCGCCTGCCCCGGCCGGCCCTTCCTCTTCTCCCTCATGGCCCACTAAGGCCCAATAACCCCGGAGGGTTCCGAATTCCCTCGTGTTCCTAAGAAATCCCGATTTCACCCGAACCATTCCAACTCCAAATATAGGCTTCCAATATATCAATCTTTATGTCTCGACCATTTCGAGACTCGTCATGTCCGTGATCACATCCGGACTCAACTCCTTCGTACATCAAAATACATAAACTCATAATATAACCGCCATCGAAACCTTAAAGCGGCGGACCCTACGGTTCGAGAACAATGTAGACATGACCGAGACACGCCTCCGGTCAATAACCAATAGCGGACCTCGATGCCCATATTGGTCCTACATATTCTACGAAGATCTTTATCGGTCGACCGCATAACAACATACGTTGTTCCCTTTGTCATCGGTATGTTACTTGCCCGAGATTCGATCGCCGGTATCCAATACCTAGTTCAATCTCGCTATCGCAAGTCTCTTTACTCGCTCGTAATACATCATCTCACAGCTAACTCATTAGTTGTAATGCTTGCAAGGCTTCGTGATGTGTATTACCGAGAGGGCCCAGAGATACCTCTCCGACAATCGGAGTGACAAAACCTAATCTCAAATACGCCAACCCAACATCCGCCTTTGGAGACACTGTAGTACTCTTTATAATCACCCAGATTACGCTAGACGCTTGGTAGCACCCAAAGTGTTCCTCCGTAAACGGAGTTGCATAATCTCATAGTTACAGTGAACATGTATAAGTCATGGATAAAAGCAGAGCAACATACTAAACGATCGTGGTGCTAAGCTAATGGAATGGGTCATGTCAATCAGATCATTCTACTAATGATGTGACCTTGTTAATCAAATAACAACTCTTTGTTTATGGTTAGAAAACATAACCATCTTTGATTAACAAGCTAGTCTAGTAGAGGCATACTAGTGACATATTGTTTGTCTATGCATTCACACATGTATCATGTTTCCGGTTAATACAATTCTAGCATGAATGATAAACATTTATCATGAAATAAGGAAATAAATAATAACTTTATTATTGCCTCTAGGGCATATTTCCTTCAACTATATGTTTGTCTATGTATTCACACATGTATCATGTTTCCGGTTAATACAATTCTAGCATGAATAATAAACATTTATCATGATATGAGGAAATAAATAATAACTTTATTATTGCCTCTAGGGCATATTTCCTTCAGGGAGATGGAGGGGCAGCATGCATAGCGGGTTGAACCGCAGGAGATGGGGGAGGTGTGGTGTCGGTGGCGGCGAGTTGGAGAAGAAAATCCAACGACGCAAGGCCGTTAGATGGGCGATCCGGAGAGGAGGAGAAGGGGATGGCGAAGTCGATGGACTGAGAGGGGCGTATGTTGATGAGATGGGTGGCGGTGGCCAAGGCTTCCACCCAGTAGGACGATGGCATCGAGGACTGAAACAGAAGTGTGCGGGCAACATCGTTGAGGGTGCGGATAGCACGTTCGGCCTTGCCGTTCTGGGGGGGAGGTATACGGGCATGAGAGCCGTAGATGAATGCCGTGGGAGGCAAGGAAGGTGGTGACCGTGGAGTTGAGAAACTCGGTGCCGTTGTCGGACTGCATTGCTACTAGTGGACGGGAGAATTGTGTGCGGGCGTAGGCGACAAAATTAATAAGTGTGGTGGCGGTGTCGGATTTGTTGCGAAGGGGAAATGACCAGATATAATGCGAGAAGTCGTCCACAATAACAAGATAATACTTAAAACCAGAGTTGCTCAAAACAGGAGATGTCCAAAGATCACAATGCACTAATTGAAACGGTTCGACAGAATGTGATGTAGACCGACTGAACGGCAAACGCACATGTTTGCCAAGTTGGCAGGCATGGCAAACGTGTGGTGCCGTTTTATTACAAGGGATAGACGACTGTTTATGAAGATGCGACATAGCGTCGCGACCTGGATGTCCTAGACGACGATGCCAAAGCTCGGTGGAGGTGGTGGCGATGAGTCCTCGGGCGTGATGGTTGATGACGGAGGAGGGAAACACGTAGAGATCTCCGTGGCTATTGCAGCGAAGGATCACGGCCTTGGTGCGAAGGTCCTTCATAGAGAAGCTGAAGGGGTCAAACTCAATGGAACATAAGTTGTCAATAGTAAAACGACGAACAGAAAGTAAGTTTTTAACAATGTGAGGTACAAGAAGAACATTGTGAAGGAGTAGTGTGCGAGCGGAAGTAGGAATAGAGGCGTCGCCGGTGTGAGACACTGGCAAGGTGGAGCCATTGCCAACGGTGACAGTGGAGGAGGGAGAGGAAAGAAGGAGATGGCGAAGCATACCGGGGTCGAAGGCCATGTGGGAAGTGGCTCCGGAGTCCATGACCCACTCACCGACGTTGGAGGCCGATGCTGAAGGTGTTGGGGAACGTAGTAATTTCAAAAAATTTCCTACGCACACGCAAGATCATGGTGATGTATAGCAACGAGAGGGGAGAGTGTTGTCTATATACCCTTGTAGACCCGAAGCGGAAGCGATCACAACATAGAGGAAGTAGTCGTACGTTCTCCTCGCAATCCGACCGATCCCGCGCGCCAGCATTCGACGCCCGAAGTTCTTGACACACGACAGCTCGATGACGCCCCTCAGATCCGATCCAGCCGAGTGTCGAGGGAGAGTTCCACAAGACGACGGCGCAGGACGATCTTGATGTTTCACGGCAAGCAGGCTTCGCTTAAGCTTCATGACCAGATAACCGAGGTGGAATATGGTGGAGGGGGGCACCGCACACGGCTAAGGAACGATCTAAAGATCAAACTTGTGTGTTCCAAGGTGCCCCCCTGCCCCCGTATATAAAGGAGGGAGGGGGGAGGCCGGCCGGCCTAGCTAGGGCGCGCCGGGAGGAGTCCTACTCCCACCGGGAGTAGGACTCCCTCTTCCTAGTTGGATTAGGTTTGGGGAGGGGAAGAGGAGAGGGCGCCGCCTCCTGTCCTATTCGGACTGGGGGGGAGAGGGCGCGCCACCTCCTGGCCGGCCCCTCCTCTTCTCCCTCGAGGCCCACCGAGGCCCATTTACCTCCGGGGTTCCGTAACCTCCTGTTTTCAGAATTTCGCTTTCTGTCCGAACCATTCCAACTCCAAACATAGGCTTCCAATATATCAATCTTTATGTCTCGACCATTCCGAGACTCCTCGCCATGTCCGTGATCACATCCGGACTCCAACTTCTTCGGTACATCAAAATACATAAACTCATAATAACCGCCATCGAAACCTTGCTGCATGGACCCTACGGTTCGAGAACAATGTAGACATGACCTAGAACTATTCACGGTCAATAACCAATAGCGGACCTGGATGCCCATATTGGTTCCTACATATTCTACGAAGATCTTTATCGGTCGACCGCATAACAACATACGTTGTTCCCTTTGTCATCGGTATGTTACTTGCCCGAGATTCGATCGTCGGTATCCAATACCTAGTTCAATCTCGCTACGCAAGTCTCTTTACTCGCTCCGAATACATCATCTCACAACTAACTCATTAGTTGTAGTGCTTGCAAGGCTTCATGATGTGCATTACCGAGAGGGCCAGAGATACCTCTCCGACAATCGGAGTGACAAAACCTAATCTCAAATACGCCAACCCAACATCGCCTTTGGAGACACCTGTAGTACTCCTTTATAATCACCCAGATTACGCCAGACGCTTTGGTAGCACCCAAAGTGTTCCTCCGTAAACGGAGTTGCATAATCTCATAGTTACAGAACATGTATAAGTCATGGATAAAAGCAGAGCAACATACTAAACGATCGTGGTGCTAAGCTAAGGAATGGGTCATGTCAATCGATCATTCTCGCTAATGATGTGACCTTGTTAATCAAATAACAACTCTTTGTTCATGGTCAGGAAACATAACCATCTTTGATTAACAAGCTAGTCTAGTAGAGGCATACTAGTGACATCTTGTTTGTCTATGCATTCACACATGTATCATGTTTCCTGTTAATACAATTCTAGCATGAATGATAAACATTTATCATGAAATAAGGAAATAAATAATAACTTTATTATTGCCTCTAGGGCATATTTCCTTCAGTCTCCCACTTGCACTAGAGTCAATAATCTAGATTACATAGTAATGATTCTAACACCCATGGAGTCTTGGTGCTGATCATGTTTTGCTCGTGGAAGAGGATTAGTCAACGGGTCTGCAACATTCAGATCCGTATGTATCTTGCAAATCTCTATGTCTCCCATTTGGACTAAGTCCCGGATGGAATTGAAGCGTCTCTTGATGTGCTTGGTCCTCTTGTGAAATCTGGATTCCTTTGCTAAGGCAATTGCTCCAGGATTGTCACGTAAGATTTTCATTGGACCCGATGCACTAGGTATGACACCTAGATCGGATATGAACTCCTTCATCCGCACTCCTTCATTAGCTGCTCAAGCTGCTATGTACTCCGCTTCACATGTAGATCCCGCCACGACGGTTTGTTTAGAACTGCACCAACCGACAGCTCCTCCGCTTAGTGTAAATACGATCCGTCTGCGATTTAGAATCGTCCGGATCGTTGTCAAAGCTTGCATCAACGTAACTGCCATTTATGAGCTCTTTGTCACCTCCATATACGAGAAACATATCCTTAGTCCTTTTCGTATTTCAGATGTTCTTGACCGCTGTCCAATTGATCCACTCGATTACTTTGGTACCTCCCGCTAGGCTTATAGCAAGGCACACATCGTGTCTGGTACACAAGATTGCATACATGATAGAGCCTATGGTCAAGCATAGGAACATCTTTCATTTTCTCTATCTCTTCGCAGTGGTCGGGCATTGAGTCTCGACTCAACTTCACACCTTGTAACACGTGCAAGAACCCTTTCTTTGCTTCGATCCATTTTGAACTTCTTCAAAATTTTGTCAAGGTATGTGCTTTGTGAAAGTCCAATTGCCGCCTTGATCTATCTCTATAGATCTTAATGCCTAATATGTAAGCAGCTTCACCGAGGTCTTTCATTGAAAAACTCTTGTTCAAGTATCCCTTTATGCTATCCAGAATTCTATATCATTTCCGATCAGCAATATGTCATCCACATATAATATCGTAAATGCTACCGAGCTCCCACTCACTTTCTTGTAAATACAAAGCTTCTCCAAAAGTCCAGACAAACCCAAATGCTTTGATCACACTATCAAAGCGCTTATTCCAACTCCGAGATGCTTGCACCAGTCCATAGATGGATCGCTGGAGCTTGCACACTTTGTTAGCTCCCTTGGATCGATAAAACCTTCTCGTTGCATCATATACAACTCTTCTTCCGTAAATCCATTCAGAATGCAGTCTTTACATCCATTTGCCAAATTTCATAATCATAAAATGCGGCAATTGCTAACATGATTCGGACGGACTTAAGCATCGCTACGGTGAGAAGGTCTCATCGTAGTCAATCCCTTGAACTTGCCGAAACCTTTATGCATAAGTCGAGCTTTATAGACAGAATATTACCGCCGCCGCCTTCTTCTTCTTGAAGATCCATTTGTTTTCTATTGCTTGTCGATTCTGGCAAGTCAACCAAAGTCCATACTTTGTTTTCATACATGGATCCCATCTCGCATTTCATGGCCTCAAGCCATTTTATGGAATCTGGCTCACCATCGCTTCTTCATAGTTCGTAGGTTCATCATGATCTAGTAGCATGATTTCCGTAACAGGATTACCGCATTCACTCGTGCGGATCTTACTCGTTGATCTACGAGGTTCTCAGAGTAACTTGATCTCAAGTTTCATGATCAACATCATCAACTTCCTCACTACTTGGTGTAGGTGTCTCGTAAACCGGTTTCGTGATTTAACTACTTTCAAGTAAGGGAGAAGGTGCTATTACCTCATCAAGTTCTACTTTCCTCCCACTCACTTCTTTCGAGAGAAACTCCTTCTAGAAAGGATCCATTCTTAGTAACGAATGTCTTGCCTTCGGATCTGTGATAGAAGGTGTACCCAACTGTCTCCTTTGGGTATCCTATGAAGACACATTCGATTTGGGTTCGAGCTTATCAAGTTGAAGCTTTTTCACATAAGCATCGCATCCCCAAACTTTAAGAAACGACAACTTTGGTTTCTTGCTAAACCATAGTTCATAAGGTGTCGCCTCAACGGATTTCGACGGTGTTCTATTCAAGGTGAATGCGGCCGCCTCTAGAGCATAACCCCAAAACGATAGCGGTAAATCAGAAGAGACATCATAGATCGCACCATATCTAGTAAAGTACGACACGACGCTCGACACACCATTACGCTGTGGTGTTCCGGTGGCGGAGTTGCTAAACTATTCCGCATTGTTTCAAATGTAGACCAAACTCAGAACTCAAATATTCACCTCCACGATCGATCGTAGAAATTTAATTTTCTTGTTACGATGATTTTCAACTTCACTCAAATTCTTTGAACTTTTCAAACGTTTCAGACTTATGTTTCATTAAGTAGATATACCCATATCCGCTTAAGTCATCCGTGAAGGTGAGAAAATAACGATATCCGCCACGAGCCTCAACATTCATCGGACCACATACATCAAGATGTATGATTTCCAACAAATCTGTTGCTCTCTCCATAGTACCGAGAACGGGTTCTAGTCATCTTGCCCATAAGGCACGGTTCGCAAGTGCCAAGTGATTCATAATCAAGTGACTCCAAAAGCCCATCAAGATGGAGTTTCTTCATGCGCTTTACAATCGATATGACCTAAACGGCAAGGCCACAAATAAGTTGCACTATCATTATCAACTCTGCATCTTTTGGTTTCAACATTATGAATATGTGTATCACTACTATCGAGATTCATCAAAATAGACCACCTCAAGGGTGCATGACCATAAAAGATATTACTCATATAAATAGAACAACCATTATTCTCTCGATAAATGAATAACCGCCTCGCATCAAACAAGATCCAGATATAATGTTCATGCTCAACGCAGCACCAAATAACAATTATTTAGGTCTAAAACTAATCCCGAAGGTAGATGTAGAGGTAGCGCGACCGCGATCACATCGACTTTGGAACCATTTCCCACGCCGATCGTCACCTCGCCCTTGCCGAGTTCGCTAATCCGTAGTCCCCTGCTTCGAGTTGCAAATATTAGCAATGTAACCAAGATCAAATACCCAGTGCTATCGCGAGCTCTAGTAAGGTACACATCAATAACATGTATATCACATATACCTTTGTTCACCTTGCCATCCTTCTTATCCGCCAAATACTTGGGGCAGTTCCGCTTCCAAAGGACTACCGCTTGCAAGAGAAGCACTCGGGCCAGGTTTAGGGCCGACTTGGGTTTTTCTCCCGAGCAGCAACTTGCTTGCTGTTCTTCTTGAAGTTCCTTTCTTCTTCCCTTTGCCTTTCTTCTTGAAACTAGTGGTCTTATTGACCATCAACACTTGATGCTCCTTCTGATTTCTACCTCCGCAGCCTTTAGCATTGCATGTAAGAGCTCTGCATAGTCTTTACTAACCCTTGCATATTATAGTTCATCACGAAGCCTTTGTAGCTTGGTGGCAGTGATTGAAGAATTCTGTCAATGACACAATCATCCGGAAGATTAACTCCCAATTGTGTCAAGTGATTGTAGTACCCGCACATTCCGAGTATGTGCTCACTAATGTAACTATTCTCCTCCATCTTGCAGCTATAGAACTTATTGAGACTTCATATCTCTCAATCCGGCATTCTGTTGAATATCAACTTCAACTCCTCGAACATCTCATATGCTCCATGACGCTCAAAACGCCGTTGAAGTCCCGGTTCTAAGCCGTAGCATGGCACATCGAACTATAGAGTAGTCATCACTTTGCTCGCCAGACGCTCATAACATCTCGCAGTTGCATTAGCAAAGAGTTCTGCACCTAGCGTGCATCCAGACGAACTCTTTCGCGGCAGCAATGAGGATAATCCTCGTTACGGACCCAATTCCGTAGTTGCTACCATCATCTTTCAACTTTGCTTTCTCAAGGAACGCATTAAAATTCAACGGAACAACAAAGACGAGCCATCTATCTACAATCAAACATAAACAAGCAAGATACTATCAGTACTAAGTTCATGATAAATTTAAGTTCAATTAATCATATTACTTAAGAACTCCCACTTAGAAAAACATCCTCCAGCTATCTAAGTGATCACGTGATCCAAATCAACTAAACCATAACCGATCATCACGTGAAATGGAGTAGTTTTCAATGGTGAACATCTTATGTTGATCATATCTACTATATGATTCACGCCGACCTTTCGGTCTCCGTGTTCCGAGGCCATATCTCGCATATGCTAGGCTCGCCAAGTATAACCCGAGTATTCTCGCGGTGCAAAACTGGCTTGCACCCGCTAGATGGACGAGAGCTTATCACACCCGATCATCACGTGGTGTCTGGGCACGATTTAACTTTGGCAACGGTGCATACCGGGAGAACACTTCTTGATTATTTAGTGAGAGATCATCTTATAATGCTACCGCCAATCAAAGCAAGATAAGATGCATAAAAGGATAAACATCACATGCAAATCAATATAAGTGATATGATATGGTCATCATCATCTTGTGCTTCACGATCCCCATCTTGCAGCACCTCCATGATCACCATCGCCACCGCGCGACACCTTGATCTCCATCGTAGCATCGTTGTCGCCTCGCCAAACTTATGCTTCTACGACTATCTCTACCGCTTAGTGATAAAGTAAAGCATTACAGTATGCATTGCATTGCATACAATAAAGCGACAACCATATGGCTCCCGCCATTGCCGATAACTTCGTTACAAAACATGATCATCTCATACAATAAAATATAGCATCACGCCTTGACCATATCACATCACAACATGCCCCGCAAAAACAAGTTAGACGCCCTCTACTTTGTTGTTGCAAATTTTACGTGGCTGCTACGGGCTTAAGCAAGATCCAGTCTCACCCACGCATCAAAACCACAACGATATTTCACAAATAGACTCCGCTTTAACCTTCTTCAAGGACCGGGCGAGTCACGCCGGTTCAACTAAAGTGAGAGAGACAGCACCCACCAGTCACCTTTAAGCAACGAGTGCTCGCAGCGGTGAAACCAGTCTCGTAAGCGCACGCAGTAATGTCGGTCCGGGCCGCTTCATCTCACAATACCGCTGAACCAAAGTATGACATGCTGGTAGGAAGTATGACTCAGACGCCCACAACTCACTTGTGTTCTACTCTGCAAAACATCAAACCATAGAAAAACCTAGGCTCGGATGCCACTGTGGGGAACGAGTAATTTCAAAAATTTCCTACGCACACGCAAGATCATGGTGATGTATAGCAACGAGAGGGGAGAGGTTGTCTATATACCCTTGTAGACCCAAGCGAAGCGATCACAACGTAGAGGAAGTAGTCGACGCTCTCCTCGCGATCCGACCGATCCCGGCGCCAGCATTCGACGCCCGAAGTTCTTGACACACGACAGCTCGATGACGCCCTCATCTCGATCCAGCCGAGTGTCGAGGAGAGTTCCATCAAGACGACGGCGCAGGACGATCTTGATGTTTCACCGGCGCAGGCTTCGCTTAAGCTTCGCGACGGTATAACCGAGGTGGAATATGGTGGAGGGGGCACCGACACGGCTAAGGAACGATCTAAAGATCAAACTTGTGTGTTCAAGGTGCCCCCTGCCCCCGTGATATAAAGGAGGGAGGGGGAGGCCGGCCGCCTAGCTAGGGCGGCCGAGGAGTCCTACTCCTACCGAGTAGGACTCCCCCTTCCTAGTTGGATTAGGTTTGGGGAGGGGAAGAGGAGAGGGCGCCGCCTCCTTGTCCTATTCGGACTGGGGGAGGGCGCGCCACCTCCCGGCCGCCCCTCCTCTTCTCCCTCGAGGCCCACCGAGGCCCATTTACCTCCCGGGGTTCCGTAACCTCCCGGTTTTCCCAGAATTGTTGTCTGGAACCATTCAACTCCAAATATAGGCTTCAATATATCATTTATGTCTCGACCATTTCGAGACTCCTCGTCATGTCCGTGATCATCCGGGACTGAACTTCTTGGTACATCAATACATAAACTCATCATAATTATCGGCAAGCGCGATTTACGGTTCGAGAACACGTAGACATGACCTAGAACTATTCACGGTCAATAACCATAGCGATGACCTGGATTTTGCCCATATCGTTTGCATCATCTTCACGTCGATGCTTCACTCGCAACCCATCTATCGTCACACCAACCCAACATCATTTACTGCCAGACGCTTGCAACTCAGTTACAACTGCATCTCGAATACACCAATACATACACCATGGACCCAACATCATGCAAGACACTGGTCATCTCATTCAATGATCATCAACAATTTGCATAATCAGGAAACATAAGTTGATTATGTCATATACAGTGACATTATTGACATCAATAATGTTCATCATCACTAACTTTGATTATCTTGTTTCTAATGATAACATTATCATGAATGAAATAAATATATTATTTCTAGGCATATTTCCTTCGTATGAAATATGCCCTAGAGGCAATAATAAATTTATTATTTATTTCTTATATCATGATAAATGTTTATTATTCATGCTAGAATTGTATTAACCGGAAACATAATACATGTGTGAATATATAGACAAATAGAGTGTCACTAGTATGCCTCTACTTGACTAGCTTGTTAATCAAAGATGGTTATGTTTCCTAACCATGGACAAAGAGTTGTTATTTGATTAACGGGATCACATCATTAGTTGAATGATCTGATTGACATGACCCATTCCGCTAGCTTAGCACCCGATCGCTTAGTATGTTGCTATTGCTTCCTTCATGACTTATACATGTTCCTATGACTATGAGATTATGCAACTCCTGCTTATCGGAGGAACACTTTGTGTGCTACCAAACGCCACAACGAATCGGGTGATTATAAAGGTGTTTCAGGTGTGTCTCCGAAGGTACATGTTGGGTTGGCATAATTCGAGATTAGATTTGTCATCCGATTGTCTGAGAGGTATCTCTCGGCTCTCTCGTAATACTCATCACCTAAGCCTTGCAAGCATGTAACTAATGAGTTAGTTATGAGATGACGACATGAACGAGTAAAGAGACTTGCCGGTAACGAGATTGAACTAGGTATTGATACCGATGATCAAATCTCGCAAGTAACATACCGATGACAAAGGAACAAAGTATGTTGTTATGCGGTTCGACCGATAAAGATCTTCGAGAATATGTAGGAACCAATATGGGCATCCAGGTCCCGCTATTGGCTAATGACCTAGAATGGTTTTAGGTCATGACTACATAGTTCTCTAACCCGTAGGGTCCGCACGCTTAAGGTTTCGGCGATGCTTATATTATGAGTTTATGAGTTTTGATGTACCAAAGGAGTTCGGAGTCCTGGATGAGATCGGGGACATGACGAGGAGTCTTGAAATGGTCGAGACGTAAAGATCGATATATTGGACGACTATATTCGGAGTTCGGAAAGGTTCCGAGTGATTCGGGTATTTTTCGGAGTACCGGAGAGTTACGGGAATTCGTCGGGGAGAAGTATTGGGCCTTATTGGGCCCTGCGGGAAAGTGAGAGGGACTGCCTAGGGCAGGCTGCGCGCCCCCCCAAGGCCTAGTCCGAATTGGACTAGGGGGAGGGGCCGCACCCCCTCCTTCCTTCCCTTCTCTCTTCCCCTTCCTTGTCTCCTACTCCTAATACATGGAAGGACTACTAGTTAGACTAGGAAAAGGGGGAATCCTACTCCCGGTGGGAGTAGGACTCCCCATGGCGCGCCCCTCCTAGGGCCGGCCTCCTCCTCCCTCCCTCCTTTATATACGGGGGCAGGGGGCACCCCATGAACACACAAGTTGATCTACGGATCGTTCCTTAGCCGTGTGCGGTGCCCCCCTCCACCATATTCCACCTCGGTTATATCGTCATGAGTTTAGGCGAAGCCTCGCGCCGGTAGAACATCAACATCGCCACCACGTCGTCAGGTTGACGGAACTCATCCCGACACTTTGCTGGATCGAGTCCGGGATCGTCATCGAGCTGAACGTGTGCTGAACTCGGAGGTGCCGACGTTCGTACTTGGATCGGTCGGATCGTGAAGACGTCTGACTACATCAACCGCGTTGTCATAACGCTTCGCTTACGATACCACAGTGCGTGGACGAACACTCTCCTCTCGTTGTTATATCATCACCATGGTCTTGCGTGTGCGTAGGAAATTTTTGAAATTACTACGTTCCCCAACAGATGCAGCGTTGTTCAAGGCGGCCATGAGCGCGCGCGTCCCACCGGGAGCCGGGTTGTAGCCGAGGACGGAGGGCGCAGTGCCAAGGCCCGCCGTGAAGAGGAGCCAGGAGGTGAAGGCTCGGGCGGGGCAGCACCGGGGGACGCGGGCCGAGCAGGCCGGCACCACCGGTCGGGCGTGGCGGGGGAGCGCCCTGGGGCTGCAGCTGCTGGCCCGTGTAAGGGTTGAAGCAGATCCACGGGCCTACCGCAGGTTGACCGCCTGCACCGACGCGGGAGCCGCCGGAGTTGCTGCCGCCGGAGCCGCCGCCTTGTCGCTTCTTGCGGCAGTTCCCGCCGTTGCGGTTGCCGCTGCCACCGGAGTTCCCGCCACCACCGGGGTTGCCGCCACCACGGTTGCCGTCGCCGCGGTTGGAGTTGGCGCTGCCAGGACCGGAGCCCTGGGAAGAGTGGCCACCGTACAGGGCGGTCTGGTTGGCCACGGCGGAGGTGTTGGCGAGCTGAGTCTCGCGAAGAACCAGCAGAGAGCGCGTTTGCCCGAACGTCGGGAGCGGGTTCTGCATGGTCACGATCGTGGTGATGTCGGCGAACCGCGGGTTGAGCCCGCGAAGGCAGTTGAGGTCGAGGGTTTGGTCCGTGACCGGGGTGCCGACGTCGGCGAGGGCGTCAGAGAGGGCCTTCAGGCGGTGGCAGTACATGGTGACCGAGAGATCGCCTTGGACGAGGCCGCGGAACTCGGCCTCAAGGTAGACCGCGCGCGTCATCCGGTTGTCCAGGAACAGGTTGGAGATGAGATTCCAAGCCTCGAGCGCCGTCTGATCTTCCGCCATGATCAGATCAAGGATCTCATCGGAGATGGACCCGTACAGCCAGGACCGGACGACGTAGTCCTCGCGGGTCGATCCGGCGTCTTGATCGCCTTGGGCGTGACGGTGGTGATGTGGGACAGCAAGTCGTACTTGCCGAGGAGGACGTGTATGAGCATCCGCCACTTGGCGAAGTTGGAGGTGTTGAGATCCAGCGTGACGGGGACATGGGTGCGCACACTGGCGAGTTGCACAGCCGGCGAGGCGGAGGCGGGCATGGTGGAGTTGATGAGGGCGCCGGCGGTGGTGGAGTTGGAGGCGGGTAGGGAGGGGAGGTGAGGGAGGAGGTGGTGGAGGCACCGGTGCCAGACATGGTGATGGGACGGCGATCGGGAGAGGGCTGGCGGCGGCGTGGTAGGGTTTAGGAGGAGGGGATTGAACTATCTGATACCAAGTGAACGAGATATGTTAGGCAATGCGCCACACGTGGGGCGGCCCTCGTGTTACGTATATATAGGAATACAAGAGAGTTACATGCCTTGGAGGCCAAGAGAGATCACAACCATGTCATACAAAATCAGGTAGGTTGCGATCTTCCTATACATAAGCGATACACGGAGATATACTCTAACACAAAGCAAGAGGAAGAAATGCCACGATCCACTAAAAATGCCATGATCTACATAATAAAAAATACCATCATATTGAAGTTGACCAGGGATTGGTCGTGGCAGATTTGCATGTTAACTTAAAAAATCCGTACATAATATTGCCACGCTCCACTAAGGCACCATCGACAGGAAAAAAAAGACAAAAAAAATGTATTTTAGTTGCTGTGGTTCTATAATTTGATCAACAAAAAAGATCAAAGCAAGGAAAAATGCCATGTTTTGAGAACACAGTATGGATTTTTGCCACCATATTCTTTAACAAAATGCCATGTCACTTTAAAAATAATTGCCACGGTTTTAGAAACGTCTTACATTATCAAGACTTCTCATGTATCAAATCATAGTCTACTACGATGAAACTACTACTGCTACGTTGTGCATATCGGTCACCACAGTCCACAACGATCAATGAAAAACACCACTGGCGGAGGACCCCAGTGGGCAAGGTGTGGCAGCTGCCACACCTTGATTTTGTCCAAAAAAAATTATATATATACGCTTCGTTCGCTAATGGCTGGGATTCTGGGAACGGACCCTTCTGGGAATCGCTAAGAAGAGATATTATTGAGAGAGAGGCCATTCATTTTATTGGGCCAGCAGCCTTAGCCAGCCTAGTATTTGGGCCTTCTAGCGATGCATCGCGCACGAACGACGCATCGAGCGATTCAAGCCTGGAGAGTAGCAGGCGGAGTGGTGGAGCGATTCGAGCCAGGCAAACAGCGACCGAGCGACCCAGCCACTCACGCAGACCGGCGTGGCAGCACAGCGCAGGGGCAGCCAGCTGCCTAGCTTCGCGTCCTTCTTGTCTCGGCCGGCAGAAGATGGAGAGCGAGAGCAAGGGGAACCGGCTAAAGGGGAGAGGTATATTTTCTGAATCTTATAGCATCTTTCGATACCTTGTAATCTGCAGCAATCAGTAGTTCCAATTCCGATGATTTATCTCTTCTATTGCAAATGGAAATCATTTTTTGTACTGCATGGGCTATAATTATTCAGATTAGATGCATGCATATTTTCTGAATTTTAAATCATTTTTGATAGAATTGTTTGACATCTTGGAAGCAATGCAATTTAGTGATAATTTAATGGCGTGAAATTGTGAATTGCAGGAGGATAAGGCACTGCCATTACCTGGGTCTTCTCGACGTCATTGAAAGCTTCATTATCGATATGTTTTAGGTTGTTTTTCTATTAAAACATGTCTACATTTTCATTGTATATGGTTATTCGTTTGTGGTGTGCATCAAAAAAATTCTTTGCTTAAGACTTCGCCATACCTTAAAAAAATTTTGTCCTCCGCCTCTGAAAAACACCAACATACCCTTTTTAGCGCAGTGTCCATTCCTCTCCCCAATCTAGCAATGCAAAATGGTCAGTAAAATCTAAAAAGGACTTATTCATCAGGCAGCAAAAAATCTGCTAAACCCAAGAGATTGAAACTTGCGTGGCCCATACAGGAAATTGTAGATCAACAAAACCATTCCCTAAAATTTGCCATGGCACTGAGATATATCACTATTTGTATTGCCATCGTCCAGGGGAAAAATGCCATTTCCTACAAACTAAATCGCTCCCAAAAATCAAATGAGCATGCTGACAAAAATCAGTACACTGAGCGCGTCATCGATGAGGACGAGCGCGACCGCCTCGTCCTCCTGCTCGAGCTCCCCGTTGAGAGCTTCCCAAAACAAATCACGACAAATCCCACATTGGAGAGGTGCCACCGTCGCCTCCCGCCACGCGCGTCGGCGTGAGCAACCCCGCCGCGTCCCCGACGAGTAGTTGTGTGGCCGTGTCCGCCTCCGGTTCGAGCTCCCAGCTGGAGCCATCCGTAGCGGCTAGCGGTAGAGCGCTACCACAACGACCTTCCACTGGAGCCGCGGTAACCGGTGAGGATATGTGAGGCAGTGTCCGCCTTCGGCTCCACCTCCCCACGGGAGCCACCCCGAGCAGCTGGTGGTGTCGCGTCACCGCGCACGAGCTAGCCCTACCACGGACGCCGGTGAGGAGGAAAGTGGAAGGAGACGGAATGAAATGGAGATATGGCTGCTTTGAGTGAGTTTAAACTGTAAGGTTGTGGGGGAGGAGGTTGATCGCGCGAGGAAACCTAGACATCGAACGATTGGTCTTGTCTGACATGTCCCTCTGGTCTGCTTCAAGATTCGCCTTTTCGATCTAGTGGCTGCTGGCGCGTTCGCTGGGAACTCACTCCCAGCGAACGTTCGCCAAGTAACATTTCTGGAGAAAAAAGACACGGATGACATACCGACGTAGAAGATAGAAGGAGATGGCAAACATGATGCTAACGATGAGAAGCATGTTGATGGAAATACCAGCATGCGTAGCCGAACCGACAGCGCCTGGCTAGTACATACATGAAAGTAGTTTTTTTAAAGAGTATATTAGTAGTTTTTGCATAAGCTGGGTTTTTGGAATTCTGTAAAACCTAGTTTTACATATCAACGATTTTGTTAGATAATCTAAATAGGATAATAGGTAGTTACACTAGAAATCACGTATTAGGAAAATGGATTCTTTATAATCTTGCTATCCAAACAACCCCTTATCTCCAATGCGGTGCCTTGTCCAGACACTTGTTGTCATCCAAGGGGTACCCCAAACGTCTGATGGCTAGTCTGCATGTTTGAATTTTACTATATTGAAAGCAAACTTGCTGGAGCTTTGCGGCGCTTCGGACACCATGCTAATGTTCGCTTGGCCCATTATCAGTTAGACCACGTGTCCTCATAGCATATCTGCTTTGTCCTCTAAGTCCGTCTAGCCCACACATGCAGATTTGATGCCTATTTGATGAACAGGGCTGGACGTCCGGTTCATGTATTCATGTCCACGGACGTACGTATCCGCAGAAGGATAGTGACTCCCATTTGAGAGACACCGTTGGAGATGTCCTTAGATGATTTTTCTTCTTCATTTTTTCTTCCTTGGATAGATCAGAGTTGGATGGATGAAGTGACGCCAAACTTCAGGCATTCTTTGTGATAATAGAGTTCCACAAAAGCTAAAAAACAAGTTCTATGGGACAACGATTCGGCTTGCGATGTTGTATAGCGTTGAATGTTGACCAACTAAAAGGTAACATGTTCAATAGGTAGGTGTCGCAGAGATGCACATGTTCTGATGGATATGTGGCCACTCAAGAAAGGATCGGGTCCAAAATGATGTATAAGTGATCGAGTTGGGGTGGCACCGATTGAGAGAAGCTTGTCCAACATCATATGAGATAGTTTGATCCTGTTCAGCATAGGTCTCCTGAATCTCTAGTGCATAGTGGACAATTAAGGCGTGTTGATAATATTAAGAGGGGTCGGGGTAAACCAAACTTGACATGGGAGGAGTCCGTAAACATGGACCTGAAGGACTGGAATATCACCAAAGATTTAGCCATGGACAGGGGTGTATGAAAGTTAGGTATCTACGTGCTAGAACCATGACTTGGTTTCAATATCTTATGGTTTCAGCTCTAGCCTACCCCAATTTATTTGATACTTAAAGGCCTTGTTGGTGTTGCCCTCCACAATTTCATTAATGTTATTCTACTTGCTCAAAGCACATGTATCTAGCTAAGGAATGGACCATAATCTCCCTTGATCAACAATCTCATCCTAATTTTCTACTCGATAAATAACATGTATACCTACAGAATATGGGCCCTAAAGATAAGTATGTCAAGATCCACGTGATAAGAAACAGGAATTGATCTCAGACAAATGTCTTGTACCTCCTATCTACCACGAATGGGAATCGCATTTGTAAGCAAAAACAGCTCCCAGAACGATCACAGATGTTGAATATAGCTTGCAAACTCAAAAGGATGGTCACAACTTTTAGAAACACAAATAAATGCTACCTCTCTGACAAATAAATGCTACTGTGTATGGCTAAACAGACTGAATCTTAGGCGCACGATAGAAGCTCAGATCAGAAACTCAAACACTTTATTTAAATGTGGAGCATGTCGATGTTTTCTTAACGGGACAAATTTCGACACGCCTCTCTCTATTGCTGATGACCAGGCAATTCCTCCCTCCCCTGTATGAATATGCAGAAGCTGTCAACACTCCTTCCAGGAGTGCATGCATCTTAGCTAGCACAAAACACTCTGGCTCCTCAATGGACTCTGCAACCAGTTACCATGCTGCCGATCAACTAACATTCTCATGAGCTTCAGGCCTACATATAAACTTGTCGGCTCAGAATCGATATGTACTACACTCGCAACTTTTGCTCACATCGTCGCAGGGCAATAGGGTTCAGGTGAATAATAAACGGATCCAGCAGCTCACGTGATCTGCAGTAAGTTTGAATACCTGGAAAAACAATGTATCTAGTGTTTATGCCGTGAATCATGCAACAGTGCATCTTCTTGAACGAAAACACATACTAGTAGAGGGATTTTTCACACCTAGGAAACTAGATCAAGGAAAACAAAAGGAGCAGTTCATACAGAACAGGAATTTGTCCAATGATGCTTTTAAGCGCCGAGAAGGCAATCATTTAATCATGGAGCCCAGGAAAGATTATTTAATTAGCAGAGGGCGCACACAGCATCTAATTACTATATACAACCATCACTTTGCTTTGACTGCCAAAGTTGTACATGGTTTGGCTGGTTTTACCATAGGACCAGCATGCCCATCAGTCAGAAGTTTTCAAGCAAAATTAACTAACTACTGTGGATTCTATCTGGAGTAGCAATGCAGAATATATATACAACAAAGCAGAGCAGGGGAACGCTAGCAAGTTACAAATTTCATGATAATCTCTAGAGTATGTAAGCCATCACAGAAAGCATGCATGTGGAGGTATGGCCAAGATAACATAACTAGAAGGAAGGATGTAAAAAGGAATACTTTGAACAAAAAATTAGAGAGCTGATGCAATGAAGGCCCTCTAGGCAGCAGCGTGTTCGGTTCTAGGCGGGAGCTGATGCGCCAGGTTGCAGGAGGCTGGAACGTGTGTGTTCAAGGCCATCACACGACATGCTCAAGGAGCGCTTCCCTCGGCCTCGCTCACACATCAAGTCGGAAAGATTCAGAGGTAACAACTTTCAGCTGTGATTCAAATCGAAAATTTGATACCACATTCAATACTTGATTGTTTAAATACATTGCATGCATGACAATTCAGAGTTCAAATTGTCTACATCCAAGCTAGATCAAAAGCGTGTGTTGAGGAGGAAGCACGGAACTCATCAACGTACGAACCGATTAAAGCGAACCGGATGCAGCATGTTGGTGCATTTAACTTGCTGTTTTTATCCAGGCGGTTGAGCTGACGAATACCTTGCATACAGTTCAAAAGGAGCTTCTCTGAATAAAACACACCCTGGCGTATCATGCTTGTTACTAGCAGAGGGCCTTCAGAAGCATGCAGAGCCCAAGCCGCCATGTTTCGTCCATCTCCATCTCCATCTCCTGGAAGAAGGAGAAAGCACTGGATCATAACATCTCATGGACCATCGATCTACAACATTCAGTAAACCAGTCAGTCGATATATCTCATGTTTAAGTAGCATAAAGCTTAGTTCAGGGACCAATCACTAGGCCGTGTTTTTTTTCTCCACAGAAGAGGAACTGCTCTCAGACAAATAATGAATATATCCTGTACCTCCTCTCTACCACATATGTAAATCGTATTTGCAGGTAAAAATCCCTCTTACAAACAATGCTACTGACTGTGGCTACACAGACAACGGCTTGGATCAGAAACTCAACATTACTACTACTACTCCCTCTCTCTACTCTTCCGTTAAATGTGTAGGTGTAGCACGTCGATGTTTTCTTCAGGGGCCAACTCCTATTATTGCTCATGTCCAGGCAATTCCTCCCTTCCCTGTATGTACATGCACAAGCTGTCAACACTAGTGCTCCTCACTGGACTCTGCAACCAGTTACCATGCTACTGATCAAAAAACTTTTTCATAAGCTTCAGGCTTCTGTTCCAAGGGAACAAAATACGATTGCAGATACTCTAGCCAAGGCTGCGTAAAGGGGTCTTAAGATCATAAAAAATAACAGGGAAAGATTGGCAAGGACATGTGAATTGCACATCCCCCAATCTAAAAAATAAATATATTAAATAGCATATTCTCCCAGACCCATAAGTCATAACAGGGAAAGATTGGCAAGGTACCTGGCTCCCTCAGCCGAGCCGCGACACTTCCGCAGCACCAGGCTAAACCATTGTTGCATCATGAAGAGAGTTGACAACATCAGAAAAAAGAGGTGGACTAATAAACTTAACAGCTAACAAAAGAGGTAGATTAACAAACTTTATGGTTTGCTTGGCCATTGCAAAATGTCAACTTGCATTTTAGTTACAGAACTAAATACCCACACGGGAACTATAAGATATATGGAAACAGTAAAAGAGGCATCTGCTAGCATTCATAACAATCACTACTTATAAGGGGAATGGTTTTATGATATTCGCTGGGCAGAACAAGTCAAGGTCAATGTATAGTTGAGCTTCAATATCATCATAGTTCAGAAAAACCTGAAGAAACATATAAACACTCCAGTGTATGATGCATCATATAGATTTACAGCATGGACTGCGACAAAATATTCTTTACCGTTGCCAACAAAGTGACAAAATCATAATGAAACCTAGTAGGAAAAATCACTGTAAGACTTCAACAGGGTTGTGTCTCGCTGAAAACAACAAATAGTTGGCAGTTGAACAATGGCGCACCTTTAAGGTCCAGCTCCAACAAAATCAATTCTTATCCCGGGGAGCCTTTCCATAACCCTGCATTGACAAGTAAAATAAGCAGAGCATTAACAACAGGGCAAGATGACACGTAGCAAACGTTGATGTATGATAGGTTTATGTACGGCCAGCTTGAAATCTTAATTTGTTTCAGAAAAAGCAGACCATGACAAGTACAACTTATCTGCTTGACAATTACTACCTCCGTAACTAAATGTAACGCTTTTGCAGTTCAATTCGAACTACAAAAACGTCTCATATTTAGTTACAGAGGTAGTAGAAGTTAAACTAATTCTAGCACGCTTTGGCAGTTACTTTGGATGTTAAAGAAAGTACATGAGTTCTTTGTGTTTTTAGATCACTCATGGTTCAAATCCTTTATTTTCCCTTGCGAAAATCAAACAGACACACAGGTATCAAATTTTACTATTCGTCAATGAACTTCAGTGATATCTTTCTCTAGATGAACACACCCAAGATGGCAGAAACTAATTCAAGTAAAGACTATGTGTCAGTTGGAAGTAATGTGCCCAAAAAAGTTAGCAGATTATGTGCAGCATTTCGAACAAACAAGAATACTACGGGGAGGTATTTAAGAACCTGCAGTCTCTGCAGATATTCAGACCGTGTATTCAGAGTAATGGATGTGCACGATACCAATAGTTTGGTGCCTATATTCACAATCACACCGACCAGAGCAATAAATTAAGCTCTCAGTTTTAGACAAACTAAAGAAGAGGTCGTAGCTCAGTTATAGAAGGCAAAAAAAAAACTACTAGTGAACCTGCCGGTGGTGCTTGGAACCAAGAATTACCCACAGGACCAAAACACAATAATGAACTAAAAATCTTAAGCTGCCATCCACAATAAACACATGATTTATGGCCATGGTGCAGAGCATGAAAATCCACAATACACACAATAAAAAATTAGTGCTTCTTTGACTCAAGAACATTACTAGCAGCAAGTGCTTCTCCATTGTCTTGGTAACATTACTGGCATAAAAAGGATCAGAGTCACGTAGGTTTACTTACTTAAACTTAAATGATGCCAACCCTCCTCCATGTGAGAGTTTGATGTTTAGCAGATAACCTGTACAAGTGAGCCCTCCTCCATGGCCTGATCTCACACTTAGTTTCAATATGTGTGTTTAAAAACATGAATGAGGACAAAAAAGTTCATAACCAATCAATGCTTTCTTCTCTGCTGCATTACATATCAGTATTCAGGGATCAAACTATCAATTCCATGATTCCATCACACGTTAGCAACGACCAAACCCAGCATCTAACAGTCATACAACAGCAGGCAACCAGCACACAGTTACATATGCCCATTCTTGGCTCATGTGAATCTGAAATTGGTTGGCACTTCCCCTTTGCAAGCGGCATCATAGTCCTCTTGGAGGTGTGGTGCAGCTTCCTTGTGAGGGCATATGTACTTCTCCCTGAATACCTTGTCGGTCTCGTTGAAAACAGTAAAGTAGCTCGGGCCGCGCTTGAGCAATCCATTTTCCTTGAGAAACTTTACAGCATAGTACCGGGGCCTCAGCCGGCCCTCCAGGCTGTAAGTGAGCATTACCGGCCGGTGTGCTATGTATGTTGGCTCTAGGCCCACCTCAGAGATGAGGAACTCAGACCTGCGCTGCAGCGATTCCTTAGTCCTTGTCAGCAACGTTGGAGCCTTAGAAATGGCAATGCCCACCTCGGCATCCGACCACCTGAACGTCTTCTTCAAGTGCTCGACTTTGGCGGTGATTTTGTCCTCGCTGAGGAATGCAACAGCTCGTAGTGCATGTCTGAACATCGGAGATCCACGGGGTATACCAAGAAGACCTTCGATGCACGCCACTGCTGTCCGGATGCGTTCCGTGCTGATGCTGAGCAGCGATGGCGTGGGAATGCAGAGACTGGCAATATCACAAGCACCTAGGCCGCACTCGCGCAGGAAGGCGACATTGGGCTTGACCACCCGCTCGAGGTTGGACCTGAGAATGGAGCCACCCGCTCGAGGTAGGGCTCGAAGGAGGTTGTCGTAGGAGCCGAAGAGGGGCAAGCAGTAGTGCAGCTTGGAGACGATGGATCTGCAGCGGAGTCTGTCGGGGCCAAGCGAGACGAGGCGCGCGATCTGAGAAGGCGAGAGACCGAGGCCGGTGAGCCCAGCGACATTGGGGGCCAGGGTTCTCTCCACTTTGGCGCAGAGGAACGTCGGGTCTTTGGCGACGACGGAGGCGACGTCGGCGGCGGAGAGGCCGAGGCCGGCGAGGAAGGCGAGCACGGCGTCGGGGTTGGAAGGGGACTTGAGGTGGGAGAGCTTGGCGGAGGCCTTGAGGGCCTGGGGTCGGGTGAGGCCGCAGGTGGAGACGAGGTAGTCGTCGACGGCGAAGCTAGGGTTCGGGGAGACGGCGGGCGCGGCGGCGGAGATGAGGCGGCGGAGGTGGGAGGCGGGAGACGCGGAGGGAGACGAGAGGAGCTGGGCGAGGAGGCAGCACCTGAGGCGGAGCATGGCGGCGCCACCGCGGAGGAGGAGATTGACGGGGCGGCGGCGGCGGCGGCGGCGGCGAGGGAACGGGGAAAGCGCGGTGGAGTGATTTGCGTGGGTGTGATCTGGTTCGACCCAGCCCAGGTCAGCTCCTTTCCCTCGAAAAAAGAAAGAAAAGAAAAACAGGTGGGCTCCCACCCGTCAGCCTCATGCCACGTCATGTTTTATTGCTTCTTCCTTTTTATCGCTTCGTTCGGGAAGAATGAGGAAAAATAAGTTGGAGAATGTAACAACATGATAAATACGACAAGGAGATTATCGAGTTCAGAATACTCCAACATCCAAGTTCATAAACAAAACTCGTCGAATGAATCAAAATTACGGATGCTGACACATTCACCTAAAAAAAAATAGTGTGGATAATATAGAGAGATCACTGGGTATTGGTAAATTATTTCCAGCAACAGCGGCAAACATGATAGTAGGAGGGACAGGCCTTGTCACCTCTTTGTGCATATAAATTGGATCTCTCGAAGGCCTATGATCGAGTCGATTGAGACTTTTTGGTAGGTGCTTTAGCTAGATGGGTTTTTTCGGCACGGTGGATTTCTCTTGTTATGGCTTGTGTGAGATCGATAAAGTAAAATCAATGGGAAGATATTGAATTCCCTCATACCTACAAGGGGTCTTTGCCAAGGTGACCCCTTGTCACCTTTCTTATTCCTATTAGTTGCTGATGCCTTATCGCTTTTGGTACAAAAGTCTGTGGAGAAGGAGGGCTTCAAGGGTGTGGCAATATGTCGAAGGGCATCATTTTGTGATGATCTCGCACACGAATGATGCGCCAGTATTGGTGGGGGTAGAAAAGGAAAAGAAAGATTGTCCACCTCCTCGGGATACTCCAACTCGAGTCGGTCTCCGAGGGTTCTTCGCCCTTCCATGACCTCGATAAAGTTAGGGTCATCAGAAGTGTAGGGGGCAGGAGGGCTACGTCAGCGCACCTGAACCCTCGCTTGACATTCGTGGAAGTCATGGCAAAAGAATATTTGATGCTCCAAAAATGCTACTTTTGAAAACATTTTGGAGCGTTGATTTTGTTATTTTGCTATCACTTCCACAAAAGTTATTTCATGCTGAAATTTGTCAGGCAAGTTTACAAAAAAATTTATGATTTGTGGTAAGATCTTTTTACTATATTTTTAATTATTTAACTGTTCATCAATGAGCATTTGAGCTCAGGACAGAAAAGGAGTTTTGGTTTCGTTGTTTCTTCATGATAAAAAAAAATGTGAGCATGTACGGCCGATCTCTGTTTTGTGATGAAATGTACTACCCAATTACAGTGAGTAAAATAAGAGAGTTTTAAATAACCAGGCAGCGGCAACAGAAAAGTAAATTAACCGAACAAATATTTAGAGTCAGGCCCGTCACAGACCACGCAAGATTTTGTTTATCCAACAGCCAACACACTCCCATCTAAAGTAAATTATCTGAACATATATATTGGGTGCCAGCTCAACATTTGCTAGTTAATCAAACTGCTCTTCCATCTCCACGTAGCTCTCAATAATCCGCAAGCAAATCAAAATCAAATTCAAAATCAAAAACTTTGGAAGCCTGGCTGGCTGACTGCAATGTGCCCTGGACTGAAGCTGATCCTCCGCCTCGCTTTGAAACCAGGACATACATCGTTATCTTCATTTCAGACAGTGTAAAACCCACAAGTAGTACTAAGGGTGGAGGGCACTTGGCTAAATATGGCAATGACAGAGTATAAGAAGAACCTGCATCTGACTTTGAGAGGGAATTCAAAATCCCCCATATGAGCGCCACTTCTCTCACAAGACGAAAACAGCTTAGCTACTGCCATCTCTGGACCGTCTGTATCCTATTACCAAGAATTCAAACCAGAATCAGATGTGCAAAGGTTACCGAAATAGTCAAAATCATCCCATAAATGGTGCTGCGAAAATTACAGGTCTAATTTATATGTTACTCGACGAAAGAAGAAAAAGTAAGTTTTACAAGGTTCCACCGCCTCATATTGCTAGACGACGAGCTAGTTAGGCATTCAGCTACCTCATAATACCAATCTATAATTTGAGATACTACTGGCGCTGGGTATAATCCAACTCTGCAATCTTCTGAATCCTTGAAAAGAACCATTTTAAATTGTAGCCCAAATGAGGACCGTGAAACAGGTTGAAACCAGTAGCCGGTAGTTGCAGGTAATAGTTCAGTTCAGAAACCAGTACAGTTCAACGGAGGGGAAATATAGAATCAGAACCTATATATGACATGGCCAGGCAATAATACCAAACATAATTATGAAAAAGCAAGTCTACTGCATGCGGCACAACCGTTCAGAAATGGTAATCGTATCAAAAGTATTAGTTTCCTTGCACTATATGACACCATCACAACACAAGGGTGGTTAAGTCAAACGTGCATTATGGGCATCTTCCATCTTATGAAAATTCTGAATGAATAATTATAGCAAAGGGGAACAGGCTTACAGGCACACAATAGAATGGTAATATAAGTACAACTACGACTGCAACAAAATGAAGCATGAAACAAAGAAAGTACCTCTTGTGATGAGTCAGACCCAAAAGGTGCGAGTACTTTCCCATTTTGCTGACACAGTGTCTTCAACATGGAGATAAGCAACTTGTGGTATTCACTGGTGGAAGATTCATACTCTTGGCTAAGGTAACAGGGAGATACACAGTATGTTAAGACCAAGCTTGATTAAGACATCATATCAGGGATCATCTCTTGGCTAAGGTAACAGTCTTCAACATCGTCATTCTCTTTTCTCAAACTCCAGCATACATTTCTTCTGAATAGATTGTAATCAACACAACTAAAGCAAATATAAGAGAGCATCTAAAAATGCAAATAGTATAAAACAGAGGACGGTACATAAGATCCACCTTGCTATCCTAAAAAAATATGCCAAGGTATAAAGATGTCCTGATCATCTGTATAGATACTCCTAATCTGAAATAAAATTAGCTAAATGGTATGGCAGAGGTGAACACAGTAATGCCATAACCTTTTCTAAGATTACCTTGGTTAACATAAGTTCCTTTATTGTATAAAATGCCCTCTCCTTTTCAGCACCATACTATACAAGCATCAAATCACCTCTCCTGTGCAAATTTCAGGGCCTTCGAAATTTCCATTGCATAGTTGGTACACTACTACTGCACCATTCAGTATTGAGATCAGATGCCCCAAAGAAAATTAACAGCTGATAGGGCATCCAAAAATTACAAGAAAAATGAACAAAAAAACTGATACAAACTACTAGTAAAAATGGCCAGCTTTCACAACAATTAATACCTCGTAAACAAAGCTACTATAGGAAGAACTAGGATTTTCAGATTAGAAGAACTAGGATTTTCAGATTAGAAGAACTATAGCAGCAGCCAACATACTAGATCCAAAATGCATCCTTCGAAAGTGATCAACACATTGCGGTCATGATTGTCCAAACACACATTCTGGTCATAAAAAAACCAAAATTGTTCTCCATGAAAAAAGAAGTCCGATCCAAAGGGAAATTTTGAGACTTGATGTCATCTTCATGGCCAAAATGAGAACCTTCTTTCATGGAAAGAGATTACGGATAGCACTGAAAACTGTAATGGCCATTTGAGAACACAAAGATACAGATACACTACTCTCTTGGTTCCAATATGTGTGGCAGTATGACATGAGGATGGACAAGATAGCAATGTGCTGCTCTCACTACTGAATGATGTAATGAACAAACAAGGACTCACAAATCAAATTATCGGTTCCATCCTGAATTAGCAACAAGAGATCAGCATATCTATTAGACATACCATATCAGACGATCATCACTCAGTTAAGCCAAGATCACCGTCTTAGGAATTAATAACAACCTAACAGGCAGAGTGATTTTTTTGTGCCATACCAAGTTTCACACTTGGTTGTTCATGCAAATCTGAATCTAGTGGGCACTTCCCCTCTACAAGCATCGGCATAGTCTTCAGCGAGGTGGGGTGCAGCTTCCTTGTGAGGACATATGAACTTCTCCATGAATACCTTCTGGCTGACACTGAGTGTATTAAAGTAGTCCCGGTCATGATCTAGAAATCCATTTTCCTTGAGATACTTTACAACGTAGTGCCGGGGTTTGATCCGGCCTTCCAGACTATAATTGAGCATTGCCGGCCGATGAGCAATGTATGTCGGTTCCAACCCTGCCTTGGAGATGAGGAACTCTGAGATGCGCTGCAGCCTGTCACTAGAAAAACCCAGCATCCCTGGAGACTTGGACAAAGCAATGCCCACCTCAGCATCTGACCACCTGAATGTCTTCTTCAAGTGCTCCACTTTGGCGGTGATTTTCTCCTTGCTGAGGCGTGCAACCGCATGCAACGCGCGCCTGAACATCCTAGAGCCACAGGGCACACCAATACCTTGGGCGCGTGCCACCGTTGCCCGGACGCACTCTGCGTTGGAGGCAAGCAGCATTGGCTGAGCCATGCACAACTTGGCAATGTCGCAGTCACCTAGCCCGCACTCCCGCAGGAACGCAACATTGGTCTCGAGGTCGGACGAGAGAAGGCACTTGCCGAGCCTGAGAGCAGGGAGGAGGTTCTCAAAGGAGCCGAAGAGGCGCAGGCAGTAGTGCAGATTGGAGACGATGGATCTACGACGGAATCTGTCGGGGAGAAGAGAGACGATGCGTGCGATCTCAGAACGCGAGAGACCGATGCCGGTGAGCCCAGCGACGACGGGGCCCAGGGTTTTCTCCACGCCGGCGCAGAGGAGCTGGGTGAGGAGGCAGCACCTGAGGCGGAGCATGGCGCCGCGGCGAAGAGGCCGGGGAGATTTGGCGGCGGCGGGCGGCGAGGGAATGGGGAAAGCGGATGGCTGCTCTGCTTCTGCTTCTCCTTGTTGGGGAACGGTCCAGTCGAATGTTGTTAGACCTGAACCCAGCCAGCCCAAGTGGGTCCAGCCCGTCAGTCTCATGCTGCCATATAATGTCAATGTGAGCGATCCCTTTTGCAAATATACTGGTTGTCATTTGAGTTCAATATAAAGTGTCTCACACCTTCAAAAGAGAGATATAGAAAAAGGCTGTGGCAGCAGGAGAGCTGTTGCATAGCGTGGCAACGACACGACATCTAGAGAATTCTAAGATACGTAGTAGATAGCATCAATCACCATTGCCTTGGGGTTGTTGAGTTTTGGGCCATGTTTCTCTCCGCCGTGCGGTTCGTCGCAGTCCTCGGCTGGTGCAACGATGGCGTGGTACTGCGGTGACAGCGGTGTGAGGGCAAATAATGGACATTGCCAGCCAATTCCTGCGAGGTGTGGAGGTGAGCTAAGCATGGATGGAAATCTTGCACGGCTTTTGCTGAGCTGGCGGCGATGGCGCCCGTGGGTGTCATACCCCTCCTTGGAGGCGTCGCCGAGGTGTTTTCGACATTTTTCTCCCTCTGTTGGAGTTGGAGGTTGTCTCCGGGCGAGAGCCTTGATTCGGTGTTGGATCGGCACGATGGCGGCGTCTTCGGCGTCGTTCCTTTGTTGGGAGCATCATGTTTGGAGGCACGGCTTGGTTCCTCGTTGCTCTCCTCCGATGTGCATCATCGTCCTCTATTGATCCTCAGTGGCGCAATGTACGGCTGAGGAGGAGGCGCGCCAAGCCACGGCTGCACGGGCGGCGGCACAGCCCCCCGCGCGCGGTGTTAGAATTGTTGTATAGGGATAGGATAGATAAGACCAGAAGATCTGATGGATGTGAAAACTAAAACCATTAGGGAATATGAGTTGTCGGGAACGAGGGCACCAGTGCTCAATGGAGAACAAGATAATCATGCGCATCTGCATGGAGCATGGCAACAACAGAGGGCACTAGTTCGTAGAGGAGAACACCAAATTTCAATACGGTTGTGAGTAGTGCCAGTGATAAAAGCACATGTTAGAATTAGCTAGAGAACTTTGAGGTGTTTCCCATGTAGTCTGTTGAGATCACATGTAGGCGATGACCAAACTAGCCGCTGTCGTTGAGATCTTGTCAGGCAGTTTCACATCATGCATATTTTCCAAAACAGAGACGACGACCATGTGGCACAAGCAGGAGCTATGTACAATTGGTGCTCATTGTGGAAGACAAGAGAGCACTCTCAGTACAGCTTGGGCAGTTGTTGTTGGAGTTTACACCAAGGAAAGCGGCAGGTGATTCCGTTGGCTTCCGGTGATGCATGTGGGCCATTGGAAGGATGCTTTGTACTATGACCTAAAAAACCATGGCACCGGAGACCGTGTTCCACACTAGCAGCTTGCAGCTCGACGCCATCTAGGCTTCTCCGTCATGCTGTGTCAAGAGGACAGCTTGATTCATCCATATGACCGACAACATCATTGCTATAAATTTCATTAATTTATGTGGATGAGAAAGCCTGAAGGTGAGAGATCAAGACTAGAAGGGGAGGATGTGAAATTAAAAGTATTAGGGAGTAGGAGACACCAGGAAAGAGGACACTTGTTCTCAATTGAGAGCACGATGAGCCAGAACTGCTGCGAGTAGCAACTATGCTCATCAAGGCACCAGTGAACAATGGAGTACACAACGGTTCAATAATAAACATGTATGACACTTAAACTAATATTGTGCCATTGCTTGATGAGAACGGCGATGGCGTGGACGGGCTCGCGTGCACCCGGTTCGTGTTCGAATTGGTGGATGACGCGTTGCATGCTTCAATGAATGCGGTCGTGGGGACACAGGGCGACTACGTCCGTGACAACAGTTGGCTACGAAGACGGCGCCGTAGAAACGAACGGCTGAACACCGGTCCACAATTATGTTGTCCCGGTACAGAACAATGACCGTCGGCTGCAAGTTAATGATGGGCCTCCCCTCGTCCCAAGCCCAAACGATCCATTCAAAGCGGTCGGCTCGTGCCGACACTAATATTGTAACACCCTCGATGCGGCTATATCTCCCACGTGTCGAAGCACGACTTAGAGGCATAACCGCATTGAAAGCAATGTCGCAAGTGAGGTAATCTTCACACAACCCAAGTAATACATAAGGGAAAAAGATACATAGTTGGCTTACAATCGCCACTTCACACAAATACATGAATAAAGCATTACATCATCCAGATACAATCAAGGTCCGACTACGGAACCAAAATAAAAGAAGAACCCCAAATGCGATAAAGGTCCCCGATCGACCCTAACCGGGCTCCACTCTCGATCAACTAGAACGAAACAACACAAAGGGCAAGATCTTCATCGAGCTCCTCCTTGAGCTTGGTTGCGCCACCGCTTTCGGTAACATAGGCACCGCAAACTGGTTTTGAAGTATCCGTGAGTCACGAGGACTCAGCAATCCCATTACCATGGGTATCAAGACTAGCAAAGCTTAATGGGAAAGGAAAGGGGTAAAGTGGTGAGGTTGCAGCAGCGACTAAGCAAATATGGTGGCTAACCAACGCAAATAAGAGCGAGAAGAGAACAAGCGGAACGGTCGTGAAGCTAGCAATGATCAAGAGGTGATCCTGAACACCTACTTACGCCAAACATAACACGAAACCGTGTTCACTTCCGGACTCCCGAGAAGAGACCATCACGGCTACACACTCGGTTGATGCGTTTTAATTCGGATCAAGTGTCAAGTTGTCTACAACCGACATTAACAAATTCCCATCTGCCACATAACCGCGGGCACGGCTCTCGAAAGTTTATACCTGCAGGGTGTCCCAACTTAGCCCATGACAAGCTCTCGCGATCATCGAAGAATAGACCTTCACCCGAGACACTCCGATCGACTCGGTATCCGGTACATCAAGACATTTCGACAATGGTAAAACAAGACCAGCAAGACCTCCGGCGTGCCGACATCCCGATAGTAGCCCACAGATCTCGCCTCGAGCCACGACCGGATGAACACTACGTACGGCAACCGACGAAACCCCAAGTTGCCTAGGGGCGGCACCGCAAGTGGCTCTGGTTTGGACCAATGCTTAGACAAGCACTGGCCCGGGGGGGCTATAATAAAGATGACCCTTGGGTTAATTACTCCCAAGGGAAAAGTAGGTGGTGGTGAGGCAAATGGTAAAAGGCAATGTTGGGCCTTCTTTGGACAAGTTTTATTCAAAGCGAACTGTCAGGGGGGTCCCATAAATCACCCGACCGCGTAAGGGACGCAAAATCTGGGAACATAACACCGGTATGACGGAAACTAGGGCGGCAAGAGTGGAACAAAACACTAGGCATAAGGCCGAGCCTTCCACCCTTTACCAAGTATATAGATGCATTAATAATATAAGAGATATTGTGATATCCCAACATAAACCCTGTCCACCATGGAGCAATCTTCAACTTCACCTGCAACTAGCAACGCTATAAGAGGGGCTGAGCAAAGCGGTAACATAGCCAATCAATGTTTTGCATAGGAAAGGTGTCAAAGGTTAGAGGTTCATGGCAATATGGGATGGCTGGACAAACAGGTAATAGGTAGCGCAGCATAGCGAAAGAACGAGGCAACTAGCATAGCAATGATAGTAGTGAGATCCAGGGTAGCGGTCATCTTGCCTGAAATCCCGCAAGGAAGAAGAACGAGTCCATGAAGAAGACAAACGGACGAAGTCGAACGGATCCTCACAACTCCGGAACGAAACCGAAGCTAACGAGAGAGGCAACCCGGAAAGAAGCAAACAACATAGTAAACAACCATCGCATAAACATGGCATGATGCACAACCCAGTATGATGCATGTCCGGTTTAATGAGGCATGGCATGGCAAAGTGCAAACAAACAACACTACAAATTAAGTGGCGCTCAATATGCAACGAGTTGCATATTGACAAAACACCACAACCAAGTTATTTAGTTCGATCTCGTTTAGATACACAACAAGGTTAAATGTTGTTAAACATGGCAAGGGTGAAGCATAACAAAACTACCTAACTAGGCAAGTTTAAATGAGGCCGGAACAACAAACAACAAGTCCGGAAACTCCTCATATGCATATATTAGGTTTGGTACTGTTCTGCCCTAAACCATATTTTAAAGTTGTTAAACATGCAAGATGAGTGCACCATGTTAAACTAGGCAAAATTCTACCCCATTTACATATAAAGTTTATTAAAATCGGAGTTACGGTTAATTAGTTATGAATTAAATCATTTTAACATGGCATTTAAGCAAATTTAAACAAACATCATTTTAAACATTTTAAACATGGATGAAAGTTACATATTATGAAACTAGATGAAAAACTCATTTTTCATATATAAATTATTTACATCCGATGCACGGTTAATTAGTTATTAAATGCATGAGTTCTAGGGGTTTTCGCAAAACAAGAATTCCTCGGATAAATAGCAAATTCACCGATCCGAAAAAAAACGACATGGGCTGAATCTCGCTGGCCCAACAAAAGAAAAAAAAGGGAGGCGCTGGAGGTGGCCTCACCATGTGGGCTTGGCCCGGTCGGAAGCAGAGGAGGCTGGCGTGGCCCGGGCTGGGGCGCTGGGAGCCCACGCGCCATCGGTGGGGGTGGCGCAGCCGGGCCTTGGAGAGGCCGGCTGGGCCTGGGCTGCTGAGCTGGGCCGTGGGAGGAGGTGCAGCCGGGCCTTGGAGGCGCGCTGGGCCTGTTGGATCTGGCGAGGCCAGGCCTTGGCGCGGTCAACGGCGAGGGGGGGGAGACCGGTTCGGGGCGCTGCAGCTCTCGTTACTGAACAACAGATGCAGCAGCACCACGGCGATGTAGAAGACGACGGCAGGGGGGCCCTGGCGGCGGGATCGGCGGGAAGCGGCCGGAACGAGGCGGATTCGGCGGCTAGGCGGCAGAGCAGAGGCGATCCGGTCCAGATCGGGGCCGGGGCGCGAGCTTGACGGGCGGCTATGGGGCTCCTGCTAGTCCCTGCGAGAGAGAGGAAGCAGGGAGATGAGAGGGAGAGAGAGAAAGCGAAGGGAAGGAGGGGACAGCGGAGAGGTGCGGCTGCCTGCTGGTGGTGGAGAACCCCGGCGACGACGAACAGCAGGAGGCCGACCTTCAAGCACTGGAGCTCGATGCGAGGAGCATCTCCTCGAGGAGGAGGAGGAGGGCGTCATGGACGAAGATGCAGAGGCGAGGCGCTCGGGCTCCTAGCGGCGAGCAGTAGAAGGGGTGCAAGGGCCTGGATGGGCTGCTCCAGCGACCGGCCGGCAAGGTCAGATGGCGGCCTGGGTCTGGGAACAGAGGAGAAGCTCGGGCAGGTGGCTCTGGCTCACAAGGCGCTTGGACGGCGGCTGCGGTAGGTGAACGAGGGGATCCAGAGGAGGCGCTGGTTGGTGGGGAGAGATTGAGAGGATTTTTTTGGATCGGGCATTCGGGCATCTGGAACGAGAAGGAGGGAGAGCGCTGGTTGGCTCGGTGGGGAAAGGGAGGATCCCGAGGGGGACTCGTGGAGTGGCGGCGGCGTGGGGAATGGATGGGACAAGCCCCTAGGATCTAGGGTTAGTCTACTATATATAGCACTGAGTTTTGGTTAGGGACTAACTCGTCCCTTCGATCAAATCGGACGATCGCGAATAAAATAGTTAGGGAGCCCAAATGACAAAACGGAGATGTTTTGTAGATGTTAGGGGATGATCCGGACCCAACGGTAACGACAGACCGGTTCGAGTTCGGGGCAAGTTTCGGACGCCTGCGAGGGGTCTGAGAGAGGTCGACGAAGACAAGTGGGGTTTTGTCGGTCTCGGAGAAAGAGAGAAGAGAGGGGTCCACAAGGACAAGCGGTCTGACAACAGGTCAAAGAAGACAAAGAGAGAAGCGGTCAGACAAGAGGGACTCGAAAGACCCGGTTGGTCTCGGAACGGTCAGCAAAAGCAAGGGGGGACACGGCAACTACGAGCGATGCAAGTTTAAAATATGACGGCAACGGAGTGCCGATGCAATGCGAATGATGCGATGATGAAATGCAAGACA
Organism: Aegilops speltoides; assembly: GCA_021437245.1. Taxonomy (NCBI): domain Eukaryota; kingdom Viridiplantae; phylum Streptophyta; class Magnoliopsida; order Poales; family Poaceae; genus Aegilops; species Aegilops speltoides. Next base: position 331,741 of record CM038146.1, on the reverse strand, counting down.
TGAGCAAAATGCAAAACGAAAGACAAAAACCCAACCACGGAGAAAATAACATATGGCATCTCCGGAAAAGGCAAGAGTCGGAGTTACGAATATGGAAAGTTGTATCCGGGGCGTTACAACACTCCACCACTATGAGAGGATCTCGTCCCGAGATCTAGGATGGCACCGTAGGGAAAAGGAAGAGGAAGATAAGAGGTAAAACTAAGTTGCTTCTTTGACGAACGAGTGAAACCACGAACCTTGAGAGGTTGAGCAATTTAAAAGAAAGAGTACAACAGAGATGAACGAGATTGCAAACAATCCGTTAGAAAAGAGGAAGAAGGAGTATTACGAGAACTTGAAGGTTGAAAGACATGGAAAAAGAGCTTCACGAACGAAAAGAATATGACCACATTGGTATAATGAGATAGCCAAGGAACAAGAATGGCAGAATTTGGACAGCACTCCGGTAGAAAAGAGATGCAAGACTTGATAAGATGAAAAAGAACTTGAAAGAAAAAGACACGACACTCCGGTTAAATGGATAAGAATGAAAAGAACACGATCCTAAAAAAAACGAGGTGGTGGGTGAAGAGCACAACATCACAATGCCTCCGTAACGAAAGAGTAGAAGTTAGATCGTTGGGATAAAGGGACGGAGAAGAAAATGACAACTTCAGCCACAAATGAGGTTGGAAAGCATCCTTGCAAAGAAGAATTGAACGGAGTTGTTGGAAAATCAACAACGAAAAGCACAAGCTTGTTGTGGGCTTATGGAAAACATCTCAAAATGATGAGGTGACAACCGGCCAGTAATGGAAACAATTGATTGGTTGAGATCACCAAAGAGATGAAAAACTTCTTCACCGAGAGGATAGGAGAAAACTTGGATCATTGATAAACACCATAATAGCAACATTCCTTAGAGAAGGCCTTAGGTGAAATATAACCCAAGATAACTCCAATGAAGAGATTGACGGTTGAAAAGATCTCTTGAACGAAGAGAAAAAGATGGATTTAGAATACCTCATACTTGACAACAATATGAATCATGACACATGAATGAAATTGTCAAGAGTGACATAGCACCATCTCAAAAGATAAGATAGAAGGAATCGCACTTTGGAATGCAAGATGAAGAATGCTTGAACTCCTCAAAACAAAACATGTGTTGAGCACCATGTTTATTTTGAAGTATAGCTTGGCGGATCATAGCTTCAAGAGAAATCTTGAAGAGCAATTGAAGAATGAAGAGAATCCTTGATGAACCACCATGTAGAGCCTCCAGGAAGAACTCCGGTAAACAAAAGGAATGAAAAGAAAGAGAAATTGAAAACACAAGGTGAATCCTTGCAATGATTTAGATGGATCTCCGTGATAATTAGAGCTTGGAACTCCGGGAAAAAGAGAAGATGAAACAAATAAAACCGAGAATTTTAAGGACCTCCGGAATAAAGAATTAATCACTTGGATGAACAAGAATAAGAATTATGTTATGCTTATCCTTCACCAATTAAATTGATGACAAGCAATGGATTTGCCATACTACTTATTCCCGTAGAAAGGATTAAGAGGGATATATCAAAACTTGAGAAGGTCTTCAACGAACCACCGGTAGGATTTGGAAAGAACGAATGAATTGATATGATAACAAAGAAAGGGAACTCTTGGACGAACCACCGGTAGGATTTGGAGAACGATAGCTACACGCTGAGAATGAAGAATTATGACATGATGGCCTTCGGAGGAAAGAAATGGAAACAACTCATGAAATGCTCCGGATGGTAAGAAAAGAGTTGTCACGATCAAAACAATTATGAGGATAGCATTAAGCTAGAACCATGAACCTTGAAGAGAATAGAGCAAGATTAAAGAGAAACTCTTCTTCGGTCTTCAAATGATGAGAATGACAACGAGAAACACCACCAAGAATTATTGAGGCACACCGGAAGAATCAAAAGCGAAGAGGTTGAGCCAACTATGAAAAGAATTTGAAAGATCTTGGAGAAAAGCCTTTGACTGATGATAACTCATTCTTACGTCAAACTTGGAGAAGAATTTAGGATAGCTCTGGGAAAATAGAAGAGTCAGGTAAGATCCTGGGAAAAGACCTGTGGGTTAGGGCCCACTCAAAAGAAAACACCGTTGAAAATGATTTAAAAGAGATGTTGCACCGGTTGAATTAAATGGCTTGAATGAGATACCAATCTCGAAAGAGCTTGAACGAATGTAGAGTGGAAACACGAATCTCCGAGATATCTTGAGCACTCCGGAATAACAAATAGCGAGAAGTAGAATGATAATGAGGTGCATCGGTATGAGAAAGCATTGAAACAAGGAAAGGAATATGATGAATAACGAAAGCTTGAATTGGATCCATCGGAGAAGAAACAACAATGAAGGATGATGAACTTGAAAGCTGTTGAGCATCTTCATGGGAAATCACCGGATAAGAACATTGACGGAAATGAATGGAGAAACTTCACATGAATAAATGGATAATTGATTAAGAAATCTGAGTCCTTAAAGAAAAGGGTGGGAGGGCGGGAAAAACAAAGGCGACTTAGGACGGTTGAAACAAACACCGTTGAGAAAACTTAAATTCGATCTTGCGGATGGGAAAAATGATGGGATCCACTTGAAGGGAAGCACACCGGTTGGAAAGGAGTTGACATGACAATCTCGATTGTCGAGAAGGATTAGTATTCACATAGAAATATGAGAACACCGTTTAGGAAAGGTATGGATTCAACATTTGACATCGAAGCAACTCGAATACCACAAATAAAACAAAACAAAGGATTGGCTTGCAGAATAAGCTGGAACAAACATATGATAGAGATTTCGTCCGAAGTTTTCGTGGTGGGGCCTACACGGGCTCAATCGTACAGCACCATCATGTACAAGGCAAGGCACATGACATCTGAAGCGCCCCAGTCGGCATAGCCAAGGACTCTTTAAGACACAACGAGACCTTTGTAAAACCAACCGTGAATAGGCGGACCACTAGACGTCGAACCCCAATTTCATATCATACATCCGTCGGAAGGATATCCTAAGAGCTACTTGAATTCCCACCTATGAAACTCCCAAACTTTACGGTTATGCAATCAGGTGTTGGGGATACTGGGAGCAATATATCTCACACAAACTAACAATCCCTACATCCAATTGTATCCATCCGTCAACACATAACCAAGAAACCTTCGAAATCGTCTACCTCAACCTTCAAAAGCATCCGTTATCTGAGTCATGGCAATACTCCGTACTCACCTCAAGATTGGGTTAGCGGGGTTATCTCACCAACAAGCGCATAAAAGAGATTTTCGATGTCGGCGTACTAAACTCGGTATCCCGTAACTGCAACGATAAAATTATGACGACAACACCTCGGAGCTCAACTCCCGGGACACCGCCACAACCCCTAAATGACAGGAGGCAACCAAGACAATGTTGTCATCATAAAACCATCGGAACGATCCCAAGATACCCGCGTGATCCTAAAAAAAAATTTTAGTGAAATTTGGGAAGAGAAGAGTCAAAACTCTACGTCAGGATACCTCACCAGAAGGTCGAAGGGACTGGGGAGTAAAAAGAATTCCTAACTCTCCAATATATATAATCCTAAATGACTCAAAATATTTTTCTAGACACAACTCGGCCGCTAAAAACGATCAAGCAGTGGGGCTCCTAAGGTCGGGGATGGCTCTGATTACCAACTTGTAACACCCTCGATGCGGCTATATCTCCCACGTGTCGAAGCACGACTTAGAGGCATAACCGCATTGAAAGCAATGTCGCAAGTGAGGTAATCTTCACACAACCCAAGTAATACATAAGGGAAAAAGATACATAGTTGGCTTACAATCGCCACTTCACACAAATACATGAATAAAGCATTACATCATCCAGATACAATCAAGGTCCGACTACGGAACCAAAATAAAAGAAGAACCCCAAATGCGACAAAGGTCCCCGATCGACCCCAACTGGGCTCCACTCTCGATCAACTAGAACGAAACAACACAAAGGGCAAGATCTTCATCGAGCTCCTCCTTGAGCTTGGTTCGTCACCGCTTCGGTAACATAGGCACCGCAAACTGGTTTTGAAGTATCCGTGAGTCACGAGGACTCAGCAATCCCATTACCATGGGTATCAAGACTAGCAAAGCTTAATGGGAAAGGAAAGGGGTAAAGTGGTGAGGTTGCAGCAGCGACTAAGCAAATATGGTGGCTAACCAACGCAAATAAGAGCGAGAAGAGAACAAGCGGAACGGTCGTGAAGCTAGCAATGATCAAGAGGTGATCACGAACACCTACTTACGCCAAACATAACACGAAACCGTGTTCACTTCCGGACTCCGCCGAGAAGAGACCATCACGGCTACACACTCGGTTGATGCGCTTTAATTCGGATCAAGTGTCAAGTTGTCTACAACCGGACATTAACAAATTCCCATCTGCCACATAACCGCGGCACGGCTCTCGAAAGTTTATACCTGCAGGGTGTCCCAACTTAGCCCATGACAAGCTCTCGCGATCATCGAAGGAATAGACCTTCACCGAGACACTCCGATCGACTCGGTATCCGGTACATCAAGACATTTCGACAATGGTAAAACAAGACCAGCAAGACCTCCGGCGTGCCGACATCCCGATAGTAGCAGCACAGATCTCGTCTCGAGCCACGACCGGATGAACACTACGACGGCAACCGACGAAACCCCAAGTTGCCTAGGGCGGCACCGCAAGTGGCTCTGGTTTGGACCAATGCTTAGACAAGCAACGCCCGGGGGCTATAATAAAGATGACCCTTGGGTTAATTACTCCCAAGGGAAAAGTAGGTGGTGGTGAGGCAAATGGTAAAAGGCAATGTTGGGCCTTCTTTGGACAAGTTTTATTCAAAGCGAACTGTCAGGGGGGTCCCATAAATCACCCGACCGCGTAAGGGACGCAAAATCTGGGAACATAACACCGGTATGACGGAAACTAGGGCGGCAAGAGTGGAACAAAACACTAGGCATAAGGCCGAGCCTTCCACCCTTTACCAAGTATATAGATGCATTAATAATATAAGAGATATTGTGATATCCCAACATAAACCCTGTCCACCATGGAGCAATCTTCAACTTCACCTGCAACTAGCAACGCTATAAGAGGGGCTGAGCAAAGCGGTAACATAGCCAATCAATGTTTTGCATAGGAAAGGTGTCAAAGGTTAGAGGTTCATGGCAATATGGGATGGCTGGACAAACAGGTAATAGGTAGCGCAGCATAGCGAAAGAACGAGGCAACTAGCATAGCAATGATAGTAGTGAGATCCGAGGTAGCGGTCATCTTGCTCGAAATCCCGCAAGGAAGAAGAACGAGTCCATGAAGAAGACAAACGGACGAAGTCGAACGGATCCTCACAACTCCGGAACGAAACCGAAGCTAACGAGAGAGGCAACCCGGAAAGAAGCAAACAACATAGTAAACAACCATCGCATAAACATGGCATGATGCACAACCCAGTATGATGCATGTCCGGTTTAATGAGGCATGGCATGGCAAAGTGCAAACAAACAACACTACAAATTAAGTGGCGCTCAATATGCAACGAGTTGCATATTGACAAAACACCACAACCAAGTTATTTAGTTCGATCTCGTTTAGATACACAACAAGGTTAAATGTTGTTAAACATGGCAAGGGGTGAAGCATAACAAAACTACCTAACTAGGCAAGTTTAAATGAGGCCGGAACAACAAACAACAAGTCCGGAAACTCCTCATATGCATATATTAGGTTTGGTACTGTTCTGCCCTAAACCATATTTTAAGTTGTTAAACATGCAAGATGAGTGCACCATGTTAAACTAGGCAAAATTCTACCCCATTTACATATAAAGTTTATTAAAATCGGAGTTACGGTTAATTAGTTATGAATTAAATCATTTTAACATGGCATTTAAGCAAATTTAAACAAACATCATTTTAAACATTTTAAACATGGATGAAAGTTACATATTATGAAACTAGATGAAAAACTAAGCATTTTTCATATATAAATTATTTACATCCGATGCACGGTTAATTAGTTATTAAATGCATGAGTTCTAGGGGGTTTTCTGCAAAACAGTAATTCCTCGGATAAATAGCAAATTCGCCGATCTGGAAAAAAAACGTACATGGGCTGAATCTCGCTGGCCCAACAAAAGAAAAAAAAGGGAGGCGCTGGAGGTGGCCTCACCATGTGGGCTTGGCCCGGTCGGAAGCAGAGGAGGCTGGCGTGGCCCGGGCTGGGCGCGCTGGGAGCCCTGTGCCATCGGCTGGGGTGGCGCAGCTGGCCTTGGAGAGGCCGGCTGGGCTGGGGCTGAGCTGGGCCGTGGGAGGAGGTGCAGCTGGCCTTGGAGGCGCTGGGCTGCTGGATCTGGCGAGGCCAGTGCCTTGGCCTTGATCAACGGCGAGGGGAGGCAGTTCGGGCGCAGCTCGTTCTATGAACAACAGATGCAAAGAAGACCACGGCGATGTAGAAGACGACGGCAGGGGGGCCCTGGCGGCGGGGTCGGCGGGAAGCGGCCGGAACGAGGCGGATTCGGCGGCTAGGCGGCAGAGCAGAGGCGATCCGGTCCAGATCGGGGCCGGGGCGCGAGCTTGACGGGCGGCTATGGGGCTCTGCTAGTCCCTGCGAGAGAGAGAAGCGAGGAGATGAGAGGGAGAGAGAGAAAGCGAAGGGAAGGAGGGGACAGCGGAGAGGTGCGGCTGCCTGCTGGTGGTGGAGAACCCCGGCGACGACGAACAGCAGGAGGCCGACCTTCAAGCACTGGAGCTCGATGCGAGGAGCATCTCCTCGAGGAGGAGGAGGAGGGCGTCATGGACGAAGATGCAGAGGCGAGGCGCTCGGGCTCCTAGCGGCGAGCAGTAGAAGGGGTGCAAGGGCCTGGATGGGCTGCTCCAGCGACCGGCCGGCAAGGTCAGATGGCGGCCTGGGTCTGGGAACAGAGGAGAAGCTCGGGCAGGTGGCTCTGGCTCACAAGGCGCTTGGACGGCGGATGCGGTAGGTGAACGAGGGGATCCAGAGGAGGCGCTGGTTGGTGGGGAGAGATTGAGAGGATTTTTTTTGGATCGGGCATTCGGGCATCTGGAACGAGAAGGAGGGAGAGCGCTGGTTGGCTCGGTGGGGAAAGGGAGGATCCCGAGGGGGACTCGTGGAGTGGCGGCGGCGTGGGGAATGGATGGGACAAGCCCCTAGGATCTAGGGTTAGTCTACTATATATAGCACTGAGTTTTGGTTAGGGACTAACTCGTCCCTTCGATCAAATCGGACGATCGCGAATAAAATAGTTAGGGAGCCCAAATGACAAAACGGAGATGTTTTGTAGATGTTAGGGGATGATCCGGACCCAACGGTAACGACAGACCGGTTCGAGTTCGGGGCAAGTTTCGGACGCCTGCGAGGGGTCTGAGAGAGGTCGACGAAGACAAGTGGGGTTTTGTCGGTCTCGGAGAAAGAGAGAAGAGAGGGGTCCACAAGGACAAGCGGTCTGACAACAGGTCAAAGAAGACAAAGAGAGAAGCGGTCAGACAAGAGGGACTCGAAAGACCCGGTTGGTCTCGGAACGGTCAGCAAAAGCAAGGGGGGACACGGCAACTACGAGCGATGCAAGTTTAAAATATGACGGCAACGGAGTGCCGATGCAATGCGAATGATGCGATGATGAAATGCAAGACATGAGCAAAATGCAAAACGAAAGACAAAAACCCAACCACGGAGAAAATAACATATGGCATCTCCGGAAAAGGCAAGAGTCGGAGTTACGAATATGGAAAGTTGTATCCGGGGCGTTACATAATAACTAAAAGCAATCTGTCTATCCTCTTACTTCGTGCGCCGCTTAAGACAAGAACCACATGGCTATGGCGATGGCGATGGCGGAGGCGGGAGACGACACATTCGAGTTCCTCTCAGATACGGTTGACAGGTATGGCTTGCGGCTACCAAATTTTGTTCCCAGTAGTACTCGCTGTATGTAGAGTTGTAGACTCGCATATTAATCCCGTGGAGGTTTATTTTTCTAGATTTCCTCTGCCGGTTCTCGCCGCCGTAGAATCGTTGGTGGCCGGGGAAGCAAGCCAGGCTCTGCTATGTATGGCCGCTGAGTCGAGCATTGGAGATGTCGGCGATGCTCCGGAGACATTACAAGTAGATTTGAACAGTGCTTGCAATGGAATCGCCCTGTCCACGGCAAATACAGAGCATTCCATGGGCGAAGAAGAATCGTTCTTGGTTTGGACTTTGGATTGATGCCATTGTGATTTGAATTGCCTGAACATCCAGAAGAATCGTTCTGGGTTTGGATTGAGGCTATCGTACATCATTTCGTCCTGGAGAAGCGAATTTCAAGTACAGGAACAACGTCATGCTCAAATGTGAAAACCCAAGTTTGAAAGTGCTTGTGGGCGTCTTACCACAAAGCATGGGTCTATTATCTTCATCCAGCCAGGAGCTCTGTTGGGGTACAGCTTGTCCAGTTTCGCTTCCTGAACTTGAACAGCTGCTGGCATGCCATTGCTTTTCAGTCCTTTCCCTGTCCCAAAGTTCCTCAAGATACTACGGCCTTTCATTTCCAGACGGTAGGGTTCTTTCAGCGATAACCATTTCCTGTTGACAAGATGTTCACAAGTCAGACACAAATGTTAGATTTTTGAAACACTTTTTTGTTGATCAATACTGACTGTTTTTTTGCAAGCTGGAACACAGTGTTTTTAAGGCACATTCATGAGAATTAGGCACAGTTTGGAATTTTGACATTTGTCCAGTTTTTCAACTTATGGACATAAGATTATTTTATTGAAATTGGTATACATAGAATCATGACAGGAGCGTGCTGCATGGTCAATTGGGAAAAATCTCCTATGATTTTCAAACAAAAAAAATATATTTTGAATCAAGTTTTACCTGCTGCCAAAGGGTGAATGCCATGTGTTTCAGGACAAGGTGCTGTTGATGGATTTGAATCCCATAGCGGTTGATTTCCTGTGACAATGTCAGGTTCAAAGGTTATGCCAGTAAAACACGCATAGGGCGAACACATTTTTGCTGAAAGCATGAATGCCCAGATCGCTGATTATGTACCTGAACCCCTGACTGTAAGGTCTGCCGTCTGCGGTTGCAATCATCATGTCTGCTGCTGTCTCCCTAGAGGGATTTGCAGAAGAAACTGCAAACGATGTTACTCTGTTTTGTGCAAACGAGAACATTGTAAGCAAAGTTAGAATTGATTGTATGCAAAAGAAAGGTCACCTGAAGCTTGGTGATCAAGCATAGCACAAATGTCACGCTGCGACCGACGTAGTACGTATCCAATTACTGGTAAACGCGCGGCCCGTCCAGCCCACTACCAAACGCACAGCACGTTAGGTGCCATCCCGTACTTAACGCGGAGCAAACGGGGCGTAGAAAACTCCGTCATATCCGCTTCGCCATCGCTCTCACGGCGTCTCAGGCCGTCACGTGCACACAATAAAAATCCCCTCAACCACCCCAACTAATACCTCGCACGTCCTGCATCCCGAGCCGAACGAACGCACGGCGATACCGTGAGCATGCGAGGACGAGCGCTCCTGCGAATTTTCGGCCATTGCTTTAGCTACTTACTATTCTCTGTAACTAGCAAAGTGGCCCGCTGAATGCACGAGCTACAAATGTAATTTAAATAGTCAATATCTTAGCTTTGTATCTTTTTTTTTTTGAAAAAGGACACTTTATTACTTAAAAGATTTAAGCATTACACCCGGCCTCTGCATAACTAAGATGCACATAGCCAAACAAGTTCCTCATACACAAACGAAAAATAAAAAGGCAGAATACAAAGAAACATGTAGAGTTCGTATAACGCCTAAAGCAAGGGGGGGCCAATCCTAAGATCATGTTGCCACCCATGCTGGTTAAAAGTATCCCTCGCCGTAGCCTCCAATCGTGTACACACCTCCGTAAACAGGTCTCGATTCTCCACGCGTTGTAGAGAGGACCATAAACTAAGAGTCCCGGTACATCTGTAGATAACCTGCAACAGAGAAGTACTATTATCGTTGAAAACCTTATCATTTCTACATAGCCAAAGCGACCAAATAACGGCAAGCGCTCCCACCCAGAGAATAGTTCTAAACCTGTGATCAATCCCATATAACCAGTTGCCAAATACATTAGCAACACTACAGGGAGGATACAAGCCAGAAGCTATTTGGATGACTGACCATATAGAACGAGCGAATTTGCATTGGAAGAATAAATGTTTTATTGTCTCCTCATGGTGACAAAAGACACATTGCGAACTTCCATGCCAATTTCTCTTAATAAGGTTGTCTTTAGTAAAGTAAGAATGACCCCGCGACGAAGATACCATGCAAAGATTTTTTTTTTTTTTTTTGAAACGCGGTCCCTTAGGGCCCGATTCATTAAATAAGCTCGAAGATTTTATTCTTAAGAGGTATCTTCATCTTTCACATCTTCTTGTTATTATCAACTGGCACATCAGACTGGATTAATGCTCTATACATAGAATACACAGAGAATTGCCCATTCCCATGGAGGTTCCATCGAAATACATCAGCCCCATGTGACAACTGCACCGTGGACAACCGCTGAAGCAGGATGTTCCACGATTGGAGTCTGGGTCCAATTAAATCTCTCCGTAACATCACATTTGGCGGAGATGATTCCATTACCGTGGCGATTGTATCACCCTTGTGACGCACAATATTGTATAGAGCCGGATATTGTTCCCGAAGGGTGGCATTTCCTAGCCACTTGTCCTCCCAGAATCTAATTTTCGAGCCGTCCTTAATTGAGAAGGATCCATAGCAGAAGAAATATTTCTTCGTGGCCATTAGACCTGCCCAAAAGTGGGAGTCCCCAGGCTTCCAGTATACTTGGGATACCGCATTGGAACCCACATATTTCCTCCTTAGAAGGGTTTGCCATATACCATCTTCCGTTAGTAATTTAAACAACCATTTGCCGAGGAGGGCTCTATTCTTAACCTCAAGGTCATGAATGCCCAACCCGCCTTGGTCTTTGGGACGGCAAACCACACTCCATTTAGCCAGTCGATATTTCTTTCTCTCGCTATCTCCTTGCCAAAAGAATCTTGATCGGAAGTAATCCAATCTATGTAAAACTTCTTTCGGCAACTGGAAGAAGGAAATCATATATAGTACCATATTACTTAGTACTAAATTTATGAGGACCAATCTTCCACCCAGAGATAGCAGTTTACCTTTCCAACTGCTAAGCCTTTTTTGTAGTCTCTCCTCGACGTGTTTCCATTCAGCATTTATGAGTCTCCGATAATGTATCGGTATCCCCAAATATGTGATCGGAAACTGGCCCAACCCGCATCCGAATAGTTCAGCATACAGGTGGGCCTCGTCTTGAGCCTCGCCAAAGCAAAACAATTCACTTTTATGAAAATTGATCTTAAGACCCGAGAGTTGCTCGAATGCTGATAAAATCAGTTTCAGATTTCTCGCTTTCTCGAGGTCATGATCCATGAAGAGAATCGTATCTGTTGGGGAACGTAGTAATTTCAAAAAAATTCCTACGCACACGCAAGATCATGGTGATGCATAGCAACGAGAGGGGAGAGTGTTGTCTATGTACCCTCGTGAGACCAAGCGAAGCGATCACAACGTAGAGGAAGTAGTCGACGTTCTCCTCGCGATCCAACCGATCCCAGCGCCGTTACATTCGGCGCCCGAAGTTCTTGACACACGACAGCTCGGTGGACGCTCCTCGGCTCCGATCCAGAAAGCTCCGGGAGAGAGTTCACAAGACGACGGCGTGCAGGACGATCTTGATGTTCTATCGACGCAGGCTTCGCCTAAGCACCGCAACGATATGACCGAGGTGGATTATGGTGGAGGGGGCACCGACACGGCTAAGGAACGATCTCAAGGATCAACTTGTGTGTTCTAGGGTGCCCCCTGCCCCGAGATATAAAGGAGCAAGGGGAGGGCCGGCCGGCCTAGGAGGCGCGCCAGGGGGGGGAGTCCTCCTCCTAGTGGGAGTAGGACTCCCTTTCCTAGTCCAACTAGGAAGGAGGAAGGGGAAGGAAGGAGAGGGAGAGGAGGGAAAGGGGCGCCCCCCCTCCTGTCCTATTCGGACTCCGCTGGGGGCGCGCGCGCCACCTCCTGGTGCGGCCTCTCTCCCCTCTTGGCCCACTAAGGCCCATTACTTCCCGGGGTTCCGGTAACCCTCGGCACTCCGGTTTTCTCCGAAACTTAGGAACCTTTCCGGTGTCCAAATATAGCCGTCCAATATATCAATCTTTATGTCTCGACCATTTAGAGACTCCTCGTCATGTCCGTGATCACATCCGGGACTCCAAACTCTTTTCGGTACATCAAAATACACAAACTCATAATATAACCGTCATCGAAACCTTAAGCGTGCGGACCCTACGGTTCGAGAACAATGTAGACATGACCGAGACACGTCTCCGGTCAATAACCAATAGCGGGACCTGGATGCCCATATTGGCTCCTACATATTCTACGAAGATCTTTATCGATCAGACCGCATAACAACATACGTTGTTCCCTTTATCATCGGTATGTTACTTGCCCGAGATTCGATCGTCGGTATCCAATACCTAGTTCAATCTCGTTACCGGCAAGTCTCTTTACTCGTTCCGTAATACATCATCTCACAGCTAACTCATTAGTTGTAATGCTTGCAAGGCTTAAGTGATGTGTATTACCGAGAGGGCCCAGAGATACCTCTCCGACAATCGGAGTGACAAAACCTAATCTCGAAATACGCCAACCCAACATCTACCTTTGGAGACACCTGTAGTACACCAGTTACGTTGTGACGTTTGGTAGTACCCAAAGTGTTCCTCCGATGAACGGGAGTTGCATAATCTCATAGTTATAGGAACATGTATAAGTCATGGATAAAAGCAATAGCAACATACTAAACGATCGGGTGCTAAGCTAATGAAATGGGTCATGTCAATCAGATCATTCAACTAATGATGTGATCTTGTTAATCAAATAACAACTCCTTGTTCATGGTTAGGAAACTTAACCATCTTTGATTAACAAGCTAGTCTAGTAGAGGCATACTAGTGACACTCTGTTTGTCTATGTATTCACACATGTATTATGTTTCCGGTTAATACAACTCTAGCATGAATAATAAACATTTATCATGAAATAAGGAAATAAATAATAACTTTATTATTGCCTCTAGGGCATATTTCCTTCAGTCTCCCACTTGCACTAGAGTCAATAATCTAGATTACATAGTAATGATTCTAACACCCATGGAGTCTTGGTGTTGATCATGTTTTGCTCGTGGAAGAGGCTTAGTCAACGGTTCTGCTACATTCAGATCCGTATGTATCTTGCAAATCTCTATATCTCCCACCGGACTAAATCCGGATGGAATTGAAGCGTCTCTTGATGTGCTTGGTCCTCTTGTGAAATCTGGATTCCTTCGCTAAGGCAATCGCAAGCATATTGTCACGAAGATTTTCATTGGACCCGATGCACTAGGTATGACACCTAGATCGGATATGAACTCCTTCATCCAGCACTCCTTCATTAGCTGCTTCCGGCTGCTATGTACTCCGCTTCACATGTAGATCCTGGCACGACGCTTTGTTTAGAACTGCACCTCACCGACAGCTCCTCCGCTTAGTGTAAATACGTATCCGGTCTGCGATTTAGAATCGTTCGATCGATGTCAAAGCTTGCATCAACGTAACCATTTACGATGAGCTCTTTGTCACCTCCATATACGAGAAACATATCCTTAGTCCTTTTCGTATTTCAGATGTTCTTGACCGCTGTCGATGATCCACTCTGGATTACTTTGGTACCTCCTGCTAAGCTTATAGCAAGGCACACATCAGGTCGGTACACAGCATTGCATACATGATAGAGCCTATGGTGAAGCATAGGAACATCTTTCATTTCTCTCTATCTTCAGAGTGGTCGGGCATTGAGTCTTACTCAACTTCACACCTTGTAACACAGGCAAGAACCCTTTCTTTGCTTGATCCATTTTGAACTTCTTCAAAATTTTGTCAAGGTATGTGCTTTGTGAAAGTCCAATCAAGCGCCTTGATCTATCTCTATAGATTTTGATGCCCAATATGTAAGCAGCTTCACCGAGGTCCTTCATCGAAAAACTCTTATTCAAGTATCCTTTATGCTATCCAGAATTCTATATCATTTCCGATTAGTAATATGTCATCTACATATAATATCGTAAATGCTCTGAGCTCCCACTCACTTTCTTGTAAATACTGAGGCTTCTCCAAAAGTCTCAGATAAACCCAAATGCTTTGATCACACTATCAAAGCGCTTATTCCAACTCCGAGATGCTTGCACCAGTCCATAAATGGATCGCTGGAGCTTGCACACTTTGTTAGCTCCTTTGGATCGATAAAACCTTCCGTTGCATCATATACAACTCTTCTTCCGTAAATCCATTCAGAATGCAGTCTTTACATCCATTTGCCAAATTTCATAATCATAAAATACGGCAATTGCTAACATGATTCGACAGACTTAAGCATCGCCACGGGTGAGAAGGTCTCATCGTAGTCAATCCCTTGAACTTGTCGAAACCCTTTGCGATAAGTCGAGCTTTGTAGACGATAATATTACCGTCGCGTCGGTCTTCTTCTTGAAGATCCACTTGTTTTCTATTGCTTGCCGACCCTCGGGCAAGTCACCAAAGTCCACACTTTGTTTTCATACATGGATCCCATCTCGATTTCATGGCCTCAAGCCATTTTATGGAATCTGGGCTCACCATCGCTTCTTCATAGTTCGTAGGTTCATCATGATCTAGTAGCATGACTTCTAGAACAGGATTACCGTATCACTGTGCGGATCTTACTCTGGTTGATCTACGAGGTTCAGAGTAACTTGATCTGAAGTTTCATGATCAACATCATCAACTTCCTCACTATTTGGTGTAGATGTCTCGTAAACCGGTTTCTGCGATAAACTACTTTCCAATAAGGGAGAAGGTACAGTTACCTCATCAAGTTCTACTTTACTCCCACTCACTTCTTTCGAGAGAAAGTCCTTCTCTAGAAAGGATCCATTCTTAGCAACAAATGTTTTGCCTTCGGATCTGTGATAGAAGGTGTACCCAACTGTCTCCTTTGGGTATCCTATGAAGACACATTCGATTTGGGTTCGAGCTTATCAGGTTGAAGCTTTTTCACATAAGCATCGCATCCCCAAACTTTAAGAAACGACAACTTTGGTTTCTTGCCAAACCATAGTTCATAAGGTGTCGTCTCAACGGACTTTGACGGTGTTCTATTCAGCGTGAATGCGGCCGCCTCAAGAGCATAACCCCAAAACGATAGCGGTAAATCTGTAAGAGACATCATAGATCGCACCATATCCAAAGAAAGTGCGACACGACGCTCGGACACACTATTACGCTGTGGTGTTCCGGTGGCGGAGTTGCTAAACTATTCCGCATTGTTTCAAATGTAGACCAAACTCGTAACTCAAATATTCTCCTCCACGATCAGATCGTAGAAACTTTATTTTCTTATTACGATGATTTTCAACTTCACTCTGAAATTCTTTGAACTTTTCAAATGTTTCAGACTTATGCTTCATTAAGTAGATATACCCATATTGTTGGGGAACGTAGTAATTTCAAAAAATTTCCTACGCACACGCAAGATCATGGTGATGCATAGCAACGAGAGGGGAGAGTGTTGTCTACGTACCCTCGTAGACCGAGGCGAAAGCGATCACAACGTAGAGGAAGTAGTCGTACGTTCTCCTCGCGATCCAACCGATCCCAGCGCCGTTACTCCGGCGCCTCGAGTTCTTGACACACGACAGCTCGATGACGCTCCTCGGCTCCAATCCAGAGAGCTTCGGGAGGAGAGTTCCGTCAAGACGACGACGGCGTGGTGACGATCTTGATGTTCTATCGACGCAGGCTTCGCCTAAGCACCGCCACGATATGACCGAGGTGGATTATGGTGGAGGGGGCACCGACACGGCTAAGGAACGATCTCAAGGATCAACTTGTGTGTCCTAGGGTGCCCCCTGCCTCAGATATAAAGGAGCAAGGGGGTGCGGCCGGCCCTAGGAGGAGGCGCGGAGGAGTCCTACTCCCACGGAGTAGGACTCCCCCTTCCTAGTTGGATTAGGACTTGGGGGAGGAAAGAGGGAAGGGGCGCGCCCCCTCTCCTTGTCCTATTCGGACTAGGGGGGAGGGCGCGCCTGCCCCGGCCGCCCTTCCTCTTCTCCCTCATGTCCCACTAAGGCCCATTAACCCCGGAGGGTTCCAGTAACCCCGGTGTTCCAGAAAATCGATTTCACCGGAACCATTCAACTCCAAACATAGGCTTCCAATATATCAATATTTATGTCTCGACCATTTCGAGACTCCTCGTCATGTCCGTGATCACATCCGGACTCAACTTCTTGGTACATCAAAATACACAAACTCATAATATAACCGCCATCGAAACCTTAAGCGTGCGGACCCTACGGTTCGAGAACAATGTAGACATGACCGAGACACGCCTTGGTCAATAACCAATAGCGGACCTGGATGCCCATATTGGCTCCTACATATTCTACGAAGATCTTTATCGGTCGACCGCATAACAACATACGTTGTTCCTTTGTCATCGGTATGTTACTTGCTCGAGATTCGATCGTCGGTATCCAATACCTAGTTCAATCTCGTTCTATCGCAAGTCTCTTTACTCGTTCCGTAATACATCATCTCACAGCTAACTCATTAGTTGTAATGCTTGCAAGGCTTAAGTGATGTGTATTACCGAGAGGGCCCAGAGATACCTCTCCGACAATCGGAGTGACAAATCCTAATCTCGAATACGCCAACCCAACATCCGCCTTTGGAGACACCTGTAGTAGTCCTTTATAATCACCCGATTACGTTAGACGTTTGGTAGTACCAAAGTGTTCCTCCGTAAACGGAGTTGCATAATCTCATAGTTATAGGAACATGTATAAGTCATGGATAAAAGCAATAGCAACATACTAAACGATCGGGTGCTAAGCTAATGGAATGGGTCATGTCAATCGATCATTCTACTAATGATGTGACCTTGTTAATCAAATAACAACTCCTTTGTCTATGGTTAGGAAACTTAACCATCTTTGATTAACAAGCTAGTCTAGTAGAGGCATACTAGTGACATACTGTTTGTCTATGCATTCACACATGTATCATGTTTCCGGTTAATACAATTCTAGCATGAATGATAAACATTTATCATGAAATAAGGAAATAAATAATAACTTTATTATTGCCTCTAGGGCATATTTCCTTCATCTCCCACTTGCACTAGAGTCAATAATCTAGATTACATAGTAATGATTCTAACACCCATGGAGTCTTGGTGTTGATCATGTTTTGCTCGTGGAAGAGGCTTAGTCAACGGTCTGCTACATTCAGATCCGTATGTATCTTGCAAATCTCTATGTCTCCCACCGACTAAATCCGGATGGAATTGAAGCGTCTCTTGATGTGCTTGGTCCTCTTGTGAAATCTGGATTCCTTTGCTAATGCAATTGCTCCGAAGATTGTCACGTAAGATTTTCATTGGACCCGATGCACTAGGTATGACACCTAGATCGGATATGAACTCCTTCATCCGCACTCCTTCATTAGCTGCTTCGAAGCTGCTATGTACTCCGCTTCACATGTAGATCCCGCCACGACGCTTTGTTTAGAACTCGCACCAACCGACAGCTCCTCCGCTTAGTGTAAATACGATCCGTCTGCGATTTAGAATCGTCGGATCGGTGTCAAAGCTTGCATCAACGTAACTGCCATTTATGAGCTCTTTGTCACCTCCATATACGAGAAACATATCCTTAGTCCTTTTCGTATTTCAGATGTTCTTGACCGCTGTCCGATGATCCACTCTGGATTACTTTGGTACCTCCTGCTAAGCTTATAGCAAGGCACACATCAGTGTCGGTACACAGCATTGCATACATGATAGAGCCTATGGTGAAGCATAGGAACATCTTTCATTTTCTCTCTATCTTCTGCAGTGGTCGGGCATTGAGTCTTACTCAACTTCACACCTTGTAACACAGGCTAGAACCCTTTCTTTGCTTGATCCATTTTGAACTTCTTCAAAATTTTGTCAAGGTATGTGCTTTGTGAAAGTCCAATTAAGCATCTTGATCTATCTCTATAGATTTTGATGCCTAATATGTAAGCAGCTTCACCGAGGTCTTTCATTGAAAAACTCTTATTCAAGTATCCCTTTATGCTATCCAGAAATTCTATATCATTTCCGATTAGTAATATGTCATCTACATATAATATCGTAAATGCTACTGAGCTCCCACTCACTTTCTTGTAAATACAAAGCTTCTCCAAAAGTGCAGATGAACCCAAATGCTTTGATCACACTATCAAAGCGCTTATTCCAACTCCGAGATGCTTGCACCAGTCCATAAATGGATCGTTGGAGCTTGCACACTTTGTTAGCTCCTTTGGATCGATAAAACCTTCTCGTTGCATCATATACAACTCTTCTTCCGTAAATCCATTCAGAATGCGTCTTTACATCCATTTGCCAAACTTCATAATCATGAAATGCGGCAATTGCTAACATGATTCGGACAAACTTAAGCATCGCTACGGTGAGAAGGTCTCATCGTAGTCAATCCCTTGAACTTGTCGAAAACCCTTTGTGACAAGTCGAGCTTTGTAGACGATAACATTACCGTCGGCGTCGGTCTTCTTCTTGAAGATCCACTTGTTTTCTATTGCTTGCCGACCCTCGGGCAAGTCAACCAAAGTCCATACTTTGTTTTCATACATGGATCCCATCTCGATTTCATGGCCTCAAGCAATTTTATGGAATCTGGGCTCACCATCGCTTCTTCATAGTTCGTAGGTTCATCATGATCTAGTAGCATGACTTCCGAACAGGATTACCGTACCACTCTCAGTGCGGATCTTACTCTGGTTGATCTACGAGGTTCAGAGTAACTTGATCTCAAGTTTCATGATCAACATCATCAACTTCCTCACTATTTGGTCTAGATGTCTCGAAACCGGTTTCTCGCGACAATCTACTTTCAAGTAAGGGAGAAGGTACAATTACCTCATCAAGTTCTACTTTCCTCCCACTCACTTCTTTCGAGAGAAACTCCTTCTCTAGAAAGGATCCATTCTTAGCAACAAATGTCTTGCCTTGGATCTGTGATAGAAGGTGTACCCAACTGTCTCCTTTGGGTATCCTATGAAGACACATTTCTCGATTTGGGTTCGAGCTTATCAGTTGAAGCTTTTTCACATAACCATCGCATCCCCAAACTTTAAGAAACGACAACTTTGGTTTCTTGCTAAACCATAGTTCATAAGGTGTCGTCTCAACGGATTTTGACGGTGTTCTATTCAGTGTGAATCGGCCGTCTCAAGAGCATAACCCCAAAACGATAGCGGTAAATCTGTAAGAGACATCATAGATCGCACCATATTTAGTAAAGTGCGATTCTGACGTTCGGACACACCATTACGTTGTGGTGTTCCGGTGGCGTGAGTTGCGAAACTTTCCGCATTGTTTCAAATGTAGACCAAACTCAGAACTCAAATATTCAGCTCCACGATCGATCGTAGAAACTTAATTTTCTTATTACGATGATTTTCAACTTCACTCTGAAATTCTTTGAACTTTTCAAATGTTTCAGACTTATGTTTCATTAAGTAGATATACCCATATCTCGCTTAAATCATCTGTGAAGGTGAGAAAATAACGATATCCGCCACGAGCCTCAACATTCATCGGACCACATACATCCGTATGTATGATTTCCAACAAATCTGTTGCTCTCTCCATAGTGCGGAGAACGGGTTTTAGTCATCTTGCCCATGAGGCACGGTGCACGCAAGTGCCAAATGATTCATAATCAAGTGACTCCAAAAGTCCATCAAGATGGAGTTTCTTCATGCTTTATACCGATATGACCTAAACGGCAAGTGCCACAAATAAGTTGCACTATCATTATCAACTCTGCATCTTTTGGTTTCAACATTATGAATATGTGTATCACTACTATCGAGATTCATCAAAATAGACCACTCTTCAAGGGTGCATGACCATAAAAGATATTACTCATATAAATAGAACAACCATTATTCTCGATTTAAATGAGTAACCGTCTCGCATCAAACAAGATCCAGATATAATGTTCATGCTCAACGCAGCACCAAATAACAATTATTTAGGTCTAAAACTAATCCCGAAGGTAGATGTAGAGGTAGCGTGCCGACCGCGATCACATCGACTTTGGAACCATTTCCCACGCGTCGTCACCTCGCCCTTTGCCGGTGTTCGCAATCCGTAGTCCCTGCTTTGAGTTGCAAATATTAGCAATGTAACCAAGATCAAATACCCAAAGTGCTCTGCGAGCTCTAGTAAGGTACACATCAATAACATGTATATCACATATACCTTTGTTCACCTTGCCATCCTTCTTATCCGCCAAATACTTGGGGCAGTTCCGCTTCCAAAGGACGACCGCTTGCGGTAGAAGCACTCAGTTTCAGGTTTAGGGCCAGACTTGGGTTTCTTCTCCGAGCAGACAACTTGCTTGCTGTTCTTCTTGAAGTTCCCTTCTTCTTCCCTTTGCCTTTCTTCTTGAAACTAGTGGTCTTATTGACCATCAACACTTGATGCTCCTTCTTGATTTCTACCTCCGCAGCCTTTAGCATTGCGTAAGAGCTCGGTATAGTCTTTACTAACCCTTGCATATTATAGTTCATCACGAAGCCTTTATAGCTTGGTGGCGTGATTGAAGAATTCATCAATGACACAATCATCCGGAAGATTAACTCCCAGTTGAGTCAAGTGATTGTAATACCCGGACATTACGAGTATGTGCTCACCGATGTAACTATTCTCCTCCATCTTGCAGCTATAGAACTTATTGGAGACTTCATATCTCTCAATCCGGGCATTCTGTTGGAATATCAACTTCAACTCTGGAACATCTCATATGCTCCATGACGCTCAAAACGTCGTTGAAGTCCCGGTTCTAAGCCGTAAAGCATGGCACATTGAACTATAGAGTAGTCATCAACTTTGCTCTGCGGACGTTCTTAACGCCGTCGGTTACATCAAGAAGAGCACTGGCACCTAGCGGTGCATCCAGACGTAACTCTTCGTGCAGCAATGAGGATAATCCTCGAGTTACGGACCAAATCCGTAATTGCTACCATCATCTTTCAACTTTGCTTTCTCAAGGAACGCATTAAAATTCAACGGAACAACAGCACGAGCCATCTATCTACAAACAAACATAGTCAAGCAAGATACTATCAGGTACTAAGTTCATGATAAATTTAAGTTCAATTAATCATATTACTTAAGAACTCCCACTTAGACAGACATCTCTCTAGTCATCTAAGTGATTACATGATCCAAATCAACTAAACCATAACCGATCATCACGTGAAATGGAGTAGTTTTCAATGGTGAACATCTTATGTTGATCATATCTACTATATGATTCATGCTCGACCTTTCGGTCTCCGTGTTCCGAGGCCATATCTGCATATGCTAGGCTCGTCAAGTATAACTGAGTATTCTCGTGTGCAAAACTGGCTTGCACCCGTTGTAGATGGACGAGAGCTTATCACACCCGATCATCACGTGGTGTCTCGGCACGCATTTAACTTTGGCAACGGTGCATACTCGTGGAGAACACTACTTGATAATTTTAGTGAGAGATCATCTTAAAATGCTACCGTCAATCAAAGCAAGATAAGATGCATAAAGGATAAACATCACATGCAATCAATATAAGTGATATGATATGGCCATCATCATCTTGTGCTTGTGATCTCCATCTCCGAAGCACCGTCGTGATCACCATCGTCACCGGCGCGACACCTTGATGTCCATCGTAGCATCGTTGTCGTTTACGCCATCTATTGCTTCTACGACTATCGCTACCGCTTAGTGATAAAGTAAAGCAATTAAGGGGCGTTTGCATTTCATACAATAAAGCGACAACCATATGGCTCCAACCAGTTGCCGATAACTTCGGTTACAAAACATGATCATCTCATACAATAAAATATAGCATCACGTCTTGACCATATCACATCACAACATGCCCTGCAAAAACAAGTTAGACGTCCTCTACTTTGTTGTTGCAAATTTTACGTGGCTGCTACGGGCTTAGCAAGAACCGTTCTTACCTACGCATCAAAACCACAACGATAGTTTGTCAAATAGACTCCGTTTTAACCTTCACAAGGACCAGGCGTAGCCACACTCGGTTCAACTAAAGTGAGAGAGACAGACACCCGCCAGTCACCTTTAAGCAACGAGTGCTCGTAGCGGTGAAACCAGTCTCGCGTAAGCGTACGCGTAATGTCGGTCCGGCCGCTTCATCTCACAATACCGCTGAACCAAAGTATGACATCTTTGGTAGACAGTATGACTTATATCTTCCACAACTCACTTATGTTCTACTCGTGCATATAACATCAACGCATAAAACCTGGCTCTGATACCACTGTTGGGGAACGTAGTAATTTCAAAAAATTTCCTACGCACACGCAAGATCATGGTGATGCATAGCAACGAGAGGGGAGAGTGTTGTCTCACGCACCCTCGAGACCGAGGCGAAGCGATCATAACATAGAGGAAGTAGTCGACGTTCTCCTCGCGATCCAACCGATCCCAGCGCCGTTACTCCGGCGCCTCCGAGTTCTTGACACACGACAGCTCGATGACGCTCCTCGGGCTCCAATCCAAGAGAGCTCGGGAGGGAGAGTTCCACAAGACGACGGCGTGGTGGACGATCTTGATGTTCTATCGACGCAGGCTTCGCCTAAGCACAGCCACGATATGACCGAGGTGGATTATGGTGGAGGGGGCACCGCACACGGCTAAGGAACGATCTCAAGGATCAACTTGTGTGTCCTAGGGTGCCCCTGCCCCAGATATAAAGGAGCAAGGGGGTCGGCCGGCCCTAGGAGGAGGCGCGCGGGAGGAGTCCTACTCCCACCGGAGTAGGACTCCCCTTCCTAGTTGGATTAGGACTTGGGGGAGGAAGAGGGAAGGGGGCGCTGCCCCCTCTCCTTGTCCTATTCGGACTAGGGGAGGGGCGGCCTGCCCCTGGCCGCCCTTCCTCTTCTCCCTCATGGCCCACTAAGGCCCATTAACCCCGGGAGGGGTCCGTAATCTCGGTGTTCCAGTAAAATCCCGATTTCACCGGAACCATTCAACTCCAAACATAGGCTTCCAATATATCAATCTTTATGTCTCGACCATTTCGAGACTCCTCGTCATGTCCGTGATCACATCCGGACTCAACTTCTTGGTACATCAAAATACACAAACTCATAATATAACCGTCATCGAAACCTTAAGCGTGCGGACCCTACGGTTCGAGAACAATGTAGACATGACCGAGACACGTCTCCGGTCAATAACCAATAGTGGGACCTGGATGCCCATATTGGCTCCTACATATTCTACGAAGATCTTTATCGGTCAGACCGCATAACAACATACGTTGTTCCCTTTGTCATCGGTATGTTACTTGCCCGAGATTCGATCGTCGGTATCCAATACCTAGTTCAATCTCGTTACCGGCAAGTCTCTTTATCGTTCCGTAATACATCATCTCACAGCTAACTCATTAGTTGTAACGCTTGCAAGGCTTAAGTGATGTGTATTACCGAGAGGGCCCAGAGATACCTCTCCGACAATCGGAGTGACAAATCCTAATCTCGAAATACGCCAACCCAACATCTGCCTTTGGAGACACCTGTAGTACTCCTTTATAATCACCCAGTTACGTTGTGACGTTTGGTAGTACCCAAAGTGTTCCTCTGGTAAACGGGAGTTGCATAATCTCATAGTTATAGGAACATGTATAAGTCATGGATAAAAGCAATAGCAACATACTAAACGATCGGGTGCTAAGCTAATGGAATGGGTCATGTCAATCAGATCATTCTACTAATGATGTGACCTTGTTAATCAAATAACAACTCCTTTGTCTATGGTTAGGAAACTTAACCATCTTTGATTAACAAGCTAGTCTAGTAGAGGCATACTAGTGACATACTGTTTGTCTATGCATTCACACATGTATCATGTTTCCGGTTAATACAATTCTAGCATGAATGATAAACATTTATCATGAAATAAGGAAATAAATAATAACTTTATTATTGCCTCTAGGGCATATTTCCTTCACATATCTGCTTAAATCATCTGTGAAGGTGAGAAAATAACGATATCCGCCACGAGCCTCAACATTCATCAGACCACATACATCTGTATGTATGATTTCCAACAAATCTGTTGCTCTCTCCATAGTACCAGAGAACGGGGTTCTAGTCATCTTGCCCATGAGGCACGGTTCGCAAGTGCCAAGTGATTCATAATCAAGTGACTCCAAAAGTCCATCAGTATGGAGTTTCTTCATGCGCTTTATACCGATATGACCTAAACGGCAAATTGCCACAAATAAGTTGCACTATCATTATCAACTCTGCATCTTTTGGTTTCAACATTATGAATATGTGTATCACTACTATCGAGATTCATTAAAATAGACCACTCTTCAAGGGTGCATGACCATAAAAGATATTACTCATATAAATAGAACAACCATTATTCTCGATTTAAATGAATAACCGTCTCGCATCAAACAAGATCCAGATATAATGTTCATGCTCAACGCCGCACCAAATAACAATTATTTAGGTCTAAAACTAATCCCGAAGGTAGATGTAGAGGTAGCGTGTCGACCGCGATCACATCGACTTTGGAACCATTTCCCACGCGCATCGCCACCTCGCCCTTTGCCGTGTTCGCTAATCCGTAGTCCCTGCTTCGAGTTGCAAATATTAGCAATGTAACCAAGATCAAATACCCAGTGCTCTGCGAGCTCTAGTAAGGTACACATCAATAACATGTATATCACATATACCTTTGTTCATCTTGCCATCCTTCTTATCCGCCAAATACTTGGGGCAGTTCCGCTTCCAAAGGACCAGTCGCTTGCGATAGAAGCACTCAGGTTTCAGGTTTAGGTCCAGACTTGGGTTTCTTCTCCGAGCAACAACTTGTTTGTTTGTTCTTCTTGAAGTTCCTTCTTCTTCCCTTTGCCTTTCTTTTTGAAACTAGTGGTCTTATTGACCATCAACACTTGATGCTCCTTCTTGATTTCTACCTCCGCAGCCTTTAGCATTGCGTAAGAGCTCGAGCATAGTCTTTACTAACCCTTGCATATTATAGTTCATCACGAAGCCTTTGTAGCTTGGTGGCGTGATTGAAGAATTTCATCAATGACACAATCATCCGGAAGATTAACTCCCGGTTGAGTCAAGTGATTGTAATACCCGGACATTACGAGTATGTGCTTCGACAGACCCATTCTCCTCCATCTTGCAGCTATAGAACTTATTGGAGACTTCATATCTCTCAATCCGGGCATTCTGTTGAAATATCAACTTCAACTCTGGAACATCTCAAATGCTCCATGACGCTCAAAACGCCGTTGAAGACCCGGTTCTAAGCCGTAAAGCATGGCACATCGAACTATAGAGTAGTCATCGCTTTGCTCGCCAGACGTTCTTAACGTCGTCGGCCACATCAAGAAGCAGTTCGCACCCAGCGGTGCATCCAGACGTAACTCTTCCGTGCAGCAATGAGGATAATTCTCGAGATTACGGACCCATCCGTGTAATTGCTACCATCATCTTTCAACTTTGCTTTCTCAAGGAACGCATTAAAATTCAACGGAACAACAACACGAGCCATCTATCTACAAACAAACATAGACAAGCAAGATACTATCAGGTACTAAGTTCATGATAAATTTAAGTTCAATTAATCATATTACTTAAGAACTCCCACTTAGATAGACATCTCTCTAGTCATCTAAGTGATCACGTGATCCAAATCAACTAAACCATAACCGATCATCACGTGAGATGGAGTAGTTTTCAATGGTGAACATCTTATGTTGATCATATCTACTATATGATTCACGCCGACCTTTCGGTCTCCGTGTTCCGAGGCCATATCTGCATATGCTAGGCTCGTCAAGTATAACCTGAGTATTCGCGTGTGCAAAACTGGCTTGCACCCGTTGTAGATGGACGAGAGCTTATCACACCCGATCATCACGTGGTGTCTCAAGACGATTTAACTTTGGCAACGGTGCATACTCGTGGAGAACACTACTTGATAATTTTAGTGAGAGATCATCTTAAAATGCTACCGTCAATCAAAGCAAGATAAGATGCATAAAGGATAAACATCACATGCAATCAATATAAGTGATATGATATGGCCATCATCATCTTGTGCTTGTGATCTCCATCTCCGAAGCACCGTCGTGATCACCATCGTCACCGGCGCGACACCTTGATCTCCATCGTAGCATCGTTGTCGTTACGCCATCTATTGCTTCTACGACTATCGCTACCGCTTAGTGATAAAGTAAAGCAATTACAGGGCGTTTGCATTTCATACAATAAAGCGACAACCATATGGCTCCGACCGATTGCCGATAACTTAGGTTACAAAACATGATCATCTCATACAATAAAATATAGCATCACGTCTTGACCATATCACATCACAACATGCCCTGCAAAAACAAGTTAGACGTCCTCTACTTTGTTGTTGCAAATTTTACGTGGCTGCTACGGGCTTTAGCAAGAACCGTTCTTACCTACGCATCAAAACCACAACGATAGTTTGTCAAATAGACTCCGCTTTAACCTTCACAAGGACCGGCGTAGCCACACTCGGTTCAACTAAAGTGAGAGAGCAGACACCCGCCAATCACCTTTAAGCAACGAGTGCTCGAGCGGTGAAACCAGTCTCGCGAAGCGTCACGCGTAATGTCGGTCCGGCCGCTTCATCTCACAATACCGCTGAACCAAAGTATGACATCTTTGGTAGGCAAGATGACTTATATCGTCCACAACTTACTTGTGTTCTACTCGTGCATATAACATCAACGCATAAAACCTAGGCTCGGATGCCACTTTGTTGGGGAACGTAGTAATTTCAAAAATTTCCTACGCACACGCAAGATCATGGTGATGCATAGCAACGAGAGGGAGAGTGTTGTCTCACGCACTCGTGAGACCCGGCGGAAGCGATCACAACGTAGAGGAAGTAGTCGACGTTCTCCTCGCGATCCAACCGATCCCCAGCGGTTACTCCGGCGCCCGAAGTTCTTGACACACGACAGCTCGGTGACGCTCCTCGGGCTCCGATCCAGCAAAGCTCCGGGAGAGAGTTCCGTCAAGACGACGGCGTGGTGACGATCTTGATGTTCTGCGACGCAGGCTTCGCCTAAGCACCGCAACGATATGACCGAGGTGGATTATGGTGGAGGGGGCACCGACACGGCTAAGGAACGATCTCAAGGATCAACTTGTGTGTTCTAGGGTGCCCCCGCCCGTATATAAAGGAGCAAGGGGAGGGCCGGCCGCCTAGGAGGCGCGCCAAGGGGGGGAGTCCTCCTCCTAGTGGGAGTAGGACTCCACTTTCCTAGTCCAACTAGGAAGGAGGAAGGGGAAGGAAGGAGAGGGAGAGGAAAGGGGCGCCGCCCCCTCCTTGTCCTATCGGACTCGACTGGGGGACGCGCGCCACCTCCTGGTGCGGCCCTCTCTCTCCCTCTTGGCCCACTAAGGCCCATTACTTCCCGGGGTTCGGTAACCCTCCGGCACTTATTTTCTCCGAAACTTCCGAACCTTTCCGTGTCCAAATATAGCCGTCCAATATATCAATCTTTATGTCTCGACCATTTCGAGACTCCTCGTCATGTCCGTGATCACATCCGGACTCGAACTTTTTCGGTACATCAAAATACACAAACTCATAATATAACCGCCATCGAAACCTTAAGCGTGCGGACCCTACGGTTCGAGAACAATGTAGACATGACCGAGACACGTCTCCGTCAATAACCAATAGCGGGACCTGGATGCCCATATTGGCTCCTACATATTCTACGAAGATCTTTATCGGTCGACCGCATAACAACATATCGTTATTCCCTTTGTCATCGGTATGTTACTTGCCCGAGATTCGATCGTCGGTATCCAATACCTAGTTCAATCTCGTTATCGCAAGTCTCTTTACTCGTTCCGTAATACATCATCTCACAGCTAACTCATTAGTTGTAATGCTTGCAAGGCTTAAGTGATGTGTATTACCGAGAGGGCCCGAGATACCTCTCCGACAATCAAGTGACAAAACCTAATCTCAAATACGCCAACCCAACATCTACCTTTGGAGACACTTGTAGTACTCCTTTATAATCACCCGATTACGTTGTGGACGTTTGGTAGTACCAAAGTGTTCCTCCGTGAACGGGAGTTGCATAATCTCATAGTTATAGGAACATGTATAAGTCATGGATAAAAGCAATAGCAACATACTAAACGATCGGGTGCTAAGCTAATGGAATGGGTCATGTCAATCAAATCATTCAACTAATGATGTGGCCTTGTTAATCAAATAACAACTCCTTGTTCATGGTTAGGAAACTTAACCATCTTTGATTAACAAGCTAGTCTAGTAGAGGCATACTAGTGACACTCTGTTTGTCTATGTATTCACACATGTATTATGTTTCCGGTTAATACAATTCTAGCATGAATAATAAACATTTATCATGAAATAAGGAAATAAATAATAACTTTATTATTGCCTCTAGGGCATATTTCCTTCAGTATCATCGGCATATTGAAGTATAGAGAGACCACCATCAACTAGATGGTTTACTACCCCATCAATTTGGCCATCAACCTTGCCACGCTCAATCATGACCGCTAGCATATCCGCCACTATATTGAATAGCATGGGCGATACCGAGTGACAATGTTAGCTTCTCTTCAAAGAACATAATTTTCATGGGTGAGATTATTTTATTGAATAATCTACTATATCAATTTGGTCCTGCAACTATATTCAATAATCTACCCCATCAATTTGGTCCTGCAACAATGTTAGCTTCTCTTCAAAGAAGTGAACATCAAGATACATCTTCATCTCCGTGGTCTTCGATTATCCCTAACCCTAGCCCCTAGCTCATCTACTTGTGGTTTACTTTGGTCGCCAGCCCTGCGAGCAACATACATGTTGTATATCTCATCGTACCATTGCTTAGGCTCACCCTTACATTTCGAGTAACAAAGCGAAGATTGACTAGTCTTAGCCAGTCGAAGCCAAAAGACCATGACACAAAGCAACGCCGTTCATTCCACGAGACAACGCCACCGAGAAAGGTCTGCACAAATAAAACTGAAACGAGATAACTAGACCATGGGACGCACCACCCTCCACACGCCTCCTGATGACACCAAGAAGCATTGTGCAAGCAAGACGAGACGAGGAAGACTTATCCACACCGGTGTCGATGCCATCATCTCATCAACGACAATAAAAGACAAACACTAAAGTTAATCCTAACCTACAACCGGAAGGAAGCATTGGGGTCCCCACCCTCTCATATCACCGGCCGCGCCGCCCTAGATTTAGGAGAGACCAAGGCGTATCATTTCAGAACGTCCTTGCTTACTACTCCCTCCGTTCCTAAATATACGCCTTTTTTAATATTTTTAATATGGACTACATACGGAGAAATTTGAGTGAATCTACACTCTAAAATATGTCTACATACATCTATATATAGTCCATATTGAAATCTCTAAAAGAGATTATATTTAGAAAAGGAGGGGGTAGCCGCTTGCTAAACTTGTTCGTGCAAAATGGTGCGCGTCAATTTTGAAGCATAGACTGTTCCAACAATCGGATCCAAGATTTTTAAGTGCTACTCCCTCCGTTCGGAATTACTTGTCACAAAAATGGATAAAAATGGATGTATCTACAACTAAAATACATCTAGATACATTCATTTTTTGGACGAGTAATTCCGAACGGAGGGAGTACCTGGTTGTTTTGAGGAGCCAAGTATATCTCCCCTTGCAACTGATTATTTAGTGGAACTGAATCTTCAACAACTTGATAGTCATGTTCAATCTCCTGAAACTCTGATTATTAGCCTCTCTTTTTTACTCCCTCCGTCTCATAAGGGCGTAGTAAAGTTCAGTTGCTAGACAACCTTGCTCTAGAAAAGAAACGTTACCCTGGTCGTCCTCAGGGCCGGCCATGGCCTCTGCCGTCATCCATCCCATCCACATCGCCGCCCTGGCTGGGGACGGCAAGGGCGCTGGTCACCACCGCGTGTACGGGCTCAACCAAGACAAAAATACGCGTATTCATCTACAGTTTGGTTGGTAAAAAGAACAATAGTCTTCACTTGGCCCTAGTGTTATAGAAGCAATTAAACTCTTGTTTGCACATTCACAAATAGATGGATGGAACAGCCAAACATATCAGACTCACTTACAGGAAATCAAAATGTAGGCAGGGGTGCTGACCGTACACGATAAAATACAACTCATGAACTAACCCCAGAAATTAGAACGGTTATCCCAATGGAGTAGAGATGAAAAACTCACAGAAGAGCGACGGCGATTTGAATTGATACGGAAACTAGAACAGTTATCCCTAAACTAATACATGTAACACCACTGGTGATTTGAATTGTAAACCACACATGAAAAAACTCAAGGAAAAGCGAAAACCTAAGAACTCATGTCATACAGATGGGGCTGCAATGATGGAAAATAATTATAAAATAGCTGTAGCTCCGAATCTGAACTGAAGCATATAAAAGAGTATCCCTATTCGCTTCTGGCAGACAAGTACGAACATCACGTTGTTGGGGGAAAAAACATGTTGTAAGATTGGTGCTAAGTTTCAGCGCTGATTCGAGTTAACCTGGCTCCTGTAAGATTATTAAACACATATCATAACTTCACACTTACTTGGCGTAATAAGTTTCAGAGCTCACCTATCAACAGCTTCCCCAAAATTCCCCCTCTTCAACAGCTTCACTTCTTATTGGTATAATATCTACAAACTACAACCACTCAAGCAAATCAGGAAATCAACGAGGCAAATGCATATTCAAGTTAGTTTACTAGCAGCTTCACCAAGAACAGTTGATTCTAGGCACAAAAAAAAATGACATATGCCACTTGCTAGTAATGGTACCAAGAAACACCAGGGTCGCGCTCTAATGCAAAGTCCTGACAAAGAAAGCAAAGTAATCCTGGTATAGACATCACCCATCTAATGCTACACCCTGAAATAGATCACAACAGTGGCTCCAGGGCCGGTCCTGATATTTCGGGTGCCCAGGGCGAAATTACAACCAGGGGCCCCTACTATAAAGATCAAAATAATAAATCTCATTTTTTTAGTTCATTCCTTTACTTAACTTATTATTGTCTATTGTTCCAAAATAAAACAAAGATTGTAAATGGTGTATTCCTTTACTTAATTAGACAAATCGAATACCTGATAGAGGGCAAACATCAAGATGAAAGGTTTATAAAGTTTAAGAGCCTCATTTGCAACAATAAAAGATCATTTACCTACCCGATGGTTATGGGAGTCTGAGTGGCTTTATTATATAACCATGCTTGGATTGAAGTTATGCGTGTAAGAATAGCTGAGACCTTCTTCCAATTTTTAAGTTAAATTTGCAGTCATGATGATTTGGAGAGAGAATGCAAAGACCGACAATCGAACACATAGCAGGCAATTTTTCAATAGATAAGGCGATTGGTGTTGTGTTGACAAAGTACAGATTGAAGTAAGAAATAGAGCAACGGGCACACGAAATCAAAATTTTGTACTGCATCATATGCGAGACCTTCTAAGGTCTGACTGCTGCTGCACCATATGAATGTGACCAACTAGAAAGAGGAGGTTAGGGATGACCTTATAAGTGGGGTGGCTTCGTCTTGCACATGAGAGACATCTCACGAACGCGGGATAACACAACGGGCCCGGGGACCTGGAGGAAGACCGGCCGGCCGCATGGCGAAGAGCGATCTACATTGGCGGCGCGTCTCACGATCGGGGCCCTCGGGGAAATAGTATCATTGCGAAGCGGCGAACTTGCGATGGAAAGAAGGAAAACATGACTACTCGTGGACTACGTGCGTCTAGGTCGCCGCCTCCTTATGGTCTGGGCCATGGGCTCCTTGCGAACCCTGGAGGGGGCCCCTAGATTTCGAGGGCCCTAGGCGGCCGCCCCCTGCCACCCCCTCAGGGCCGGCCCTGAGTGGCTCGTTGGATACAAATGCTAACACTACTGTGAATCAATTATCAGCAACTTAACTCATGAATAGAAATAATAAGATAGTACTTTACATTTTCGAGAAATCCATAAACTTTTGTCAACTGTTATGGCCATCCAGATAGAAATCAAAATGGAAAAGTTCATGAGAAATTGACAACTTCTGAAAAGGAGGTAGAGTAATTAACTTAACACAGTGTGCTTGGCCAATTGCAAAACATCAACTTGTGCATCATGGCATTTTAGTTACAAAACCAAAAACCCACACGAGAATTGAAAAGAGTAAAAGAGGCATCTGCTAGTAATCACAATCACAACTTATAAGAGGAACAGTATTACTGTTTACACTGGGCAGAGCAAGTCAAGGTCAGTGTCCAGTTGGGCTTCAATATCGTCATAGGTCAGACAAACATGATGAAACATATAAACACTCAAGTATATGATGCATCACATAGATTCACTGCATGGACTGCCAAAAAAATCCTTTTATCATTGTCAACAAACACTTAATGGAAGCTAGGAAGAATAATCATTGGAAAAATTTCAACAGGTTTGTGTCTTACTAAAAACAACAAACAGTTGGCATTTGAACAATGACGCACCTTTAAGGCCCGTCTCCAACAAAAGCAATTCTTACCCCCACCCCCAGAGCCTTTCCATAACCATGCGTTGACAAGTAAAATAAGTAGAGCATTAACAACATGGTAAAATTACATAGCAAACACTTAATTTGCAGATAAGTTGATGTATGAAAGGTTTATGTACAGCCAGCTTGAAATGCTTACTTTGGATCAATAAACACACAATGAAAACTACAACCTATCTTCCTGACAATTAGAAGTTAAACTAATTCTAGCATGCTTTGGCAGTTTTAAGATCAAGCATAGTTCAAATCCTTGATTTTCCCTCGCGGAAATCATAAGGACACTATTTGTAACTGAACTTCAATGATATCTTTCTCTAGATGAACACCCAAGATGGCAGAAACTAATTCAAGTACAGATTGTGTGGCCTGTTGGAAGTAATCTGCTCGAATAGCCTAGCAGATTATGTGCAGCATTTCGAACAAACAAGAAAACTAGGGGGATAGCCAGTGAACCAAACACCACCTAAGAACCTGCGGCCTCTGCAGATATTCAGACCATGTATTTAGAGTATGGAAGTACATGATACCAACAGTTTGGTGCCTATATTCACAATCACACTGACCAAAGTAATAAATTAAGCACTCAGTTTTAGCCAAACTAAAGAAGAGGTAGCTCGATTATAGAAGCAAGAGACACCAACTAGCTGAATTACCCGCAGGAGCACAATAATGAACTAAAAAACTTGAGCCATCCACAATAAACGCATGATTTTTATGGCCGTGGTGCAGAGCATGAAAATCCACAATATACTCAATAACATCACTAGCAGTAAGTGCATCTCCATTGTCTCAATAACATTACCAACATAAAAAGGAACAGATCCACCTAAGTTTACTTACTTAAACTTAAATGATGCCAAGCCTCCTCCATGTGAGAGTTTGATGTTTAGTTAAGTGCGCATCTCTCTTTAGCAGATAACCAGATGTGAGCCCTGTACATTTCGTCCTGCAGCCCAGTAGGTGTTTCCAATATGACCGATGGCTTCAAATCGTTACCAGCTCTGATCCAACTAAAGGAGAACTCACTTGCAGACACTTTCTATAGTTGAATGAACAAACCTATCTTTAGTTCGTTAGTTAAAGCAAAAAACGGATCTCTATGAATCTGCATATGAGCAAACCAAAATGATTTTTATATCAAACCATAACTAAAAAATAGATTAAGCTAAAGCCAGGTGAATTG
This sequence comes from Aegilops speltoides, assembly GCA_021437245.1. NCBI lineage: Eukaryota > Viridiplantae > Streptophyta > Magnoliopsida > Poales > Poaceae > Aegilops > Aegilops speltoides. The sequence continues at coordinate 297,692 of CM038146.1, read as the reverse complement.
ACCATTCCAGAAAGACTATTTACCTAAATTTGGGAAGGGCGTCAGAGTGATCCTCAAATTATCAACTATGATTTCCAAAAATAAAAATAAAACATTAGGAATGCATTACCCACAATGAAGGAGACCTTACCTTGGCTTATTGCATCTCTCAACACACCAGCAACTAACTTGAAAACTGAAATTTTAATACAATGAAGAATGTGCCAGCAATCAATACGTGTGTTTAAAAACATGAACGAGGACAACAAATTTAATAAACAATCCATGGTTTCTTCTCTGTTGGATGATGGCATTGCATATCAGTATTCAGGAATCAAATTATCCATTTCATCACACTTTAGCAACGACCAACCCAGCATCTAACAGACATACGGCAGCAGACAACCAGCACACAGTTACATCATAGCCCGTTCCTGGCTCATGTGAATCTGAAAATAGTCGGCACTTCCCCTTTGCAAGCAGCAGCATAGTCTTGAGCGAGGTGCGGCACAGCTTCCTGGTAAGGGCATATGTACTTCTTCATGAAATTGTAATCACTCACTACGACCGCGACATAGTAGCTCCGATCATTCTCCAGTAATCCATTTTCCTTGAGAAACTTCATAACGTAGTGTCGGGGCCTGAGCCGACCATCTAGGCTAAGAGTGAGAATTGCCGGCCTTTGAGCAATGTTGGCCGGCTCCAGTCCCACCTCGGAGATGAGAAACTCTGACTTGCTGCGCAGACAGTCCTTGGACATCACCAGCACCCTTGGGGCCCTAGGAACAGCAATGCCCACCTCAGCATCCGACCACCTGAACATGCTCTTCAAGTAGTCTACTCTGTCAGCGATCTTCTCCACACTGAGGAATGCGACAGCCTGCAATGCTTGCCTGAACATTCCAGAGCCACGGGACACACCTATGCCTTCTGCGCATGACACCATTGCCTGGAGGCGCTCTGGGTTGGTGGCGAGCATCCATGGCTGAGAGATGCTCAACTTGGCAATGTCGCAATCACCTAGCCCGCACTCACGCAGGAACGAGACATTGGGCTTGACCACCCTCTCGAGGTCGGCCGAGAGAAGGCATGTGCCGCGGTTGCGCTTAAGAGGCCGGAGGAGGTTCTCAAAGGAGTCGAAGAAGTGCAGGTAGTATTCTAGATTGGAGACGATGGATCTGCACCGGAATTTGTTGTGGGAGAGCGAGACGAGGCGCGCGATCTCAGAACGCGAGAGGCCGAGCCCGGTGAGCCCGGCGACGTTTGGGGCCAGGGTTTTCTCCACTTTGGCGCAGAGCAACTGCGGGTCCTTGGCGACGATGGAGGCGACGTCGGCGCCGGAGAGGCCGAGGCCGGCGAGGAAGGCGAGCACGGCGTCGGGATTCGTGGGGGATTTGAGGTGGGAGAGCTTGGCGGAGGCCTTGAGGGCCTGTGCTCGGGTGAGGCCGCAGGTGGCGACGAGGTAGTCGTCGACGGCGAAGGCAGGATTGGGGCAGACGGCCGCGGATATGAGGCGGCGGAGGTGGGAGGCGGGAGACGCGGAGGGAGATGAGAGGAGGTGGGTGAGGAGGCAGCACCGGAGCCGGAGCATGGCGGCGCGGCGGAGATTTGACGGGCGGCGGCGGCGGCGAGGGAATGGGGAACGCCGGACTGGTGCGAGTGCGAGAGGATTTGCGTGGTCTGCTCTGGTGTCTGGTCTCTTCTTTTTTTTTTTTTTTAGAGAGAGGGAGAGAATGCTGACAAGGTGACCCCACGAGCCAGTCCCTCTAAAACGTACACTACTTAGAAATTAGAATGCATTCTGTAACATTTGTACTGCTTTGACATGATCTGTAATTTTAAACAACATCCAGATTTGCTGCATTATTATAATCCCCGACTTTGTACTAAATCAGCCGCACTTATTTTGAACGGAGGGAATATGTGTACAATCTGCCACTACAGCTTGCCTATAAAGTCAGTTGAATCATGCACCCAAAAATCGGCACAGTGATTAATTCACCCTAGAATTACTAGTTGACTTGGGGTGTAAGGACAGAGTTGAACCATCATGTCATACAGATTCAGAGTTAAACTTTCAGGTCTGATTCAAATCCAGAGTTTGGAGTAGAAAATGCAATACCACATCCATTTGATTGTTATACAGATGATATGCATGACTCAGTCAAATTGTTTACATGCAAGTGAAGGAAGACCCAGCATATATGTCTTGAGCAAATGGAAGCACGAGAGCCCATTAATTAACCCACCGGATGCAGCTTAGTTGACTTCATTCAACTTGTTGTTTGTCCCCTTGTACATTGCACTATATAAGATAACATGTATTCGCTTGTAAAAAACATAAGATCGTTTAGATCACTAACTATATTAGTGATCTAAACGATCTTATATATCTTTATAGAGGGAGTATCTTGCAAAAGTCAAAACAGGCTTCTCTCAATAAAACTTACGATGGCATATCACGCTTGTTGCTGAATCATGCAAGGTCCCAACCACCACATTTGGTCCATCTCTTAGAAAAAGAAGAAATCACCGCACCTTTTAGAGTCTAATCACATTTTCTCCTGGACCATCCATCTACAACATTCAGTAAATCAGTTGGTCCATATATTTCACATTTAACTAGTGTAAAATTTAGTTCAGAAATTGCTGTCTGACAAGTGTCGAATATATCTGGTACCTCCTATCTACCACATATATGGCATTTACAAGTAGCAAAAAACAGCTCCCAGAACGACCACAGATGTTGAATATATCTTGCAAACTCCCAAGATGATCACCACTTTAAAAGTAACAGAAACACAAATGCTTTGCTTGCTCTGCATAAATGCCACTGTCAGCGGCTAAGCAGAATGTATTTTAGGCATACAATAAAAGCTTTGATCGGAAACTCAACACTTACTACTAGTAGTACCAAATACTCCCTCACAGTAGTATACGTTCTGCAGTAACGGTGCGGCGTGGATATTATTAAATACTCGCATCGCGATAAAATCATGAGTCTTTTACACGACGTGGGCACATGTGCAATAGGAATGATGGTATTTTTTCATAATTTTTGGTGATGGAGAAGTATCCGAACACTTCCCTCTACGCGGATTGCCCTTAGCATGTCTACGACTGTGGCCGGCGGCCTCCGGGGGCTAGCATGCCGTCAATCTTGCTTATGCGGCTTCTCACAGGTCTGAAGTGTTGTGGCGGTTGCAGACGCCCGGCACGCGTCTCCGGGACGTGGCCCCCCTCATGGATGGCGCCGCCACCGGCACCTGGAGGGGGGAAACGGAAGCGTCGGTTCTACACGGAGGGGATGTAGCTGTGGGTTTGGCACGGATGTTGCTCCCAGGTGCCCCTCTGGGCTGACCTGACACAACCGGGTGGAGAGGTCCACTGGTCAAAGTCTGTCCATGGGAAGTCAAAGGGCTAGATCTCGTGGTCAGCCGCTACAGGGTTAGGCAGGACGGGGGCCCTGGGGGTAGCAATGCCACTGGAGCATCGTACCGGGCCCTCGTACATGCGGGGTGGTGTTGTGGCATGTCCGAAGAGGTGGCACGCGTCTCCAGAGTATGGCCCCCTCACGGACGGCGATGACACAGTAGTAGACGTTCTGCGGTAACGGTGCGGCGTGAATATTATTAAATACTCGGATCGCGATAAAATCATGAGTTTTTTACATGACGTGGGCACATGTGTTATAGGAATGATGGTAATTTTTCATAATTTTTGGTGATGGAGAAGTATCCAAACACTTCCCTCTACGCGGTTTGCCCTTCGCATGTCTACGACTTTCGCCAGCGGCCTCCGGGGGCTAGCATGCCGCCAATCTTGCGTATGCGGCTTCTCACAGGTCTGAAAGTGTTGTGGCGGTTGCAAACTCCCGGCACGCGTCTCCGGGGCGTGGCCCCCCTCATGGACGGCGCCGCCGCCGGCACCTGGAGGGGGGAAACGGACGCGTCGGGTCTACACGGAGGGGATGTAGCTGTGGGTTTGGCCCGAATGTTGCTCCCAGGTGTCCCTCAGGGTTGACCTGACACAACCGGGTCGAGAGGTCCACTGGTCAAACCCCGTCTGTGGGAAGTCAAAGGGCTATATCTCGTGGTCAACCGCTCCAGGGTTAGGCGGGACGGGGTCCCTAGGGGGGTAGCAATGCCACCGGAGCGTTGCACCGGCCCCTCATACATGCAGGGTGGTGTTGTGGCATGTCCGAAGATGCGGCATGCGTCTCCGGGACGTGGCCCCCCACGGACCGCGCCGCCGCTGGCACATGGAGGGGGAAACGGACGCGTCGGGTCTACACGGAGGGGATGTAACTGTGGGTTTGGCCCGAATGTTGCTCCCAAGTGTCCCTCTGGGATGACCTGACACAACCAGGTGGAGAGGTCCTCTGATCAAAGCCCGTCCATGGAAAATCAAAGGGCTAGATCTCGTGGTCATCCGCTCCAGGGTTAGGCGGGACGGTGGCCCTTGGGGGGGGGGGGCGGAGGGGGGGGGGGGGTAGCAATGCCACTGGAGCGGCGTACCAGCCCCTCAAACATGTGGGGTGGTGTTGTGGCATGTCTGACGAGGCGACACGCGTCTCCGGGGTGTAGCCCCCCTCACGGACGGCGCCGCCGCCGATACCTGGAGGGGAGAATGGACGCGTCGGTCTACACGGAGGGGATGTAGCTGTGAGTTTGGCCCGGATGTTGCTCCCAGGTGTACCTCTGGGCTAACCTGACACAACCGGGTGGAGAGGTCCACTGGTCAAAGCCCATCCGTGGGAAGTCAAAGGGCTAGATCTCGTGGTCAGCCGCTCCAGGGTTAGGCGGGACGGGGGCCCTGGGGCGTAGCAATGCCACCGGAGCGTCGTACCGGGCCCTCATACATGTGGGGTGGTGTTGTGGCATGCCTGAAGAGGCGGCACATGTCTTCGGGGTGTGGCCCCCTCACGGACGGTGATGACACAGTAGTAGACGTTCTGCCGTAACGGTGCAGCATGAATATTATTAAATACTCGGATCGCGATAAAATCATGAAATGTTTACATGAAATGGGCACATGTGTTATAGGAATGATTGTAATTTTTCATAATTTTTGGTTATGGAGAAGTATCCGAACACTTCCCTCTACGCGGATTGCCCTTCGCATGTCCACGACTTTGGCCGGCGGCCTCCGGGGGCTAGCATGCCGCCAATATTGCGTACGCGGCTTCTCACAGGTCTGAAAGTGTTGTGGCGGTTGCAAACTCCTGGCACGTGTCTCCGGGGCATGGCCCCCCTCACGGACGGCGCCGCCGCCGGCACCTGTAGGAGGGAAACGGATGCGTCGGGTCTACATGGAGGGGATGTAGCTGTGGGTTGGCCCGGATGTTGCTCCTAGGTGTCCCTTAGGGCTGACCTGACACAACCGGGTCGAGAGGACCACTGGTCAAAGCCCGTCTCTGGGAAGTCAAAGGGCTATATCTCGTGGTCAACCGCTCCAAGATTAGGCGGGACGGGGTCCCTGGGGGTTATAGCAATGCCACCGGAGCGTCGCACCGGCCCCTCATACATGCAGGGTGGTGTGGTAGCATGTCTCAAGAGGCGGCACGCGGCTCCGGGGTGTGCCCCCCTCACGGACGGCGCCGCCGCCGGCACCTGGAGGGGGCAAATGGACGCGTCGGGTCTACATGGAGGGGTTTTTCCGGTGGGTTTGCCCCGGACGTTGCTCACGGACGTCTGTGGTAACGGTGCAGCGTGAATATTATTGAAGACTCGGAGCGCGATAAAATCATGAGTCGTGAAGGGATGGCTAGCCCCCGGATGGCCCTGGATCACACCGGAGGGGGGAAACGGCCGTGTCGGCAGCCTTGGATAGGGTCTTATGCTAGGTTAGGCTACTGGATTTTAATAAACTAGTAGTAGGTTTATTTAAAAAATTTAAATTTGTTGCTAACAAAAAAATGAAAAACATATATGCCTACGGCTAAGCCGTCGACATAGGTGCCACGTGGCATCGAAACCTATGCCGACGGCTTAGCCGTCGGCATACTTTGCCTTATCCATCCACGGGCCGCCCCCGGCCACTCATTCCGCCCTCACCTCACTCTGTCCCAATCTCGCCGCCGCACCACGACCCCCAACCGCGCCGCCGTTGCCGCCCAATCCCAACCCGCCACCCCCGACCCTCCCTCGCTCCAGCCGCCGCCGCCCCATCACTCCGAACCGCGCCACCGTCGCCGCCCTTTTTCGACCAGCGCAACCGCCCCATCTCGCTCTGCCCTTCCCCCTCCACCCAAACCCCATCGCGCCGCCACCCAAGCTTTGCTGCACCGCCACCCTAGCCACGCCGTGCCGCATCGGTGCCACACCGCCGGCCTGCCTCGGCCTCCTCGACCCGGCCTGCCCTGTGTGGACGTCGCCCCGGCCGACCCACGCCCTAGCCTGGCTGGCCCCCTGCTGGTCCAACCGGCCGGCCCCCTCTGCTCTGGCGACAGCCCCCTGCTGCTCCGGTGGTCGTCCCCTGCCCCGACCTGTACCCCCTCACCATCCCCTGCCCAACTGCCCCCTCATCCGTAGGTAAGAACAATCTTTTTTTTACATTTTTGGATAGTAATGTTGTAGATGAATGCATATATATATAGTAATAGATGATTAGATAGATGGATGTTAGATAGCTGAATGAAATGGAAGAGAGTATAAATGTGGAAAAAAATTAAGTGCACAATGTGAGATAGATAGATGTTAGATGAATGGATATTTGTGTAGTTTTACTACGTTTTTAGATACATACTCAATGTTATAGATATATGTTGTGAAGATGAGATGAGAGGGAAGATTACAATTTTTGTGAAGATAGATAGACGAAAGTTAAAATTTGGATATGATGAGTGGTTACTTCATCATGTTGATCTTGCTAAAAAAAGTTTGTGATATGATGTGATGTGTGATGATGCTTTATATGTGATGTGATGACTTAATTTTTTTCATTTGGTGGAATTTAGAGGATTTCTGGTGTTGCCTCCGGTGGAGTGATCGTTGACGTTGGAGCTCTTGGTCTTCGATTGTCCCTTCGTTGATCGACTACATCATCTACATCAGAGGGTGAGCTACAAATCCATCACCTCATAGGTTCTTTTAATCATGTCACTAGATTAAATTTTCACATCAAGTCGCGTAACCTAGGTGTCTCCCGTCCGAAAGGGTTGCATCGATAAATATACATTCAATCAATTGCATATTTATCATCGCAGCTCTTTCGGATTGTCCAGCGCTTTCCACGGACAACCCGAGAATGTGTAGATTGGGTACCTTGTTCATGCTCTACCCCGTTCCGAGACATGATTTCGGCGGCGCCTCCCTGTTGTTCTCCGGATGCACATTCTCTCGGCATTTTGCCGAGACGTGTATTTGGAGAACAGCGGGGAGGTGCCGCCGAAATTTTGTCTCGGAATGGGGTAGTGCATGGACAACGTACTCAATCTACACATTCTCGGGTGGGATTAGGACCCATCTTTACCTATTAGAGATGTAGGTGGATTAAATGTCGTTTCTCGTCAACACTGTAAAAAATAAAATATTGATGTGAGTAATTTAAATGAATCCTTAATTTTGTTGTGTGGCTTCCAATAAAGCAGAGATGGCAGATAATCAATGGATGTATAGTGGGTTTTTCCGTCGGAATCAAGTAAAAACAGTGGGTCGAGAAAATTGATGTGTTTTTGAAAGAGATATTCCGTACTCCAATGAGGATGGTGCCAGAATGCCCGTGTGCCAAATGTAAGAGACGTATCCGCAGAGATAAGAGTGAGATGACTAAGCACCTTCACGCGCATGGATTTATGCCCAACTTTAATATGACGATAAACTTTGCCCAGCGGGACCGTGGTAGAGAGGAGGTGATACGACAACGCGTCGTTGGTTATGAGGACGATGGGGTTAGAGACATGCTAGATGATGTCTTTGCTACACAGCCGACACCTCCGTCAAATTCAGCGAATGAACCGGAGGAAACCGCAAAGGCCTTCCTGGATATCTTGGCCTCGTCGAAGAAACCTCTTTATGAGGGTGCCAAGCTGTCTGTGATGGATGCCATCTCGCAACTGATGGCAGTCAAGGCTGAGTACGGCTATAGCCGAGGTTGCTTCGAAGCATTTCTGGGAGTATGGGCTAACAGCCTGCCTGAGGGCCATGGACTGCCGAAAACCATGTACGCTACGAAGAAAATCATGAAAGCGCTCTCCATGGACTATGAGAAAATACATGTTTGTCCAAAGAATTGCCTTTTGTTTAGGCATGAGTTTGCGGATGACAACTACTGTAGGAAGTGTGGTTCCTCTCAGTATATTGAGGTGGTCGATGAGCATGGTCAGAAGCGGCAGCTAAAAATCCCTGTGAACATTCTTCTTATCTTGATTTTAAAGACTGCAGCGCCTTTTCATCACCGAGGAGTCTGCCAAAATGATGAAGTGGCACAAGGAAGGGAAGAGGTACAATTCAAAAAAAATGTACATCCATCAAAAGGTGAAGCATGGAAGTCATTTGATATAGAGTATCCGGAGGAAGCAGCCGAGGCAGGGAATGTCAAAATTGCTATATCAGGTGATGGGTTGAATCCATATGGTATGTCGTCTAATCCATACAACTGCTGGCCCGTATTTGTTATTCCGCTTAACCTCCCTCCCGACGCCATGATGCAACACAAGACCATGTTCCCGTCGCTTATAATTCCGGGGCCTGAATATCCGGGGAAGAATTTGAGTGTGTTTATGCAGCTGTTGGTGGATGATTTGCACCATTCTTGGTACTTCCCGAGGTTGGCATACAACTGGCATCTGCAAAAAAAAATTCTTGATGAAAGTTTGGCTACAGTATTGCATGCATGACTTTCCCGGCTATGCCCTGTTCTGCGGATGGTGTACAAGTGGGAAGATGCCTTGCCGGTGTGCATGCAGCCTTGATTTTCATTTGGTGAAGAAGGGTGGCAAGTATGTTGCCTTTGACCTGCATCGACAGTTCCTCCCTCCAGACCATCCTGATAGGGAAGACAAGAAGAACTTCACAAAAGGCAAAGTTGTCAATGAAGTAAACGAGATTCCAATGTTTTCTGGTGCAGATGTGCTTGCTCAACTGAAAGATCTTAAGCCTGTCGGCGAAGGGAAAGGCAAAGGCAAAGGCAAAGGCAAAGCCACAGGCGAAGACAAGGGCGAGGGCAAAGGAAAAGGTAAAGGGAAAAAATGTTTTAAAGGATATGGTGAGACGCACAACTGGACTCACATTACCCCCTTCACGCAGCTTCCCTCTTTGAAGGACCTCAAACTTCCATACAACATTGACGTGATGCACACTGAAAGGAATGTCGCAGAGTCCCCTTTCGCATGATCCTCAACATTCCTGATAAGACAAAGGATAATGCTAATGCTAGAGTCAATCAACATAATATTTGTGATAGACCACGTCTACACATGCAGTCTCCCACAAGCAGTCAAAAATCTTGGTTCAAGCCAGATGCTAACTTCGTACTTAAAAAGGATCATAAGATGGAGGCATTCAAGTGGCTGAAACACGCCGTTAAGTTCACTGCTGGTTAAGCGTCGAATATAAGTAAGGGGTGTTGGAAATATGCCCTAGAGGCAATAATAAAAGTATTATTATATTTCAATGTTCATGATAATTGTCTTTTGTTCATGCTATAACTGTGTTATCCGGAAATCGTAATACACGTGTGAACACTTAGACCACAATATGTCCCTAGTGAGCCTCTAGTTGACTAGCTCGTTGTGATCAATAGATAGTCATGGTTTCCTGACTATGGACATTGGATGTCGTTGATAACGGGATCACATCATTAGGAGAATGATGTGATGGACAAGACCCAATCATAAGCATAGCATAAAAGATCGTATAGTTCGTTTGCTAGAAGCTTTGCCAATGTCAAGTATCTATTCCTTCGACCATGAGATCGTGTAACTCCGGTTACCGTAGGAGTGCCTTTGCGTGTATCAAACGTCACAACGAATCGGGTGACTATAAAGGTGCATTACGGTATCTCCGAAAGTATCATTGGGTTGACATGGATCGAGATCGGGATTTGTCACTCCGTATGACGGAGAGGTATCTCTGGGCCCACTCGGTAATGCATCATCATAATGAGCTCAAAGTGACCAAGGTGTTGGTCACGGGATCATGCATTACTGAGATTGAGTAAAGTGACTTGCCGAACGAGACTGAACGAGGTATTGGGATACCGACGATCGAGTCTCGGGCAAGTAACGTACCGATTGACAAAGGGAATTGCATACAGGGTTTGATAGAATCCTCGACATCGTGGTTCAACCGATGAAATCATCGAGGAGCATGTAGGAGCCAACATGGGTATCCAGATCCCTCTGTTGGTTATTGCCCGAGAGTCGTCTCGGTCATGTCTGCGTGTCTCCCGAACCCGTAGGGTCTACACACTTAAGGTTCGGTGACGCTAGGGTTAGTAGGAAGACTAGTATGTGAATACCGAATGTTGTTGAGTCCGGATGAGATCCCGGACGTCACGAGGAGTTCGGAAGGGTCCGGAGGTAAAGAATAATATATAGGAAGTGGTGTTTCGCCATCGGGAAAGTTTGGGGTTTCGGTAAAATCTGGGACCACCGGAAGGGTCGAGGTCCACCGGTGGGGCCACCCATCCCGAGGGCCCCATGGGCCATAGGGGAAGGAACCAGCCCACAGGGGCTGGTGCGCCCCAGGCCCACCCTGCGCCTAGGGTTGAAACCCTAGGGGTGAAGCGCCCACCGGCTTGGGGGCACTCCACCCCTTGCCGCCGCCCCTTGGAGATTGGATCTCGAGGGGCAGCCACCTGGGGCCTATATAAAGGGGGGAGGGGCTGCTGTACACATCTCCCAAGGTGCAGCCCTCCCTCCCAACACATCTCCTCCTCCGTAAGAGCTCGTGAAGCCACGCCGAGATCTTGCTTCACCACCATCACCACGCCGTCGTGCTGCCGGTGGTGCTGTCTTCCTCAACCTCTCCTTCCCCCTTGCTGGATCAAGAAGGAGGAGACGTCGCTCGTCCCGTACGTGTGTTGAACGCGGAGGTGCTGTCCGTTCAGCACTTGGCATCGGTGATCTGAATCACGTTCGAGTACGACTCCATCATCACCTTGCAAGCTTCCGCACGCGATCTACAAGTGGTATGTAGATGCAAACTCTCTCCCGTTACTCGTTGCTTAGATGAACTCATAGATGGATCTTGGTGAAACCGTAGGAAAAATTTTAATTTTCTGCAACGTTCCCCAACAAGTGGCATCATGAGCCGGTCTATGCGTAGTTCTCTAATGCACGAGTAGAACACAATTTGTTGTGGGCGTTGATCTTGTCATCTTACTTGCCTCTACTAGTCTTTTCTTGCTCAACGGTATTGTGGGATGAAGCGGCCCGGACCAACCTTACACGTACGCTTACGTGAGACCGGTTCCACCGACTGACATGCACTAGTTGCATAAGGTGGCTGGCGGGTGTCTGTCTCTCCCACTTTAGTTGGAGCGGAATCGATGAACAGGGCCCTTATGAAGGGTAAATAGAAGTTGACAAAATCACGTTGTGGTGATTCGTAGGTAAGAAAACGTTCTTGCTAGAACCCAATCGCAGCCACGTAAAAGATGCAAACAACAACTAGAGAACGTCTAACTTGTTTTTGCAGCGATTGATGTGATATGGCCAGAAGTTGTGATGAATGATGAATTGTGATGTATGAGATCATGTTCTTGTAATAGGATTCACGACTTGCATGTCGATGAGTATGACAACCGGCAGGAGCCATAGGAGTTGTCTTTATTTTTTGTATGACCTGCGTGTCATTGAAGAACGCCATGTAAACTACTTTACTTCATTACTAAACGCGTTAGTCATAGAAGTAGAAGTAGTCGTTGGCGTGACAACTTCATGAAGACACGATGATGGAGATCATGATGATGGAGATCATGGTGTCAAGCCGGTGACAAGATGATCATGGAGCCCCGAAGATGGAGATCAATGGAGCTTGATGATATTGGCCATATCATGTCACAACTTTATAATTGCATGTGATGTTTATTATGTTTATGCATCTTGTTTACTTAAGACGACGGTAGTAAATAAGATGATCCCTTATAAAATTTCAAGAAGTGTTCTCCCTAAGCGTGCACCGTTGCTACAGTTCGTCGTTTCTAAGCACCACGTGATGATCGGGTGTGATGGATCCTTACGTTCACATACAACGGGTGTAAGACAGTTTTACACAAGCGAAAACACTTAGGGTTAACTTGACGAGCCTAGCATGTGCGGACATGGCCTCGAACACGGAGACGAAAGGTCGAACACGAGTCGTATGGAAGATACGATCAACATGAAGATGTTCACCGATGACGACTAGTCCGTCTCACGTGATGATCGGACACGGGCTAGTCGACTCGGATCGTGTAACACTTAGATGACTAGAGGGATGTCTAATCTAAGTGGGAGTTCATAATTTTGATTAAGAACTATATTATCATGAACTTAGTCTAAAACCTTTGCAAATATGTCTTGTAGATCAATGGCCAACGCTAATGTCAACATGAACTTCAACGCGTTCCTAGAGAAAACCAAGCTGAAAGATGATGGCAGCAACTATACGGATCGGGTCCGGAACCCGAGGATCATCCTCATAGCTGCCAAGAAACAAGATGTCCTAGAAGCACCGTTAGGTGACCCACTGTTCTCCGGCGCTGCAAAGACGATTTGAGCGTCTGGCAGACTCGCTCGATGATTACTCCCTCGTTCAATGCGGCATGCTCTACAGCTTAGAACCGGGCTCCAAAAGCGTTTTGAGCATCACGGAGCATATGAGATGTTCAAGAGCTGAAACTAGTTTTCCAAGCTCATGCCCGGTCGAGAGATATGATGTCTCGACAAGTTCTACATTGTAAGATGGAGGAAAACAGTTACATCAAGTGAGCACATCCTGAAGATGTCCGGGTTGCGCTCGTATGACCCAGTTGAACATTAACCTCCCGGATGAGGCGGTCATTGACAGAATCCTCGATCGCTCCCACCAAGCTTCAAGAGCTTTGTGATGAACTACAACATGCAGGGATGGTAAAGACCATTCTGAAGTGTTCTCGATCTGAAGTCGCAGAGGCTGAAATCAAGAAAGAACATCAAGTGTTGATGGTCAATAAGACCACTAAGTTCAAGAAGGGCAAGGGTAAGAAGAACTTCAAGAAGGACGGCAAGGATGTTGCCGCGCCCGTAAGCTTGTTGCGGGAAGAAGTCAAAGAATGGACCCAAGCACGAGACCGAGTGCTTTTATTGCAAGGGAAGGGTCCGAAGCGGAACTGCCCCAAATACTTAGCGGATAAGAAGGCCGCAACACCAAAGGTATATTTGATATACATGTAATTGATGTGTACCTTACCAAGACTCGTAGTAACTCACCGGTATTTGATACGGTGCCGTTGCTCATATTTGTAACTCACAGCAGGAGCTGCGGAATAAACGGAGATCTGGCGAAGGGCGAGGTGACGGCGCTTGTCGGGAATGGTTCGAGTCGATGTGATCGCCGTCGACACGCTGCCTCTACATTTACCTACGGATTAGTTTTAAACCTCAATAATTGTTATTTAGTGCCAAGTTTGAGCATGAACATTGTATCCGGATCTCGTTTGATACGAGATGGCTACTCATTTAAGTCCGAGAATAATGGTTGTTCGATTTATATGAGAGATATGTTTTATTGTCATGCTCCGATGGTCAATGGTTTATTCTTAATGAATCTCGGCGTAATATTACACATGTTCATAGTGTGGATGCCAAAAGATGTAAAGTTGATAACGATAGTCCCACATACTTGTGGCATCGCCGCCTTGGTCACATTGGTGTCAAGCGCATGAAGAAGCTCCATGCTGATGGACTTTTAGAGTCTCTTGATTATGAATCGTTTGACACATGCAAACCATGCCTCTTAGGCAAAATGACCAAGACTCCGTTCTCCGGAACAATGGAGCGAGCAACCAACTTGTTGGAAATCATACATACCGATGTGTGCGGTCCAATGAGCGTTGAGGCTCGCGGAGGATATCGTTATGTTCTCACTCTCACTGATGACTTGAGTAGATATGGGTATGTCTACTTAATGAAACACAAGTCTGAGACCTTTGAAAAGTTCAAGGAGTTTCAGAATGAGGTGGAGAATCAACGTGACCGAAAGATAAAGTTCCTACGATCAGATCGTGGAGGAGAATACTTAAGTCACGAATTTGGCTCACACTTAAAGAAATGTGGAATCGTTTCACAACTCACGCCGCCTGGAATACCTCAGCGAAACGGTGTATCCGAACGTCGTAATCGCACATTATTGGATATGGTGCGGTCTATGATGTCTCTTACCGATTTACCACTGTCTTTTTGGGGATACGCTCTAGAGACAACAACATTCACTTTAAATAGGGCACCGTCTAAATCCGTTGAGACGACACCGTATGAATTATGGTTTGGGAAGAAACCTAAGCTGTCGTTTCTAAAAGTTTGGGGATGCGATGCTTATGTCAAGAAACTTCAACTGAAAAGCTCGAACCCAAGTCGGAAAAATGCGTATTCATAGGATACCCTAAGGAAAGCTGTTGGGTATACCTTCTACTTAAGATCCGAAGGAAAAGTCTTTGTTGCTAAGAACGGATGCTTTAGAGAAAGAGTTTCTCTCGAAAGAAGTAAGTGGGAGGAAAGTAGAACTTCGATGAAGTACTACCTCTCGAACGGGAAAGTGGTGCGCGCAGAAACCGTTCTGTAATGCCCACACCAATCAAGAGGAAATCATTGATGATGATCAAGATACTTCGGATCAAGTTATCGCTGAACCGAAGGTCCACAAGGACACGTTCCGCACTGTGAGTGGTACGGCAACCTGTCATGGAAATCATGTTGCTAGACAACAATGAACCTTGAACTATGAAGAAGCAATGGTGGGCCCAGATTCCAACAAATGGCTTGAGGCCATGAAACCGAGATAGAATCCATGTATGAAAACAAAGTATGGACTTTGACAGACTTGCCGATGATCGGCGAGCGATAGAAAATAAATGGATTTTTAAGAAGAAGACGGACGGATGGTAATGTTACCATCTATAAAGCTCGACTTGTCGCTAAGGGTTATCGACAAGTTCAAGGGATTGACTACTGACGAGACATTCTCTCCGTGGCGAAGCTTAAGTCCGTCCGAATCATGTTAGCAATTGCGATACTATGATTATGAGATATGGCAGATGGACATCAAAACGGCATTTCTTAACGGACATCTTAAGGAAGAGCTGTATATGATGCAGCGGAAGGTTTTGTCGATCCTCGTAACGCTAACAAAGTATGCAAGCTCCAATGATCCATTTATGGACTGGTGCAAGCATCTCGGAGTTGGAACATTCGCTTTGATGAGATGATCAAAGCGTTTGGTTTCTGCAGACTTATGGAGAAGCCTGCGTTTACAAGAAAGTGAGTGGGAGCTCAGTAGCATTTCTCCTATTATATGTAGATGACATACTCTTGATGGGAAATGATACAAAACTTCTGGACAGCATTAAGGCCTACTTGAACAAGTGTTTTTCAATGAAGGACCTTGGAGAAGCTGCTTATATATTAGGCATCAAGATCTATAGGGATAGATCGAGACGCCTCATAGGTCTTTCACAAAGCACATACCTTGATAAGATTTTGAAGAGGTTCAAAATGGATCAGTCCAAGAAGGGTTCTTGCCTATGTTACAAGGTGTGAAAGCTGAGCTCAGCTCGATCACCGACCACGACAAAAGATAAAGAAGAGATGAGTGTCATCCCTATGCTTCAGCCATAGGATCTATTATGTATGCCATCTTTGTGTACGGCACCGATGTAAACCTGCCGTAAGTTTGGTTGCAAGATACCAAAGTAATCCCGCAAGGAACACCGGACAGCGGTCAAGAATATCTGAAGTACCGAAAAGGACAAAGGACATGTTTTCGTTTATGGAGGAGACGAAGAGCTCGTCAGAAGGGTTACGTCGGCGCTAGCCGACTCAGATCCGATGACTCTAAGTCACAAACCGGATCGTGTATATGTTGAATGGTGGAGCGATGGTGGTGCAGCCGCAAGCGAGAGCGTCGTGGCGGGATCTACGTGTGAAGCGGAGTACATGGCAGCCTCGGAGGCAGCACATGAAGCGATTTGGGTGAAGGAGTTCATCACCGACCTAGGAGTCATACCCAATGCGTCGGGCCGATCAAACTCTTTCGTGACAACACTGGAGCTATTGCCCTTGCCAAGGAGCCAGGTTTCACAAGAAGACCAGCACATCAAGCGTCGTTTCAACTCCATCCGTGAAAATGTTCAAGATGGAGACATAGAGATTTGCAAAGTGCACACGGATCTGAATGTCGCAGATCCGTTGACTAAACCTCTCACAGACAAAACATGATCAACACGAGAACTCTATGGGTGTTCGATTCATCACAATGTAACTAGATTAGTGACTCTAGTGCAAGTGGGAGACTGTTGGAAATATGCCCTAGAGGCAATAATAAAAGTATTATTATATTTCAATGTTCATGATAATTGTCTTTTGTTCATGCTATAAGCGTGTTATCAGGAAATCGTAATACACGTGTGAACACTTAGACCACAATATGTCCCTAGTGAGCCTCTAGTTGACTAGCTCGTTGTGATCAATAGATAGTCATGGTTTCACGACTATGGACATTGGATGTCGTTGATAACGGGATCACATCATTAGGAGAATGATGTGATGGACAAGACAATCATAAGCATAGCATAAAAGATCGTATAGTTCCTTTGCTAGAAGCTTTGCCAATGTCAAGTATCTATTCCTTCGACCATGAGATCGTGTAACTCCGGTTACCGTAGGAGTGCCTTGGGTGTATCAAACGTCACAACGAATCGGGTGACTATAAAGGTGCATTACGGTATCTCCGAAAGTATCTGTTGGGTTGACATGGATCGAGGCGGGATTTGTCACTCCGTATGACGGAGAGGTATCTCTGGGCCCACTCGGTAATGCATCATCATAATGAGCTCAAAGTGACCAAGGTGTTGGTCACGGATCATGCATTACTGATGCGAGTAAAGTGACTTGCGTAACGAGACTGAACGAGGTATTGGGATACCGACGATCGAGTCTCGGGCAAGTAACGCATCGATTGACAAAGGAATTGCATCTGTGGTTTGATAGAATCCTCGACATCGTGGTTCAACCGATGAAATCATCGAGGAGCATGTGGGAGCCAACATGGGTATCCAGATCCGCTGTTGGTTATTGCCCGAGAGTCGTCTCGGTCATGTCTGCGTGTCTCCCGAACCCGTAGGGTCTACACACTTAAGGTTCGGTGGCGCTAGGGTTAGTAGGAAGACTAGTATGTGAATACCGAATGTTGTTGAGTCCGGATGAGATCCCGGACGTCACGAGGAGTTCGGAAGGGTCCGGAGGTAAAGAATAATATATAGGAAGTGGTGTTTCGCCATCGGGAAAGTTTGGGGTTTCTAGAAATCTGGGACCACGGAAGGGTCCGGGGTCCACCGGTGGGGCCACCCATCCGGAGGGCCCCATGGGCCATAGGGGAAGGAACCAGCCCACAGGGGCTGGTGCGCCCCTCAGGCCCACCTGCGCCTAGGGTTGAAACCCTAGGGGTGGGGCCCACCGGCTTGGGGGCACTCCACCCCTTAGCCGCCGCCCCTTGGAGATTGGATCTCGGGGGCCGCCACCTGGGGCCTATATAAAGGGGGGGAGGGGCTGCTGTACACATCTCCCAGGCGCAGCCCTCCCTCCCCAACACATCTCCTCCTCCGAAGAGCTCGTGAAGCCCTGCCGAATCTTGCTTCACCACCATCACCACGCGTCGTCTTGCCGGTGGTGCTGTCTTCCTCAACCTCTCCTTCCCCTTGCTGGATCAAGAAGGAGGAGGCGTCGCTCGTCCCGTACGTGTGTTGAACGCGGAGGTGCTGTCCGTTCAGCACTTGGCATCGGTGATCTGAATCACGTTCGAGTACGACTCCATCATCACCTTGCAAGCTTCCGCACGCGATCTACAAGTGGTATGTAGATGCAAACTCTCTCCCGTTACTCGTTGCTTAGATGAACTCATAGATGGATCTTGGTGAAACCGTAGGAAAAATTTTAATTTTCTGCAACGTTCCCCAACAAGGGGGTCAATCTTTCAATGGGCAGAGTGACCGGGCTCAAGAGTCATGACTATCATGTATGGATTGAGCGGATTATGCCGGTGATGGTTCGGGGCTATGTTCCCGAGCGTGTCTGGCGTGTGCTTCTGGAGTTAAGCCATTTCTTCTGCACACTTTGTGCTAAAGAAGTATGTCCTGAGATGATAAAAGAAATGCATAAGAAGGCGCCGACATTGATATGCAAGTTAGAGAAGATCTTCCCGCCGGGCTTCTTTACTCCGATGACACATCTCATTTTGCACCTCGCAAACGAGGTATTGTTGGGGGGCCCTGTGCAGAATCGTTGGCAGTACGGACCTGAGAGACAGAACAAGCATCTGAGATAGAAATGTGGAAACAAAGCTAAGATTGAAGCTTCCATAGCTGAGGCAGTTATCCTAGAGGAGGTGGCAGACCTCAGGACAACCTACTATCCGGACCATGTTCCCACGCCGCACAATAAGGTGTCTCGATACAATACAGAAGAACCCAAGTATAAACCCAAGCTGCCTCTATTCATCGGGGAAGGTGGCAGGGCTGGATGCTCGACACCTTATATCATGCCACGAGATGAGTGGGAGGATGTCATGTTCTATATCTTGCACAACATCAAGGCACTTGAGGATGAGTGGATGAGGTAATGCCTTTGCACCATTCTTTTAGTCAATTCGTTATGTTCACTTTGCCTAGTTCTTATACCGCTTTTCTTATTGTAGTCGATTCGTTGATGAAGAGTGGACGGGAATGCTGCCTCATACTGAAGAGGAGGCACTCGCTCTTCTCCTAAAGGGTGCTGATGGAAGGAAATTTTTTGTTGCGTGGTTCATGGAGAAAGTAAATTTCAACATTTCCCTATTACCTATTACACCCTGCAATTCCAATTAAACTCATGCATCCTATAATTTCAATTAAACTTGTAGGGAAATGATCCGAACGTATCAATGGATGGAGAATTGAGATGGGTTTCCATGGGTTTTGACCCTGCCGTCATGACATGCGAAAAGTATGATGTGAATGGGTATCGCTTCCATACAGAGGAGCACCAGAACAGTCGGCCTGATCCCAAAACTATAAATACCAGAGTCTTCATCGAAGGAGATAATAAAGTAGATTACTACGGAAGGGTAGGAAAAATATACGAGCTTACATTCAAACGTGGCCGTGAACACCTAAGTCTCACTGTGTTCAAATGCCGATGGTTCGACCCCAAAAAGGGTCTGAGACATACGCCTTCTGTTGGTTTAGTTGAAGTTAAACCATCAACCGTGTATGCCGGAGCTGATCTCTTTATCGCCGCTACCCAGACCACACAAGTATATTATCTGCCTTACCCATGCCAGAAAGAGTATCTAAAGGGTTGGGAGGTTGTGTTCAAGGTGTCGCCACATGGTAAGCTACCGAACCCGAACGATGATGATTACTACAACATAAACCCCACGACATACGAGGGAGTGCTCTTTCAAGAGCAACATGATGACGTGGTCCAAAACAAGGATGATGATGACTTGGGTTATGTTGACCTGGACTCAAAAGACGACGACACACGGATTGATGGTGAGGTAGTTGTGAAATCAAAGAGACATAATAATGCTTGAAAAGTTAAATGAAGACGCTGACGATGAGGAAGAGCCTCCACCTCCGTCAGACAACGAAGAAGATATGCGTGATAGTGATGATGAGACCGGTCAACAAATAGATTACAATAGTGATGATTCATATGGGTTCTAGAAAATGTAAGTTCTTTTAATGATCATTACAATAGTATGCTTAATGTGCTCTTCTGTTATTAATGTTCTTTCCTGTATGCTTAAAGTGCTCTTCTATTATTAATGTCTTTCCTGTATGCTTGTTTATTTGATATCCTTACTAATTGTTTATTCTCTTCTCAATGCCGGTTCGCTAATCATGGGCAAGTACAGCGGCGCCAGTTTCCTCAGTAAATTCAAAGGACTTACTCGGAGTGGACGAGCCCACAAGGTTCCCTCTCGACTACACGAGGATGACACCTCACAGGGATGTGGAGTGGGTGGGGGAGGAGACCCTAGAGGAGGAGGGGGTGGGGGAGAGCCCCTAAAGGAGGAGGAGGTGGGGGGAGAGGTAGCGGGGGCAAAAAACTCTGAGCCGTGTCAAAAATAGGAGGGTCTTCTTCGATGCCCTCCTATACTGACGCACCTTCTGAGTCTGAGGAGGAGGAGTATGTTCCTGATGGCGAGGAGGAGGAGGGTGAGGAGGAGGAGGGCAAGGAGGAGGAGGCCGAGGAGGAGGAGGCCGAGGAGGAGGGTGAGGAGGAGGGCGAGGAGGGTGGTGGAGGGGAGGTTGACCCCGAGTTGTGGGGTGACTTGCCACCGGGTGCTCCGCAGGGGTGGCTGCGTGGTACTGCCGGAGTACCTACACCACCTTCTATCGAGGCACACAAGTGGCTCACTGAACCTGCGGGGGTAGAGTAAGTGCCTCTCAATCATATTTTCAACACATGACAACATTTTCTTATTGTACACATGGAAATCCTTTGATTCTTTTGCAGGAACTGGATCCTTCACGTAAAGGGCCGTAAATCGAATGGCCTTATCACTGTCCTGTTGAAGGAGTTTTTGCCGGGCCTATTCTGCCCACGGCCAGACAGGGACCCGCAGCTGCGGGTTTTGGCCACGAGCTGGGCCCACTACAAGGCTTCCAGCCACGCGGAGTACGGGACGACCGCTAAGGCCGTGATCACCAAATTTTGGGTAAGTTCTCTTCTGGATCACTTGTGTTCAGTTTCGTTCATAGTTTATCATTGAATCACTCAACTCATGCCTTGTTTGCTTCTGGTTTAGGCATGATTGCAGCAACTCTATAGAGTTCTTGACGAGCACAAGGACAGAGCCGACGTGGTCTTGCTTGCGGCTGCGAAGAAGAAAGCTTGTCAGTTGCAGTATGAGGTGCACTAGATTGCCGTCTCGCAGTACTACCACATCTACCTTCATCAAAAGATGACCAAAACTCAAGTGTAGAGGCAAAGACTTACCTTGAACAGGGAGCAGTTCATGAAGGTAACTATTACTGACTTTTCATTGTTTCAAGCAGTCAGCTATATGTTTTGTTCTCACATGTCATGCTTCCAAAATTTGCATAGGTTGTTCCTCGTTGGTGCTGGGATGACAGATGGGCGAGTTTGGTGGATAGGTGGCTCGGCGACGATGGAGAGTTTGCTGCCAAGAGCAGCAAGGCCCGGGCTAACCGTGGAAAAGACGGGACACACAACCAAGGAGACAGGAACCACTCGGGCTTCAAGGCCATGTAGGTATATCTATATGCATGATGCATTTTTGTTCTTCTTTACCATCATGTTCTTATGTATGGCTAACTTCTGTTTGACGTTGCAGGAGGACAAGTTGAAGAGGCCACTCTCAGACATTGAGTCCTGGGAGCTGGCCCGCGAGCGGAGTGACCGCAAGGACGGAGAGAGCAAGTAATACGGCAAGACCGAGGAGCACCTGTAGTCTAACACTCAACAGTTTGAGAGGTTGCATCCGGATGTTCCCGATGTCATCCAGTCTCAGATCGACGACACGACAATGGTGGCCATCCAGGGGAAGTCCCATGGCCGGTATTCATGTTTCGATGGCTTGATCACTCCTTCAGTCTCGTACACACGGCTTCGGGCTACCAACCCGAGCCTGTTAGAGAGTACGAGGCGTTCGCAACCTCCCTTAGCCCGCCAGCGTGCTGTAAGTACTTCCCCTTATCTTCTTTCTCTCTAACTTTCTTAGTTCATTTTCAGCACTGGCCACTTAGAAACAACCTCAATTTTGTAGGCATATCATGCCTTTCTCGAGAATAGGCATCTTGAGGTGCGGGAGCACTTGCAACGAGTGAGCCAAACGATGATTACAACTGTCAAGCGATGACGGTTTGTTTTGCCCTCTTAAAACCAAGCTAAAATTTGCACTTTCATTCCTTCTGATCTTCTAGTTTGCTTGTTTAACTAACCGCACGGAGCCACCACAAACTGGACCCCCACCACCACCTACGGGAGAAGCCCCACACATTCCCACGTTCGATGAATGGGTGGCACTAGGCAGTGATAGTCCGATTAGTACATTTGCCTAAGTACTGACAAACTAGTTCTCGTTCATTCAACACTATCATATCATATTTATCGTTAGAATCTTCTCTCAAACATGTAGGGGACCGGTGGCTCGACTCCTGCTACGTCGACCCCAGTCACTCCGATCTGGCAGAGTGATCCTGGTCTTGGCGGTGGCGGTTTTGGCGAAGGTGGTCTTGGCGGTGGTGGTCTTGGCGGTGGTGGTTTTGGCAGAGGTGGTCTTGGCGGTGGTGGTTTTGGCGGCGGTGGTCTTTCTTCATGTCGATAATGATACCCGTGCATGTGGTCGTCGTGCCATACCTTTCATGTTCCTACTTGTTAGTTTCTTTAGTTGACGATGATGATGTTCCATTTCTTGCACTACTTATGTTCATGAACTTTCGTCGATGATGATCTTTAGGTGATGAACTTGAGTATGTTTAAATGATGATGATGAACTTGAGTATGTTTAGATGATGAACTGTCATATTTCTGCATAATTCTATTTTTTTCTGGTTCGAAATGCTGTTAAAATGAATTGAAACAAAGAAAACAGGAAAAATAAAAAAAAAAACAACAACACAGATCTATGCCTATGGCAAAGCCGTCGGCATAGATATGTGCAGGGCTTCCCAACGCCTGCCACGTGGCAGAGATATGCCTACGGCAAAGCCCTCGGCATAGGTGAAAATCTATGCCGAAGGCTTTGCCGTAGGCGTAACCCTGCTGCTAGGACTCGCCAGAGGCGGCCATGTGGCAGAGGTATGCCGACGATGCCATAGATTTTCACCTATGCCGACGGCTTTGCGGTCGGCATACCTCTGCCACGCGGCGGCCCGTGATTCGTCAGCGCTTTTGACGGCGCCGTCCGTTGCCGTCAGGTGAAAATCACTACCGACGGCTAAACTATGCCGATGGCCAGATGAAAGCCGTCGGCATAGGTGCCTATGCCGACGGCTAGACTATGCCAACGGTCTGACAAGACTACACTGACGTGATCTATGCCGACGGGGCTATGCCGACGGCAGCCATAGGCATAGATGTATGCCGACGAGAAATGACCTATGTCGACGGCCCGGGGCCGTGGGCATAGATGGCGAGTCCACATTGACCCATCCCGACCCCACATATATCCATCTCATCCGCTCCTCGAACCAAATCCTAGCCACTCCACTCCGCCCCTGAGTTCCCTTTCGGCGATCTTTGGCCCTCTCCATCATGTCGGGCAACACATCTAACTCCGACCACTCCCGATTTGTCGACTGGGGTGTCGTCCCTGTTGGGAAACATAGTACAAAACAAAATAAGTTACCCTACGATCACCCTGGAACAATATGGAGATGCATTAACAGTTTGGATTCAATTGTTACCGACTCCGAGTTGCAGCAGAAGTAGACAAATCGGTGTAGATCGTACTTGGATTCCCTCGAACCGTAGATGAATGATCCCGCGAACCGCCCACGAACAGTGCCTCGAATGGAAGACAGAAAGCACGGCCTCTCTATGAGTTGCAAGCGTACGGTTTTCATGATCCGGCAGCGCTTCGCTGTCCAGAGCTAATCGTCGTTTGAGAATTAGAGGGAGGAGATCAGAACCACAATAGGCTTCTAATTATGAGGATTAGAGGGTATAGGTCGATCTCTAATTGATCAACTAGGACCAACTAGAACTAGAACTAGAGAACTAGAGGAGGCTCCAAAAACTTGTGTAGAGAAAAGGTGCAAAAACCTCTACTATATATAGGCCAGAGGGGAGAGGAGGAGGTCGCACGAGGAGGGGAAGGATTTCCCTCCTTGAGCCGTCCAAGGGGGAAGGCGTGCTCCTTCCCCTACCCCAATTCGTCATCCCCTAGAGTTGAAAGGGTGCCTCTCCTCTTGGGCCCTTATGGACCAAGTTGCCTTCCTCCTCTTGGCTTTTTAAGGCCCATTGAATTAATTAATTATAAAAGCATCAATCAAGGATTGTGAGGCAAAAAATCACAATCATAATTGATGCTCAGCACCACATCTTGATGATAATGTGGTTATTTCAGTTCTCGTTGACATTCAATTGTAGGATGTGCTAAAAGCTTGAGAGACAATACAATTTTAGTTATTTATTTTAGAACATTCATGTACCTATAGAATAGTATGTGCTTTATTCATGGTACTGGCAGCGTACTCACGTACACACCAAGCTGTTGGCATGCATCATCATCAAGAGCGCTGGTCTCGGACTCCCCTTTTACCAACAGACGTCCAACAGAAACCCACGATGCTCGCCGGCACCGGCCACCCTTCTGTCGGCGGATTCTCCGACGTGTTGGAGAACTTCCTCATATAGTCGCGAGCATGTGCAGACACGATATGGCCACCAATATCACGAGAAGACGCATAGATGTACAATTACGTACTTTACTTGCACTGATTCGTGTGTCGGTGGTAAAATCGGCAGACCATGGGTTGGGGGTCCCAAACTGTGGAACTTGGATCAATGGGTAACAAGGGACGAAGGAGACAGTAATTACCCAGGTTTGGGCCCTCTCAAAGAGGTAATACCCTACATCTTGCTTTGATTGTATTGATGATTGTGTATCGAGTACAAGTTTGATCTACCCGAGATCTTAAATTTTGTCCTAACCCTATGGCTAGGAGGATGTGATTATGATCGGAGCCCTTCTATAGGCTAAACCACTTGTCTTATATACACGCAAGAGGGGTATCTAGGGTTACGTGGTCGGTTGTAGATTTAAGGATGCGCATGATGGCGGCCGAATATATCCTTAGAGTACACATCAAGTCTTCGGCAGAAGTTGTCCCGATCACGTCGAGGTGCGAGGCTTCCGGAGTGCTTCCTTATAAGAATGAGGGCCCATGGACTCGGCCCAAGGACTGTGGGCTAACTAGGTGGGCACCCCCAAGTCCAGGACACCATTAGTAGCCGCTGATCTGGTCTTTGGCTTACGATGTTGGGAATGTATCATGCAATTTTTTTTAATAAAATCATACGCTCACGCAAGATCTATCTAGGAGATGTATAGCAACGAGAGGGAGAGTGTGTCTATGTACCCTCGTAGACCATAAGCGGAAGGATTTCACAACACGGTTGATGTAGTCGAACTTTCTTCATGATCCACCGATCGAGTACCGAAAGTACGACACCTCCGAGTTCTGCACACGTTTAGCTCGGTGACGTCCCTCGCCTTCTTGATCCAGCAAGACGTCAAGGTAGTAGATGAGTTCCGTCAGCATGAAAGCATGGCGCGGTGATGGTGAAATGATCCTTGCAGGGCTTCGCCTAAGCACTACGAAAATATGACTGAGGGTGTAAACAGTGGAGGGGGTGCCGCACACGGCTACCGATTGATCTGGTGTGTGCTAGGCGCCCCCTCCTCATATATATAGGTGGGAGGTAGAGGGGAGAGGGCAAGGGGCGCCCCAAGAGGGGCTGAATCCCACTTGGGCTCCTGCCCTAGTTCGCCTCCCCCTTCCTTGTATAGGTGCCAGGGGAAGGAAGGGGGAGGTGCCCCCCCATTCCTTTCTCCCATGAGGAGGGGAAGGAAGGAGGGACTTGACCTCCCCCCTTTCCTTTCCCTAGGGCTGGCCGGCCTGGTGGAGGGGCGCACCAACCCCTTGTGGTCTAGTCTATCCCTCCCTTGGCCCTTTAAGCCCATATCTTTGCCGGGGGTGCTCGGAACCCCTTCCGGTGTCCCTATATGTACCCCGTATCCTCCGGAACACTTCCGGTGTCCGAATACTATCGTCCTATATATCAGTATTTACCTCTCGGCCATTTCAAGAGTCCTCGTCATGTCTGTGATCTCATCCGGGACTCCAAACGACACTCGGTCACCAAATCACATAACTCATATAATACTATATCATCATCGAACGTTAAGCGTGCGAACCCTACGGGTTCGAGAACTGTGTAGACATGACCGAGATACCTCTCCGGTCAATAACCAATAGCGGAACCTGGATGCCCATATTGGCTCCTACAAGTTCTACGAAGATCTTTATCGGTCGAACCGTTATGACAACATACGTAATTGCCTTTGTCCATCGGTATGTTACATGCCCGAGATTCGATTGTCGGTATCTTTATACCTAGTTCAATCTCGTTACCGAAAAGTCCTTTTACTTGTTTCGTAATACATCATCCTGCAACTAGCTCATTCGTCACTCTGCTTGCAAGCTTCTTATGATGTGTATTACCAAGAGGGCCAGAGATACCTCTCTGATACTCGGAGTGACAAATCCTAATCTCAATCTATGCCAACCTAACAAACACCTTCGGAGATACCTATAGAGCACCTTTATAATCCAATATACATGCCCACAAGGCTCAAGCAATAAACATCAATTCCACCAATCCCTCTCTATCCCTTCTAACAATAGGTCAGTTGCGAGCAGATGTTGTGCAGTTCGGTTGCGTTCGAGCAGAAAACGAGCTTGAAGACCGGTTCAGGGCCTGTTGTCGGGGTTACACCCCACGTGTACATCACCATGTTGGTTACTAGCCTGGTGGGCTGGCCTGAGCACCCCTAGGTTGGTTCTGCCATGGGCCACCATGTTGGTCCATGGTGCACTAGGAAGAAATCTCTGGAAGAAAGACGGAGTCTTGGAAGACTCCCCTGCACCGACGTAGCCGACTGGGTCTTCTAACCCTAGGCCCCCCGGTATGCAATATAAGTTGGGGATATGGCTAGTCGATACATAGTGTAGAATCCTTTGATTCATACATGCACTTTGTACATTCCGATCGCAATATTTAAGAAAAAGAGTAGGGTATTGCCTCTTCTCGAGGGCCCAAACCTGGGTACACTCTACGCCTGTTTCCCCTCCAACCTAGTCACCACGAGAGGGTACTCTACCGCAAGATCTGTCGGTATGTATCTTGACAAAATAAATTTCACCAATATCTAATGATATTATTTGACAATTTACATGTAGTTATGTTTCCACTGAAAAATAGCATGTTATTGCTTTTTGACAAATATCTCGCTAAAAAATCAGTGTACAATGTATCGCTAATATTATGCTATCACGTGCTATAGCACGCTAATAACATATTTTAATGGTGATGATATTTTGCTCTAACACGTTATTTTGTTTTCGTTGTATGTTCCTCGATAAACTTATTCAACTTTACAAAGAGTACAACTTAAAATAAAACTATATGTATTACATTTAAAATGGATGGGGTACATAAAGATCTTGTCGAACTGGATACAAACGCGTGCACTTGACGTCAAATTTGGAGCGATCTCACAAAAGGCTAGACACATTTCATAACTATCCGTTGTCATGGGCCACACGGCGGACGCGAACACCCAGGTCCTGGATTTGTCTCTAGGCAATCCATTGGAACGTCGTTGGGGTCATAGGTGCCTGCAAGGACAGAAAAAAATACGTGCATCGTTGGTACGTACTTCATTCGTCTCTATGATCGATCTTGACCTGCATCGCCACAGCAAATTTGATATTTTCTCATAAGTAGGGCCAACTATAACATTACATTGACAGAATATTCTCTTCCACGGTGGAATTTTATGCTATATACTTGAAGCATTTTTCATCGAGTTTGGACTGCTAAACTTAACTCCCCAAATTTGTAGGAGGTAAGTTTTGGGGGCCCATTCATTCCTCTAAACTTTAGCTCCCTGAATCTCCCCCGTGCAGTGACAAGTAGGGTCCCTTAATCACCGAAATCTTTCCCCACTAGGGTTTTGTCCTTTCATTGCAAGTCTAACCATGACCTCGGTGGCCTCCCCTAATTCCACACTACTCCATTTTGGGACTGCCTCGAGGATGAACTCACCGACGGCTTGGAGTACGAAAAGAACATTTATGTCTCCAACACCGACGACAACGGCATCGCTTCCCTCCTTGTTGAAGGTGGGAATAGGATTGGAGGACGACCTAGAGGAGGAAGCAGAGGAGGTGTGGCCGGCATGCTCGTCTTCCTTGGCAAGTAGGACATCCTGGGCGTGATGGGAGTGTTACTTGTGCCGCGGACACGAATTGGATCAATATGTGTGATAGAGCGCCCGAGTGAGCTATCGGTGCCTATATCCATGCAGCGAAGCCACCCGTGAGTTAAGGAAAGGTGAGGGGAAGGTCGGCAGGGATGCGTGGGATCACGACAGGTAGTGAGGATGTCCATGGTACTGCCTTGGAGAAGTGAGGCGGAAGTTGGCAAATAATAATCTAACCTGCCAAAAATTTCCTTCTGGGAAGGGTTTGAGGATCTCCTCAACATTGAGGTCGATGAGTTGGGCCCGAGGTTTACTTCTCAAATTTTAGAGGGGCTACACTTTTGACAGGAAGGAATATGTGGTGTTAACTCCTTATAAATCTCCCTGAAAAATTCCCTATAAACCTGCTTTGGCGGTCAAATTTTTTTGGGCAAGGACTAGAGATGCACTTAGAGAACCAACCATAAAACATGCTTCTGCATCCATTTGTCCAATTAATACATTTTTGTGGTTTATTAATTACATGTGTAGTATCTAAATAGTGCACCCCACTAGTTCTATTATCCTAATATTCATACATGCCACCTCATCAATGGCTGACCACAACATCATGTGATTTATTTTTTCATTATTAGTTGACCCCGCTATTTCTATTTCTCTCAACATGCACACATCCTATATCACGATAAATGCCACATCAAGATGCATGAGAAATGTTTTCTATTCCACTATGCTACTTATATTCAATATATATATTCAGCTGTACAATAATAAAATGCAATATATGATATGTACTTTTACTTTCTGTTTATTAATCCTAAGCTCCATGTCAGATACAACCAAATATCATTAACATATATTGCAACTAATTATTGCAGCAATGCGTGGGGTATCATCTACTTATATGTGATGTTACGCTGATTTTGTAGCTCCATTACAAAAATGGACACCCGAGAATCACGTCACACCAAGAATCCAGTGTAAGGTGGGGACTGACGAAAGAGATCTTCAAGAGAGCAACAATATCTCCTGTGATTCATCCTTAATTTTTTTTAATATTTTCAGCTGTTGGATATTTCCGTCCAATTTTTTTTACATTAATCCATCCATGATAAGTTCTCAAACCTGAGCCAGCTACCATACTTGATTTCCCTAATGAAGAGATGAGTTGGATGCCCATTTATCTAAAGGAAAAAAACTAGAGTGAATTGGACTTTTCACCTTTGGATTTGTATATATTTTTTATTTTTTTAGAAAAGGAGGAATACCCCCGGCCTCTGCATCTGGAAGATGCATACGGCCATATTATTAATTATTAACACAAGACCTTACAAAGTCGTACAACAGTAAGACCAAAGCCGCTGTCTAAGCAACATCTGTCGCTACTCCTATTCAGTTGATGAAGGGGCGCTGATAGTCTGGGCCTAATACCAAACAGACCTCGCAGCCAAACCTAAGATCCAAGACCTAAGGTCCCAACCAGGAGGATGCAGAGTTTGCTGCCAAGAGCAGCAAGGCCCGGGCTAACCGTGGAAAAGACGTGACACACGGCCAAGGAAACAGGTACCACTGGGGCTTCAAGGCCATGAAGGTATATCTATATTCATGATGCATTTTTGTTGTTCTTTACCGTCATGTTTTTATGTATGGCTAACTTTTGTTTGACGTTGCAGGAGGACAAGTTGAAGAGGCCACTCTCAAACATTGAGTCCTGGAAGCTGGCCCGCGAGTGGAGTGATCACAAGGATGGAGAGAGCAAGTACTACGACAAGACCGAGGAGCACCTGGAGTCTTACACTCAATAGTTTGAGAGGTTGAATCCGGATGTTCCTGACGTCATCCAGTCTCAGATCGACGACATGACGGTGGTGGTCATCCAGGGGAAGTCCCGTGGCCGGTATTCATGTTATGATGGCTTGATCACTCCTTCGGTCTCGTACACATAGCTCCGGGCTACCAACCCAAGCCCGTTAGAGAGTACGAGGCGTTCGCAGCCTCCCTTAGCCTGCCAGCATGCTGTAAGTACTTCCCCTTATCTTATTTCTCTCTAACTTTCTCAGTTTATTTTCAGCACTGCCCACTTAGAAACAACCTCAATTTTGTAGGCATATCAGGCCTTTCTCGAGCATAGGCATCTTGAGGTGCAGGAGCACTTGCAACGAGTGAAGGCAAATGATGATTACAACTGTCAAGCGATGACGGTTAGTTTTGCCCTCTTAAAACCAAGCTAAAATTTGCACTTTCATTCCTTCTGACCTTCTAGTTTGCTTGTTTAACTAACATCCACGCTATGTTGGCGTCTTCGACTAACCGCACGGGGCCACCACAAATTGGACCCCCACCACCACCTGCGGGAGAAGCCCCACACATTCCCACGTTTGATGAATGTGTGGCACTAGGCGGTGCTAGTCTGGTTAGTACATTTGCCTAACTACTGACAAACTAGTTCTTGTTCATTCAACACTATCATATCATATTTACCGTTAGAATCTTCTCTCAAACATGTAGGGGACCGGTGGCTCGACTCCTACTACGTCGACCCTAGTCACTCTGATCTGGCAGAGTGATCCTGGTCTTGGCGGTGGCGGTTTTGGCGGAGGTGGTCTTGGCGGTGGTGGTCTTGGCAGTGGTGGTTTTGGTAGTGGTGGTCTTGGCGGTGGTGGTTTTGGCGGCGGTGGTCTTGCTTGATGTCGATGATGATACATGTGCATGTGGCCGTCGTGCCATACCTTTCATGTTCCTACTTGTTAGTTTCTTTAGATGACGATGATGATGTTCCATTTCTTGCACTACTTATGTTCATGACCTTTCGCCGATGATGATCTTTAGGTGATGAACTTGAGTATGTTTAAATGATGATGATGAACTTGAGTATGTTTAGATGATGAATTGTCATATTTCTGCATAATTCTATATTTCTGGTTTGAAATGCTGTCAAAATGAATTGAAACAGATAAAACAGGAAAAAAAACAGCACAGATCTATGCCTACGGTAAAGCCGTCGGCATAGATATGCGCAGGGCTTCCGAGGGCCTGCCACGTGGCAGAGATATGCCTACGGCAAAGCCGTCGGCATAGGTGAAAATCTATGCCGAAGGCTTTGCCGTAGGCATATCCCTGCTGCCAGGACTCACCAGAGGCGGCCACGTGGCAGAGGTATGCCGACGGTGGCATAGATTTTCAGCGCTTTTGACGGTGCCGTCCGTTGCTATCAGGTGAAAATCACTGCCGACGGCTAAACTATGCCGACTCCAGAGGAAAGCCGTCGGCATAGGCACCTATGCCGACGGCTAGGCTATGCCGACGGTCTGACAAGACTATGCTGACGTGATCTACGCCGATGGGGCTATGCCGCCGGCAGCCGTAGGCATAGATGTATGCCGACGGGAAATGACCTATGCCGACGGCCTGGGGCCGTGGGCATAGGTGGCGTGTCCGGTAGTGGGTCCACGTTGACCCATCCCGACCCCACATATATCCATCTCATCCGCTCCTCGAACCAAACCCTAGCCACTCCACTTCGCCCCTAAGTTCTCTTTCGGCGATCTCTGGCCCTCTCCATCATGTTGAGCAACACATCTAACTCCGACCACTCCTGATCTATCGATTGGGGTGTCATCCCTGTTGGGAAAAATAGTACAAAACAAAATAAGTCGCCCTACAATCACCCAGGAACAATATGATGATGCATTAACGGTTTGGATTCGATCGTTACCGACTCCGAGTTGCAGCAGAAGTAGACAAATTGGTGTAGATTGTACTTGGAGTCCCTCGAACCGTAGATGAACGATCCCACGAACCGCCCACGAACAGTGCCTCGAACGGAAGACCAAAAGCACGGCCTCTCTACGAGTTGCAAGCATACAGTTTTCACGATACGGCAGCGCTTCGCTGTCTAGAGCTAATCGTTGTTTGAGAATTAGAGGGAGGAGATCAGAACCACACTAGGCTTCTAATTATGAGGATTAGAGGATATAGGTCGATCTCTAATTGATCAACTAGGACCAACTAGAACTAGGACTAGAGAACTAGAGGAGGCTCCAAAAACTTGTGTAGAGAAAAGGTGCACAAACCTCTACTATATATAGGCCAGAGGGGAGAGGAGGAGGTCGCACAAGGAGGGGAAGGATTCCCCTCCTTGAGCCGTCCAAGGGGGAGGGGTGCTCCTTCCCCTACCCAAATTCGTCCTCCCCTAGAGTTAAAAGGGTGCCTCTCTTCTTGGGCCCTTATGGACCAACTTGCCTTCCTTCTCTTGGCTTTTTATGGCCCATTGATATTTAATTAATTATAAAACCATCAATCAAGGATTGTGAGGCAAAAAATCACAATCATAATTCATGCTCAGCACCACATCTTGATGATAATGTGGTTATTTCAGTTCTCGTTGACATTCAATTATAGGATGTGCTAAAAGCTTGAGAGACAATACGATTTTAGTTATTTATTTTAGAACATTCATGTACCTATAGAATAGTATGTGCTTTATTCATGGTACTGGCAGCGTACTCACGTACACACCAAGCTGTTAGCATGCATCATCATCAAGACCGCTGGTCTCGGACTCCCCCTGATGCTCGCCTGCACCAGCCACCCTTCTGTCGGTGGATTCTCCGACGTGTTGGAGAACTTCCTCATATAATCGCGAGCATGCGCAGACACGATATGGCCACCGATATCACGAGAAGACGCATAGATGTACAACTACGTACTATACTTGCGCTAATTCATGTCTGTCGGTGGTAAAATCGGCAGACCATGGGTTGGGGGTCCCAAACTGTGGAACTTGGATCAATGGGTAACAAGGGACGAAGGAGACAGTAATTACCCAGGTTTGGGCCCTCTCGAAGAGGTAATACCCTACGTCCTACTTTGATTGTATTGATGATTATGTATCGAGTACAAGTTTGATCTACCTGAGATCTTAAATTGTGTCCTAACCCTACGGCTAGGAGGATGTGATTATGATCGGAGCCCTTCTACAGGCTAAACCACTTGTCTTATATACACGCAATAGGGGTATCTAGGGTTACTTGGTCGGTTGTATATCTAAGGATGCGCATGATGGCGGCCGAATATATCCTTGGAGTACACGTCAAGTCTTCGGCAGAAGTTGTCCCGATCACGTCGAGGTGCGAGGCTTCCAGAGTCCTTCCTTATGAGAATGAGGGCCCGTGGACCCGGCCTGAGGACTGTGGGCTGACTAGGTTGGCACCCCCAAGTCCAGGACACCATCAGTAGACCCTGATCTGGTCTTTAGCTTAAGATGTTGGGAATGTTGGGAACGTAGTAATTTCAAAAAAATTCCTACGCACACGCAAGATCATGGTGATGCACAACAACGAGAGGGGAGAGTGTTGTCCACGTACCCTCGTAGACCGAAAGCGGAGGCTTTAGCACAACGCGGTTGATGTAGTCGTACGTCTTCATGATCCGACCGATCAAGTACCGAACGCACGACACCTCCGAGTTCAGCACACGTTCAGCTCGATGACGTCCCTCGAATTCCAATCTAGCCGAGCTTTGAGGGAGAGTTCTGTCAGCACGACGGCGTGGTGACGATGATGATGTTCTACCGACGCGGGGCTTCGCCTAAGCACCGCTACGATATTATCGAGGTGGACTATGGTGGAGGGGGGCACCGCACACGGCTAAGAGATCCAAGGAATCAATTGTTGTGTCTATGGGGTGTCCCCCTCCCCCGTGTATAAAGGAGTGGAGGAGGGGGACGGCCAAGAGGAGGAGGCGCACCCAAGGGGGGAGTCCTAATCCCACCGGGAGTAGGACTCCTCCTTTTCCTATTTGGAGAAGGAGAGGGAAAGAAGAGGAAGGAGGAAGGAAGGAACGGGGGGCCCGACCCCCTTCCCAATTTGGATTGGGCTTGGGGGGGCGCCCCCTCCCTTGCTCCTTTCCCCTCCTTTCCACTAGAGCCCATTAAGGCCCATATACCTCCCGGGGGGTTCCGATAACCTCCCGGAGCTCCGGTATTGTCCCAATCTCACCCGGAACCATTCCGGTGTCCAAATATAGTCGTCCAATATATCGATCTTTATGTCTCGACCGTTTAGAGACTCCTCGTCATGTCCGTGATCACATCTGGGACTCTGAACTTCCTTCGGTACATCAAAACACATAAACTCATAATATAACCGTCATCTAACTTTAAGCATGTGGACCCTATGGGTTCGAGAACTATGTAGACATGACCGAGACATGTCTCCGGTAAATAACCAATAGCGGAACCTGGATGCTCATATTGGCTCCTACATATTCTACGAAGATCTTTATTGGTCAAACCGCATAACAACATATGTTGTTCCCTTTGTCATCGGTATGTTACTTGCCCGAGATTCGATCGTTGGTATCTCAATACCTAGTTCAATCTCGTTACCAGCAAGTCTCTTTACTCGCATTAATGTCGTCATCCGTAACTAACTCATTAGCTACATTGCTTGCAAGGCTTATAGTGATGTGCATTACCGAGAGGGCCCAGAGATACCTCTCCGACAATCAGAGTGACAAATCCTAATCTCGAAATACGTCGACTCAACAAGTACCTTCGGAGACACCTGTAGAGCACCTTTATAATCACCCAGTTACGTTGTGACATTTGGTAGCACACAAAGTGTTCCTCCGGTAAGCGGGAGTTACATAATCTCATAGTCATAGGAACATGTATAAGTCATGAAGAAAGCAATAGCAACATACTAAACGCTCAAGTGCTTAGCTAACTGAATGGGTCAAGTCAATCACATCATTCTTCTAATGATGTGATCCTATTAATCAAATGACAACTCATGTCTATGGTTAGGAAACTTAACCATCTTTGATTCACGATCTAGTCAAGTAGAGACATACTAGTGACACTATGTTTGTCTATCTATTCACACATGTATTATGTTTCTGGGTAATACAATTCTAGCATGAATAATAAACATTCATCATGATATGAGGAAATAAATAATAACTTTATTATTGCCTCTAGGGCATATTTCCTTCAGTCTCCCACTTGCACTAGAGTCAATAATCTAGATTACACAGTAATGATTCTAACACCCATGGAGCCTTGGTGCTGATCATGTTGGAAGAGGCTTAGTCAACGGGTTTGCAACATTCAGATCCGTATGTATCTTGCAAATCTCTATGTCTCCCACCTAGACTTGGTCCCGGATGGAATTGAAGCGTCTCTTGATGTGCTTGGTTCTCTTGTGAAATCTGGATTCCTTTGCCAAGGCAATTGCACCAGTATTGTCACAAAAGATTTTCAGTGGACCCGATGCACTAGGTATGACACCTAGATCGAATATGAACTCCTTCATCCAGACTCCTTCCTTTGCTGCTTCAGAAGCAGCTATGTACTTCGCTTCACATGTAGATCTCGCCACGACGCTTTCTTTAGAACTGCACCAACTGACAGCTCCACCGTTCAATATAAACATGTATCCGGTTTGCGATTTAGAATTGTCCGGATCAGTGTCAAAGCTTGCATCGACGTAACCATTTACGACTAGCTCTTTGTCACCTCCAGAAACGAGAAACATATCCTTAGTCCTTTTTAGGTATTTCAGGATGTTCTTGACCGCTGTCCAGTGATCCGCTCCTGGATTACTTTGGTACCTCCCTGCTAAACTAATAGCAAGGCACACACCAGGTCTGGTACACAGCATTGCATACATGATAGAGCCTATGGCTGAAGCATAGGGAACTTCTTTCATTTTCTCTCTATCTTCTGCAGTGGTCGGGCATTGAGTCTGACTCAATTTCACACCTTGTATTACAGGCAAGAACCCTTTCTTTGCTTGATCCATTTTGAACTTTTCCAAAACTTTATCAAGGTATGTACTTTGTGAAAGTCCAATTAAGCGTCTTGATCTATCTCTATAGATCTTGATGCCAATATATAAGCTGCTTCACCAAGGTCTTTCATTGAAAAACTTTAATTCAAGTATCCTTTTATGCTATCCAAAAATTCTATATCATTTCCAATCAATAATATGTCGTCCACATATATTATTAGAAATACTACAGAGCTCCCACTCACTTTCTTGTAAATACAGGCTTCTCCAAAAGTTTGTATAAAACCATATGCTTTGATCACACTATCAAAGCGTTTATTCCAACTTCGAGAGGCTTGCACTAGTCCATCAATGGATTGCTGGAGCTTGCACACTTTGTTAGCACCCTTTGGATCGACAAAACCTTCTGGTTGCATCATATACAACTCTTCTTCCAGAAATCCATTCAGAAATGCAGTTTTGACATCCATTTGCCAAATTTCATAATCATAAAATGCGGCAATTGCTAACATGATTCGGACAACTTAAGCATCGCTATGGGTGAGTAAGTCCCATCGTAGTCAACCCCTTGAACTTGTCGAAAACCTTTTGCAACAAGTCGAGCTTTGTAGACAGTAACATTACCATCAGCGTCAGTCTTCTTCTTGAAGATCCATTTATTCTCGATGGCTTGCAGATCATTGGGCAAGTCAACCAAAGTCCATACTTTGTTCTCATACATGGATCCCATCTCAGATTTCATGGCCTCAAGCCATTTTGTAGAATCTGGACTCATCAGAGCTTCCTCATAGTTCGTAGGTTTGCCATGGTCAAGTAACATGACCTCCAGAATAGGATTACCGTACCACTCTGGTGCGGATCTTACTCTAGTTGACCTACGAGGTTCGGTAGTAACTTGATCTGAAGTTTCATGATCAACATCATTAGCTTCCTCACTAATTAGTGTAGTCGTCACAGGAACTGGTTTCTGTGATGAATTATTTTCCAATAAAGGAGCAGGTACAGTTACCTCATCAAGTTCTACTTTCCTCCCACTCACTTCTTTCGAGAGAAACTCCTCTAGAAAGGATCCATTCTTGGCAACGAATGTCTTGCCTTCAGATCTGTGATAGAAGGTGTAACCAACAGTTTCCTTTGGATATCCTATGAAGACACATTTCTCCGATTTGGGTTCGAGCTTATCAGGTTGAAGCTTTTTCACATAAGCATCGCAGCCCCAAACTTTAAGAAATGACAACTTTGGTTTCTTGCCAAACCACAGTTCATAAGGTGTCGTCTCAATGGATTTTGATGGTGCCCTATTTAGCATGAATGCAGCCGTCTCTAAAGCATAACCCCAAAATGATAGTGGTAAATCAGTAAGAGACATCATAGATCCCACCATATCTAGTAAAGTACGATTACGACGTACGGATACACCGTTATGCTGTGGTGTTCCGGGTGGCGTGAGTTGCGAAACTATTCTGCATTGTTTCAAATGTAGACCAAACTCGTAACTCAAATATTCTCCTCCATGATCAGATCGTAGAAACTTTATTTTCTTGTTACGATGATTTTCAACTTCACTCTGAAATTCTTTAAACTTTTCAAATGTTTCAGACTTATGTTTCATTATGTAGATATACACATATATGCTCAAATCATCTGTGAAGGTGAGAAAAATAATGATACCCACCGCGAGCCTCAACATTCATTGGACCACATACATCAGTATGTATGATCTCTAACAAATCAGTTGCTCGCTCCATAGTTTCGGAGAACGGCGTTTTTGTCATCTTGCCCATGAGGCATGGTTTGCAAGTACCAAGTGATTCATAATCAAGTGATTCCAAAAAGTCCATTAGTATGGAGTTTCTTCATGCGCTTTACACCAATATGACCTAAACGGCAGTGTCACAAATAAGTTGCACTATCATTATCAACTCTGCATCTTTTGGCTTCAACATTATGAATATGTGTATCACTACTATCAAGATTCATCAAAAATAGACAACTCTTTAAGGGTGCATGACCATAAAAGATATTACTCATATAAATAGAACAACCATTATTGTCAGATTTAAATGAATAGCCGTATCGCATCAAACAAGATCCAGATATAATGTTCATGCTCAACGCTAGCACCAAATAACAATTATTTAGGTCTAAAACTAATCCCGAAGGTAGATGTAGAGGTAGCGTGCCGACAGCGATCATATCGACTTTGGATCCATTTCCCATGCGCATCGTCACCTCGTCCTTAGCCAGTGTCCGCTTAATCCGTAGTCCCTGTTTTGAGTTGCAAATATTAGCAACAGAACCAGTATCAAATACCCAGCTGCTACTGTTCACCTTGCCATCCTTCTTATCCGCCAAATACTTGGTGCAGTTCCGCTTCCAGTGTCCAGTCTGCTTGCAGTAGAAGCAATCAGTCTCAAGCTTAGGTCTAGACTTGGGTTTCTTCTCTTGAGCAGCAACTTGTTTGCCGTTCTTCTTGAAGTTCCCTTGCTTCTTCCCTTTGCCCTTTTTCTTGAAACTGGTGGTCTTATTGACCATCAACACTTGATGCTCCATCTTGATTTCTACCTCCGCAGCCTTTAGCATTGCGAAGAGCTCGGGAATTGTCTTGTTCATCCCATGCATATTATAGTTCATCACGAAGCTCCTGTAGCTTGGTGGCAGTGATTGAAGAATTTTGACAATGACACTATCATCCGGAAGATTAACTCCCAGTTGAATCAAGTGATTGCAATACCCAGACATTTTGAGTATATGTTCACTGACAGAACCATTCTCCTCCATCTTGCAACTGTAGAACTTATTGGAGACTTCATATCTCTCAATCCGGGCATTTGCTTGAAATATTAACTTCAACTCCTGGAACATCTCATATGCTCCATGACGTTCAAAACGTCGTTGAAGTCCCGGTTCGAAGCCATAAAGCATGACACATTGAACTATCGAGTTGTCATCAGCTTTGCTCTGCCAGACGTTCTTAACGTTGTCAGTTGCATCTGCAGCAGGCCTGGCACCCAGCGGTGCTTCCAGGATGTAATTCTTCTGTGCAACAATGAGGATAATCCTCAAGTTACGGACCCAGTCCATGTAATTGCTACCATCATCTTTCAACTTTGCTTTCTCAAGGAACGCATTAAAATTTAATGGAACAACAGCACGGGCCATCTACCTATGACAAACATAGACCAGCAAAATACTATCAGGTACTAAGTTCATGATAAATTTAAGTTCAATTAATCATATTACTTAAGAACTCCCACTTAGATAGACATCTCTCTAATCATCTAAGTGATCACGTGATCCAAATCAACTAAACCATAACTGATCATCACGTGAAATGGAGTAGTTTTCAATGGTGAACATCACTATGTTGATCATATCTACTATATGATTCACGCTCGACCTTTCGGTATCAGTGTTCCGAGGCCAATCTGCATATGCTAGGCTTGTCAAGTTTAACCTGAGTATTCTGCGTGTACAAAACTGGCTTCCACCCGTTGTAGATGGACGTAGAGCTTATCACACCCGATCATCACGTGGTGTTTGGGAACGACGAACTTTGGCAATGGTGCATACTCAGGGAGAACACTTTTATCTTGAAATTTAGTGAGAGATCATCTTATAATGCTACCGTCAATCAAAGCAAGATAAGATGCTTCAAAGATAAACATCACATGCGATCAATATAAGTGATATGATATGGCCATCATCATC
The DNA here is from genome assembly GCA_021437245.1 of Aegilops speltoides. Lineage (NCBI taxonomy): Eukaryota > Viridiplantae > Streptophyta > Magnoliopsida > Poales > Poaceae > Aegilops > Aegilops speltoides. Next base: position 258,028 of record CM038146.1, on the reverse strand, counting down.
TTGTGCTTGTGATCTCCATCTCCGAAGCACCGTCATGATCACCATCGTCACCGGCGCGACACCTTGATCTCCATCGTAGCATCATTGTCGTCTCGCCAACTATTGCTTCGACGACTATCGCTACCGCTTAGTGATAAAGTAAAACAATTACAGGGCGATTGCATTGCATACAATAAAGCGACAACCATATGGCTCTTGCCAGTTGCCGATAACTCGGTTACAAAACATGATCATCTCATACAATAAAATATAGCATCGCGTCTTGACCATATCACATCACAACATGCCATGCAAAAACAAGTTAGACGTCCTCTACTTTGTTGTTGCAAGTTTTACGTGGCTGCTACGGGCTTAGCAAGAACCGTTCTTACCTAGGCATCAAAACCACAACAATAGTTCGTCAAGTTAATGTTGTTTTAACCTTCTCAAGGACCGGGCGTAGCCACACTCGGTTCAACTAAAGTTGGAGAAACTGACACCCGCCAGCCACCTGTGTGCAAAGCACGTTGGTAGAACCAGTCTCGCGTAAGCGTACGCGTAATGTCGGTCCGGGCCGCTCCGTCCAACAATACCGCCGAACCAAAGTATGACATGCTGGTAAGCAGTATGACTTGTATCGCCCACAACTCACTTGTGTTCTACTCATGCATATAACATCAACGCATAAAACCAAGCTCGGATGCCACTGTTGGGAACATAGTAATTTCAAAAAAATTCTTACGCACACGCAAGATCATGGTGATGCACAACAACAAGAGGGGAGAGTGTTGTCCACGTACCCTCGTAGACCGAAAGCAGAAGCATTAGCACAACGCGGTTGATGTAGTCGTACATCTTCACGATCCGACCGATCAAGTACCGAACGCACGACACCTCCGAGTTTGGCACACTTTCAGCTCGATGACGTCCCTCGAACTCCGACCCAGCCGAGCTTTGAGGGAGAGTTCCGTCGGCACGACGGTGTGGTGACGATGATGATGTTCTACCGACGCAGGGCTTCGCCAAAGCACCGCTGTGATATTATCGAGGTGGACTATGGTGGAGGGGGGCACCGCACACGGCTAAAAGATCCAAGGGATCAATTGTTGTGTCTATGGGGTGCCCCCCTCCCCCGTATGTAAAGGAGTGGAGGAGGGGGCCGGCCAAGAGGAGGAGGCGCGCCCAAGGGGGGAGTCCTAATCCCACCGGGAGTAGGACTCCTCCTTTTCCTATTTGGAGAAGGAGAGGGAAGGAAGACGAAGGAGGGAGGAAGGAAAGGGGGGGCCCCTTCCCAATTCGGATTTGGCTTCAGGGGGGGAGGGGGTGCACCCTCCCTTGCTCCTTTCCCCTCCTTTCCACTAAAGCCCATTAAGGCCCATATACCTCCCGGGGGGTTCCGATAACCTCCCGGAGCTCCGGTATTGTCCCAATCTCACCCGGAACCATTCCGGTGTCCAAATATAGTCGTCCAATATATTGATCTTTATGTCTCGACCATTTCGAGACTCCTCGTCATGTCCGTGATCACATCCGGGACTTCGAACTTCCTTCGGTACATCAAAACACATAAACTCATAATATAACCGTCATCTAACTTTAAGCATGCGGACCCTACGGGTTCGAGAACTATGTAGACATGACCCAGACATGTCTCTGGTCAATAACCAATAGCGGAACCTGGATGCTCATATTGGCTCCTACATATTCTGCGAAGGTCTTTATCGGTCAAACCGCATAACAACATACGTTGTTCCCATTGTCATCGGTATGTTACTTGCCCGAGATTCGATCGTCAGTATCTCAATACCTAGTTCAATATCGTTACCGGCAAGTCTCTTTACTCGTTACGTAATGCATCATCCCGTAACTAACTCATTAGCTACATTGCTTGCAAGGCTTATAGTGAAGTGCATTACCGAGAGGGCCCAGAGATACCTCTCCAACAATTGGAGTGACAAATCCTAATCTCGAAATACGTCAACTCAACAAGTACCTTCGGAGACACCTGTAGAGCATCTTTATAATCACCCAGTTACGTTGTGACGTTTGGTAGCACAAAAAGTGTTCCTCCGGTAAGCAGGAGTACATAATCTCATAGTCATAGGAACATGTATAAGTCATGAAGAAAGCAATAGCAACATACTAAACGATCAAGTGCTAAGCTAACAGAATGGGTCACATCATTCTACTAATGATGTGATCCCGTTAATCAAATGGCAACTCATGTCTATGGTTAGGAAACTTAACCATCTTTTATTTATGAGCTAGTCAAGTAGTGGCATACTAGTGACACTATGTTTGTCTATCTATTCACACATGTATTATGTTTCTGGGTAATACAATTCTAGCATGAATAATAAACATTTATCATGATATGAGGAAATAAATAATAACTTTATTATTGCCTCTAGGGCATATTTCCTTCAGGGAACGTGTCATGCAATTTAAAAAAAATCAAATGCTCACGCAAGATCTATCTAGGAGATATATAACTAAGAGAGGGAGAGTGTGTCTATGTACCCTCGTAGACCATAAGCGGAAGCGTTTCACAACACGGTTGATTTAGTCGAACTTTCTTCACGATCCACCGATCGAGTACCGAACGTACGACACCTCCGAGTTCTGCACACGTTTAGCTCGGTGACGTCCCTCGCCTTCTTGATCTAGCAAGACGTCGAGGTAGTAGATGAGTTCCGTCAGCACGAAAGCGTGGTGACGGTGATGGTGAAATGATCGTCACAGGGCTTCGCCTAAGCACTACGAAAATATGACCGAGGGTGTAAACAGTGGAGGGGGTGCCGCACACGGCTACCAATTGATCTGGTGTGTTCTAGGCGCCCCCTCCTCATATATATAGGTGGCAGGGAGAGGGGAGAGGCCAAGGGGCGCCCCAAGTGGGGCTGAATCCCACTTGAGCTCCTGCCCTAATTCGCCTTCCCCTTCCTTGTATAGGCGCCAGGGGAAGGAAGGGGGAGGTGCCCCCCATTCCTTTCTCCCATGAGGAGGGGAAGGAAGGAGGGACTTGCCCTCCCCGCTTTCCTTTCCCTAGGGATGGCCGGCCTGGTGGAGGGGCGCACCAGCCCTCTGGTCTATCCCTCCCTTGGCCCATTAAGCCCATATCTTTGCCGGGGGTGCCCGGAACCCCTTCCGGTGCCCCTATATGTACCCCGTATCCTCCGGAACACTTCCGGTGTCCGAATACTATCGTCATATATATCAATATTTACCTCTCGGCTATTTCAAGACTCCTCGCCATGTCTGTGATCTCATCCGGGACTCCAAACAACATTCGGTCACCAAATCACATAACTCATATAATACTATATCATCATCGAACGTTAAGCGTGTGGACTCTACGTGTTCGAGAACTGTGTAGACATGACCGAGACACCTCTCCGGTCAATAACCAATAGCGGAACCTGGATGCCCATATTGGCTCCTACATATTCTACGAAAATATTTATTGGTCGAAACGTTATGACAACATACGTAATTGCCTTTGTCCATCGGTATGTTACTTGCCCGAGATTCGATTGTCGGTATCTTCATACCTAGTTCAATCTCGTTACCGGCAAGTCCCTTTAATCATTTCGTAATACATCATCCTACAACTAGCTCATTAGTCACTTTGCTTGCACGGCTTCTTATGATGTGTATTACCGAGAGGGCCCAGAGATACCTCTCTGATACTCGGAGCACTAGTGCAGAACCGGGCATTAGCACCGGTTCGTAAGGACCTATAGTGCCGGTTACATAACCGGCACTAATTTGTGGTCACTAAAGGCCCCCCCCCCTTTAGTACAGTTCAGCACGAACTGGTGCTAAAGGGCAACCACGTGGCACTAGCCAGCTCCGGGGGCCTGGAGCCCTTTAGTACCGGTTGGTAACACCAACCGGTACTATAAGGTTTGGTGGGTTTTTAGTTTTATGATTTCTTTTTCATTTAATTTTGTGTTTCCATATTAATTCTTTTTCGTTTGCTGGTATTTTACGATACTACACATTGTACAAGTTATGCATCATATATACATCATGCATGCTTTGTTTATCAACGCTGCTGCTATGTTCATTGCACCCGCAGATATAACATGCTCATGCATGCTTTTGCATCATTACATTATCATATATATATATAATAACAAGTCCTACTAATCATGCATCATCATACAACTTCTACTCGTTATTAATAATAAGTCACACGATCATCATCCTCATATATAGTCATCGAACCCAACCCTACATAATTGTTCTTAGCACATGATCATCGATGTCGGTAGGACCTAAACACCCTTAAGGTAAAATAGCATAAAACAATATAGACCCTGACTCTCCATTATGAAGAATGGCGATCATCCTGTCTCCAATTCTTGCCTTTCGCTGCTTATTGCTTCCAAGAAGCTCCTTACGATTATCCATACATTTTTCCATTCTTTGATTGTTATGTCTCCACTTCTTTTAGAAACCCGGTATGGACGGTTGAGATTCGTAGGACGACCTGGTAGTATGTTCAAAACATGAAGGCTACCACGCGTATACATCAGATGAGGCACACAATCATTCGGGATTATCTGTTGAAAAACATAATAATAACTTTGTAGTTAGCAATGATGTACTAGCTAGTTTTAGAAGTGTGCAAAAAGATGCACGGATGTTGTAATAGTAAAAAATAATCTTACCAGTGTATCTCCATGGTAGTTACCTTAGTTCAACACGTGCACTGGTGGCACGTATTGACCATAATGTTGAGGAGTTTGATTGTAGATATTGTAATTCTCAAGATCAGTACAAAATCCGACCAGATGAGTTTTCTCCGATAAGTTAATTCGAGCCTTGAGTAGTAATGCGTGCATCTACCATCTTCCGCACATTCTTTGAAGAATGAAAATAAGCTGTCAATGGAGATAAGTTGTCAACATTATATTTTGAAATAAACAATATAAATTACTTAATAACTATGTTTAGCTCACATGAGGGAAGAACTGGAGGTGTATCCACAAAGACCCAAATCGTAGGTGTCTCTTGCTCGATTGTAGGATCACCAAGATCCATGGTGACAAGCATACCCTCATCAAGATCATACATCTTGCAAAATGCATCCCAATTTTGCAACCAAAATGGGTTACACTCGAGCATTGTACAGCTTTACTTGAAAATCCACACCATGTTCGGTACTTAGGATACTTTTTTTGGTTTCAAAATTTTCATGGTCTTCAATACCCATCCTCTCCAAGACATAGCGTCTTGCAAAGCATGGGATAAGCTAGTCGAATTGGAAAGATGAAAAATACACGTTAAAATAGTTGAAGTCGTGCTTAATTACAAAAAAACTATTGTCGCTGCGTTGCATCAGTATGAACATCGCAGGTCTCCTCGAGCTTAATGCTGAAGCGCCGATCTTCGTCCAGCTCAATGAACCTGTCGCAGATACCTCGGTCGTCGTGGCACAAGTCGCACTCCCCCGGGCGGTTATTGTGACGCCCGGGTAATTAAGCTACAGTGCTCCTATGCTAGTGATGACACGTCACCTCGATTATAGTTGCTAATCTTGAGATAGTTCGAAACCGATTCAAATTCAAATTCAAAATCAGTCAAACATTAAAAGTTTTCAATTATTAAGACTAAAATGTTCGGAGCGAACCAAATATTGCCTAGGTAATTATGGTGGAGAAGCCACATTTTTATAAAATAATTAAATGCACTAAACTAAATAAAACAGTAGCAAAAACAATTAGATAAATGCCTTTTGTTAATTATAAAATATTAAACCATTTTATTTGAGGTGTAAACTTTTGTGGCAATGGTGTAATTGGTAGAGTTAATTTAGGTACTACTAAAATATTTTACAAAACTAAATTCTATTAAAGGTTAAAAGAAAATAGAAAACAAGACAAAAGAGAAAATACAAAACAGAAAAAAAAACTAAAACCTAAAGCTAACAGAAAAAGGGGGAAAGACCCCCTCCCTGGGTCGTGGCCCAACTGGCCCAGACCGGCCCCCACTCCCCCATAACCCCACTAAACCGAAACCCTAACCCCCCCACTCGCTCCACTCCCTCCCTGATTCCCCTGGATCGGGGTCGATCCCCACTCTCCCCTCACCTCGCTCCTCTCGCTTCCCCCGAACTAGATCGGGATGCAACGCCCCCCCCCTTGCTAGACCCCGCCGCCCCTGGCGCCCGTCGCCACCACCGCATCCGCCATCGCCAAGCCGCCTCCTTGCCGACGAGGGGACGGATCCCGGGGGCCCTGCCGCGGATCCGGCCTTCCTCGCCACCCGCGCATGACCTCGACGCCGCTGGACCCCGCCATCGTCGGAGCTGCCTCGCGGAGCGGCCCTGCCGTCCTCCTCTTCGACTCTCCCCCGCGGACCGCAACCTCGCCGGCTGCCTCTCCTCCTCCCGCGGACTACTACCTCTCCGTCCCCGTCGTCTGCGGCCTCCTCCCCGCGCCCCGCTGCCAAACCCCTGCGGCCATTGTGAGCATCGCCCCTCTCCTCTCCCCCTCTGCTTTCATTGCCGGATCTGAGCGCGCCCGTCGTTCGCGTCGTGGCTCGTTGAGCGTCCTCGATGGCTACGGCCTCGTGCCGTTGCCGCCACCGCCGCGCCCCATGGGCGTGTTTCGCTGTTCATGGCCTCGGCGCCATCGCCGCGCTCTCTCGCGCCGCAGCCTTCAGTCCGCCTGCGTCGTTCCGCCATGCTCAGCGTCCCGTGCCCCGTGGGCACCAGCGCTCCGCCCCCCCGGGTCGAGCTCGACCGCCGCAGCCGATGAAACTTCGCCCCATCGCAGCCTTCTTCCTCACCGCGTCGCCCGGTGCTCGCCTCGCTTCCGCGGCGCCCATCATCGGCGGCATACTGGCGCGCGGCGGCGCTGGCGCGTCGTCGCCGCGCCCTCGGGCATCGTCGTTCGGTGACGCCCGCACCTAGCGCCCGACCCACTATGGCCTCCCTTCGCCAAACGGGCCCGCGCCCTCCCACGAGCGTTAAAAAAGAGAATTGGTAAAATAATAACATTAATTAATTAATTAATTAATCAACTAAATTAATTTTGATTAATTAAGCTAAACAACTAATTAAACATTAGTTATTTAATTAACCTAGTTAGTTAGTTAATTAGCTAATTAAGTAGTCAATGACGATGGGGCCCACCCCTAATTAATCTGATTAGGTTAAATAAAATGCTTAATTCAAATGTGTCATCGACGGTGGGACCCATGGTCAGTTGACCGATCAACCCCTATTGACTGCTGATGTCGACATGACATCATGCTGATGTCGTAAATCTATTTTCGAATTAAGTTAATTAATTAATTAAATTCCGAAATTAATAAAATCTTTAGAAAATCATATCTTTTAATCCGTAACTTTCGGATTAAATTGTTTTCAACATGAAAGTTGCTCGAACGACGAGACGAGTCCGGATCGCAGCCCGTTCATCGCCACGCATCCCTAGCATAGTGAACCTGCAACATTTCACCTCCGGTTCATCTCGTCTGAAAACACGGAACACCGGGATACTTTCCGGATGTTTCCCCCTTCACCAGTATCACCTCATACCGCGTTAGAACACGTCTAGCTCGCTTGTTGTCTGTTATGCACTTGCTTGCTATATATTTCTGTTTCTCCCCTCTTCTCTCCGGTAGAGACCCGTGGCGATCTTTGATGCCCTTGTGGTCGACTACGCCACCGACGACCCTCCTTCTTGTTTGAGCAACCAGGCAAGCCCCTTTGATCACCGGATATCGCCTATTCGCTCTATATCTGCTTGCATTAGAGTAGTGTAGCATGTTCTTGTTTGATTACTCCTATTACATTGCATAGCTTTGTCATTGTTGCTACAATCATTGATACCTTACATGATCCTAAATGCTTAGTATAGGATGCTAGTTTATCATCATTGGCCCTACACTCTTGTCGACCGCCTTGCTACACTATCGGGCCGTGATCACTTGGGAGGTGATCACGGGTATATATTATACATACATACATACTATACAGATGGTGACTAAAGTCGGTCGGCTCATTGAGTACCCGCAAGTGATTACGATGAGGGGCTGAAAGGACAGTGGCTCCATCCGGTAGAGGTGGGCCTGGTTCCCGACGCCCCGATTGTTACTCTGTGGCGGAGCGACAGGCAGGTTGAGACCACCTAGGAGGCAGTGGGCTGGCCTGCTCGGCGCTCGCGGATACTTAACACGCTTAACGAGATCTTGGTATTTGATCCGAGTCGGCCATTTGGTCTATACGCACTAACCATCTACGTGGGAGTAGTTATGGGTATCCCGGCGTCGTGGTATCACCGAAGCCTTCTTGGCGTCGGCCGATCGAGCGGCGCGCCGGGTTGGACTGCGTTAACGCAACTTCCTTTGTAATGGAGGTTGCTAGGTGCGCTCACCGTCACGACATAGCGTGCGTGTGTGCTTTCAGGCGATGGGCCTGCCCTGCTGGCGCTTAGGTTTAGACCGGCGTCTTGACCTCTGTTGTGCCTAGGTGGGGCTGCGGCGTGTTGATCTTCCGAGGCGGGCATGACCCAGAAAGTGTGTCCGCCAAATGGGATCAAGCGTGTTGGGTTATGTGGTGCACCCTGCAGGAAGTTAATCTATTGAATAGCCGTGATCTTGATAACAGGGCGACTTGGAGTTGTACCTTGACCTTATGACAACTAGAACCGGATACTTAATAAAACACACCCTTCCAAGTTCCACGAACAACCCGGTGATCGCTTTTCCACAGTGGCAACGAGGACAGGATTGCGGGTAGGATTATGCTATGCGATGCTCTTGGAGATGCTACTTGGAGATGCTTCTTGGAGATGCTACTTGGCGATGCTACTTGGAGGACTTGATCTACTCTCTTCTACATCTTTGCAAGACGGAGGCTGCGAGCGTAGTCTTGACGTGATTAGCTATCCCCTCTTATTCGGCATTCTGCAGTTCGGTCCACCGATATGGCCTCCTTACACATATACCCATGCATATGTAGTGTAGTTCCTTGCTTGCAGTACTTTGGATGAGTACTCACGGTTGCTTTCTCCCCCTTTTCCTCCTTTCCTTCTTTACGGTTGTCGCAACCAGATCTTTGGAGCCCAGGAGCGACGCCACCGTCGATGGCGACTACTACTGGAGGTGCCTACTACTACGTGCAGCTCACGACGACGACCGAGGAGTAGTTAGGAGGATCCGAGCGGAGGGCTGCGCCTCTTCGATCCAGATCCCGGTTTGTGCTAGCCTTCTTAAGGCAGACTTGTTTAACTTATGTGCGTACTCAGATATTGTTGCTTCCGTGACTCGTCTATGATCGAGCACTTGTATTCGAGCCCTCGAGGCCCTGGCTTGTATTATGATGCTTGTATGACTTATTTATGTTTTAGAGTTGTGTTGTGATATCTTCCGTGAGTCCTCGATCTTGATCGTACACGTTTGCGTGCATGATTAGTGTACGATTGAATCGGGCGTCCAAGTTGGTATCGAGCCGATCGCTGTAGGAATCCTTTTCCAACTCCTTGGCGAAGTTGAGTCTAGTCATTGCAAAACCTTTACTAACATGGCTGTGTGGCCTATAGGCCCACGCCGCCATTGGGTGGTATTAGGATCTTTTACTCCTCGACCTTTACTCGGGACTCGATCTCTCTTCTATTCGGGTTAAATGAATTTTGCTAAATCTAACATTAGGATCTCGTTATCACTTTCACCGGAGAGCCCCTTATTACTAAGGATCGTCTGCGCACATGAAGACCTCAAGATACTCACCGCGGTTAACCCGAGAACTTGTCTTCATCGCGTTTGCAATTCCCTTCCACCGTCAACCCTTATGGATAACTACTTGCGGTTGTTATTCTTACATTCATCGATTAGTCTTGTTATTACAAGATACCCGAAATACTCGTCATTGTTTCGATAATCCTTTGAGCTTATTGCCTTGCTGTTCTTTGTCACCTGAATACCCCTATGGATAATTCTCGCACTTATCGAGTATCCGCTTATCCCCAGTTGTTCATATGCTTTTCAAATTACTTGGAAATACTACCTGATCTTCCGAGTATCCTCTTCAAACTATTGCTCGGCAAATACTGGTCTGCTGGCAATATGGATGCTTCCCATATGTGTAGCAATATTCATTAGTATCCTTTGACACAATCATTTTGATCATATCGATTCAATATGTGTGTGAAAGCACGCAATCATTAGTTGATCCTTTTAAGTTATCTTTCCGGCTCAGACATCATTTTTGAACATGAGCTGGTTCTCGACCAAACTATTTGTCGTCAATTGTGCCTTTGGTCTATCCAACTTATCCATCCTTGATCAGAGTGTCTGCTTCTGATCCCTTGTTTTGGAAATCATAATTCCTTTGTTATCTAAGCATCGAATTGTTCAGATGTTCCATAATATGATGCCCGTGCATTCTTCTTCCTCTGGTTGAGTATCGATGCTCACATCAGATCCCTTGTGGACCATCGGTTCCTTTGTTGGATTCTATCCGACAGTGTCCTTCATATTGAATAACCTTGAGAACCTTTCCATGGGTACATAATGCCTTTGGTAAATTGTATCATCTGCTTTTGAACTTGCTCTACTATCGAGTTTGTGTTAATTACTCATGAAGTTCGTGGTATATGTTCTAAGAAGCCCCGATGACTTGAACCTATGCCTTCCTTAATATGTGTGAACTCGAAAGTTTTCACGAGTCATACTCTTCTGGTATTTTACCAAGATAAAATTTCAACACTACAACTTCATCGAACACGAGAAGTAAATGAAAGGTTATGCATTGAAGAAGTGGGAGTCGACCTTGAACTTTGTGTTCATGCCCATGGACATGATGTAGATCGTATCATTAAAGCTTCTCTTAAATTAATTATTCCCTTGGTATAAGTTCTTATATCTGGGATTTGGCCTTTTGCAATCGTGGTTCCGACCATGATCTCCTTGAAATACCATTTCTCGTGCAAGTTTAAGCACTTATCTTCTTTAGAGCAATACTCCAGTCCAAGCTCTACTTTGGACCGTCGTCGAGTATTACCCCCTGGTATCTCGAGATTATCTTGGAACTGCATAGCTCCTTATGAGTTCTTCATCAAGTACTACATTCTCACTGATCACGATTTTTCATGGGCTCTGAGTTATTAAACACTCAAAGACATCGATAACTGAACCGAGTCCGCATTACGGTTCAACAACTCTTAGTAATCTTCTTTAAGTACGAGTTTGTACCCGATCACGTCATTCCTAGCCTTATCGGCTATATCATTATCGTGCAACTTTTTAACTGTACTATTTGGTCCTTCTTTTCAAAGCACAATTTTCGATGATGAGCTAAGCTTACGTCGACTCTCCTCGTCATATCATTTCACCTTGAACAACAAGCTTGATTCCGAGTTTGTGTCGTATCCGTGGTTTTAATAACCTTTCGCTCCATCCTTCCTATTGCTTGATGCGATCATTGTTCAATTGCTTCTTCGTGGATCCTCTCGACAACAAATTGTCGTGATCATCATCAACATTTTGACTCCTTCCAGGATATCAATTGAATTCATGATGAGAAATACCATCCTTGCCCTCAATGATTTGTGTTATTATCGACCACTTTATTGCCTTCCGTTCAACACAAACTTGTTCGTGTTTTGTGTTATACCTTGAGATCCTTGCTATCCAGCATTTGTTCTTCTTTAACTTGGAGTATTACCATCTTTTATGTCAAGAATGTCGTGAGAATTTCACCACCTCTTAAGAATTCTTGATATAGGTGATACTTCTTGCCATATCCGTTCATTCCTTGGTCCCCGTGTTGCTTCCAATCGGAATACCAATAGGTGAACGGTGCTGCTTGAATTCTGCACTTCTAGCAACCCTGTTGCTTTGAAGTTAATGGACGACTGTTCATTCTTAGACTATTGGTTATTGAATCAAGCTACCTACGCCCATATTTCGGGGTGCACCTTTCAACTGTTGTTTACTTGGGTATGTTTTCCTCGAGCATATCTCATTATATCATTTGATCTGACAAATGTTATCTCCTTGTTCACATAATTGTGGAAATCCATCCTTTGAAATTCTCAAGGATTGGCGCTGAGTCCATCATCACCTCCTCACCCTCTCCTTGGTTTGATGTTGAACTCTTGTTTCAGAACTTGCTTTCATAGTTCATTTCCCCGGGAATCTTGCAATGTCATTTCATCGATTTGTGTTGCACCTTTTCTTCTCGGACATCCTGAGTCTGAGGTATCATGATACCAACCAGATCTGAATCCCGGTCAGATATGATGGTTGGAACATATTTTCAAGAGTTATAACATTGGTCGTTATATGACCCGGTAAGGTGGTGTCATGCCCAGTACACCTGGCCGGAGGACCTATTGTTATAGTTTTCCTTGTTAGTAAGGCTATCCATTCTTCCATGAGGAAATTGTAAGACTTATTCTACAAGTTATTCCTGATGCATCCATTGTGTATCCAGAGTCTGACCTTTGCTTGAGGACCTTGCCAATGCTACCCCGAAGCATGTTTGTGGTACTCCGATTTTCAATAAGAGCATTTGAAGAACAATGCTAACTTTTCTTTGTCCATTATCCAAATACCGTTGTTTGGGTTATGTCATGGAATTCGTCTCTCCTTACCTAAACGGTTATCTATTTTCTATCCTGTCATGGATATCATGCTCTGCTTGTCCCTGTGAAGGATATACCCTTGAAATATGTGTTTAAACACATTTTCCTTTCCATTGTTCTGTTTAATCTGATAATCATATTTTCCTTTCCATTTGTTGGTTTAACGTTTCTTGTGATCTATATGATCTAAGCAGTAATATTCTCCTGTTTATGTAAACACCTCGGTGTATAATTCTGTCAGCAAGACCCTGTTGTTTTTGTTGATGCCATTTCGATAACCACCGATGGCTGAGAACTTTGCCAATTGGTTCGCCGCGTTCAACGAGCATGAAAATTGCTCCCTTCGTTCCCCGTCATTGGTATCGACATTGTTGCCGGCATATCTGGCAAGCTATTCACTGACATGCCTCCCTGTCGCGACTGTGCAAGATGTCACCACCCTTCCTTCTTTTAACCCACATGGTGGGCCCATAACCCATAGTTCCACAGGATCGAAACCTGACTCTCCTGTACAACCCTGTTTATAATGGTTATTCCTCGCGCTTGGCTTCGTATTTAGTTCACGGTCCACCTTCCTAGTGTTCTATTCTGGTATCAGACGCAATCCTTACTCTCGTTGCTCTGAACCCCTTTCTCACCCTGGTTCAGACCTCGAGCAACTATCTATCCGCTTGGAACCTCTTATTGTACCTTCGTACCTTACTCTCGATGTATTTTATATGTTCAACTCGAGAGATACTCTTATGCTCATTCTTGGGTTAAACCCCAGATTGTTCTCTCATAAGCATTTTTGTCGTAGCCGAGCTGCCCTTATTGATTCGTTAGTACATTGGAGATCCTGAATAAAGGATGACGGCTCCATCATGATGACCTGGAGCAGAGAAATGAAGACTTCAACGTAATGGATCCACCTCTTGAGAAGAGCAACCAAGACCGAGAAGATCCGTTAGAATACCGTAACGGGACTTTCCCCTTACTCCCTCATAAATCTCGGGACGAGATTTCTTGTAGTGGAGGAGAATTGTGGCCTTGGGTAATTAAGCTACAAGGTGCTCTATGCTAGTGATGACCGTCACCTCGATTATAGTTGCTAATCTTGAGATAGTTCGAAACCGATTCAAATTCAAATTCATAATCAGTCAAACATTAAAAGTTTTCAATTATTAAGACTAAAATGTTCGGAGCGAACCAAATATTGCCTAGGTAATTATGGTGGAGAAGCCACATTTTTATAAAATAATTAAATGCACTAAACTAAATAAAACAGTAGCAAAAACAATTAGATAAATGCCTTTTGTTAATTATAAAATATTAAACCATTTTATTTGAGGTGTAAACTTTTGTGGCAGTGGTGTAATTGGTAGAGCTAATTTAGGTACTACTAAAATATTTTACAAAACTAAATTCTATTAAAGGTTAAAAGAAAATAGAAAACAAGACAAAAGAGAAAATACAAAACAGAAAAAAAAACTAAAACCTAAAGCTAATGTAAAAGGGGAAAGACCCCTCCTCGGTCGTGGCCCAATGGACCAGCCCACCGCCTGCACCGCCCCCACTCCCCCATAACCCCACTAAACCGAAACCCTAACCCCCCCCACTCGCTCCACTCCCTCCCCGATTCCCCTGGATCGGGGTCGATCCCCACTCTCCCCTCACCTCGCTCCTCTCGCTTCCCCCGAACTAGATCGGGATGCAACGCCCCCCCCCTTGCTAGACCCTGCCGCCCCTGGCGCCCGTCGCCACCACCGCATCCGCCATCGCCAAGCCGCCTCCTTGCCGACGAGGGGACGAATCCAGGGGGCCCTGCCGCGGATCCGGCCTTCCTCGCCACCCGCGCACGACCTCGACGCCGCTGGACCCCGCCATCGTCGGAGCTGCCTCGCGGAGCGGCCCTGCCGTCCTCCTCTTCGGCTCCTCCCCGCCGGACCGCAACCTCGCCGGCCTGCCTCCTCCTCCCCGCCGGACTACTACCTCTCCGTCCCCGTCGTCTCCGGCCTCCTCCCCGCGCCCCGCTGCCAAACCCCTGCGGCCACTGTGAGCATCGCCCCTCTCCTCTCCCCCTCTGCTTTCATTGCCGGATCTGAGCGCGCCCGTCGTTCGCGTCGTGGCCTGTTGACGTCCCTGATGGCTACCGGCCTCGTGCCGCTTCGCCACCGCCGCGCCCCATGGACGTGCTCGCCTGTTCATGGCCTCGGGCGCCACTGCCCGCGCTCCTCTCGCGCCGCAGCCTTCAGTCCGCCTGCGTCGTTCCGCCATGCCCAGCGTCCCGTGCCCCGTGGGCACCAGCGCTCCGCCCCCCCGGGTCGAGCTCGACCGCCGCAGCCCGATGAAACTCGCCCCACTGCAGCCCCCTTCCCCCTCACCGCGTCGCCCCAGTGCTCGCCTCTGCTTCCCGCCGGCGCCCATCATCGCCGGCCATACAGGCGCGCGGGCTGGCGCGCGTCGTCGCCAGGCGCCCCTCGGGCATGCGTCGTTCGGGTGACGCCCGCACCTAGCGCCCGACCCACTATGGCCCTGGGCCACTGCCAAACGGGGCCCGCGCCCTCCCACAGAACGTTAAAAAAAAGAGAATTGGTAAAAATAATAACATTAATTAATTAATTAATTAATCAACTAAATTAATTTTGATTAATTAAGCTAAACAACTAATTAAACATTAGTTATTTAATTAACCTAGTTAGTTAGTTAATTAGCTAATTAAGTAGTCAATGACAGTGGGGCCCACCCCCTAATTAATCCTGATTAGGTTAAATAAAATGCTTAATTCAAATGTGTCACTGACCAGTGGGACCCACTGGTCAGGTTGACCAGTCAACCCCTATTGACTGCTGATGTCAGCATGACATCATGCTGATGTCGTAAATCTATTTTCGAATTAAGTTAATTAATTAATTAAATTCCAGAAATTAATAAAATCTTTAGAAAATCATATCTTTTAATCCGTAACTCGGATTAAATTGTTTTCAACATGAAAGTTGCTCAGAACGACGAGACGAGTCCGGATACGCAGCCCGTTCATCTGCCACGCATCCCTAGCATAGTGAACCTGCAACATTTCACCTCCGGTTCATCTGTCCGAAAACACGGAACACCGGGGATACTTTCCCGGATGTTTCCCCCCTTCACCGGTATCACCTCATACCGCGTTAGAACACGTCTAGCTCTGCTTGTTGTCCTGTTATGCACTTGCTTGCTATATATTTACTGTTTCTCCCCCTCTTCTCTCCGGTAGACCCCGTGACGATGCTGATGCCCTTGTGGTCGACTACGTCACCGACGACCCCTCCTTCTTGTCTGAGCAACCAGGCAAGCCCCCCCTTTGATCACCAGATATCGCCTATTCTGCTCTATACTGCTTGCATTAGAGTAGTGTAGCATGTTACTGTTTGATTACTCCTATTACATTGCATAGCTTTGTCATTGTTGCTACAATCATTGATACCTTACCCGATCCTAAATGCTTAGTATAGGATGCTAGTTTATCATCATTGGCCCTACACTCTTGTCGATCGCCTTGCTACACTATCGGGCCGTGATCACTTGGGAGGTGATCACGGTATATATTATACATACATACATACTATACAGATGGTGACTAAAGTCGGGTCGGCTCATTGAGTACCCGCAAGTGATTACGATGAGGGGCTGAAAGGACAGTGGCTCCATCCCGGTAGAGGTGGGCCTGGTTCCCGACGGCCCCGATTGTTACTCTGTGGCGGAGCGGCAGGCAGGTTGAGACCACCTAGGAGGCAGTGGGCTGGCCTGTTCGGCGTTCGCGGATACTTAACACGCTTAACGAGATCTTGGTATTTGATCCGAGTCGGCCATTTGGTCTATACGCACTAACCATCTACGTGGGAGTAGTTATGGGTATCCCGGCGTCGTGGTATCACCGAAGCCTTCTTGACGTCGGCGCGGCGGCGCGCGCCGGGTTGGACTGCGTTAACGCAACTTCCTTTCTAATGGAGGTTGCTAGGTCGCTCACCGGCGCGACATAGCGTGCGTGTGTGCTTTCGAGGCGATGGGCCTGACCCTGCGGCGCTTAGGTTTAGACCGGCGTCTTGACCTCTCTGTTGTGCCTAGGTGGGGCTGCGGCGTGTTGATCTTCCGAGGCGGGCATGACCCAGAAAGTGTGTCGGCCAAATGGGATCAAGCGTGTTGGGTTATGTGGTGCACCCTGCAGGAAGTTAATCTATTGAATAGCCGTGATCTTGATAACAGGGCGACTTGGAGTTGTACCTTGACCTTATGACAACTAGAACCGGATACTTAATAAAACACACCCTTCCAAGTTCCACAGACAACCCGGTGATCGCTTTTCCACAGGCGGCGAGGACAGGATCGCGGGTAGGATTATGCTATGCGATGCTCTGGAGATGCTACTTGGAGATGCTTCTTGGAGATGCTACTTGGCGATGCTACTTGGAGGACTTGATCTACTCTCTTCTACATCTTTGCAAGGCGGAGGCTGCGAGCGTAGTCTTCGACAGGATTAGCTATCCCCCTCTTATTCTGGCATTCTGCAGTTCAGTCCACTGATATGGCCTCCTTACACATATACCCATGCATATGTAGTGTAGTTCCTTGCTTGCGAGTACTTTGGATGAGTACTCACGGTTGCTTTCTCCCCCCTTTTCCTCCTTTCCCTTCTTTCTGGTTGTCGCAACCAGATGCTGGAGCCCAGGAGCCAGACGCCACCGTCGATGACGACTACTACACTGGAGGTGCCTACTACTACGTGCAGCTCGCTGACGACGACCAGGAGTAGTTAGGAGGATCCCAGGCAGGAGGCCTGCGCCTCTTTCGATCTGTATCCCAGTTTGTGCTAGCCTTCTTAAGGCAGACTTGTTTAACTTATGTCTGTACTCAGATATTGTTGCTTCCGCTGACTCGTCTATGATCGAGCACTTGTATTCGAGCCCTCGAGGCCCCTGGCTTGTATTATGATGCTTGTATGACTTATTTATGTTTTAGAGTTGTGTTGTGATATCTTCCCGTGAGTCCCTGATCTTGATCGTACACGTTTGCGTGCATGATTAGTGTACGATTGAATCGGGAGCGTCACAGTTATCGTCGTCCGATGAGTACGACATTTCCGGCCTATGTTCATAATTTAGTTTTATTAGTCAACTATCTAGTTCAACTACTAAGCACTTACTATAAATAAATAAGTAGTACTTACTAAAAACAAACTACTTCTATATATACTAAAATAAATTAGTTTATTAAATCAACTAGCTAGTTCAAGTATATATAAACTACTTTTTCTTTTTTTCCTTTTTCTAAATACTATGAACAAAAAAATCATTAAAATTCTATGAACAAAATTAATTACACAATCTAAATATCACCCAAAAAATCTATTAATAATAATATCACCAAACATGCATATTCAATAATAATATCACCAAAAAATCTATTAACAGAAAAAAATCTATTAACAGAAAAAATCTATTAATTCAACTAGTTCAACTAAGCATTTACTAAAAATAAACTAGTAATTATATTAATTAATTCAACTAGTTCAACTAAGCATTTACTAAAAAACTAGTTCTATATATTAATTCAGCTAGTTCAACTAAGCATTTACTAAAAATAAACATTAACATATTTCTAATTCATCTAACATAACATTTCTAACATTCTAAAAATAAATTAACTATAGATATAGTTCTAATTAATCTAAACATTAGAAAACAGAAAATAAGTAAAAATATATGTGTGTGTGTAGGGTTTGTATATGTGTGTACGTACATGTGTAGTGTACGTGTAGTGTGTGTGTATGTGTGTGTCTGTGTGTATGTGTGTGTGTGTGGTGTTTGTAGTGTGTGTGTGTGTGTGTGTATGTGTGGATGCGTGCGTGTGTGTGTGTGTATGGACGGGCCGGGCGCGTACGGACGGCGGGGGCGGCGACGACGGGCGGCGGGGCGGGACGGCGACGAGCGGCGGGGCGGCGGCGGGGCGGCGACGAGACGGCGGCGGCGGCGGGGACGGCGACGACGAGACGGGCGCGGGGCGGCGGCGACGACGACGGCGGCGGCGGCGGCGGCGACGACGACGACGGCGGCGGGGCGGCGGCGACGACGACGACGGCGCGCGGCGGCGAGGGCGACGGCACGGCGGTGCGGTGGCGTCGTCGTCGGCGGAGATAGATCGAGACTCTCGCGCGATTCGTGGAATGAGAAGTGGCGACGATAACTGGTTTTTCGTAAGTGTAGTATATATAGGGGGAGCCTTTAGTACCGGTTGGAGCCACCAACCGGTACTAAAGGCCAATTTTGGCCAGCCCAAGCGGCGGGAAACGAGGCCCTTTAGTACCGGTTGGTGGCTCCAACCGGTACTAAAGGCCCCCCCTTTAGTACCGGTTTATGCCACAAATCGGTACTAAAGGCCGTGCACTGCCACCCGCGGTGTGCTATGTTTAGTCCCACCTCGCCGAGCAAAGGGCAGCCGCACTGGTTTATAAACCCAGCCGCGGCTGCCCATTCGAACTCCT
Organism: Aegilops speltoides; assembly: GCA_021437245.1. Taxonomy (NCBI): domain Eukaryota; kingdom Viridiplantae; phylum Streptophyta; class Magnoliopsida; order Poales; family Poaceae; genus Aegilops; species Aegilops speltoides. The sequence continues at coordinate 238,951 of CM038146.1, read as the reverse complement.
CTAAATAGCGTGCTTCGGGCCTAACTAAAGCTGCTGCCGGTGAGCCTCCTGCCCTTACGGGCTGCATTTGCACACCCTAGGACTGGTAGGCTCACCGTGGCAGCGCCCAACATTTTTTTAATTTTTTCTTTTCCGCATTATTTATTTTCTTCTATTTATTTTTGAGTAATTTTTATATAGTTATTTATTTTCTGCTTTATTTTTTCTTCTATTTATTTTTGAGTAGTTTTTTGCCGTATTTAGTTTCTTTGTGAATATTTTTGCTTTATATTAGTTTTTTTCTTTTCTGCATTATTTATTTTCTTCTATTTATTTTTGAGTAATTTTTATATAGTTATTTCTTTTCTGCTTTATTTTTTCTTCTATTTATTTCGAGTAGTTTTTTGCCGTATTTAGTTTCTTTGTGAATATTTTTGCTTTATATTAGTTTTTTCTTTTCTGCATTATTTATTTTCTTCTATTTACTTTTGAGTAATTTTTTTATATAGTTATTTCTTTTCTGCTTTATTTTTTTCTTCCTCTTCTTATTCTTCTTCTTCTCCTTCTTCTTCCTCCTCCTTCTTCTCCTCTTCTTCTTCTTCTTCTCCTTCTTCTTCCTCTTCCTCTTCTTATTCTTCTTCTTCTTCTTCTTCTTCCTCTTCTTTTTCTTCTTGTCCTCATCCTCCTTCTTCTTCTCCTTCTCCTTCTCCTTCTCCTCCTTCTTCTTCTTCTTCCTCTTCTTATTCTTCTTCTTCTCCTTCTTCTTCTTATTCTTCTTCTTATCCTTCTTCTTCCTCCTCCTTCTTCTCCTCTTCCTCTTCTTCTTCTTCTCCTTCTTCTTCCTCTTCCTCTTCCTCTTCTTATTCTTCTCCTTCTTCTTCTTCTTCTTCTTCCTCTTCTTCTTCTTCTTCTCCTCATCCTCCTTCTTCTTCTCCTTCTCCTTCTCCTTCTCCTTCTCCTCCTTCTTCTTCTTCTTCCTCTTCCTCTTCTTATTCTTCTTCTCCTTCTCCTTCTCCTCCTTCTTCTTCTTCTTCCTCTTCCTCTTCTTATTCTTCTTCTCCTTCTCCTTCTCCTTCTCCTTCTTCTTCTTCTCCTTCTTCTTCCTCTTCTTCTTCTTCTTCTTCTTCTTCTTCTTCTTCTTCTTCTTCTTCTTCTTCTTCTTCTTCTCCTCATCCTCCTTCTTCTTCTCCTTCTCCTTCTCCTTCTCCTCCTTCTTCTTCTTCTTCTTCTCCTTCTCCTTCTCCTCCTTCTTCTTCTTCTTCCTCTTCCTCTTCTTATTCTTATTCTTCTTCTCCTTCTCCTTCTCCTTCTCCTTCTTCTTCTTCTCCTTCTTCTTCCTCTTCTTATTCTTCTTCTTCTCCTTCTTCTTCCTCCTCCTTCTTCTCCTCTTCTTCTTCTTCTTCTTCTTCTCCTTCTTCTTCCTCTTCCTCTTCTTATTCTTCTTCTTCTTCTTCTTCCTCTTCTTCTTCTTCTTCTTCTCCTCATCCTCCTTCTTCTTCTCCTTCTCCTTCTCCTTCTCCTCCTTCTTCTTCTTCTTCCTCTTCCTCTTCTTATTCTTCTTCTCCTTCTCCTTCTCCTCCTTCTTCTTCTTCTTCCTCTTCCTCTTCTTATTCTTCTTCTCCTTCTCCTTCTCCTTCTCCTTCTTCTTCTTCTCCTTCTTCTTCCTCTTCTTATTCTTCTTCTTCTCCTTCTTCTTCCTCCTCCTTCTTCTCCTCTTCTTCTTCTTCTTCTTCTCCTGCAAATTGTATCCGGAACGATACAACAAGCAATCGTCCTGCTCCGGCCACGCTGCCCCCAGCCGCCACCTGCCCCGCCCGTCCAGCCCCACCATGCATCGCTGGCCGGCCGCCCGCCCCGTCGCGCCGCCATTTCGCTTGCCACGCCGCCACCGCCACGCTCCGCCCCTGCCATGCCCGTTCCTATCGTGCCACCCCCGCCCCGGTTGCGCCTCTCTCGTCCTTCTCCGATGCCGCCCCGCCTTGATTCGAGCCGCCGCCGGCCTGCTCCACCCCGCCGTGAGGCCGTGACCGGCCTCGACTTGGCGGGGAAGGTCGAGCCGGCCACAATTTCGACCAGCAGTGACAAATTCCTGCTCGGCTGCGGATTTCGGTGAGTGTCGGGTTGATTCCGTCCAGTTCTGTGGAGGCGCATCTACTCCGATGAGGTTTGACCATGTACGGGTTGAAATTGTATACTGTCTTCCAACCTGTACATATATGGTTCGTGCGGATGGATTATCGGCGCCCCTTAAAAATTTTAAGGGTCGATCGAACTTTATGGGATCTGCTAGGGACCGTTTTTTGACTGAAACTGTAAATGCCCGATTTTTACGGGTTTGACCGCTTTATGGGGTCTGCTAGAGATGCTCTTAGGTCATGGGGATGATGAGAGCAAGAGGGGTGGCAGCAGCAATTTCTAAACAATGGTGTGCCTTAGCTAGAAATTTTATTCAAAATATTGATCATTGTCCTAGTGCCAAAGAATAAGACACCATTGTTTGGCTTGACGAACCTTTGGTTTTTTCTACTGAACGAACATGTAATTTATATATTTTTTATAATCGATAAAGCTGTCATGAATGCTAAAACTGAAGTCTAGGTATAGTGCTGGCGTTCTAAAATACTAAATTGAAAACAAACATAGGACGTATCCTTCATGTAACATTATTTAAGGCATTGTTCAAGAAATTTGCAAGAGAATTTGAACTACTTTTCATACATATTTCACAGTACTCTCTTCCTCTCCTCACTAGAAACTTGATAACACATAATTCAAAGATACTGATATTTCCATTCTAGTGTTTCTACTATTCATTTGTCTGAACAGTCACTGACAAATTAAGATGGCCTAATTATTTCAGAACGTACTAAAGTTGTATTCGTGGTATAGAAGTAGTATAAATAGTTTTCACTGTCACCATGGGGAAAGGCTCCTTGCCTAAGTATACTTCAAAAAAGAGAGTTCATAGGACCACGACAAGCACCGTGGGGGAACGTAGTATTCTGAAAAGGGCAACTTTTATTTTCAAAACGGATGAAAAATAAATTTGGTCCTTATCGTCCTTATTTTCCGGTTCACACAAGTGATGTACGCAGCTAAAGTACACAATATATTCAGTGCCTGGCTTTTCTATACTTTTATACAATATATTCAGTGCCTGGCTTTCCCTGCATTTTCACATTATTTCCGCAACTCTCAGGAACTTGCCTGCAAAGATCCCTTGAATAATCCCTGAATTCCAAGCCTACTAGAAGTATCCAATTTCCAGCTAACACAACAGTTTGGGAAGAATATTCTGAACTTGATTGTACGGCACCAAGGAATTTACCATAATACTTTTGCACTACTTTCCGTTGATATTTCATGGGAAAACCCAACTTGAGCTCTGACCACCCGTGCGGAGTTTCTTCTGAAAGTTCCATGCACGTTCTTTGTTTCTCTACTTTTCTCCTCACGAAAAGACTTGAGGCATAATCCCACAAAAGGTACATTTTTTACACAACTTAGCATTCACACATCTCATTCGAGCATTTTATGTGGTGTTTGTTTTCTTGAGGATTTAACAAAGTTATAACGCTGCACTGTGGTGTTTATACTATTCCTATCTTTGAACAATCGCGGATAAAGATGACCGTACTGTTTTTTTGGCAGTGTTATAGTGTGTGCGCATGTCCCTGGTGTACAAGTATGAATAGTGCTGGTCATAAAATGCTTGAATTGGATGTTTGCATGTCCGTGGTGTCGAAGTATTCAGGAAATTTACCAAGAGAATTTTGAACTACTTTTGGTAGATATTTCACCGGAACACTTATGCTTTCGCACAACCTTCCTAAACACATCAACGGAGGAGATTTCTCCATACGCTCTCATAATAAAATGTAGAATGGTCTTTTCTTAAAATACGTCGTCAGCATCGAGTGCATTGTGTACGTACCACCTGATCCTATTCAGCGCACACCGTCCTCCCTCCGCTCCGGTCCTGACCCATTTACTATTTTTATTTTCTATCAAACCTCAAAAAAAGAAGTGCGGTGACGTGATTCAAAGTACTGACCTCAAGGTTAAGTTCAACTTTATTAACCAAATGGGACAACAGACCACATAGGCCTAGTTTACTTCATTTTCCTTGTTCTAATGAACGCTAAAAATACACGACTTTCTTGTTTGGTTTTTTTGTTTTTTGTCGTCTTTTTGGGCCGTTTTTTCTTCTGTTTTTATTTTCTTTTCTCTGTATTTTTTCATTTCATTATCCTTTTGAAAAATTCACCAATTTTATTATAAAATCATTTATTTACCCAAATTCATGGACCACTAAAAGTCACAAACTTTTTCTTAAAATTTTGAATATTTTTTTCAAATCCATGAACTTTTTTCTGAGTGTGTGAACTTTGTTTCAAATGCAATAATGCTTTTGAAATCCATTAAAAAATTCAAATTTTAAGATATTTTTATCAAAACCGGTGAACTTTTTAAAACTCATGAACTTATCTTCAAATTTGATAAAAAATTAAATTCACAACCTTTTCTTAGAAAATGATAATTTTTCTAGCGATTTTATTAAAATATCTGTGATTTTTTACAAATCCGTGGATATCTTTTTTTTTCAACATCATAGAAATGTTTCAAACCCCGAATGCTTGGGCCGGCCCATCAGGACATCAACGGGAGCGATGTCGTCACCTAGCTGGGCCGATGCCTAAGCGTTTTTTGGTTGATTAATTTTTCTCCATTTTGAAATCTATCATTTTTTGTAACCTTTAAAAAGTTTGGAATTTTTCTGGAAACCCAAAAATAATAGATTCATAAATTTCAAAAAATGTCTCCTTTTTACAGATTGTTTGTTCATAAATTTCAGAAATGTTTGTGTTTCAAAAAAGTTGATAATGTTCTTAAGTATGAGCTTTTTTCATCGAAAAAACTCTACAAAATGCAAACTTTTTGAAAACCCAAACAATTTAGCATGGTGCCTCGAATTAGTGATATACAAGTATAAAAAAAATGTGAGGCCACTTCAAGGATGTCAAGAAACAACGTGCTCTCAACCGGAGCCTTTTCACCTACCCGGACAATCTCCATCGGACATGATCTAGTTTTGGATTTTTTTTTTAAATGATCCAAACTTTTGACTGTCGGTGTGCATGCCCATGGTAGTCATGTATGACAAGTTTCAATGAATTCTGAAACCGGATGCACGTTGCATCACATCCAGCCATTTATCGGCCAGTTTACACCTAGAAAACTAAAACAACTTGGCATGGTTAGTCATATAAGCTCATGGAAAAAAATTTGGGGTCATTTGACTGCTGTCAAGAGAACGCGCTCTCAAACGGACACATGTGATATCTCTTTTTGCAATATTTTTTCTTCATAAAACGGACAGATATAACTTAATGGGCCAGCACAGGCGCTCTCAAACGGAGAGGAGAGGGAGAGCCTTATGGTCGGCGGCGAGGGCGGGATCGGGCTCGGGCGGCGGTGGTCCTGGGCAGGCTCGGGTGGTGGCAGTGAGGTCGAGGGCGGTGGCGGTGAGGTCGAGGGCGGCGACAGTGAGGTTGAGGGCGGCGGCGGTGAGGTCGAGGGCGGCCTCGGGCAGCGGCGGTGAGGTCGAGGGCGTTCCCGATCGGGCAGGGCGATCGACGGCGGCGACAGAGGAGTTGGGGGATAGGGGGGAGAGGGGGGAAAGGACTTAGCAAAGTTTGAGCCCGCGCGGGGTTAAGTCAAAATAGCAGTAGCGCTGGTAGGCAAAAAGCGCTATAGTAAGTTAGCTATAGCGCTTTCTACCAAAACGTGCTACTGCTATAGGAAGTAGTTATTTATTTTCCTTTTTATTTCCTTTTATCTAAGGAACGTAGCTATAGCGCGGACTTATAAAACGCGCTACTGCTAGAGTAACTATAGCGCTTTGTGGCAACAAGCGCTACTGCTATGCCTTTCTCCTTTATTTTTTTCTTTTGTTTATCTTTACATTTTCTTTTTTCCGTTCCTCCTTTTTCTACTTCTTTCATTTTCATTTACTTTTCTATTTCTTTTCCATTTTATTTTCTTTTTTTAGCAGTAGCGCTCTATACCGGAAACGAGCTACTACAAGGCACTTAGCAGTAGCGTGCTTTTTGCAACATCGCTACTACTATTCCTAGCCTACCGGCAACAGTGTGGGAATTATAGTAGTAGCGCTTTTTCCTGCAAACGCGCTACTGCTATAACCATATCTGTAGCGCGCTTTATTGACACACGCTCCTACTAAGTAGCAGTAGCGCTCTGTTCTAACCAGCGCTACCGCTATACCTCTGTGTATAAGGTTTTCCCTAGTAGTGTCCAAAAATAAATAAAGGAGAAATATCTTTGGCCTTTCATTATTATTGAAAACATTAGAAGGTTCTTAAATGCTCATAGTGTCGAAGGCATATATGTTCCATTGATTAATTCCTGGATCAATTTTTTTACTAGCTCTAAGGGGTACTATTCTGTATCTTGAGGGCTAGATAGCTTGCTTGACTCACACATCTTTTCCGGTTGTCTTTTCTTAGAAGTTATTTCACTAAATTTATTCAATTGCAAACTGCCCTTTTCTATCTGGTATTTTTATTTCTCCGTTGATGCGGGGGTATAGCAGGGCATCATGAATATTTTGGGGTTGCATCCATTCTCTGCAATACATATACGATACTGCATTGTGGTGTATTTGCAATTGTATGACTGATTTTGTCATAAATATTTGATTTTCGATAATTTTTACTCTACTCACACGGTATGAAATAGATCAAAAATACGCTTCCAATATTTAGTGTGAAATGTTCATTTACAGGAAAAACAAACATTTGATTAATGTTCTTATGATACGCCTGGTTGGTGTACACGTTAAACTGGAGAGTCATTAGTCCATACAAAATTGAGCCACACAACATGTTTATAGTTAGTTCTTTGTCTCGCCCGCACCCATGCATGTGGGGGTCTATTAGACTAACTTCATCTGTTGTATTCTAACTTTACTTTCATTAGATATATTTCTACGGTACAACGGCAGCATTCTATCTTTCTGATTTTGATCAAGTAATTAGGTACATTGTCTTTCCCTGATTTCAATCCATGTATGAGGGATTCATTTTTTTTTATGATTGATATACCAAGCGATTAACAAGCTGATGTTAGACTTTATGGAATCGTTGATGTACCCTATTTAGGAACTAGCACTAATTGTACTGTTCTACATCTTGAGGGGTAGATTACTTGCCTGGTTCACTCATTTTTTCCGGTTGTCTTTGCATAGAAGTTCTTATTTCAATAAATTTGTTCAACTATGGCTTGCCCTTTTCTGAATGGTATTGTTCTTGCTCTGTTGGTGCAGTTGTTAGTGCGAGGTTATAGCAGGTCACAATGAATACTTTGGGGTTGCATGCTTTCTTTGCAATAGAGATATGGCATTGTATTCAAATTTATTTTCTTTTGTATGACTAACTTTGTCATGAGTAATTGATGCCACTGATGTATCTTTTCATTTTAATTTTCTTTGCTTGGACTAGATCAATAATTCATATTCAATTTTTAGTGAGAGAGTGAATATTCATTTGATTAATGCTATTATCATACTTCACATGGCTTTACAACTATGTACAATTATGCCATGATTGAAAAATCATGTTAAAAAAATCCAGGAATCCATCAATGGAACATATTTCCCTTTGACACTATGAGCATTTAAGAAACTTTTGATGTTTTCAAGAATGATATAAGGAAATCCCAATGATATTTCTAACCTTTATTTCTATTTGAATGTTTATTATTTGAAAGAATAAAAATGCTCATTTTAAAATAGCTAGCCCATGCGGCTGCACGGGTCGACGACTAGTGTTATTAAGCACTGTAGATATCTGATGTATATGATCTTCCACTCCATCCGACTATATGCATGTACACCTGATGAGCTTCATGTAATTAGTAAGCAGCAGTACTGTACACCAACACGTTACGGAACACACACACACCGCGTGCATGAGAAAGCAAGTACTGAAGAGCAAGCGAGTAAACACATTCCCAATTTTGTGGGGATCTCCCCTGCTTTTTTCTTTGAACATATAGAAAGGTTAATTCTGAAGTATTGAACTATTGTAGCCACCCCAAAATCTAGGGTCTCTTATGTAACATTATTCTTGCCCTTTGTTGATTTTGACTTCGATGACATTGGCTCAATAATTTAGGACGCCCATAACTGCCAAACATGTGGCACAATGTCACCTGACCCTGTGTGGCATACCCAGCAGGCAAGGCCAACATTAGAACTTCTCACACGTCCGGACACAGCTACTTCGTGTACGCCGAACCAACAACAACTACTCACCCTCACCCCGCACGTGTGACACCAAGCAATTCCGCCCTGACATTATTTTTATGGCAACTTTAGTTACCCTGGGATGGCAACTTTATTTGTAAAGCATGACAACTTCTCTATTTTGGATCACAAGTTTTTTTTTTGGGGGTTCTTTCGGGTTAACTATAGTTGCCATGTCTAATTAACGGTAGTTGCCACGTGTGATCAAACCACAGTTGACATATGTGACTAACTAGTTGCCATGTGTGGTCAAACCATAGTTGTCATGTACGGTCAACCATAGTTGTCGTGTCTCGTGTGTGATTAACTAGTTGCCACATATGCACAACTGTAATTGCCATCTATCACCGTGCGAGCGTCGTGTGGGCGAAGAGCAGTTCACCCATACGGCAGCGCGAGCAATGGACTGGAAAATGTCCGTATGGGCGAGGAGCGGTTCACCCACGCGGCAACACGAGCGGCCGTGTGCTAATGGCTGGATGGTGTCCATGTGGACGAGGAGCGGTTCACCCACAAGACGCTAGGTGCTTACGTGGCTCCATACCTAGATGGCAACTGTTGCAAGATTCGTGCAAATCAAAACGAACGGTGATGACTGCGTTTATGCGAAGTTGATAAGTGCCACACGCATGGACGTTATCATTTAGGATTATTTATTAGCTCGGGTCGTATTCCTGGCGGCGTGCCCACAGGAGGAACTGGAGGGCTTGAAAAAACATAGCCCAAACATCAATATCAAACGTTTCATTGAATTGCAATAATTTCAGTCGATGCTAAATATTTACTTTTTAGCCAAAATATTCAGGAATTTCAGTAGTACATAGGAATTCAAATGTTTTCCAATTTATTTACAGAATTTCAAATATATAATTGAATTCAAGTGAATATTTCGGCTCTTGGCTGAAATACAAAGGGAAATCTTTGAAATTAATTGAATTTCAGTTGTTTTTTTCTCTTCTGAAACTGAAAACCACGAGCAGGAGTGCTACAGTTGTTTTTGCTTGAACCCCACAATTTTTTTGGCATTAGATTTCAACTCTTGTAGTTTTGATTTCAATGACGAAATCGACACAGGACAGCTCTCGGATTTTGCATGTATTTATATTCTGTTATATGTTCAGAAATAAAGACTCCAGCTGGTTTGATGAACAACACACAAGAATCCAGTGTGGTATAGCAGATTAATGTCACGCCATTTTCTTTGACAATTTGTAGTATCAACATGAACCATCTAGCAAAAATTAAGAAAACATGAAGAGAATTTCTCCCTGTGCATGCATTGACCATGAGAAGCTAATAAAAGTCTGGAGGCAGAAACCACATGCAACCATTACCGTCGTCCTCATCGCGGTAATGGTACACCTGTGATATGATCCTCCCCATTTGATGCATGTTGTGCCTGTTGTCCGAGAAGTACACGGCGCAACTACCGAGATTCAAACGCTGCATGTAATGCTCGCCTTCGAAGGGCGGCGAGTATTGCTTGGGGTGGTAGATGCAGTTGCTCTTCACACCTCCGCGTTGGCCACCAGTAGCTGGCATGCGGACCGCCTTAGAGCAGGCGGGGCTCAGGAATAGGGCATGGTCTCCCAAGCTTGTCACCTCCGCCAACTTGTATTGATATCGAGTCCTCTCGTCGCATTCGGCGAGCTCGTACACCTTGAAGTATGAGCGGAGGTCGGGCCACTCACAGAACTCCACTGCGATTGCCACCTTGCCATGCAGCTCGAATATGCGTTTGGGCCATTGCTGGTATATGTTCGGGATGCTCGCCTTGAGGTATGATATGGTGTGCACCATGGCGATCGTTGGAGTGTCGCCGTCTTCGTTCATGGCGACCTCGTACATGAACAGCTTGGTGCACGAGACGCCGTATAGGAACAATTTGCTGTTGTTGCGAGAGAGGCCATGGTGCTCGCCGCCGCAGAAGGCGATGTCCATAAGGTCCCCGTATGCTCCCGTGCCACATCCTTGTGTCGTCCATCCGGCTTCCGGGCGGCCAATCCTGCAGAGTGCGAGATTGCCCCATTTGGTGATCGCGGCGACAATGCACCTGTCAGAGGAAGGGTCGTCGGAGAAGACGACCTTCTTGATGGCGCGCCAGGCGTTTGTGGGGATGAAACTCGCGTCGATTGCGTGCAGCCACGCGTGCTCGACGGCGCTCGGGTTCGCGGTGAGCGCCACTTCGACGCCGGAGAAGGAGTTCACGACCAGGAGCTGCTGCCCGTGGCCGCGGGACGCGCAAATGGCGGCGATCCAGCCGCCATCATGGAACCCAACAAGGCATGTGCCGGGTGTCACGGCCCACGGGAGTGGGACGCGCACGGACCTGCCATCCTCAGGGCTGTACGCCCACGCCGCATCATGGTCGCCGGTGGACGGCGAGGGGAGCGTCAGCAGCAGAGGCAGAGCAGGCAGCGGCCGGTGCCACGAAGCGACTGCGCACCATGACGTGCAGACAGCGGTAGACGGCCGCCAGGAGATCGCCTGGGAGGTCAGACCACGGCCGCTGGACGCCCTTGCCGGCTGCCATCGATTGGTTCGTGGTGATCGTTTGTGTTACTGTAGTCGGCGCCTTGGCTGTCCCGTCGGAACCGCTATATATAGATACGGCCGGCACGCGAGTTCAAGTAGAACTCGAGGTGATGATCGGACTCGATTTAGGCCTAGGTTAGGCAGTATATACGAACGGATTTGTTTGAGAGACCGCCACGTACTCTTTTTGAACTCAGGCCACTAGCTACTACCTTCTTCAACTTCTCTTGAATCTCATACATATATATACGGTACGGGTAGAACTTTGCAAACACACGAAACCCCCTATGTTTGTATCGCTCCTCCTGATCGATATAGCGAAGATCACCACAATACTGCTCATGTGTTTTTCCTGCAAAGGTTAGAGCATCTACACACGAGCTCCCAAACCCCCAATGATTGTAACGCTCCTCCTGAACCGAGTCTATCTGGCGCGAATCCTTACGCCCGACCGAAGTCGGAGTCTGTCCGGCGCGAATCCATTGCGTCGGCACAACCGGTGCTCGGATCCGCCGGTGCTGGAAGCTCGAGGTCTGTCTACCACGCCATCTTCGGTGTGCGACATATGAGTGCAACAGGGAGTGGTGTCCCCCGCCATAACAAGCAGAGGGCAACGGAGTGCAAGGCCCGCCTCGTTGTCGATGTAGCATAGGCGGAGGCGGCGGGGGGCGCGCGCTGCCATTGACAGGTCAAAAAACCGATGCCGACTTACACCTCGCACTGGCCTCAAATGCCCATGCTGACCTGCAGGCCTCATATCCAGCTCAAATTTGGGGAGGATATGGGCAGGCCCGGGCTCGCCGACATGTTGGATCCGGTCCACGATGACCCATCCCGACCCCACATATATCCATCTCATCCGCTCCTTGAACCAAACCCTAGCCACTCCACTCCGCCCCTAAGTTCTCTTTCGGCGATCTCTGGCCCTCTCCATCATGTCGGGCAACGCATCTAACTCCGACCACTCCCGATCTGTCGACCGGGGTGTCGTCCCTGTTGGGAAACATAGTACAAAACAAAATAAGTCGCCCTATGAACACCCAGGAACAATATGAAGATGCATTAACGTTTTGGATTCGATCGTTACCGACTCTGAGTTGCAGCGGAAATAGACAAATCGGTGTAGATCATACTTGGAGTCCCTCGAACCGTAGATGAACGTTCCCGCGAACCGCCCACGAACAGTGCCTCGAACGGAAGACCGAAAACACGGCCTCTCTACGAGTTGCAAGCGTACGGTTTTCACGATCCGGCAGCGCTTCGTTGTCCAGAGCTAATCGTCGTCTGAGAATTAGAGGGAGGAGATCAGAACCACACCAGGCTTCTAATTATGAGGATTAGAGGATATAGGTCGATCTCTAATTGATCAACTAGGACCAACTAGAACTAGAACTAGAGAGCTAGAGGAGGCTCCAAAAACTTGTGTAGAGAAAAGGTGCAAAAACCTCTACTATATATAGTCCAGAGGGGAGAGGAGGAGGTCGCACAAGGAGGGGAAGGATTCCCCTCCTTGAGCCGTCCAAGGGGGAAGGGGTGCTCCTTCCCCTACCCCAATTTGTCCTCCACTAGAGTTAAAAGGGTGCCTCTCCTCTTGGGCCTTATGGACCAAGTTGCCTTCCTCCTCTTGGCTTTTTAAGGCCCATTGATATTTAATTAATTATAAAAGCATCAATCAAGGATTGTGAGGCAAAAAATCACAATCATAATTGATGCTCAGCACCACATCTTGATGATAATGTGGTTATTTCAGTTCTCATTGACATTCAATTGTAGGATGTGCTAAAAGCTTGTGAGACAATACGATTTTAGTTATATATTTTAGAATATTCATGTACCTATAGAATAGTATGTGCTTTATTCATGGACTGGCAGCGTACTCACGTACACACCAAGCTGTTGGCATGCATCATCATCAAGAGCGCTGGTCTCGGACTCCCTTTTACCAACAGACGTCCAACAGAAACCCCCCGATGCTCGCCGGCACCGGCCACCCTTCTGTCGGCGGATTCTCCGACGTGTTGGAGAACTTCCTCATATAATCGCGAGCATGTGCAGACACGATATGGCCACCGATATCACGAGAAGACGCATAGATGTACAACTACGTACTATACTTGCGCTGATTCATGTCTGTCGGTGGTAAAATCGGCAGACCTTGGGTAGGGGGTCCCAAACTGTGGATCTTGGATCAATGGGTAACAAGGGACGAAGGAGACAGTAATTACCCAAGTTTGGGCCCTCTCGAAGAGGTAATACCCTACGTCCTGCTTTGATTGTATTGATGATTGTGTATCGAGTACAAGTTTGATCTACCCGAGATCTTAAATTGTGTCCTAACCCTACGGCTAGGAGGATGTGATTATGATCGGAGCCCTTCTACAGGCTACACCACTTGTCTTATATACACGCAAGAGGAGTATCTAGGGTTACTTGGTCGGTTGTAGATCTAAGGATGCGCATGATGGCGGCCGAATATATCCTTGGAGTACACGTCAAGTCTTCGGCAGAAGTTGTCCCGATCACGTTGAGGTGCGAGGCTTCCAGAGTCCTTCCTTATGAGAATGAGGGCCCGTGGACCCGGCCCGAGGACTATGGGCTGACTAGGTTGGCACCCCCAAGTCCAGGACACCATCAGTAGCCCCTGATCTGGTCTTTGGCTTAAGATGTTGGGAACGTATCATGCAATTTCAAAAAATAATCATAAGCTCACGCAAAATCTATCTAGGAGATGTATAGCAACGAGAGGGAGAGTGTGTCTACGTACACTCGTAGACCGTAAGCGGAAGCATTTCACAACGCGGTTGATGTAGTCAAACTTTCTTCACGATCCACCGATCGAGTACCGAACGTAGGGCACCTCCGAGTTCTACACACGTTTAGCTCGGTGACGTCCCTCGCCTTCTTGATCCAGCAAGACATCGAGGTAGTAGATGAGTTCCGTCAGCACGACAGCGTGGTGACGGTGATGGTGAAATGATCCTCGCAGGGCTTTGCCTAAGCACTACGAAAATATGACCAAGGGTGTAAACAGTGGAGGGGGTGCCGCAAACGGCTACCAATTGATCTGGTGTGTGCTAGGCGCCCCCTCCTCATATATATATATAGGTGGGAGGGAGAGGGGAGAGGCCAAGGGGCGCCCCAAGTGGGGCTGAATCCCACTTGGGCTCCCGCCCTGGTTCGTCCCCCCCTTCCTTGTATAGGCGCCAAGGGAAGGAAGGGGGAGGTGCCCCCTCCCCTTTCCTTTCTCCCATGAGGAGGGGAAGGAAGGAGGGACTTTCCCTCCCCCTTTCCTTTCCCTAGGGTTGGCCGGCCTGGTGGAGGGCCGCACCAGCCCCTTGTGGTCTGGTCTATCCCTCCCTTGGCCCATTAAGCCCATATCTTTGTCGGGGGTGCCCAGAACCCCATCCGGTGCCCCTATATGTACCCCGTATCCTCCGGAACACTTTCGGTGTCCGAATACCATCGTCCTATATATCAATATTTACCTCTCGGCCATTTCAAGACTCCTCGTCATGTCTGTGATCTCATCCGGGACTCCAACAACATTCGGTCACCAAATCACATAACTCATATAATACTATATCGTCATCGAACGTTAAGCGTGCGGACCCTACGGGTTCGAGAACTGTGTAGATATGACCGAGACACCTCTCCGGTCAATAACCAATAGCGGAACCTGGATGCCCATATTGGCTCCTACATATTCTAAGAAGATCTTTATCAGTCGAACCGTTATGACAACATATGTAATTGCCTTTGTACATCGGTATGTTACTTGCTCGAGATTCGATTGTCGGTATCTTCATACCTAGTTCAATCTCGTTACCGGCAAGTCCCTTTACTCGTTACATAATACATCATCCTGCAACTAGCTCATTAGTCACTTTGCTTGCAAGGCTTTTTATGATGTGTATTACCGAGGGCCCAGAGAAACCTCTCTGATACTCGGAGTGACAAATCCTAATCTCAATCTATGTCAACCCAACAAACACCTTCGGAGATACCTATAGAGCATCTTTATAATCCAATATATATGCCCACAAGGCTCAAGCAATAAAGATCAATTCCACCAATCCCTCTCTATCCCTTCTAACAGTAGGTCAGCTGCGAGTAGATGTTGTGCAGTTCGGTTGTGGTCGAGCAGAAAACGAGCTTGAAGACCGGTTCTGGGCCTATTGTCGGGGTTACACCCCACGTGTACATCACCATGTTGGTTACTAGCCTGGTGGGCTGTCCTGAGCACCCCTAGGTCGGTTCTGCCATGGGCCACCGTGTTGGTCCATGGTGCACTTGGAAGAAATCTCTGGAAGAAAGACAGAGTCTTGGAAGACTCCCCTGCACCGACGTAGCCGACTGGGTCTTGTAACCCTAGGCCCCCCGGTATGCAATATAAGTTGGGGATACGGCTAGTCGATACATAGTGTAGAATCCTTTGATTCATACATGCACTTTGTACATTTCAATCGCAATTTAGATACATTATAACTGAGCACTTTTCCTCCCCTCTCAGGCCATCAGCGCTCCCGGCCATCCGATCGTCAATTTGAACCATTTTCGGCCGTCAGATAAGCTGTGAATCACAGCTAATCCTGTGTCGTTCGCTAATTCAGGTCGCTCAACGTCATGGGCCGCTGCTCCGGTAGCTTTTTTGGACGTTCTGGGTTAAATTGGGCCCGATGGGCCGTTCCATCGACGAGTGTCTGTTGTGCGCCGTAAAAAAAGGAAGGAGTCCGCCCTGCATTCCCATCGAGCGGATCGGTCGAGCACTCGAGCCGCCCGTCGATTTGGATGCGAGGCTGCGAGCGTGGCGATGTTGCGGGTGTGGCGACGTTGGCCTTGGGACGAGACCATTCGCCGAGCTGGTTCGAGCCTCCCGGACCGGACGCCGATGCATGATACAGGCGAAGGGTTGTGGTCTGTTCAGAGGCGGGCGAGTGGAACTGGTCCGCCGGTATTGGGGACAATCAATTATCTGTTTCAGCAGGGCATTTATCGTGGATGATTAAATGGAGGTATGCGTTGTCTCCTCGACCCATACTTGCCAACCCTTCCCCTTAGTCTGCATCGAGCTACATCGTCTATAGCGTTGCCGAAAGAGAGGAACAAGACTTACAATCAGAGATGGAAGCCGCAGCCGGCGGACACAGTGGACGATGGGGTTTGAGCCTGTGCGCAGGACGACCCTGACTGCGATCGGTGAGGGAAAACGGACTGGAGGGCGATGAACAAAACATCACGGGAGCTCGAACGGGTAAAAGGTCAATGGCACGGCAGCCCTCTTGCTCGTGCCTCCCCTGCCCACCCGCTGATACATCATCACTGCCCTTGATGTCCCTCCCATCTCCACATTTCACCTTGGCACCAACGCCCAACATCACCGACGCAATAGTCCATCTACAGTTCTGCACGGGTAGGCAGGGACAACAGCTACGAGCTCATGTACGTGTATTACGTATGTTGTTTTGCTTATCCTTCGCTACCACTAGCTAGCACACAATTCTTCTTATTTACTTATAATCTTTTCTTTGTACTTGATCAAAGACAAGGGCAGCTCGGTATGGAAAATGGTTAAATATTTTTACTCCAGTACTACTAATGTGTGGCCTTTCTCCATTCTTCCAGTAACTTTGTACTTTGGCTATGTGAGCAATTTGGCACTTTCGTTCTGTTTTGAAAAATAAAATTGTACTAGTATGTGTTATTTAAAGATTAGGGTCTGCAGAGCTATCTACCTATTGTCAAGCCTTTCTATAACTTGACAATTCAATGTTGATATGCTGAATTATATATCTTATTCTCTATAGGCATAGTATTCTTGCAAAATATCTAAACTTCTCTTGTGCAAAGGAATTAACACAAAATTCTAAGTTCGCCTAAAATGGTATATTGTTAATATAACTCTTGGACAAAGTCTCATGATAAGCAACTATGAAAACAATTGTTATATGATTTGATTATTATCTATTCGATGTACTTCTATTTCATAAACCTTTATGGCATGAATGTAGAAGGATGCATATCGCTTAAATTGAAAAATTGTGCGAGAAAATGCAGTATACTCCATCCGTCCCAAAATAAGTGTTGTAGTTTTAGTTCAACTTTTAACTAAAACCATGACACTTGTTTTTGGACAGAGGGAGTACTAAAGAAATGTATACAAGTTGTTTTATATTCCTAATAACTAAATGCCAAAATAGACGGGCGCAACAACGCGCGCCATCAATGATCTAGTATATAGGAAAAGGAGTAGGATATTGTCTCTTCTCGAGGGCCCAAACCTGGGTACACTCTGCGCCTGTTTCCCCTCCAACCTAGTCACTACGAGAGGATACTGTCACATCCCTAGCTTCTGGTACTGCATGGTGTTTGCATCTTATTGCATCATGTTTAAATTCTATTTAAATTGAAATGGGGATTGATCAAACCCTAGCATCAGAAAGAATTCAACTAGGTTCAAATAAAAATAATTTTCAATGAATCCAAAATGCCCTTTGAAAATGTTCATGATTTTTGATAAAGGTGAAAACCTCTGCCAACAATGATGGACATATTTTTAGGTCATCCTGGATTTTTGAATTAAATCATATGTATTTGATTTGGGGCATTTAAATTCTATAAATAAGTTTAAATGCTTCAAAAATTCTGAAAACAGATGAGGGCCTCTGAAATAACTCAGTTGCTGCCCACAAATATTTTCAGGATTTATAGAGTTGGTTTGGGACTAAAATTAAATCAGAAACAAACCGCAAAAATTAGAAAAAGAAAACTGAAACAGAAAGAGCAGGAACCATATACCTGCCAGCCCACTTACCGGGCGCCTACTGGTTCGGCCCAGCACAGCCCAGCCCACTGGCCCCATTGCCAGTCATCTCCCACCTCTGCCAGAAGGCAGAGGCGAGGCGTGGCGCGAGCCCGAGAGCCCTCGCCACCTTCTGCTTCCACCTGGGAGCCCCGGGCCTTCTACCAGCGCCACGGAGACGCCCGAAGCCCCTGTCCCCTCTCCCTCACTCGCTGCTCTCTCTCCCCTCCCCTGGCTCTCTCCCCCGAGCTCACCCGAG
Source organism: Aegilops speltoides (assembly GCA_021437245.1). Taxonomy (NCBI): domain Eukaryota; kingdom Viridiplantae; phylum Streptophyta; class Magnoliopsida; order Poales; family Poaceae; genus Aegilops; species Aegilops speltoides. The sequence goes on along the minus strand of CM038146.1, from coordinate 221,053 downwards.
CGCAGCTGTCGCCGCCGACTAGCACCACCGCGGCCACCGGCCCTCCCTCGCCCATCCAGCGTGTCCAGGAGAATTGCCGCGGCTCCGTCTCCCTCCTCGACGACCAACGCAACCGGGGACACACCGCAGCGCCTGCATCGACCCCTTCTTCAACCTACGGCACCTGAGATCGCCGGCGACCCCGCGCTCGCCTCGCCGCTTCCCCGAGCTTGATGACGCCTCCGATGGATCCGCTGTGAGCCCCGCCGCCGTTTCCCCCTCTCCATTTTGTCACTCGCGCGCCGTAGCCGTGCTAACCACCGGACCCGAGCGGTCGCGCCGCCGTGGATCCTCACGGTCGTGGCCAGAGCCACCGCAGCTCGCGCCCGCGCATGCCATCGCGCTCAGGAGCCTCCCATAAGACCAAATCCGCCGCCCGCAGCTCCTGCCATGCCCCGCAGCACCCCGCGCCCACCTGGCCGTGCTCCGGCCACCGCCCCGAGCTCGTTCCCAGCGAGCTCAAGCCGCCCCCGCCTCTCCCGCTTGCTCCATACGACGCGGACGAGCCCTGGCTCCTCGCCCGTGGCCTCTGCCGCCCAAATGGTCGCCGGAGCGACAAACCCGACGCGCTCCGCCGCGTTCGGCCTCGCCGGCGACTAACCGCCGGTCAAACCGGTCAACCCGCGCTAATAACCCCCCCCCCCCCTGTGACACTGACAGTGGGCCCCGGCGCCCTAATCTTTTAATTAGATTAGAAATAACCCCCCTGTTTAACACTGTATCACTGCTGTGTGGACCCCACACGTCAGATTTGACTCTGGTCAGCGCCGTTGACTTGCTGACGTAGGCATGACACAGTGCTGACGCAATAAAGCTTTTCTGTATTTAATTAATCAGGAATTCCAGAAATTTAGCAAAACTTCTAAAATTCATATAAATTCAACCGTAACTCAGAATGAAATAATTTATATATGAAAAATTATCAGAAAAATCCAATCTATCCATTTATGCTACTTTCATGCATGTTCAACCAACTTATACCCCCTGTATAAGTGAAAACATGATAATGGCATTTTAAATACCCCTTATGGAGTTTGCATATGAACCCTTGGTTCATATGGACCTCATTTAAATTGTTGCTAGATGCATTAGTACAAATCACAGCATATTGCCATGTCATGATCATGCATCATAGTGTGCATTGCATTGATTGTGTTCTTCCTTGTTTGCCGGTGATTGTCCCCTCTTAGTAGACGACGTTCGACGATGAGTTCGATGACACCGATGAAGAACTATATTATCTTCAGAAGTGCCAGGCAAGCAAAACCCCTTGTTCATTCCGATACAATCCCACTTTCTCGCTCCTGCTCTATTTTACTGCATTAGGACAACAACGATACAACTGTTACTTGCAGCGGTAGTTGAACCCCTTTATCCTCTGCATGACCTGTCATTGCCACAGTAAATAGATGAAACCCACTAGCATGAGTAGGAGTTGTTTGAGCCCTGATGTGCCTACTCATTCATGCTTGTTTGTCATGCCTGCTATTGCTTAGAGTTGTGTCAGGTCTGATTCATCGGGGATGAATTGTAGGTGTGTGAACATGTCCTACTGTTGAGAGCTAAGTGTGTGAACACGATTTGGTAAAGGTAGCGGTGAGAGGCCATGTAGGAGTACATGGTGGGTTGTCTCATTGCAGCCGTCCTCAGGAACTGAGTTCTGTGTTTGTGATCCATGAACAACTACTACCACACATTGGAATGCTTAAGTGCCCCTCTCGACTTATTAATCAACTCGATCTCTGTCCAGGAGTTGCAACTAGTTTCTGGTGTTTGTAGGTAGTGTTAGTAGTCTACCAAGTGGCACCCGGTACAGGTGGGCTTGGGACATACTAGGCACAGTTGCACAGTGTACCAAGTGGCACCCGGATGGTGGGCTTGGGAACCCTGCTCACATTGTTTGGGGCCGTGAGCGACACCCCGGCCGGATCTCCTTGCGGATGGAACCCGAATAGGCGATAAACCTGAACGAGAGACTTGTGTGGTTAGTCAGGTCGTGGCCGACACCCTCGCCAGGCTTCCGCTTGAAGGTTGCCGAGATACATGACGTGTACATGGCGGTAAGTGGCGAGAGCGTGTGTGAATAAGTACACCCCTACAGGGTTAATATGATCTATTCGAATAGCCGTGTCCGCGGTAAAGGACTTCTGGGTTGCCTGTACAGTTCATAGACAAGTGAAAGTGGATACTCTAAAATGCGCAAGATAAGCGTGAGTGCTATGGATGGCGTCCTCGTAGGGAGACGGGAGCGGATCCATAATGGTGTATTGATATGGTGAATATGTGGACTCGTGTGCGCCACCTCAAAGAGTTACTTGCAGTCGTAGTTTAGGATAGCCACCGAGTCAAAGCTGGCTTGCTGCAGTTAAACCCCACCATCCCCTACGTTGATAATGATGCATATGTAGTTAGTTCTGATGTAAGTCTTGCTGGGTACATTTGTACTCACGTTTGCCTATTTTATGTTTTTGCAGAGAGACTTCAGTCTCGCTAGTAGTTCCGCTTGGACTTCGACGTTTAGCTTGTTACCTCAGCTACGATCTTGTGCCTCGGCAAGATCTAGTAGATAGTCAGGCTTCTCAGCCTTTTTCATTTATAGTTGTTTGTACTCAGACATGTTAAGCTTCCGCTTGTGCTTTGATTTGTGTGCTCTGAATGTTAGGTCATGAGACCCATGTTTGTAATATCTCGCTCCTCGGAGCCTATTGAATAAAATACTTGAGTTGTAGAGTCATGTTGTGATGCCATGTTGTATTTGCACATATCAAGCATATTGTGTGTATGTTATTGAAATGCTTGGTATGTGTGGAATCTGACTATCTAGTTATTTATCCTTAGTAGCCTCTCTTACCGGAAAATGTCTTCTAGTGCTTCCAATGAGCCATGGTAGCTTGCTACTGCTCCGGAACACTTAGGCTGGCCGGCATGTGTCCTTCGTTCCTGTGTCTGTCCCTTCGGGGAAATGTCACGCGATGAATACCGGAGTCCTGTTAGCCCGCTACAGCCCGGTTCACCGGAGTCCTGCTAGCCCAGTGCTACAGCCTGGATCCACTCGCTGATGACCGACACGTTCGATGCTGGGTCATGGATGCCTGTCCCTGTAAGTTTGTGCCACTTTGGGTTTACGACTAGCCATGTCAGCCCGGACTCCTTATCATATGGATGCTAGCGACACTATCATATACGTGTGCCAAAAGGCGCAAACGGTCCCGGGCAAAGGTAAGGCGACACCCGTGGAAATACCGTGCGTGAGGCCGTAAAGTGATATGAGGTGTTACATGCTAGATCGATGTGGCATTGAGTCGGGGTCCTGACAGATACTCTAAAGCAAGATCTGCCGGTATGTATCTTGACAAAATAAATTTCACCATATATTTAATGATATTATTTGACAATTTACATGTAGCTATGTTTCCACTGAAAAAATAGCATGTTATAGCTTTTTGACAAATATCTCGCTAAATAAATCAGTGTACAATGTATCGCTAATATTATGCTATCACGCGCTATAGCACGCTAATAACGTATTTTAATGGTGATGATATTTTGCTCTAGCACGTTATTTTGTTTTCGTTGTATGTTCCTCGATAAACTTATTCAACTTTACAAAGAGTACAACTTAAAATAAAACTATATGTATTACATTTAAAATGGATGGGGTACATAAAGATCTTGTCGAACTGGATACAAACGCGTGCACTTGACGTCAAATTTGGAGCGATCTCACAAAAGGCTAGACACATTTCATAACTATCCGTTGTCATGGGCCACACGGCGGACGCGAACACCCAGGTCCTGGATTCGTCTCTAGGCAATCCATTGGAACGTCGTTGGGGTCATAGGTGCCTGCAAGGACAGAAAAAAAATACGTGCATCGTTGGTACGTACTTCATTCGTCTCTACGATCGATCTTGACCTGCATCGCCACAGCAAATTTGATATTTTCTCATAAGTAGGGCCAACTATAACATTACATTGACAGAATATTCTCTTCCACGGTGGAATTTTATGCTGTATACTTGAAGCATTTTTCATCGAGTTTGGACTGCTAAACTTAACTCCCCAAATTTGTAGGAGGTAAGTTTTGGGGGCCCATTCATTCCTCTAAACTTTAGCTCCCTGAATCTCCCCCGTGCAGTGACAAGTAGGGTCCCTTAATCACCGAAATCTTTCCCCACTAGGGTTTTGTCCTTTCATTGCAAGTCTAACCATGACCTCGGTGGCCTCCCCTAATTCCACACTACTCCATTTTGGGACTGCCTCGAGGATGAACTCACCCACGGCTTGGAGTACGAAAAGAACATTTATGTCTCCAACACCGACGACAACGGCATCGCTTCCCTCCTTGTTGAAGGTGGGAATAGGATTGGAGGACGACCTAGAGGAGGAAGCAGAGGAGGTGTGGCCGGCATGCTCGTCTTCCTTATCAAGTAGTACATCCTGGGCGTGATGGGAGTGTTACTTGTGCCGCGGACACGAATTGGATCAATATGTGTGATAGAGCGCCCGAGTGAGCTATCGGTGCCTATATCCATGCAGCGAAGCCACCCGTGAGTTAAGGAAAGGTGAGGGGGAGGTCGGCAGGGATGCGTGGGATCACGACAGGTAGTGAGGATGTCCATGGTGCTGCCTTGGAGAAGTGAGGCGGAAGTTGGCAAATAATAATCTAACCTGCCAAAAATTTCCTTCTGGGAAGGGTTTGAGGATCTCCTCAAAATTGAGGTCGATGAGTTGGGCCCGAGGTTTACTTCTCAAATTTTAGAGGGGCTACACTTTTGACAGGAAGGAATATCTGGTGTTAACTCCTTATAAATCTCCCTGAAAAATTCCCTATAAACCTGCTTTGGCGGTCAAATTTTTTTGGGCAAGGACTAGAGATGCACTTAGAGAACCAACCATAAAACATGCTTCTGCATCCATTTGTCCAATTAATACATTTTTGTGGTTTATTAATTACATGTGTAATATCTAAATAGTGCACCCCACTAGTTCTATTATCTTAATATTCATACATGCCACCTCATCAATGGCTGACCACAACATCATGTGATTTTTTTTTCATTATTAGTTGACCCCGCTATTTCTATTTCTCTCAACATGCACACATCCTACATCAAGATAAATGCCACATCAAGATGCACGAGAAATGTTTTCTATTCCACTATGCTACTTATATTCAATAGATATTTTCAGCTGTACAATAATAAAATGCAATATATGATATGTATTTTTACTTTCTGTTTATTAATCCTAAGCTCCATCTCAGATACAACCAAATATCATTAACATATATTGCAACTAATTATTGCAGCAATGCGTGGGGTATCATCTACTTATATGCGAAGTTACGCTGATTTTGTAGCTCCATTACAAAAATGGACACCCGAGAATCACGTCACACCAAGAATCCAGTGTAAGGTGGGGACTGACGAAGGAGATCTTCAAGAGAGCAACAATATCTCGTGTGATTCATCCTTAATTTTTTTAATATTTTCAGCTGTTGGATATTTCCGTCCAATTTTTTTACATTAATCCATCCATGATAAGTTGTCAAACCTGAGCCAGCTACCATACTTGATTTCCCTAATGAAGAGATGAGTTGGATGCCCATTTATCTAAAGGAAAAAAACTAGAGTGAATTGGACTTTTTTGTATATTTTTTTAGAAAAGGAGAAATACCCCCGGCCTCTGCATCTGGAAGATGCATACGGCCATATTATTAATTATTAACACAAGACCTTACAAAGTCGTACAACAGTAAGACTAAAACCACTGTCTAAGCAACATATGTCGCTACTCCTATCCAGTTGATGAGGGGGCGCTGATAGTCTGGGCCTAATACCAAACAGACCTCGCAGCCAAACCTAACATCCAAGACCTGAGGTCCCAACCAGGACGCCTGCTGGGTATGGGCACCCTCCAGTCCGGTGTGCTCCTCAACCAGGACGCCTGCCGGGTATGAGGGCGCCGCAGCCACCTGCCACCAATCCATCTTCAGAGCTGCACTGCTGCATCGACCTTGCCCGGTCTAGCTGCCGCCGACGCCACGACGACACCAGACAGCGTCTACCTCCTGCGCGTGTCCATCATCACACATCTGACGCCAAGCCTACGCTGCTCCATGCCGCCAAGAGCCGCCGCCATGAATATGTAGAAAGAAACACCGCTCCACCGAAGAAGCTATCCGCTGGTCCCTCGAGTCCGAGTGCATCTTCAAGAATGCCGCCCCCAAGGGGGTAACGACACATGAATGCCGCCGTCATCTGATCAACTGATTTATGGTTTCCCTCGGAGGTATTGGGTGGGTTTGGGATTTGTACCTCGATGATGCCTTCGTGAAGGAAACGATGATAAGGGCATCGTCATCACCGGCTCCGGCCAACAACCGAAGACCAAGTTTTCACTCGGATCCGTCCCAAGACATCCACCCGACAACCTGTGCACTGTCTCGACCGCCTTCAAAGCCCCAAATCTAGCCGCCTAGATCCGGTGACCAACCGCAACAGCAGTGCCACCGTAGGAGCCCTGGCACGCCGGCCACTACTTGCATGCGCCACCACTGGAGCCTGGGAGGAGGACTCCCACTCCACCTCGCCAAACCGCGAGAGCCGCCGAGATTGATCCCGCACACTCATCACCGTCTCTGATCTGAACCAATCCGCGGGAAAACCATGAGATCGGCGATGCAGATCCGCCTTGGATAGGGACAACACCACGCCATGCCGTCGCGGGAAGCCTAAGCTTCACCCGCCGCCACCTTCCAGGGCCGCCGCCCCGGGATCCAGCCGCCGCCCCGGGATCCAGCCGCCGCCGACAGGCCGAGCTGCCGGCCACCACGACCAAGGCCGCCATGCCCGCGAGCCCATTGAACGGCCGGCACCACCAGATCTTCCTCGGAGTCGCAGCTCCGCCTCCCCCGCCCAACACCACGCCGCTGTCTTGCGCCGTCGCCTAACGCGCCGCCGCGACGCAGATCGGGGGAGAGCGCCCCGACGCCATGGGTGACCCGCCTCACCCGATCTGGCGCGGGAGGGAAGAGATCCTCCGCCGCCGCCATCAGCCGCCTGGGGCTTTGCCCGGTGACCTCCTCTAGCGGCGGCGGAGGGGAGGGGGAGGATGGACCCGGCGGCGGCGGCTAGGGTTTTCACCCGAGCCGCCCTAGCGGGAGGGCTATATTTGTGAGAGTGTTGGCTCATATAAGTTTTTCTGCCACATTTTACCTAAAGTTGTTACACTCTATCAAGTGTTATCCCACCAATTTTGACCAAGTAGCCCCCCCACCTCTGTCGGGCCAACATGGGTACTGACTTGTATGCCAACTCAAAATTCCAGCAAGGTATGTCCTTCATGGCAACGACAAGACCATCATCCAAAAAACCCAAGTATACATATTTGGTGGTGTGATCAAGTGAAACCCACACAATGAGCGAACAAACTATGGGTTGGGGATGAACAGGGAACCACAAGGAGGAGGGGTGAAGTGCCAACAAGTCTAGCATCAACGATCGCCAAATTCATAACATTGGAGGGGTTGCAAGTCAAGCAGACGGGGATGTGTGTCAAGTTAGGCAGGCAGGGAGGATCCTCTCAATCCGTTCACATAAAATTAGGGCCAATTCTTTTGGAGCTTATGGTGGGCTGTGGAAATAAGTTGCCCCCTCCCTAGCTTATTCTAGAAGCCCAACCAAATTTTTTATTTTTGAAGAGAATAAGATGGGTGAGAGGGAAGCTTCTTTCCACAACTAGCGATGGGCCATATGCCTCCAAGTTGGACTATGTGCCATCAGCCACGTTGGTCTCACAAGTGAACCCAGGCAATCAAAGTTAAATTGTGCTCCACTTGACACAATCTAACAAACTCCATGGTAAAATGTGCTGAAAAGGCTTAATAAGGTCCATACTGTCGCAAATACACAAAGAAGAGGTAAAAACTGGAATGCAACCCACAAAAGAAAAAAAAAATCAATCTAAGTATTATTGTGAATTCACTCATGAAAATATAATTAAAGGGGTATATTACTTACAACCACGACGAACTAGGGTCACCGTGGGGAAAGGCTCCTTGCCTAAGTACTACTTCAGAAAATAGAGTTCATAGGACCACGACAAGCACCGTGGGGGAACGTAGTATTCTGAAAAGGGCAACTTTTATTTTCAAAACGGATGAACATTATTTTTTATTAGCAGAGAGCACACACACACAGCATCTAATTGCTATGTAAAACATCATCCGTGCCATACTGCCATCAAGGAACAAAAGTATCAGTTTCATCACGACATAGCAACAACCAAAGGAACGAAAGAGGACTTTGATGTGGTTGTAGTTTGGACTTTCTTGTGCTTGCTCTTCTCTCCGATTATTTATTTAGTTGAACTGAATCCCCGTCCGTGGCATCATACCTGTCCATGTTCAACCCAGCCCCTGTTTATTAGACTCATCAATTTATAGCCATGACCAATCCCTGAATGAATCTCTGATTATAAGGCAAAGCTTTTCGTGTAAAGTTGAGTTGGTATACAACCTTGCTGAGTTTGCTCTGAAAACAGAATTACCAGTACTACATCATCCCCCAGTTGATGCTCTTCTCCTGGTCATCCTGACGGTTGTGGTGGTCTCGTCGTGCTCATCATGCCTCTTCTGTGAGTTTTTTCATCTCTGCTCCATAGAGATAATTGATATAATTTTCGAGAGTATTTCAGGAGCCGTAACTTATCATCAACTGTCAGCACATTGCCTTCATGTAATAAGTTCACTAGTGGGATTATTTATCTACTCTAAACGAATATGCATAAATGTTGGAGAAATAGATTCCAGAAATAAGAATGGTGCAAATCAGATAGCATTTGCACTTGTATTTCATCACGTGCCTCATATACTTCCAGTGAACCTGTACAAAAAATATGCACATTTTAATATACTAAAGGCAATGAACCTGTACGAAAATATGCGCATTTTAATATACTAAATTAGACATTTATGAAGAAGACACACGAGCTTTTCGCTCAAAGTCCTCTAATCACTGATGTAGTTTAAGGTAAGTGATTTTTCAACATAATTAGTTAAGCCCAGTCCCAATGTTCAGAAAACGTAAGAGCTCGTGTCATACAGATGCCGCTATGTTCATATAGTTGTGGCTCGGAAGCGTCTGAAGCAAATCACACGTAGAACTTGGCCATATTATTAGGTTCTTGCAGCCAAATATGAAACATGCCACTGTTGAAAGGCACTGTTAAAAAAAATTGTTGTAAGATCTCTGTTTTTCAGAGTTAACTTGGCTCCTGAAAGATTTTTAAACACACACTTACTATGTAGCTTCACACTTGACTTGGGCATGATAAGTTTCGGAGTTCACACATGAAGTCTGAAAGATTCAGGGCTAACGTTCAGCTCTAAATTAAATTCAGAGTTCAGAGTACAAAATATGCATAACACTTACTGTTTACATGCATGCATGACTCAGTTCAAATTGTTTACATCCAAGTGAAGATCCAACGAAATGTACAAAATTGATTAAAGCACCAGATGCTACTAGTTTATCCGAATCTGTAGTACAATACTAGAAGGACTACTTAAATTGCAAGACTTCAGAAAGAGAAAAGTAGGAGCTTACCTGAATAAAACTCATGCCATCCTCAGAAGATGTCACTGAAGCTTCAGGGCATCATCAATTTACAGAGCCTTCAGAATCATGTATAGTACATAAAAGCCATTGCCGACATGTTTCATCTCGTTTCCTGGAAGAAGAAAAAAGCACCATCCACATTCAGTAAATCAGTATGCTCCTATTGTCCAGTTAATTTTTGCTTGAGGAAGAACTCCACATCTTCTGACCTTGTGTTAGGAGATAGGGTTCTGGCTCCTCTGGGCCGTAGGAAGTAGGGGAAAGAGGGAGCTGGGCGTGGCGATGAGCGGCCGCGCCGGCGGTTGGGCGCCGTCGCGGAAGAGGAGGGAGATGGCGGCGGCTAGGGTTAGAGGCGGCTAGGGTTCCGGCTCCTCTGGGAGCCGTGCAATAGAGATAATGATCTTCTTATTGCTTGATCTGAAAAGAGTCTTACAACTTATATTTATAACCTAGATAACTTGCGCACGAATTAATCCTAAGATAACTTGTGGGCTAAGATTGCCCGGTGGGCCTCTACGGCCGTAACACTTCTCCCCGCCTGCACAAACAGCTCGTCCTCGAGCTGTAAGGTGGGGAAGCGCTTGCGGACTCCTCGAGACGATCAACCAGCGTCAAACACCTTCTCAACAGCTGGGGCGGTCAGGTCGGCGGCGACGGCGTCCTCCGGAATGTAGTCTGCAACCTCCAGGTAGAAGAGTCGCGGGCAGGCATGTCCGGGCGTGTAGGGCTCGTCGCAGTTGAAGCACAACCCTTGGCGGCGACGCTCGAGTAGCTCGGCTGAGGTGAGCCGGCGGAACGGGCGTCCCGCGGTCGCGGCGAGGGGTGCCGCAGAAGCCTGCGCAGGCCGACCCTGCGCGGAATCCGGCCCGGGTAGCGACCCAGTGGTCCGGGGCGGTGATTCCTGCTGGATGGCCACCGCGCGGCGCTCGAACGCGCGGGCGTAGTACATGGCCGACTGGAGATCCTGGGGTCCGCGAAGCTCCACGTCGACGCGAATGTGATCCGGAAGGCCGCCGATGAAGAGCTCAGCCCGCTGCAGGGCCGTCACACCTGGTGCGTGACACGCCAAGGCCTGGAAGCGGTCGGCGAAATCCTGCACCGTGGAGGTGAAAGGCAGGCGGCCCAACTCGGCCAATCGGCTCCCGCGTAATGGCGGTCCGAAGCGAAGAAGGCACAGCTCGCGGAAGCGCTCCCACGGGGGCATGCCGCCTCGTCCTGCTCGAGGGCGTAGTACCATGTCTGGGCGGCCTCGCGGAGATGGTAGGAAGCCAGCCAAGTGCGCTCCGACGCGGGTGTGCGCTGCCCGCGGAAGAACTGGTCACACTGATTGAGCCAGTTAAGCGGGTCGTCCGAGCCATCATAAGTGGCGAAGTCGAGCTTGGCGAACCGGGGCGGCTGCTGGTTTGGCGTGCCATGACCCACTGCCTCGGCGGTGCGGAGAGCTGATGACGGTGCTCGGTCCATGGTGGGAAGGCCGACGTAGTTCCCCGTGGCGCCCGACGCCTCAGGCTGCAACTGGGAGCCCGACGGCGCCGGTGGAGGGGACGTCCCGTGGAGCCAGCCTGGAAGTGGAGACGGTGACGACGGAAAGCGGACCTCCTGGATCGAAGTCCGCTCGGCGCGGACCGGCCCAGCTAGGGCTGGGCGGGGCGGTGGTACTCGCACGGTGGCCGCAGGGAGGGGCGGCGCGCTGGGGACGGCGCGGGTCAGCCGCCATCGCGGGCCCTGGATGGCGGCTGGCGGTGCGGTGGCGCCATGAAATGTGCCGGCGGCGGCCATCGGGCGCGGACGGGCGGCCAGATCGCCCATCGCGGGCCGGGCGGCGGCTGGCGGCGCGGGTGGCACCGCGAGTGTCGGTGCCGGCCATTGTGGCCAAGGCGGCGTCGATGCCGCCGGAGGGAGAAGCGCCGGGTAGCCTCCGGTAATGGCCCCGATCGAGTACCAAGCGGCGCTTCTTGACCCCATGCCACGGTGGATGGAGTGGTGGAGGTGCCGCACGGACTTGCCAGGTAGAGGTGGATGCCCTGGACCGCGGCGACGAGGTCGTTGAGCACGCCGGCCATGGCCTCCGGTGTGAACTGCTGCGGCTGAGGGGGAGGTGACGGCGGCGGCGTGTGTTGGACGGGAGCTGGTGGCCGCCCGTGTCCCGGCGCGGTGCCGGGTGCCGGGAGGGTTGGCGCCGAGAGCGACGCTGTGGCGCGCCGAGAGCGAGGCCGTGACGCCCGGCGCGGAAGCGGCGGCGGTGCTGGAGTTGGCGGCAGCGGCGGTGGTGGAGTTGACGGGCAGCGGTGGTGGCGGTAATGGCGGAATTGGAGGCGGCGAAGACATGGTCGAAACCCGGTTACCTGATACCAAGGTGTTAGGAGCTAGGGTTCTGGCTCCTCTGGGCCGTAGGAAGTAGGGGAAAGAGGGAGCTGGGCGTGGCGATGAGCGGCCGCGCCGGCGGTTGGGCGCCGTCGCGGAAGAGGAGGGAGATGGCGGCGGCTAGGGTTAGAGGCGGCTAGGGTTCCGGCTCCTCTGGGAGCCGTGCAATAGAGATAATGATCTTCTTATTGCTTGATCTGAAAAGAGTCTTACAACTTATATTTATAACCTAGATAACTTGCGCACGAATTAATCCTAAAATAACTTGTGGGCTAAGATTGCCCGGTGAGCCTCTACGGCCGTAACACCTTGTTGTAATTAAGTCACTCCATCGATCGATCCATTCACCTCGTCTATATATCATTAGCCTTGTTTCTATAATTCCAACAAGCACCAGAGAAGGGACGCACAACTCATCTTCAAATCACATCTCTTCGCCCGTAATAGCATAGACCATCTCCTTTGTCTTGCTGCAAAGCACACACTTGAGATATCATTTCTTCCAACATCTACAGGCTCACATCAGGAACAAGCAAATGTGCACTATCCTCGCATAAGTTGGTTCATACACTGAGGCACGTAGTAATTCCTATGTTTGAATTTCTGCAAGGTTCTATACAACATGGCATCCCATCCGCCTTTTTTCTTTTCCTACTCCGATTTCCTAGATATAAATTTACGAAAAAAGGTACATAATATCCACTTTACTACCCTAAAAAAAATATGTCAAGGGATGATGATGCCCACATTATCTATATATATAAAGTGCTAATATGGAATAAAAGCTAAATGACGTAGCAGAAATTAACATGGTAATGTCATAACCCTTTTCAAGGTTACCATAACATAAGTTGCTTTATTGTATGAAATGCCCTCTGCTTTTCAGCACCATAGCATACAACATCAATTTGCTCCTCCGGTACGAATAGTCGACTACCAGAGCATTTGAACCATCTGTTACATAGTGTTATATAGTAGGCTGTGAACAGAAATGCTACTGGCCCCTACTACTCAGCAATTTAGTAGTCCAACCAAAAATACATGAGACAAATAAACAAAAATAAATAAACAGATAAAATTACTAGTAAAGAATGGCATGCTTTCAGAACAGTTAAGGATGAAGATTTTCAGCTACTACAGGAAGGATGAAGATTTTCAGCTTAGAAGAGCTATGGCAAGAAACCAACAAACTAGAACAAAACTGCATCCTCTGCAGTGATCAACAAGCTGCGGCCAACTGGCCATCAACAAATCCAAAATTGTTTCCCACGGAAAAATTAGTCCAAAATTTTCATCTGAAGGAAAGTTTGAGATTTTTTATCATCTTCGTGGCCAGAGTGAGAACATTCTTTCATGGAAAGATAGATTGAGGACTGCATTGAAAACTGTGATGGTCATTTGAGAATGTAAAGATAAAGAGTGTGCAGCAATATTACTCACCGATACTTCAAAACAGTTGTAGGATGCAATGATCTCACTCTCTTAGTTCCAATATGCATGTCAATATGAAATGACAAAGGACAAGTTCACAGCAATGCAATGCTTTCTTGTCTACTAAATGGCATAATGAACACACCAAGACCCACAAAACCAAATTATCAGTTTCATCTCCCCTAAATAAATATCAGTGTCATCCTGAATTAGCACCGCCAAATGAGCATGTAACAGTCTAACAGACATACAATAGATTATAGATAGCAGCCAACCACCATTCAGTTAGGCCAACAACACTGAATCAGGAATGAATAGCCTAATACGGAGAGTGAAAATTTTGTTCTGCCATATGCAGTTAGGAATTTTCTTTTTTTTTCGAGAAAAAGCAAAGGGGGCTTGCGTTTCATTTCATTGGAAAGAGGGGTTTAAAGTTACAGTCCTCCGAGACCAGTCTTGGTTCAGGCAAATCTGAATCTAGTCGGCACTTCACCTTTCCAGGCTGCCGCATAATCTTCAGTGAGGTGTGGTGCAGCTTCCTTGTGAGGGCATATGAACTTCTCCACAGATTCCTTCCCGGTCACCTTGACTGTGTAATAGTAATCCCGGCTGCAACCTAGCAATCCATTTTCCTTAAGAAACTTTACAACATAGTATCAGGGTCTTAGCCAGCCCTTCAGGCTTAAAGTGAGCAATTTCAGGCTTAAATTACCTATGCGTCTGCAGTGTGCCCCGAAGCGAGGCCAGTCTTCTGCCTCGTTTAGGTGGCCTGCACCTGAAACTAATGTCAGCATATCTTCTCCTACTAGAAAGAAAGCAACGTCTAAATTCATTAACTTGAAGACTTTGAGTTTGGGTGGATTAGGTTCAAACAATATTTCCAGGTAAATGTCACCTATTCGACAAGTACAACCTATGTGTGACATGTCTTCTCTAGTTGCATACAAAATTAGACACACGGTTCCTGGTAGACAAGCTTTTAAAATAACCGGCGACTGCTACCTGAAAGAATGAATGGGATCAGGTAATCACGAGAACTGAGTCTAATGAAAGAATTATGACTATGACGGTTATCTTCCTCTTTGTTTCAGACAGTGCAAACAGGTCACAGAGAGCCCCAGAAAGAGCAATTGATGTTACTGATGAGCCCTTTAAGGCAAAGCTGTATATAGATTGTATGTACAAAGGAGGCAAGGATCAAGACCTCTGGAATTCGACTGATATGTTGTACCATGCATGTAACAGAATTAAACCTAGTCATGCTACAAGAACCATTATCACCTCCTGTGCTTCCCAGGTCTTTTTCCTTGTGCTACCAGATGAAGAGCGAATAGCCCTGTCACCTCAACCATAACATGTGTTTGTGTGCGTACAGGAACGGCACAAATAAAAGAAAGAGTTCAGTCCTAGTATGTGTGGATACATAGGGTTTTCCTTGCAGGATTGGAGGTTGGAAACATAAATATATTCATGTACTCTCATTTTGAGGGATTGGAGGTGATGCTTTCATGTCTACTCCCTCCGTCCCATAATATAAGAGCGTTTTTGACACTAGTGTCAAAAACGCTCTTATATTATGGGACGGAGGGAGTACTTAATGACAAACATCATAACATCAACACCAAGGTGTTCATGAATTAAACTATCAATTCATTAGGTATTAGCAACGACTAAACCAGCATGTGGAAGACATAGTACAGCAGAAAACTAATACTCCCCCCGTCCGGAAATACTTGTCGCAGAAATGAATAAAAATGGATGTATTTAGAACTAAAATACGTCTAGATACATCCATTTCTCCGACAAGTATTACCGGACGGAGGGAGTATCTGTTTAGGCAGAATACACTAATGTGAATTGCCAGCTTACTAAGAATAGTGAAAAGTCTGTCATGACATACACAGTCACCAATTTCCATAGCCCTTCCTTGCTTCATGTAAATCTGAATCTAGGCGGCAATTCCCCTCTGCAAGCTGCTACATAGTCTTCAGCAAGGTATGGTGCAGCGTCCTTGTGAGGGCATATGAACTTCTCCGTGAATACCTTCTCAGTTATCTTAACTGCATAATAGTAATCTCGACCATGATCTAGCAATCCATTTTCCTTAAGAAAAGTTACAACGTAGTATCGGGGCCTTAGCCTCCCCTCCAGGCTGTACGCGAGCATTAGCGGGCGATGAGCAATGTATGCCGGTTCCAACCCCAAATCAGAGATCAGGAACTCTGACCTTCTCTGCAGAAACTCCTTAGTCCTATTCAGCACCGTTGGATACTTAGAAACAGCCATGCCTACCTCAGCATCCGTCCACCTGAAGGTGTTCTTCAAGTACTTCACCCTGGCTGCGATCTTGTCCTCGCTGAGAAACGCAACAGCGTGCAGTGCATGCCTGAACATCCCAGAGGCACGGGGCACACCTATGTTTTCAGCGCATTCCACCATCGCCTGGACACGCTCCAGGTTGGCGGCGAGAAGCCATGGTCGACTGATGCATAGCTTGGCAATATCACAAGCACCTAGCCCGCACTCGTGCAGATAAGCGACATTGGGCTTGACCACATCATCGAGGTTAGCCGAGTGAAGGTAGAAGTTTCTCTTGAGGGCTCGGAGGAGATTCTCAAAGGACCCAAAGAGAGGCATGTAGTACTGCAGCTTGGAGACGATGGATCTGTAGCGGAAGCTGGTACGGGAGAGCGAGGCCAGGCGCGCGATGTCGGAACGCGATAAGCCGAGGCCAGACAGCCCGGCGACGACGGGCGCCAGGGTTCTCTCCACGCTGGCGCAGAGGAACTGCGGGTCCTTGGCGACGAGGGCGGCGACATCGGCGTCGGAGAGGCCGAGATCGGCGAGGAAGGCGAGCACGGCGTCGGGATTGGCGGGGGACTTGAGGTGGGAGAGCTTGGCGGAGGCCTTGACGGCCTGTGGTCGGGTGAGGCCGCAGGTGGAGACGAGGTACTCCTCCACGGCAAAGCTAGGGTTTGGGGAGATGGCGGGCGCGGCGGCGGAGATGAGGCGGTGGAGAGGGGATACGGGAGAGGCGGAGAGAGACGAGAGGACCTGGGCGAGGACGCCGCGACGGAGCCGGAGCATGGCGGCGGCGGCGGCGGCGGCGAGGGGAAGATGCGAGACGAGAGTGCTGAGGGTTCGCGTCGGTGCTGCCTGCGGTGTCTGCTCCACCGTTGAGGAGCCTTGGATGGGCTGGGCTGGGCCGAGTTAGGCTAAAGAGACATATTTGGATCCGCTCAAATGCCCTAAAAAACAAAAGAACCACCCCCGGAAAACAACTCAACCAAGTGCCAAGCGGTGGCGGTTCCCGATGATTGATTCATTATCACACGAGACATTTGTTAAGTTTTCGGTCACCTTATGGGCTATATGGTAGTCGCGGAGGAAAGTGATACACAAAGAGGTTTTTCAAAGTCCTTCGACCACTCACGAGTTCATTGAAAGGTTCATGATGCTGAGCATCCCATGGTCATCCCCATGGATACTACCTCGACTATCCAAGCTCCGAATGGACCCATGACAAAAGCAAGAGCTCGTGCTATTCAATCCGAGGTGACATCACTCCTACTTGAGTTTTCCTCTCCTTCGAGTGAGACATAGCTCTCGCCTAAGTCCGAGACGCTATGTGTGATCAGTACAACGCACAAGCCACTTGAGACGAGAGTCAAGAAGAAGAGACAGGCCAACTCTAGTTAGTCGGAACCCGCCGGACCTTCCGCCCCGGAACCTCCGCCCCCGGACCTTCCGGCCCGGGCCTTGCCGGACCTTCCGCCCGGAACCTCCGCCCGCGGACCTTCCCCCGGACGCTTGACCCAGCCTCCTCCGCGCCAACTCTGGTTAGGCGGACCTCCCGGAACCTCCGGCCTCGCCCGGAACTTCCGGCCCTGCCTGCTCGTAGTGACTTGGGCCGAGGCCTGTGTACCCTTTTGCCCCCGAGATTACATATACTCTTCTCCTACCTACGTTTTAGGGTCAGTGTTCTGATAGCTCATATTTGAGATAGAGCCTCACTCATCCATTCGGATCTACTCCTCCGAGAGAAACTGTCACCTCTTCGGAGAAGATCCACTTGGATTCAAGACCCCTAACGGGAAGACCTTCAAGACCTCCTCACGGAGAAGATCGTGCCACTTGTATCATCCCTTGTTGATCGTGGATCTTGTATCTCTTTTGTGTTTCAAGAATCTAGCACATGTGTGACCGGATCTTGTTGGTTTGAGTGTTTCCCCTCGTAATTCTCTTGTGTTTTCCCCTTGTGTTTCCTCGTGTTCTTCGCGGGATCCGCTCCTTTCGTGGAAGATCTAACGTCTAGGGTTCTACCCTACATCATCTTGGTATCATGAGCCACGTTGATCACGATTTCGGAGCCTCCCTCTTTGTTTTCTAGCCTAATTTTGTTGTGATTCGTCCCAGTTTTGAAAATCCCCACAAAAATAGCCCTCCCAAAATTTTTGTGATTTGTTGGTGTGATGAAGTTTTGTTGGATTTTGATCGGTGAATTTTGTGTGTGGCACGTAGATCTAGCTTCCCCACCCTTCCTTCCCCCTAAAAAATTTCTTTTCCTCCTCGGATTTGGGTTTTTCCCAAGTTTCTTCGCCCAAATCCATGATCCCCAATTTCCTGTTCTTGCAGAATCGCGACCACCGGAACTTCCGGCCACGCCTTGACCTTCTGGCCCCACCCGGAACCTCCGGATCCCGGACCTTCCGTCTTGCCCAGAACTTCCGGCCTAGATAGAAAGTCTGCGCATCTTCAACGACTTCCGCTACTTCGACATCTTCGACTATGGTGCAGCGGCATCTTCGCCAATGTACCGAAGACCGTGCACTACGACATCGACAACAATCACATCATTTTGACACTCTCGACCATAAGCAAGGACGGTAACTTCGACGACATCTTTGTCTAGGCCTTGCCATTGCATTGATAACCCCCCATAGCCTTCCTTTTGTGTCACTTACCCATCAAGACTAGCCTTTGAGTATTGCCGGCAACGTCACTTGTGCACATTAGTGATCATACTTCCCGTTACATACATACCATATCATCTTGGTACTTATCTTGGTATCATCTTTTGTGTCACAAAGTTGTCATTGCATACACAATTGCTATCTTGATTCGCTAAGTTTTGCATGAGAAAAGAGCTCCAAAGAGAAAGAGCCAAACAAGCTTTTAAGCAAAAAGAGCAAAGATAAGCAAAGAGCTTTTAAGCAAGAACCATAGCATCATACAACATTAAGATTGTCATACTCGATCATCGGATCATATCATCGGAATACCATACATATAGCATACTTGGGATAAAAGTCGTTGCATTTTTTCTTAGTAGGTTGTGCACAAGTTTCGTATCCGCCTATTGTGCAATCGTGCTAGCGTCTCTCTTGAGTTGTGCAACAAGAGCATTTTCGTGGATTCCACATTTTGGCTCATTCCTTGGTTGCACGACCCCATTTATCTATTTGCGTGTGTATTTTCGTGTACCATATCTTGCTATTGGTGTACTTGTTGCATGGAAAATTTGCGAATCTTTTCCAACATTATTGAGTCTCACTAACAATTACATCAAATTTTGTGCCACCATCCTAACCAAGCCCCACCATGAGCTTTTATTTGTGTAGGTGTGAGAACCGACAAGAATTGGTACCAATTGTGTTATTTCCTTGTTACACATTTGAGTGACCATTGATCCATCTTCAACACCGGTCAAGGTACATTTGGTATAAGTTCTTCTCTTTCTCCCACTCACATATTTGCTTGAAATGATGGATAGGCCTAGTTCTTCTACAAACCCACTCTTACTTGAGCAAGATGACGACCCGAACAACTACGTCACCAAGCTTCACCTATTTGGCACACAACGAGCTTTGCATCAAGAGCAACAAGCAATGAGCGACTGCATCGACAACCTCACCACCGACTTGCGACTCTCTGAGCAACGTACAAGAGACTACTTCGACAATAAGCTCGACGACCACAAACAAGAGAATGACGCAAGAATGGACGAGATTCAGGCTTTGTTGCTCAACCGCTCTTCTTCCACTTCGTCCTACTCAAGACGGAGCCACTCAAGTCGACACTCCGACGACACCATCTCTGGCTCAAGTACTCCGACATCGAACACTCTTCGACGAGTCATGCACCAAGACTGTCAAGCAAATCGCAATCCTCTACACGACTACGACTCTCAAGAGCAAGTTCGCGCGCAAGAACATCGACACCGTCAAAACCAAGGTACTTTCGTGCAAGCACAAGAACGACAACATCCACGCCAACAACAAGAGGAAGAGCAAGCGCGGCAACTCCAAGATGCATAAGATGCCGAGGCACAACGCCAAGAACAACAACTACGTGAAGCTCAAGCACTTGAGGCGCAACGTGCCCTCCGAGATTCAAGTCGAGCCGTCGCCATGCGCAACCGGCAAGCTCGTGAGCAACAAGAAGCACTTCATGATGAAGTTCAAGAACGAATATATCAATCACGAGTGCATCGTCAAGTTCCTCAAGCTCCTCCACAAGCTCGATAAGCTCCTCCACAAGCTCGACAAGAACATCAAGTTCACCAAGAGCAAGAAGACAATGGAAATCCTCCAAGACAAGAGCAAGTTGAGGGAGACAATCCTCCTCGTCAAGGGCGTCATCATCCCCGACCCCAACACAATGAAGAGCAACGCTACGGCAAGCTAAAGTTCACCATGCCCAAGTTTTTTGGAAGCAATGATCCTGAAGAGTACCTATCATGGGCATTGAAGGTTGACAAAATCTTCCTTTTGCACAACTATGAGGAAGAGAAGAAGATCGTGATGGCATCCCTTTAGTCTCAAGACTACGTCCTCATTTGGTGGGAACAAGTCATCGAGCGCCGTGAGGCAAGAGGTGAACCACCCATCACAACTTGGGCGCAAATGAAGGATGTCATGAGAGCATGTTTTGTCCCAACCTACTACAACTGCGACTGAGGGAGTCCTGGACTAAGGGGTCCTCAGGCGTCCGACCTGTTAGCCATGGGCCGGACTGATGGGTTGTGAAGACATGAAGACCGAAGATTGCACCCGTGTCCGGATGGGACTCTCCTTGGCGTGGAAGGCAAGCTTGGCGACCGGATATGTAGATTCCTTTCTTTGTAACCGACCTTGTGTAACCCTAGATCTCCCCGGTGTCTATATATGCTGCAGGACTTAGTCCGGAAAGGGAGAGACTCATTACCTTAGTCATACATGCTAGACTTTTAGGGTTTAGCCATTACGATCTCGTGGTAGATCAACTCTTGTAATACTCATATTCATCAAGATCAATCAAGTAGGAAGTAGGGTATTACCTCCATAGAGAGGGCCCGAACCTGGGTAAACATCGTGTCCCCTGTCTCCTGTTACCATCGACCTTAGACGCACAGTTCAGGACCCCCTACCCGAGATCCGCCGGTTTTGACACCAACATTGGTGCTTTCATTGAGAGTTCCACTGTGCCATCCCCAAAAGGTTTGACAGCCCCTTCAATCGTTAGCAATGAAGCTGTCCAAGGAGAAACCTTCCTCCTCGGACAGATCTTCATGTTCGGCGGCTTCGCACTGCGGGCCAACTCATTTGGCCACCTGGAGCAGATCGATAGCTATGCCCTGGTCATCAAGTCAGATTTGGGAGCTTGAATTACGTTGCGGACGTCCGTGGAGATTTGATCTTCGCCGGATTCGAGACCGCGGTGACCACTCCTGGTCACCTTGACGGACATGACCTAAATCTATCGTCAGACCGCATCCAGGAGATAGCTCATGTAACCCCTCTAGCTTTAGATCCAGAGCACACAGTGGCATACAAGGATCGGAGGCCCGACCCCACCACGGAGGCCACAGACTCCCCGGCGTTGGAGCCGCACATGGACTGAACCTCACACAATATCTATGTCATCGGAATTCTGGACTCGTCTCTGGTTATAAGTTCCGAACCAGGTGAGCCCACAGACGCCGAACTTGATCGTTTATCGATCTTCGAATTCAGCGCCGCAGACATCTTGCAACACTCGCCCTTGGGCGATGTGTTAAATTCGTTGAGAAATCTATCCTTGGCGGGGGACTCACAGCCGAATTATGTCCGGTTCAAGCTGGAGGCTGATGATGAAGGAGAATTTAGCTTCCCACCCGCCACCCACTCTATAGCCACTGTCGAGGACTTAACCGACATGCTTGATTACGGCTCCGATGACATCGTCGATAAGGCTGATGAGGCCGACGAGGAGCAGGGCCAAAACCTGCCATTCATTAGACGATGGATGGCCACTTCTTCCTACAATGTATACATGGTGGATACGCCTATAGAAACTAACAACGATGACAAAGAGGATACAGTTGAAGACAAACCTCCTGAGACAAAGCCCAGTCGCCGGCGTCAGCGGTGCCGCTCTAAGTCACATCATACAAAAGGCAACAACACCAGCACCGAAGAACACAATACTCCGGACGATGCCGAAGACAATGAAGACCCTGTTGGAGCAACCTCCGAACAAGATGAACAGGCCATACACGAAGACTCGAAGGACAATAACTATCTTCCGCTCTCCGAGGAAGAGGAAAGTCTCAGCAACAAGGATTTTATCGTGCCCGAGGAACCTCTCGAGCGCTTCAAACGCCGGCTAATAGCAACTGCAAGAAGCCTGAAAAAGAAGCAGCTGCAGCTTCAAGCGGACCAAGATATGCTCAATGATAGATGGACCGAAGTCCTAACCGCCGAAGAATACGGCCTTGGTGGCCTAGCTAAAAGCTACTCGAAGCATAGATTGCTACCTCAGTTTGATGACGAGGCGCTGGAGCCCGTACCACCATCGCACAATGCGGCAGGCCGACCACAACTTGGTCCGGATAAAGCGACAACTCAAGCCGAACACCAGACCGCCCCACCTTGTTGTAAAGGCAAGAATAAAGCAGCTTGGGGCTGTACATACAACCTTCGACAGAAATTGGACAGTAGAGCAGGACACGCAAGATCGGTCTACGGACCGCGAGGACGTGCCGCAACACACGACGACGGCTACCTATTCGGACGCGACAAACTTAGCCACGCCCGGGCAGAGAACCGCAAATGGACTCCATCGGAGGTACGCCGCAGTGTGGCCCAGCATAGAGGCGCCGCACACCCTCTTTGCTTCACAGATGAAGTAATGGAGCATGAATTCCCAGAGGGTTCAACCCCATGAATATCGAATCATACGACGGAAGAACAGATCCCGCGGTATGGATCGAGGACTTCCTCCTCCATATCCACATGGCCCGCAGAGATGACCTTCATGCCATCAAATACCTACCACTAGAACTCAAAGGACTAGCTCGGTACTGGTTAAACAGTCTGCTCGAGAATTTTGTTGGCAGATGGGAAGATTTGGAAGATGCCTTTCGCGACAACTTCCAAGGAACGTATGTCCGGCCACCGGACGCCGATGACTTAAGTCACATTGTCCAGCAGCCCCGAGAGTCAGCCAAAAAGCTCTGGACTAGGTTCTTAGTAAAAAAGAACCAAATCGCCGACTGTCAGGAAGCGGAAGCCCTCGCGGCCTTCAAACACAGCGTCCGGGATGAATGGCTTGCATGCCACCTCGGTCAAGAGGGGCCTAAATCCATGACAGCCCTTACCGCTCTAATGACTCGCTTTTGCGCGGGAGAAGACAGTTGGCTCGCTCGTAGAAGCAACAGCGCCAATGACCCGAGCACTTCCGAAGTCTAAGATGGCAATGGCAAACCACGACGAAGCAAACACAACAGTCGCGATGATAATGAAAGATCACGCGACACAGCGGTCAACGCCGGATTCAGCAATCCCAAACCCGGTTAACGGAAAAAGCCACTCAAGGCGAACTAAGACGGACCATCCAACCTAGACAGGATATTGGACTGACCCTGCCAGATTCACGGCCACCCTAATAAACCAGCTAATCATACCAACAGAAACTGTTGGGTCTTCAAGCAGGCCGGCAAGCTCAACGCCGAACACAAGGGGAGGAGGCCACCAAGCGATAGGGACAACGGAGAGGTTCACCAACCAAACACCAGGGGTCAAAAGCAATTTCCCCCCGAGAATCGATCAACCCTGGAGCGGAAGTAGCAGTTCGGCTTCCGCCGCCCACTTCATCATATACACGCAAAATTCATATCGCGCATACATCACTACGCACTCAAGATACCATGGGCATTGGCGGAAGCACAATATGGACAAGCCTGCAAGCATTCCAGTAACAGTTTTATCTACTTTCTTTTTACTTCTTTCTTCATTATCTCTTAAAAATAGGTGAGGCGGAGGAAAAGCATCTAAACCGACTCCATCGGAGTTCGGATCCGTACACTCACCTAAGGGGCTACCTCCGTCAAGGATTCCCCTTGCCGAGGACAGGCGACGCAGACGTGCGACAAGAGATCCAAAATAACTTTTTGTAGACCACACTCTTTATTTCGAGCCTGTAATATGCCTTTTTCATCCGCTTTCGACCCCGGGCATGTCAAATAGCCGGGGTTGTGCTCTTTATATATATAAAGTAATCATTGGCATATTGCTCAGGTCCCAGTAAACATTATTCGAATTAATCATTCGTGTCTTTTCGCCAATGAATATGGCCCCTTTGGTTGTTTCATAGATATACCTCGGCATAACCTTCCAGGGGCTCAGTATGGGAACAAATGAGTTGCCAACAAAGTCCGAACAGCTTTACAGTGTACTTTGGCGTCACATGTTTGGCCTTATATGCATCAGCTCCGAATCATGTCTTGGTCAATGGTTGGGTTGCCCGGCTCCTGTGCTTGCTACCTTACGTTCCGCTCTATCGGCTAGGGTAGTAAATGGAGAACTACTACGATTGTGCTTCCGGTTCATCTGGTCAAGCACCTCAGTAGAGAAAGCTGAAAACCGACTGTCATGATGCTGCGAGAGCTGGTCAACCACTCGATGACTTATCAGAATCTATCGTGATTCCCTCCGTGTCACAGGAAGGACCTTTTTTTCAGGTCATATATGTAACGCTCCATATTGGAATAAGCCGTACACATGCCAGGGGCTATATCGTAGTCCCCCCTATAAAACTCCTATGGCTAAGTGAAAGTGTTAACGCCCTATAGTCCGATTGTCTGGTTCACCGCATTACACCTCCTTCATAGACCAAGACGTTTGATCAAGAGTGATTAAATGCTTTTTTGAACACCCCCGTACTTCCTACGAGGGGGCTGAAGCCGACGACTGGAAAACTTTCAGATTCTGTTAAAATGGCCGCACAGGAGGAACATAAGCTTTCGAGCAAAACATAAAAATAGATTAACTATAAAATTATCTTTTACAATTCTCATACACCTCACTCGAATATTATGTCTTTCGAGCATTGACCCTCTATCAAGCAGGCGGCCTCCAGGGCGTCTTCAAAATAAAGCTCCGGTGTGTGATGGTCCTTGCCCTTGGGTGGACTCTTCGCCGCAACATCGATGGCCTTCATCTTCCCCCAGAATGTCTTGACACGGGCAAAGGCCATCCGTGCACCCTCAATGCACGCAGACCACTTCACAGCGTCGATACGGATACGTGGCACCGCATCAATGAGCCGCTGCACCAAGCCGAAGTAGCTATTCGGAACAGGCTCAGTGCACCACAGCTGGATTATGACGTTCTTCATAGCAGTGCTGGATATCCTATGTGAAAGTGCGTTATATCGACTAGAGGGGGGTGAATAGGCGATTTTTATGAAATTCTTCACTGAGGAATTTGCCGGTGAGGAAATTCCTTAGCGAAGAACTATTTGCAGCGGAATAAGTACTCAAAGGTAAACATAACAGATTACACACATAGTCAGCATGATGAAGTGAAGACTAGAACAGAGTACAGGAAGCGTAAACACAGGATAACAAGATGAAGACAAACAGACTGAAGAAATTGAACTGAGGAATTTGTGAAAGTCTTCAGTCAAAGTCTTCAAGCACAGATATGAACAATATGCAACACAGAATGAGGAAATGAAAAAGTTGAGGAAATAGAACCAGTCAGTTGGTGAAGACAATGATTTGGTAAACCAGTTCCAACTGCTATCTCAGTTGTACGTCTGGTTGGAGCGGCTGAGTATTTAAACTTGAGGACACACAGTCCGGACACCCGATCTCGAGCCGCAACTCGGGACACCCAGTCCTCACCGTATTCTCCTTGAACTAAGACCACGCAGGCCTCGTCCAATCACTCGTGATAAGTCTTCAGGTGACTTCCAAACATTCACAGACTTGGTCACTCGGCGATCCACAATTCCTCTTGGATGCTCTAGACCTTGACGCCTAACCGTCTGGAAGAAGCACAGATCTTCAAAGGTAACAAGCGTCGGATCCACACAGATCAATTTCTTGATGATGCTCAATCACTTGGGGTTTTGTGGGGTTTGGTTTTGGATTTTCCTCACTCGATGATTTTCGCTCAATGTCCTCGGAGGATGGGTTGCTCTCAAATGACAAGTGTCAAGTTCTCTCGAGCTGCCAACCAGCTAGTGGTTGTAGGGGCTGGCTATTTATAGCCTAGGAGCAGCCCGACATGATAAGACATAAATGCCCTTCAATGATATGACCGTTAGGTGGATAAGATATTTTGGTCCGCGGTAAAGACAACAACGGTCGAAATTTGACTTTCAAAGTCCCGGGGCTATCATGTTCCTCCATTGTGTAGGCAATTCATATTGGCGAATTCCTAACTCCTCGAAGAAACAAAGTCATCGATGAATGTAAGAACTGCGTCTCACATCAAGAATTTGATGAATCAGTATGAGATTTCCAATGGCTTCACTCAAGGGATTGGTAGGTGTAGGATTTTGAGTTGAGCATCACATGGAAATTTTTCCTTAGTATTTCCTCGACCCCTTTAACGAAGACGGTGTTTCCTATGACTCAAGAAAGAGAAAATGAAACTACGAAAACAAAAGTCTTCACGCTTGATTCCTCGAATGAATATCAAGTCTTCATGGTCACACCAATTTCTTCACTTTCAAAGTCTTCGAAAGTCTTGAGAATATCAAAGTCTTGATCGAAGAACTTCATTTTTAGGGTCGACTTTCTCTGTAAATATCAAACTCCTCATAGACTTATAGACTGTGTACACTCACAAAACCATCAGTTACTTAACCTATAAGTCTTCAATACACCAAAATCACTAAGGGGCACTAGATGCACTTACAATCTCCCCCTTTTTGGTGATTGATGACAACATAGGTTAAGTTTTCAACGGGGATAAACATATGAAGTGTAAATACCGGTATTTGAGGAATTTGATTGCAAGATATAGAAGAACTCCCCCTGAATATGTGCATAATGAGGAATTTGCTTTTGAGGCAATGCACATTTGAAGATTTGAATCATGGAGATCTCCCCCTATATCTTGTAATTCATACACGCATTTGATATATATACTATGAAGAATTTGAAATGCATGATGAAATATGGTGCCTGATGAGATTCAGCATGCATGCAATGATTTTTAACAAGGAATAAGCATGCAGAATAGCACATCAAAAGTTTCAGAGCTCAAGTATCACATTCAGAGCTTAGTGCTTCAGAAGCATTAGAGCATAACACGTATCAAAATCAGAGCATCAGAAGCACGATTAAAAGTATTAGAGCACAGTGCAAAAATCAGCACAATGCACGATCAAAAGTATCAGGGCACCATCGGAGTTAAGATTACAACTCAATCCAATAAAAGTTTCGGAAGAATGAGAGTTGTAACTTAATAAAAACGCCCATAGTATAAACCCGCTTGAAGACTAACTCAGATTTCTCCCCCTTTGTCATCAAATGACCAAAAGGATCGGCGAGGACTAACGCCTCAAGATATTCAAGTCGATGAAGGGCGCCGGCGTTGTCGGGTTTGTTGTTGAAGTAGGGCCTGCCGCAGATGTCGCCCAAATCTTCATATTCATCGGTTTAGCGTGATGAAGAATAAGAGCTAGCCACCAAATCAGAACTTTGACTCTCTTGAATTTCTTCGAGGTGGTGCGAGACTAGTCATAAGCTTCCTGAAGACCCATAGTCTTCAATTCTTCCGCGGAATAGACATGATTCAGAACAGCCCAGGTGCGGTTGAGGGTTTCATGTAGGTAGTACTGGTTTTTCTTCACTGCATTATGCGTTGAAGTCATATTGTGAAGAATTGCAGCAAATTGGCGCTTGACCCATTTCTGATTGCGATCAACCTTCTGATGAAGACTGAGGAGTAACTCACGATCAGTCATCACCCTGGGTGCTGTGGCTTGAGGCTGTTTCTTGGTTGAGGTATTTGCGGCAGTATCATGCGTAGCAGAATCGTCATTGGTGGAGTAAGATGCAGCTTTGCGAAACTGACCATCCAATGGACGAGTGCCTTCATCAATTACAGCTGCTGCCTTGCCCTTGTCATCAGATGATGAAATTGGTCGCTTGAGGACTTCAATGGGCGCGAAGCTGCCATGGTTCGAGTGTCACCTTGTAGTTCAGTGAAGATCTTGCCCTTATGAATCGCATGATCCAAGGCGCATATGGCTTCAGCTCAAAAGGTGACATTGCAACGTTGGCCAGAGTCCTCATGAAGAAATCATGGAAGTTGACAGGAACGCCATGAATGATATTGAAAAGCAGGTTCTTCATGATGCCTACGACATCTTCTTCATTTGAGTCGTGGCCTTTGATTGGACTCATAGTCTTCGTCAAGATCCGGTACACAGCCCGAGGCACATATAGCAAATCCTTGACGAGGAATTTGGTTCGAGGAGCTTGGCCAGGCTTCAATGGCTTCATCAATACTTGCATGAAGTGATCAGACAGTTCACGATCATTGTATAGGCAACGAGCAGATTCATGGGGAGGATCAAGAGGAAGGACACGAAGCAATTCAGTTGCTAGTGCCTTGTAGTGAGTATTCTCAGTCATCCAATCCAGAACCCATGAGTTGATGTCTTCAGCATCTCCGGTGATGTGCAGGGTGGCATAGAACTGAAGAATGAGTTCTTCTTTCCAGTCACAGATATCGGTGCAGAAATTCAGCAGCCTCGCATCATGAAGAACACGAGTCTTGGTTCAAGCACTAAGTGATTCCATATCAACATGAGGAATATGCTCATGGTCAAAGATCTTGTCCTTGTCAAATAGCACTGAGGAATAGAAATTTGCTTGTGTTGGAGTCCAGAAGCGTCTTTTCCTCATTCGAGCAGAGTCATAAGGATTGTAGGCAGTGAAGAACACATGCTCAGAAAAGAAATCATCAGCCTTGAACTTTTGCTTGCTCGAAAATGGATTCTTTGGCTTGGGCAGAGGAATATCTGTTATTTGAAGCACAACCTCAGGAATCGCAATTTCAGGTTCTTCAGGCTGAGGAATTTCTGGTTCCTCTCCTTGTGCAGTTTGAGGATCAGCAGTTGGTTCTTCAGCGCTAGTGGCTGGAATCTCTTCATGTACAGATGATGTGGGATGAGTTTCTTCAGAGCCCATTTGAACAGTTGTAGTGGGGGATTGAGGAACTTGTTGAAGCGGAGTGAAGAGAGGAGTATTGGGGTGCTGACTTTCCCAAAAGTCATCGTTCATCACAGGTGTAGTGCACCCAATATCCACATCTTCATCTTCTTTTTCAGTTTCCTCAACACTTGCCTCTTCAGCTGTGAACCGAGGCACGGTGAGGAAGCAACAGAGTTGAAGGAAAGCTTCCACTTCAATTTCTTCATCAAGCTGTTCTGAAGTAGCAACAGATTGATTTTCTTCATCTGATCCGCTTGGGATCTTGTATTCTTCTCCAAAGGGAACAACTTCCTTGGATGACATGGAGGAGATGGGAATGGCATCAATAGGATTTTCAATCGAGCTGGTCATTGGCTTCAATTTCTTCGCAGCCGAAGAATTTGACGCAGCTGATGCCTTCCTTTTCTTCACTGCAGCTCTCTCTGCAGCCTTTGTCTTCTTCACTTCATAGGCAGAAGGAAGAATTGGAGTTGCTGTTGGTGCAGGAGGAGCTGAGGACTGTGGTTCATCTTCTTGGCAATCAGTGCAGTTGCCTGTTTCCTTCAGATTTCTTCAGCGCTGCACTGGTGGATGCCTTGGGAATTTCTTCAGCAGCTTGGAATGGAGTCATCAGCCCTGGAACTTGTGTTTTCATCAAGACGCTGAAAGTCATCAAGAATCTTGGCATGTTCTTCAAGAGGCTGAGCTGTTTCTTGACTCGAGGATTTTCTTGTTGCGATGGAGCTGCAACGGTGACATTTTCTTCGTCAGAGTGACGAATCTCACCTTGGCTCCTTGCCATCAAGATTGTAAGCATCAAAATCCTTCTTGAGTGCTTGGATTTCTGATTGAGCTTTAAGAAGTTCTTCAGGAGACAAGTTGATGATGTTTTTCCTCAGAAGCTTCTCTTTTCTTGCTTTTGCTCTCTTCAATTCACGAGCCTTTTCAAATTTCCATTTATCTTCAGCGATGAAATGGTTCAACATGTGACTTTGACCAGGAGTCAGTGGTAGATCCGGAAGAGGAGTGTGTGGATCCTGATGCCACAGGTCAATGAAGTCTAGGATCTTCTTCGGATCCAAAAGCAGAGGTACACTTGTTCCTTTGGCTCTAGCGGCCTTGGTCAGTCTGTCTCTGATGATTTCTTCAAGTTCTTCATCAGAGGCTTCATCATCAGAGGGAACATTGAATGCAACCTGTTTCTTCTTTGGACTTGGCCGAGGACCGCGTCCAGCTGTTGTTTTTGTCTTCAGCAGAGTGGTGCCTGTTGAGGACATTGGTGCAGCTGAGGAACTTGCTGAAACACCAGAAGCAATGGAAAAACCTTGAGTCCTTTGGCAAGTAGCAAGATGCACAGGTGTTGAGGACTTGGAGGGGACTACTGAGGATTTTGCATGAGCAGCAGCAGTCTGAGGAATTTGCCGTGAGGGCGCGACTGAGGAACTGGGCCGTGAGGGCGCTGACGGTGAAGCACTTGACTTGCGTGCAGGCTTCTTTGGCATTGATTTCCTCGGTTTGACCGAGGGCTCAGCAGCAGCAGCAGTATCCTCATTGAATTTCCTCACCGCCTCCTTGGCCTGTCTTGCCAATTTGGCTTGGCGCCTGGACCATTCTTCAGGAAAGTCCTCACCACGTTTGACGCTGGTGGGATCAGCAACTTGGCCAGGTGCCAGAGGAGCTCTTGGGCATGGAGGATTCAGAGTGAATTTCCTCATGTACTTAGGAGTGACATAGCGGTATTCTCGCCATTCTCGTGCCCATCTCCTTTCTATTCTCTATATGCGTACTTTGCGCTGGTTCTTGGTCTCCTTGCCAAATTTGGATTCATCAGGTGTGCAGTAGTCTGTGTATATTTCCTCAGGAATTTCAAAAGCATTCATGACTTCTGGTTTCTTTCCTCCCTTCTGCGGTCTCTTGCCTTCTGCCATTTTCTTCTGGTGAGGAATTTGAACAATAGAGCACTCTGAAGAAGTATGCAGTTTTTCTTCGAGGAACGCTGCAAATGAGTTAAGTTGATGAGAACCTAGTGATTCAGCAGCGGACATGAGTACCTGTGAACAGAGTGTAGGTGCGAGGAATTTGGAGAGGTCATATGCGTTCTCAGAAGATTTTTCAAAAGAAGCAAGTTTTGAGGAATTTAACCAGTTTGAGTCTTGAGGAATTTCACTAAGCGTTTTGTCTTAGGTTCCAGAGTTGTACAGATCGAAAATTCGCACAATTGAGGAATCTTGAAGAAATGAATGCTTAGGGAGATAAATCAAGAACATATAGTGTGTGAGGTGTTCATATGTGAAGATTTTGAAGAGTAAAACACCTTTGAAGATTTTCGAAAGATTTGAGAATCAACGCGAGTAATAAAAGTGACTTTTAATTACCCGAATCAAGAACACGATTTAACAGAGATGAACTGTAGAGAAGTTCGTCACGTTAGATCTTCCACGCCCTAACTTGGCGGAGGAAGACGACTACGGCGGCGGCGGAGTGAAGATTTTCGCAGCCGGCGCGAGTACGACGGCGATGAGGTCGAGGCAGTGAAGCTTTTCCTCACCAGCGACGATGGAGTAGCGGCGGCGCTAGGGTTTGAGGAGAGGTCAAGCGAGAGACAGCGATCGAGTGGAGTAAATGAAGTGAGGAGGGTAAAGGGGTATTTATAGCCACGGTGAAAAACTGTTCGCCCAAAGATTTTGGACGAACATGCCCCTGCCCTTTCTCCTTCACGCGACGTGTGTCACCCACGTACTGTGTAGATGAGATCGTGTAAGATCGTGGGTGATTAAACTAATGCATCGTGGGATGCGGAACGGTTTGAGCGGTAAAACCGAAAACTTGGATAAGATTTGTGTAAAAGTTTCGTTCGCAATTTCTTCAGCTGTCAAGGACCAGTGAAGACTTTGAACGAGTTTCAATCAGAACGCACATGAAGAAATTGTGAATAGATTGGATTGAGTATAGCATAGAGGGGAAGGGTCCGATCACATTCACTTAGCAGAAATCGCAACTTGAAGAAATAGCAATAAGTGAATGCTGTAGAGGACATAAACTTATATATATATATAGCCAATGAAGAAAGACGACGGAAATACTGAAGAATTTGCAAAGTTGAAGAATTTGAAAAATGAGGAATTTCAAAAACGAGGAAAAACTCAAATTGAAGATTTTCAACTTTTGTGGTGGCGTAGCCCACCGTATAAGAATGATGATTTCGGACACAGCGTGCATAATTGTCGAGGGTTACGAGAATCAAATTCTTCATTGATTTCTTCACACTTAGAGTGTTATTCTTCATTGATTGAGGAACAACGTTTCTTCATGTGTTGCACATCTAAGTCATCAATTATGCATAAGTGTTAGGATGTGTGTCCTTTTCAAAGAACATTCGAAGATTCTAAGATATTTAGCTCACACCGCAACTTGCTAAATCTCTTCTCATCCAAGGGCTTGGTGAAGATATCAGCCAGCTGTTCTTCAGTCTTCACATGCTCGATGGAGATATCGCCCTTCAACACATGATCACGAAGAAAATGATGACGAATCTGGATGTGCTTAGTCTTGAGTGCTGAACGGGTTGTGAGCAATCTTGATGGCACTCTCGTTGTCGCAGAGGAGAGGCACATTCTTCACGTTGACGCCATAGTCCTTGAGGGTTTGCTTCATCCAAAGCAATTGAGCACAGCAAGACCCAGCAGCAATGTATTCAGCTTCAAAGATGAGCGGTGATACACATTCTGTTTCTTTGAGGACCAATGGACCAAAGATCGTCCGAGGAAATGACAAGTGCCGATGTTGACTTGCGGTCCACACGATCACCAAAGATAGTCGAGTCGAATATCCAATGAGATCAAAAGCAGCCCTTGGGGTACCATAATCCTAGTGTTGGTGTGTGAGCTAGATATCAAGAATATGCTTCACAGACCTTATGGTGTGATTCCTTCGTGCAGCTTGAAATCGGGCACACATGCAAACACTAAGCATTATATCTGGCCTAGATGCACATAGGTACAATAAAGAACCAATCATGGAGCGGTATACCTTGTGATCGAAGTCAGTACCATTTTCATCAGTGCATAGATGACCATTTGTGGGCATAGGAATTTTGACGCCTTTGCAATCTTGCATGCCGAATTTCCTCAGTACATCTTTGAGGTATTTCTCCTGAGATATGAATATGCCATTGTGCTGCTGACGAATTTGAAGACCTAAGAAGAATTTCAACTCTCCCATCATAGACATTTGATATTCTTCACTCATCATATAGGCAAATTCATCACTATATCATTGGTTAGTACAGCCAAAGATAATATCATCAACATATATTTGGCACACAAACAGTTCACCATCATATGATTTAGTAAATAGAGTAGGATCGAGTGAACCGGGTGTGAAGCCATTCTTCACGAAGAATTCCTTCAGTGTATCATACCACCGAGGGGCTTGCTTGAGGCCATAGAGAGCCTTATTTAGTCTCAAGACTTTGTCGATTCTTGGGATCTTCAAAACACCGGGGTTGAGCAACATATACTTCTTCCTCAAGCTTACCATTGAGGAATGCACTTTTCACATCCATTTGATATAAGATGATATCATGATGGTTAGCATAAGTAGTAAATGCGAATAGCTTCAAGTCTAGCAACAGTGCAAAAGTTTCATCGAAATCAATTCCTTCAACTGTGTGTAGCCTTGAGCTACTAGTCGTGCCTTATTCCTCACAACAAGGCCATTTTCATCTTGCTTGTTGCGGTAGATCCACTTTGTGCCAATGATATTATGCTTGCGAGGATCCAGGCGATTGACCAATTCCTGACATTGTTCAGCTCGAATCGATGTAATTCTTCTTGCATAGCCTGAATCCACTCCGGCTCGAAATGCTTCATCTACCTTAGTGGGCTCTCGAGATAGAGACAAAAGCATAGTGCCCACAAAAGTTAGATAAGTGTGAGGCTTTTGAGCGGGTGAGAGGACTGGTGCGCTGATGTCATCGATGATCTTCTCCACTTGCACTTCTTTTGCAACGCGTGGATGAGTTGGTTGTAGGTGAGGATTTTGATCAGCATTTTCAAAGACCAATTTCCTCATCATGTTCTTCGTGCATCACTCGGCGATCTTCATGAATAGGAATGAATTCTTCACCAGATTCTTCAAGAGGGAATGACATCCTCGGTTGCCTTGTGCTTGATAGCATCCTCGGTGCTGGTTCATCTAACACGAAGGTAGGTGCTCTCTTTGCAGCCATTAGTTTCATCGAACCGCACATCTACAAGGTCAACAATCTTGTGAAGAACAATGTTGAAGACTCTATAGGTGTGCGAGTCCTTTCCGAACCAAGCATAAAACCTTCATGTGCTTTGGTGCAAATTTAGAGTTGTGGTGAGGATCTCTAATCCAACATTTAGCATCAAGACTTTGAAATAACTCACATTGGGTTTTTTGTCGTTGAGGAGTTCATATGCGATCTTCTTGAAGAATTTGTGAAGATATACTCTGTTGATGATGTGGCAGGCAGATCAATTGCATCAATCCAAAAACGCCGAGGCGTTTTGTATTCATCAAGCATAGTGCGAGCCATCTCAACAAGAGTTACGTTCTTGCGCCCACGACGCCATTTCTCCGAGGAGTATAAGGAGCAGATAATTCATGAGTAATACCAAGTTCATCAAGATAGGCATCAAGACCAGAATTCTTGAACTCGGCCCATTGTCACTTCGATATGCTTGATCTTCACACCAAAGTTGGTTGAAGCCCTCGAGGAAAATCGTTTGAAGACTTCACGCACTTCATGTTTGTAAGTAACAATGTGTACCCATGTATATCGAGAATAATCATCAACAATGACAAAACCATATAGAGATGCATCATTAGTGACCGCTGAATAATGATTAGGTCCGAAGAGGTCCATGTGAAGCAATTCAATGGACGAGTAGTGGTCATGATAGTCTTTCTTTGGATGCTTGGCCTTGGTCATTTTTCCGCTTCACATGCTCCGCATAAGTGATCCTTGAGGAATTTGACATTCTCAATGCCAATGACATGCTTCTTCTTTGCAAGCGTGTTCAAATTCCTCATGCCTGCATGACCAAGTCGCCGATGCCATAGCCAGCCTTCTGAGGCTTTTGCAAGTAGACACATGGCTGGTTGTGGTCCCAGAGAGAAATCAACAATATACAGATCTCCTCTCCTAAAGCCTTCAAGACTTTGGAATTGTCACTTCCATAATCACAACACAGCGATATTTGCCAAAGACAACAACCATATCAAGATCACAAAGCATTGAGATCGACATGAGATTGTATCCTAAGGATTCAACAAGCATGACTTTGTCCATGTGCTTATCCTTAGAGATAGCAACCTTACCAAGACCCAATACGACTTTTGCCTTTGTCAAGCAAATATGATATGCTTCAGAGGTGACGGTGATAAAGGAGCATCCATCAATAGATTCTTGTCACCAATCATGTGATTTGTACATCCACTATCGAGGACCCATTCAAGAGTTTTGGGTTGATCATCCTGCAGATGAATTAGTGTAACTTACAATCTCATATGCTTCATCGGTGAAGAATATGATATCAAGTTCATCGATGAATTTCATCAAGCGAGAAACAGATATAGCAAGATGAGGACGTGTGAAATGAAAGTTCATTTCATCATGATTCGCTGCGTCCTTCGAGCATTTTGTTAGGTCCCCAGCAAATTCTTCAGACGTTCGAGCACGTCTGGAGACCCGACCCTGCAGAAGAGATTAGTTCTTTTTCTTCACCACCCACATCTGGAGGGGTGGCAAAGAGTTCATCATCCTGCGAGCACCATGTGAGAAAGGTGGCAAAGATGCCAAACCATTTCGCTTAGCATAGGAGGGGTTAGGGTAAGCATATGAATAAGCAGAGTAATTCTTCGAGGACTTATGAACATAATGGTTTGAAGAATAATGCACATATTCATAGCCCTTAGCTTTACCCTGCGAGACAGATTTGTTAGCATGATAATAATCATATGAGGACTTTGATCCAGTTGAGGAATTTGATCCTCGTGAAGAATTTGGTCCATATGAGGATTTGGATCCATATGAAGAGTTTGGTCCATATGAAGAATTTGATCTGGGGTTCCTGTTCCTCACTGGTGGTGTCATAAGGACATTCACCTGAAGACTTTCAACACAGCTTTTGGGAACCCAGATTTTCTTCATAGGAGAACCGTTCCTGCAGTTAGTGCCAACATATCTAGCAAATACTTCACCATTCTGATTTTTGAACAGTTTATAGTTAGAGTCAAATGACTCATCAGAAGAATGAGGAGATTCACATGTAAAGCCAGATAAGTTAGATGGATCAACTGGAGGTCCCTTTGCAGCAACCCATGAGGTTTTGGGATACTGCTCAGGTTTCCAATATGTTCCATCGGCATTCAGTTTCCTCTCAAAGGCAATACCCTCTTTCCTAGGGTTTCTGTTGAGGATCTGCTTTTTGAGCACATCACAAAGTGTTTGATGCCCTTTGAGGCTTTTGTACATGCCT
This sequence comes from Aegilops speltoides, assembly GCA_021437245.1. Taxonomy (NCBI): domain Eukaryota; kingdom Viridiplantae; phylum Streptophyta; class Magnoliopsida; order Poales; family Poaceae; genus Aegilops; species Aegilops speltoides. The sequence goes on along the minus strand of CM038146.1, from coordinate 184,631 downwards.
GTCATGTACAATTCCTTCAGCCCTGCATTGTCAGTGATACTAGCAAAGTCCTCAGATGAGGAATTAGTGATAGCAGAGGCAGATGAAGAATTTGTAACATTTGAAGCATTTGAACATTCAGGTGAAGAATTAGCGATTCACGCTCAATGCACTTTAAGCATGGAGGAACAAATTCTTCACGAGAAGCGCTGATTTGTTGAGCTAGTAATGAATCGCGCTCCTTCTGAAGATCTTCATAACATACTCTTAGCTTTTCAAGATCTGCCTTTCTTTGAATAGCTTCAAGAGAAAGCTTCTCATTGTCTTGCTTTTCTTGAAGAAATTCATAAGAAAGTTTCTCATGATCAGACAAGAGGGAGTTATGATGACCTTGAAGGTTATCATACTTAGATCAAGTCTCGAAGATTTTCATCGGGGCTTTAGTGCGATCCATTTCTTCACCCAACATATCATCACTTTTATCTAGCATGTTTTGAATCTTTTCAAGAGCCCACTGTTGTTTCACAGCAATTTTAGCAAGTTTAGAGTAGCTAGGCTTAAGATCCTCATCAGATTCATTTTCACTAGAATCAGAGGAGTTGTATTTGAGTACCTTAGCTGCTTTTGCCATGAAGCAATAGGTGTGAGCGTAGCCATCATTGTTTTCATCAGGCTTGTCGGTGAAGTCAGTTTCTTCAGTGTTGAAGATGGACTTGCTGACAAAAGCAGTAGCAACGGCAAGACTCGCCACACCAGACTCAGATTCTTGGACTCTTCTTCTTCATCATTTTCCTCGATTCAGCTTCAGAGTCCATTTCCTTGCCAATGAATGCCCGAGCTTTCTTGGAGCTGCCCTTCTTGTGAGATGAAGACTTTGATGGTTTTGAAGACGAAGATTTTGATGATTTCTTCTTCTTCTTCATTTCATCAGAACTGTAGTCCTTGTATTTCTTCTTCTTCATTTCCTTTTCCCATCGAGGACAATCTTGAATATAGTGACCAGGCTTCTTGCATTTATGGCAAAGTCTTCTCTTGTAGTCCTTTGGATGAAGAATCACTTCCCTTGAGGGTTTTCCAAAGTGACCACGCCTTGTGAATTTTGGAATTTCTTCACAAGGAGAGCTAGATCTGGCTCGGTTCTTCAGATCACCAAGGCTACTACCGTAATCCTCACATTCGAGTCGACACAACCTTAGCCTTGAGGCACGTGGTTTGCCATAGTTTGAGCCATAGAGATCTCTCTTTTCAGCAAGTGGAACTCGTGAGTGTTAAGCCTTTCGAGGATATCGGCAGGATCAAGTGACTTGTAGTCAAGACGCTCTTGTATCATCGGTCCCGAGTATCAAATGATGAATCAAGCGATCTTAGCAGTTTCTTCACTACTTCATGGTCAGTGATGTCAGTGGCACCGAGGGCTTGAAGCTCATTTGAGATGTCAGTGAGGCGATCAAAGGTTTGTTGAACATTTTCATTGTCGAGTCTTTTGAAGCGGTTGAAGAGATTCCGAAGAACATCGACTCGAGAGTCACGCTGAGTTGAAACTCCTTCATTTACTTTGGATAGCCTATCCCAGATAAGCTTAGCAGTTTCCAAAGCACTCACTCTACCATACTGTCCTTTGCTCAGATGGCCACATATGATATTCTTCGCTTGAGAATCGAGTTGTTTGAATCTCTTCACATCGGTAGCGTTCAGTGAGGGAATGACAGTGGGGACACCATTTTCCACAACATACCAGAGATCATTATCAATTGCCTCAAGATGCATCCGCATCTTGTTCTTCCAGTAGGGATAGTCCGTTCCATCAAAGGTAGGACACCCAGCCGAGACCTTGATCATACTGCGGTCGACATAACTAGAACTCGGTGGTTAAACCAAAATCACACGTAACAAGGAGTACCTTGCTCGATACCAATTGAAAGTGCGTTATATCGACTAGAGGGGGGGTGAATAGGCGATTTTTATGAAATTCTTCACTGAGGAATTTGCGGTGAGGAAATTCCTTAGCGAAGAACTATTTGCAGCGGAATAAGTACTCAGAGGTAAACATAACAGATTACACACATAGTCAGCATGATGAAATGAAGACTAGAACAGAGTACAGAAGCGTAAACACAGGATAACAAGATGAAGACAAAGCAGATGAAGAAATTGAACGAGGAATTTGTGAAAGTCTTGATCAAAGTCTTCAAGCACGATATGAACAATATGCAACCGAGAATGAGGAAATGAAAGAGTTGAGGAAATAGAACCGGTCGGTTGGTGAAGACAATGATTTGGTAAACCAGTTCCAACTGCTATCTCGGTTATACGTCGGTTGAGCGGCCGAGTATTTAAACTCGAGGACACACAGTCCGGACACCCGATCTCGAGCCGCAACTCGGGACACCTAGTCCTCACCGTATTCTCCTTGAACTAAGACCACGAGGCCTCGTCCAATCACTCGTGGTAAGTCTTGGTGACTTCCAAACCTTCACAGACTTGGTCACTCGGCGATCCACAATTCCTCTTGGATGCTCTAGACCTTGACGCCTAACCATCCGGAAGAAGCACAGTCTTCAAAGGTAACAAGCATCGGATCCACACAGATCAATTTCTTGATGATGCTCAATCACTTGGGGTTTTGTGGGGTTTGGTTTTGGATTTTCCTCACTTGATGATTTTCGCTCAAAGTCCTCGGAGGATGGGTTGCTCTCAAATGACAAGTGTCAAGTTCTCTCGAGCAGCCAACCAGCTAGTGGTTGTAGGGGCGGCTATTTATAGCCTAGGGAGCAGCCCGACATGATAAGACATAAATGCCCTTCAATGATATGACCGTTAGGTGGATAAGATATTTTGGTCCACCGCGCAAGAAGACAAAGAACGGTCGGAAATTTGACTTTCAAAGTCCTCGGGGCTATCATGTTCCTCCTTTGTGTAGGCAATTCACCTTTGCGAATTCCTAACTCCTCGATCGAGCAAAGTCATCGATGAATGGAAGAACTGCGTCTCATCACATCAAGAATTTGACTGAATCTGTATGAGATTTCAATGGCTTCACTCAAGGGATTGGTAGGTGTAGGATTTTGAGTTGAGCATCACATGGAAATTTTTCCTTAGTATTTTCTCGACCCCTTTAACGAAGACGGTGTTTCCTATGACTCAAGAAAGAGAAAATGAAACTACGAAAACAAAAGTCTTCACGCTTGATTCCTCGAATGAATATCAAGTCTTCATGGTCACACCAATTTCTTCACTTTCAAAGTCTTGTAAAGTCTTCGAATATCAAAGTCTTGATCGAAGAACTTCATTTTAGGGTCGACTTTCTCTGTAAATATCAAACTCCTCATAGACTTATAGACCTGTGTACACTCACAAACGCATCAGTTACTTAACCTATAAGTCTTCAATACACCAAAATCACTAAGGGGCACTAGATGCACTTACACTATGAAGCTCGGCCCATTGAGACATCTATTCATTCAGCAGCAGACGGCGCGTCGACGCACCAAATTGTGACCAGAAAAGCTTCTTCGTTGCATACCCCTCTCGCGCTTGATAAACTGCGCCGCATCAGAAGAACTCTTTGGCAAGTCTAAAAGCTCGTCCGGAGAACTCCACACTTGGTTAAGCCGAGCATAGTTCGGATCGCCGAACTTAGCCTGTAGCAAAAAGGGCTTACCGGCCGCAATCTCCCCAGCTTGCCGGATCTCCTCACGGGCTACTCTGGATTCAGACTGCACTTCTCTCGCCTCTCGTAAGGCCTTGTCAAGTTCAGCCGTTTTGGCTTCATTTTCCTTCTCAAGAAGTTCACAGCGGCTAGCAAAATTTTTTAATTCGAGCGCTATCGTGGATATCTTCTCCTCGTCTTGGCGCCGAGCAGCTTGTTCAGCTTCTAACTCAGCCGATGCATTCTCGGCAGCCGCATTACTAAACCGGGCCTGGTCCTTGGCCTGGGCCAGCTCCGCCCGAAGAATTTCAACGGCGGCAGCACCATCTGCAGTCATGCATATTCCAATATATAATCTTCAGCGTCATGCTTATATAACAAAAATGTATGTGAAGGGACTGCCCCAAATACATACCTTGCAACTTGTCCAGGCGCATATTGATTAACGCAATGTCATCCCCTGCCACATCAAGCTTCCGCGGCAGCTCGGCAATATCCATAGTCTAGGAAGTAGCCAGGGGAGAAGCAGCATATGTTTCAGTTAATCAGATTAGTCCTTGAGTATTTCTTCTTGATCCTCCGTTTGCCTCCCATGTGGAGCCAACCTGAGTCTCAGGGGCTAGTACCTATACACAGGTGCATCTTTGCAAATAAAATATAGTTGAAAACATTATATTACAATTTACAAACCTCGAAGCCTCTTAGCAGGCTCATGAAGGCTTCATTCAATCCGCTCTTCGCGGACAAAATCTTCTCAACCACCATACCCATCAAGGTACGTTGTTCCTCCGAGACAGATGCTTTTCGTAGCATATCCCGCAATATATCCGGTGTCCCGGGTCTCCGGAAGCCGCTCTGGAGCACGACCATCCTTTGAAGGAACCCGTTCACCCGTCTCCAGAATCATCGTTGGCTGAAAACCGGACAGTCCGGGGCCTTCATATTGGCCCCCGAATCCCGAACGATTGGAGGTCCACCTTCGGGTATTGCCTCCTTCATCCCCTGCACCGCTTGTTGATCAAGAATAACCCTCCGAGATGACACTTCGGAGTCGTCCGCCTTATTGGGCGAGGAGGTCGGGGGAGGCGTCTCGCTTTCCATCATCTCTGGGAGGAGATCCCCCGAAGAAGAGGAGTGCCTAGAAGAACACTGTGCCGGACTGTAAAAATACACATGCACGTTACGTATCTCTTCGGTAACAGGAAAGAAGCAGGACGCTATCAAAGTACCCCAGATTCACTTACGGTTTGTTTGAGGGCTTGCCCTCATGATGGAGTTGTTCATTGGCATCGCCTTCCAATCCCGAGCCGCTCGACGGTGGCATCTTGCCTCTCTTCGAAGACCGCCCCTCCCAACCTTCGGAGGCGGTCCTTTTTCTCCTGAATGGAGAAGGGATATTGGCTTCTCTTTCGCCTTCGTCTTCGGGCGAGGAAATGTCGATTTCTCTGGACTCAGTATCTGATTTACCTCTGGAACGAAGGTCATCCCGGGTCTTCTCACTCTCCACCTCGCCCTCCCCTGCCGGTATCTGGTACGGTGCCAGTGCCAGCATCCGTGTTAACACGGAGTCTGTTGAGTCTTCGGGAAGAGGGGCCGGACACCTAATCCGTTCCGCTTTCTTTATCCAGCCCTAGAAAAGGATGGTTTGCTCAGTATCTTATCACAGGATATCTGATTATGAGGTGTTCGGTGGATGAGTACTTACCGGGGTGTCCGGATGGTTACAGTCTAGGCCAGTATCTTCGGTGGTGTCCGGCCATTATTTTCGTCTACCGAAGAATAATTCCCACATTCCTTCGTGCGTAGTGCCGAGGTGGCCCCTCTGGGTTAAACTCCCACAGGCGGAGAGGCCATCACTGGCACGGCAGGGTCCGGCGGACTAACATTACCTAAATAACATTGGCGATATTGATATCCTTTTCAATGAGGCTTCAGATGCGACTTTGCAGAGTCCGCACCTCGTCAACTGATCCCCAGTCTAACCCCTTATTAATCCACGATGCAAGCTGAATTGGGGGGCTGGATCAAAACGCAGGCGCAACTTCCCACTTGGAACCACGGGGCTTGGTGATATAGAACCACTCCTGCTGCCATAAGTCGGAAGATTCTTTGAAGGATCCTTTTAGCCAAATCGCGCTGGTAAGCTTTCTCACTGAGGCACCACTGCACTATGCACTCTCCCCCTCTATCACTTGTGGTTTCACATTGAAGGTCTTGAGCCACAAGCCGAAGTGTGGAGGAGTTCGGAGGAAGGCTTCGCACTTGACGATAAACACCGAGATGAGGAGAACAGAGTGTCGTGGATTTGTCACGGCAGATATCCTTAGTGTCAGGACTTAGTCGCGAGGCCAACGCATCTATGTGGTAGCTTGAGAGGGGTTGAGCGGAATCGAGAGACGCAACACAAGACAGGGATTTAGACAGCTTTGAGCCCCGGGAAACATCATCCGGTAAAAACCCTACATGCTGTTTGAGGCTAGGTCTCATTATCATCACGAGGGAGTCGCCATAAACCGGCTCTCCTCTTTGTGTCTAGCCCTAAGATTGTTTCTTCTTGCCTGTAGCTTCTAACTTGTCACTTGTCCCCCTTTGGGGAGCCCTGCCCCTCCTTATATATGTTGAAGGGGCAGGTTACATGTGGAGTCCTATTAGGATTAGGACTAGTCTATCTCTAATACAAACCGGATACAAATCCTAGTCTTAACTCCTTGTAAGGTAAATATTCCTCATGCCTTTCCTCTTAAACCGGCCCACCATAGTACGAACCGGCCTTCATGAACCGCCCGTTGGGCCACCGGGTCTTGTTGCTCCTCTGGCCCGCCTGCCGGATTATCAATGAGCTGTAAACCGTCTGGTCTGTGCAGGTCACCGGTGAATCGCCAAGTCTGGCCGGTTTATCCTTCCGGCCGGTTTACACCGCGGGGCATATCCCTGACATTAGCCCCCAAGTTTATCTTGGATTTATCCATGGTAAACTTATGCTGCAAATAAACACCAGAACAATTTTGACAGGTTGTGCTCCGGGTTAAGAATTCTTGTAGACCTGCACCTGATCGTCCTTAAGTCCTTGTCATTTCCTCCTTTTAGAAAATCCGGGTCAATAACCAGCTTCATACTCAATTTGCTGACATTGGTTTCTCACAGAAAAAATATTGTGAAGAATAATCCACTTGAATCGGCTTCCAAAGCGCCGGTTTAAGAATTATTGGTCTTGAGATATTCATATGATATTCAACTGGCTTGAAGATGCAGAACTTGCCGGCTTATCATTGCCAAAAACTGTCGGATTATAAAAGCTGATAATTCCAGGTCATGATTGTTGCAGACACCGGTTCATGATTGTTGCTAACACCGGTTTATGATTATTGATGACACCGGGACGCCGGGTCAATCTAGTTTGCTCAAACAGAGAATTTGAAAGTATTTCCTGGATAATTATATAATACCTGTAGCCCCCAAGTCTTGAGTAGAACAAAGTGATGGCTTAAGACTTGCTTCAGTATAAATACCGTCACTATCGAAGAAATCCATGTTGTTCCTCCCAGTCACTAGCAAAAACTGAATACTCCATATTATGTAGCCCCCAAGTGCCGGGTTGTCATGCTTGCAGCGACCTGGGACTTGTAATTTCCTGATGCTCATTAAAACTTCAACCAGTGTAACCTCCAAGGGCCGGTTCAGTAAGATAATATTGAGCTGGGACTTGATATATACTTCAATGAAAATAACATCATATGATGTAACCCCCATCATGGGGCTTGAATCCACGTCCACAAGGTTAAGAGCCTTGTGCTTTACCAACTGAGCAGGGACTCTTCAAATGAATAAAAAGCTTTGTACCTTGAATTGTTTAACAGGAGCAATTGGTAGCCCCCAATGGCCGGCTCATTATAATGTGATGAGTCGGGTCTTCAATAATATGAGCAAAAAATGACTTTGCATTAGCCCCCAAGTGTCATGGTGCATGCTTGCAGCGACATGAGACTTGCATATTTGATGTAATCTCAACTTCAATAATGTAGCCCCCAAGTGCCGGGTTGTAAGCACAAGCAACTCGACTATTCCTTCAATTGTAGAATAAAAGTCATATCCATTGATAACATAATATCCATTGCGCTAAAGCGACTTTGAAAACCTCAATCATAATATTAATAACCATAATAAAAATCCAGCCATGTTGGCTATTCAAGATAATATAATCCGTATGAAAACCTTATTCATCCAAAGATCATAATGAAATTTCAGCCAAGTTTGGCTATTTGAATAATATAACCCAATCATTCATAAGCGCATGATTCCAATGGCGCAATCCAAATATATGTTTGGCGACTTATAGTCGAAACCAGCATCGGCCGATAGTCTCCGGATTATAACTTGATCGTAATCGACAACTTGTAGTTGAAAGCCAAGCCGGGTTGATAAACACCGGTCTACTCCATAATAAGATGGTAACAGAAAATCAAACCGGGCAGATAACCTCCGGATTAAGATTTAACCGTGTTCCGTCAATTTGTAATTGACAGTCAAACCGGATTAAAACGTTGTCGGTTTAAAAAACGCAACAACAAAATCGAATACCAATTATGAAAAAATATGGCAACAAAGGCAACAACTTTTTGCAAAAGAAAAGCTTTACTGAGCTGGTCAGATGGCATTACCATGGTCAGACGCAACCAAGCTCCCTGAAGGCGTAGCGATGGTGCCAGTCGGCCAGGTCCCCAAAAGACTCTTGGCGAGTACGCCGGCCAAGTGGCATGACATTGGTTCGGGTTCGACCAAGCCCCCAAATGACTCTGGCCCTATTGGTCGACCAAGAGGCGGACGGTTCAGACTTGACCGTGTCCCCAATGATCTGGTGGCTTTCGCCTATCAAGAGGTGTTGCTATGGTTCGGACACGACCAAAAGCCCCCAAGTGATATCATATAGAGCTTTTGAAAAGCTAACTCAAGGGGTAAACCGGAGGCCGTTTTAAAAACAGAACCACTCCATGTAACCACGCATGATGTAAAAAAGAACAAAGACCCCGCTTTATGAAGCAGAAGCCCCCATGTGATCAATATGCTAGGCCAATAAGGCAGGATATCCATGTTTGAACCGCGCATCATGGCAGCAGGTCTTCTTCGTAATTTTAACCTTTTGCAAGAGATAAATTCTTCTTGAACCGGGATCTTGAACCGGATATGGAGAGCTTCAAAGCTTTGGGGGAGACATCTTTCCCTTGAACCGGATATTGAACCGGAATCCTTCTTTTTAAGCCGGAAATTTTTCTGACGGCCTTTCAACTCGAACTTGCGAGAAGTTAATTCCTTTTTGAACCGGAAATTCTTAAACCGGATTTGAGAGCTTCAGTGAGACTGGCTTCCCTTGAGCCGATTTTAAACCGGAATCTTTTCTGATGACCCGGAACTTCTTCATTGAGCCGAGATTTTGTAATTGTCATATGATTTCTAAGCCGGAAATTTCCTGACGGCCTTCAAATAACAGTAGCCTCCTGGACCGGGTTATCTTTCCTCCATCGCCCCGGGTTTTTAAATTTGCTGAAACTGGCAAGACTTGTTGCGCCATATCATCAGAGCCCCGAGTCTCAAGGTGACTCAAGAGTTGGCTTGAGATTCTTCATATTTGACCGTCATATAAACCGGCATAACTTGTATATCATTGGTGTTGATAGCATGATGTGAATCCACAGAAGGTTGAGGTGACTGCGGCAGGTTATAAATGATCCCGTATGAGCCGTGCCAGCAACTCGGCCAATGGTTCCTTCCAATTGGCTGTTTGAAGTTAACCAAAATGTAGTAGCGGCGACTGGTGCGCCTGCCCATTGAAACATCCAGTGCAGACGGCGGCTGATAATATATGATAATTTGCCACCAATTTGTTGGAAGAAAACCGGGCTTCCCAAGTAGTGACTTGTTCATACTCAATAAACAGCTCATCCAGACAAGTGCAGCCCGGTGCATTGATGTAGACCAGGCCGCGAGAGACGGACAGTAAAAATGACCTCTGCGTCATAAGTGGCTCAAACAGATGAACCGGCCGCGGTGTTGTAAACCGGTGCGGACGGGCGATTTAACCACGTCGTTTTGATGTAGTGAACAATTGTCCTGCATCAACAGTATTGCAGACCAAGACAAAGATAAACTGCTCTTACAAAAAATAATATGTACCAACAAAATATATGTTAGATGGATATCACCTGATGTGCCAGGCTGAAAATAATCCGTCATGAAATTGAGGATCGCTAGGTGAGGTTGAAATTGCTCACGGGTGAACCGGCCGCGGCGTGGTAAACCGATGCGGACGGGTGAGTCAGCTGCGACGTTTGTAAGCCGGCGCGAACAGCGAGTCAACCGCGGCGTTATAAACCGGTGCGGGCGGGAGAATCGGCCGCAGGGGCGAACAATAAGTCAACCGCGTGTGTTGATGTAGCGGGGGTAGCAACCTGCGCAGGATGAGCGCTAGTGCAAAAAACAATATCTGCTCACGCCCCTTTTGCAACACCAATTTGTGAGTAATAATGGTCCTGCGAAAAAATAGCATAGACCAAGTAATTGTTCTTAGATAAAAACAATGTGTTAAGAAAAATAAACTTAGATGGATAACACCTGATTTATTCGGATGACGGATGATCTGTTCACCGTGATAGAGGCGGCTCAGGCAGAGCAATGCGGGCGAAGGCATGGCCACGTCAGGAAACGGGTTGAGCGCAGCAGCGGCTTGCAGGCGGAGACCACTCAACGCGGTGCGGCTCAGCGCTCGGATGACGGCGGCTTAATATAACTCCGGTAGCTCAAAGCGGCAAGGGCGGCTCAACACGGCTCCGGCGGGTTGATGTAGATTAAGCTGCACGGGCGGCGACTTACGCACACCTGTTCCATCAGTAAGCGGGCGCAGACGCCGGTGCGTGATGGTGCTGACGTACAGTTATCGGCACAACATGGCACCACCTTTGCTGCACATAAAAATATACAGACCAAAGTAGTTGTTCTCTGATGAAAACAATATTTTAATAAAATAATCTTAAATGGATATCACCTGATGTTTTTCTGGACCGTAAATGATCCGTTCAATGTGCTTGCAGCACCAGCGCTTTGCAGTATGCCATTGGGTTTATCCTCCGCGGGACGCATCCAAAAAGAAACAGGCGCGGCGAGCCAACAGTCAGGCCAGGCAAGTCATCAGAGGGGCAGCGGGTCGACTCTTCAGCAGGCTCGACGACGGGTCTCAATGGAAACAGGTTACAACGGCTTAACTGAGGCCTGGCCGGTCTGAAAACGGCTCAGGATCTGTGTGGCAGTTTAATTCCTTGTTTAATCTTTTGACTACTAAAATTGCTATCTGTCAATCCGGATTGGAACCTTCATCACGTTATCTTTTTTTTTATTCCTCCTTAGTCTCACGTGGGAGTGGATGCCAAGTCTCCTCTAGCATAGTCTTCGGTGGCAATCAATAACAGCAAAACTGAAGTAGAAGCAGGAAACAAAACCGACTAGACCTCGAATCCTACTCCGGTCCTCGTGTGTGTACTTATCCTGATGCAGCGTACGGCGGCTCAAGGCGAGGTTGGCGTTGCAGAATCGTCCGAGTCCGTGTTTACGCCTGGGTCTTTCTCCAGGCCGTGGCCGATTTAAACTGTCCGAGTCGTGTTGAGTTTGACCTTTGCGTTTTCGCTGCGCGCGTGCGGATCTGAACGCCAGCGCGGCTTCCCGATGAACAATAGTACTACTTGATTGATCTTGACAGGAGTAGTTGGCATGGCTTCGATCTCCACCTAGTAGTAAACAGTAGCTTCGATTGATGGCCATTGGATTTGCAGGGTGCCCAAACGTTTTTGCTGATGACTAGTTTACGCAAAGGGAAATCAATCTGGTCTCAGGTTGATGGCTCCTGTTGACTTAGCGACTTGCGGCAGCAAACATCTCGCAACCTCGATTTTCTTGAACCTTAAATCTCACAAAAACTATGAATCAGAACCGATGAACTCCAAGCTGATGTAGATCCTCTCCAACCGGCTCTTCCTCATTTGGAAAATTATGAACTCCTTGATCCCTGGGAGAAATCCCTCCAAGAACTCAACACCACCGTGCGCGGGCCCCACGGTGGGGGCCAACTGTCGTGGATTTGTCACGGCAGATATCCTTAGTGTCAGGACTTAGTCGCGAGGCCAACGCATCTATGTGGTAGCTTGAGAGGGGTTGAGCGGAATCGAGAGACGCAACACAAGACAGGGATTTAGACAGCTTCGAGCCCCGGGAAACATCATCCGGTAAAAACCCTACATGCTGTTTGAGGCTAGGTCTCATTATCATCACGAGGGAGTCGCCATAAACCGGCTCTCCTCTTTGTGTCTAGCCCTAAGATTGTTTCTTCTTGCCTGTAGCTTCTAACTTGTCACTTGTCCTCCTTTGGGGAGCCCTGCCCCTCCTTATATATGTTGAAGGGGCAGGTTACATGTGGAGTCCTATTAGGATTAGGACTAGTCTATCTCTAATACAAACCGGATACAAATCCTAGTCTTAACTCCTTGTAAGGTAAATATTCCTCATGCCTTTCCTCTTAAACCGGCCCACCATAGTACGAACCGGCCTTCATGAACCGCCCGTTGGGCCACCGGGTCTTGTTGCTCCTCTGGCCCGCCTGCCGGATTATCAATGAGCTGTAAACCGTCTGGTCTGTGCAGGTCACCGGTGAATCGCCAAGTCCGGCCGGTTTATCCTTCCGGCCGGTTTACACCGCGGGGCATATCCCCGACACAGAGTTTGGGGCGAGATCGTGAAAATCAAGTCCATAATAGAACATGAGCCCCCGGACGAAGGGATTGAGGGTGTCGGTGTACTAAGGTAGGGGTACCTCAGTACCCCAACTTGTGCACGGGCGGTTGCAGCTCCCGCGGCGGGATTCGCCACACGCTTGCCGGAGACCATTCCCGCTCCATATCAAGCCATTCAAGAACAAAGTGTACAAGACAGAAGATCGAGACCCCAAAGAAGCGGAGCTTGCCGGGAGGGCCGCCCCTGTGCTTAAGGCAATATCACCCCGCAAGAGGAGCTTGCCGGAAGGCTGCCTGTGCTTGAGATTACATCACTCACACAAGGCCCTGGCGAGAGGAGCTCGCCAGAAGGCTAGAAGATTACATCACGAAGACACGCCCGGCGCTTATCGCGCCCGGCGAGGGCCCGGGAGCGCATGTTGCAGAGCCCGCAAGCCCCGGGTCCGGCGAGATCAAGACCCCGCAAGGTACTTGCCGGGAGCTGCGCCAGGCGCCTGCGCCCAGCTCATCGCCCACGCGCTTCAGGGCCTTCCAGGACGCGTGGCGGTGGCCGCGCAGCCTGTGGGGACACGGTGGCACTTCACGGTGGTGGATCCATCGCCGCAGGACGGAGACGCAAGGGCGGGAGCTTTTGGGGTCGACGGCGACGGGCATTAAATGCCCTTGTCCCCACTCACAAAGTAGGTAGAAACCACTGCTCAAGCATTTGTAGCTCCTTTGTTCCCAAGACTGCTCCAACTACCACCTCTTTTACATTTTTACCCCTTTCTCCCACGCTGACACTGCCGGTGACCCCTTGCACTATAAAAGGAGGCCCATGCACAACGTGGAGGGGGTTCAATCTTTGGCAACTCTCTCGCGCGGGCAGCTGCCATCAGAGCTCTTCAAGCTCCCGAGCTCAATACAAACACAAAGCAGCAGAGGAGTCTTATCTCCGGAGAGCTCCGGTTGGGTAAAATCCGCCGCGTGCTCGCTCGATCTGCTCTTCAGGCTCCCTCCGCCTCGCATCGCAGATAAAGGGCCCCGCCCCATAGGTGTTCGTGGCGGGCAGATCCTCCTCGACATCTCTCGGCGCGCGCAGTAGGGGCGCCGAGGTTGTGCGGACCTGATCCGGCGTCGCTGGCGCGCTTCTTCATCAACCTCTCCAACATCATCAGCATCGCGCCATGGCCCCAAGAGGAAGGCTTCGGGGTTGCAGCCCGCTCGCGTTCTCCATCCGCCGCCACCGGAGCTTCACGGTGGACGGGGAGACGCTGCCGAAAGGGTGGTCGCCGGCGAGGACACTCGCGGGCGCCACCAGATCCAAGGATAGGACGGATGACCGCGCCGGTCTCCGTGGACACGCCAAGGCCCATCTCAAAGACACGGTAATTCCAGCAGCGCTGCATCACGGAGGTGGTATCCGCCTTGGGACAAGGACACGCCGAGGTTTCGCGGGATGTTCCGACCACCGCCCGGACACAAGCAAAGCGAAGGCGCCGAGCGGGACCTTGCTCCTTCTAACGCTGTTAGAGTCCGAGCATATCCCGCCTCGCACCACTTGCTCGCTCCCTCCACTCCGGCGAAGCGCCGCAAGGGCGCAATTGTTTTCGACTTCCTCCAAAGAGCGGACAAGGCCAAGACCGAGGGCTACCATCCGAGCCCGACGCTTTCGCCAACAACGACCCTTCACAACGGCAAGCCGAGAAGACGGCGTCGACGGCGACAAGACCGCCGGGTGCAACCACTGCACTCCCCTTCGCAGAAGCAAAAGACGCCGCCCGCCGAACAACGCCGACGACGGCTCCATAGCATCGCCGGATCCGCTGGCTCGCCGATCAACGCCAGTCCTTGACGCATCGGGCGATAAGAAGACGCCGACCACCATCGAAGCGCCGCCGAGAAGCTCGGCGACAATCGGACCAGAGCTGAACGCTGCCGACGCAGACGCGCCCGGTGAACCAGGTGACTTGCCGACGCTGCAGGTTGCCCTGCGTTCACCCGCGAAAGCGCGGCGCGCCCAAAGGGCTCAAAGAGAAGAATTTCAAGCCTGATGTACCGGAGAAGTACGACGGCAAGACGCACCCTCGAATTCCTCGCGTCTACACCATCGCGGTGCGAGCCGCCGGGGCGCGACGAGAAGATTTCGGCGAACCATTTCGCCGCGGTTAAGCCGAACGCTCGTTTTGGCTTATGCACTTGCCGGAAGGCTCCATTTCTTCTGACAGACCTTTGCCATCAGTTTGTTGGCGCCTTTCACCGGGCGGCCACAAACCTCACGCCAGGAGAGCGATTCCACATTTTGGCCCTGTATGAAGGAGAATCCTTGCGCAAGTATATCCAACGCTTCAGCCGTGTGCACAACAACATCTCGATGTTCACCCCGCCGCGTTATCGGCGCGTTCCACCAAAAGCGTGCGAACTGCCGCATGCGTGAAGAGATGGCGATGACCAAGATTCGGGATGTCGCGAGCTCTATGCTCTGGTTGATAAGGCGCGACGCTGAAGAGGGAGGAGAATCTCGGGAGGATGCTAGCGCAGGAGGAAGCGACAGCGACAACGCCGCCCGCAAAGAAGAGACGGCGCGTAACAATCAAGAAGAACAAGAAAGAGGTGCTTGCCGTCGAGAAGTTCGGCAAGGAGGCTTCCGCCAAGCAAACACAGCAGGCTGGCGGCTCGGGCGAGGAGCTCAGGCTCGCCGCGGCAGCCGACAAGCAAGACGGCCCCGCAAGCAATCTGCAAAATCCACCGCACTAAGGGCCACGATCTCTACAATTGCAAGCGCCGATGATCTCGCCGAGCAGCAAAGGGCTGAGTACGAGAGGCGCGACAAGGAGAAGGCCCAAGGTGGCAGAGGAGAACCGAGCAGGAAGCGGCCGTTCAATGGCCGGGGAGGACACCGCGACAAGGCCAAGCAGCGGCAAAGTGATCGACCTTCCCGGGGCCGCGACAAGGATGCGAAGACGCATTTACGAAGACATGGAGGATGAGGATAACAGCGAGCAGGAGTTCCGAAGGCCACGGAGGTCCTGTCGCGCCGACGGTGGCGCCACAGACGCCCCCACCGCCAGCCTAAAGCAAGGTGCGTGAGGTGAATGCAGCGGAGCCGCCCGTGGAGTCGCGCAGGCTCCTCAAATGGTCCAGCACGCCCATCATTTTTGATCTTGAGGACCACCCTGACCGCACCACCGCGGTCGGGTGCTTGCCGATGCTGGTCTCGCCCACCATCCGCAACCTCAAGGTCACCAAAATGTTGGTTGACGGCGGGGCCGGGCTGAACTTGATCTCCTCTGTTGTGATCAAGAAACTCCAGATCCCAGATGGCGAGCTCGAAGAGACCGGTTCCTTCCAAGGAATCAACCCGGGACGGAGCAAGCCCAAGGGAAAGATCATTTTGCCGGTGACCTTTGGCGGGGAGCTCAATTTCAGGACTGAGCGCATTACTTTTGACGTCGCCGACATTCCGTTGCCATACAATGGAATACTCGGCCGTCCTGCCCTCGCCAAGTTCATGGCAGCTTCCCATTATGCTTACAATGTGCTCAAGATGCCGGGGCCGATAAGCGTCATCACTGTCCACGGCGACAAGAAGGATGCGCTTGTTTGCGCCGACAAGATCTATCGGGATGCGGCAGCTGCAACCGACAAGAATACACTTGCCGCCGAAGCTCCCGGGGAAGAAGACGAAACCAAGCCCGCAGTGCTCTGGGCCCACTCCGCAACCGCACCTCTTCGAGTGCTGCGCTGCCGCCGAGGACGCCCCGACGAGCTCCACCGCAAGAGCAAAAAGGAATGGCGCCCGCCGCAACCAAGAAGGTGTCCGCCAAGGAGGACGGCATCGGTGGTACCTTCACCATCGCTGCCACACTTGACAAAGAATAGGAAAGCGCGCTCGTTGTTTTTCCGCGGGCGAACGCCGATGTGTTTGCATGGCAACCATCTGACATCCCCGGTGTTCCCAGGAAGGTGATTGAGCACAAGCTTGATGTTTGCCCTCATGCGCGGCCCATCAAGCAAAAAGTAAGGAAGCAAGCCGTGGAGCGCCAAGAATTCATCAACGAAGAAATCAAGAAGCTTGAGGCAGCGGGCCTGGTTAGAGGTGTGATCCATCCGACGTGGTTAGCAAACCCAGTCGTCGTGCGCAAGGCCAACGGGAAATGGAGGCTGTGTATAGACTTCACCGATGTAAATAAAGCATGTCCCAAGGATCCATTCCCCTTGCCGCGCATTGACCAGATTGTTGACTCCACTGCCGGATGTGAGCTACTTTGCTTTCTTGATGCATACTCAAAGCTATCACCGATCTTTATGGCCAAAGAGGATGAAGAGAAGACTGCATTTATCACTCCGTGTGGCACTTATCGCTTCATACGCATGCCATTTGGATGAAGAATGCAGGATCAACATTTGCAAGGGTAGTGTATACTGCTTTTGAGCCACGATTCACGTAAATGTAGAGGCTTACATGGATGATATCGTGGTGAAGAGCAAGAGCAAGGATACGCTGATTCAAGATTTGGAAGAGACATTTCAGAACCTGCAAGAAGATACAGCTCAAGTTGAACCCCGAGAAGTGCGTCTTTGGAGTCCCTCCGCAAACTTCTCGGTTCTTGTGTCACAGAGGGGATTGAAGCCAACCCCGACAAGATTAAAGCCATTGAGCAAATCGAAGCCCCAAAGCGAGTCAAGGATGTCAGAAGGCTTGCAGGTTGTGTAGCTGCCCTCAGTAGGTTCATTTCAAAGTCTGCGGAGCGCGCCCTACCTTTCTTCAAGATCTTGAAGAAGGCAGGCCCCATGAAGTGGACTCCGGAAGCGGAGGCAGCGCTGCAAGATTTGAAACGATACCTATCCTCCACCCCAATACTTGTCGCACCTAGACCACAGGAGAAGTTGCTGCTGTACCTAGCAGCAACCAACCAAGTGGTTAGTGCTGCGTTAGTAGCGGAGAGGGAGTCCGACGAGGAGGCTACGCCACCGGCAAGCGAGGCCAGCGACAAGCAGGGGGGCGCCCGCAAGCTCCGCCCCGACAAGGACAATTCTGCGCAGGAACGGGATGAGGTGCGGAAGAAGATGGTGCAGCGCCCAGTGTATTTTGTAAGCTCCCTTCTCCAGGGGGCTAGATCAAGATACTCTGGTGTGCAAAAGCTGCTTTTCGGCCTCCTCATGGCCTCGAGAAAGCTGCGCCATTACTTCCAAGCACACGAGATAACAATGATCACTCGCTTCATTGAAGAGGATATTGCACAACCCCAAGCAACAGCAGGATCGTTGAGTGGGCTTTCGAGCTGTCGAGCTTTGGACTCAAGTTTGAAAGTACTTCAACCATACAGAGCCGAGCTTTGGCAGAATTTATAGCAGAATGGACCCCAACGCCCGATGAAGAAGTCCAAGAAACAAGTACACCCGTACAAGAAGCAACAAGCGAATGGG
Organism: Aegilops speltoides; assembly: GCA_021437245.1. Classification (NCBI taxonomy): domain Eukaryota; kingdom Viridiplantae; phylum Streptophyta; class Magnoliopsida; order Poales; family Poaceae; genus Aegilops; species Aegilops speltoides. The sequence goes on along the minus strand of CM038146.1, from coordinate 166,823 downwards.
TAATGTACTTTGATGGTGCCTTCTCGCTGCAAGGCGCCGGTGCCGGCGTGGTACTCATCGCGCCCACCGGAGAGCACCTCAAGTATGTTATCCAGATGCACTTCCCAAGGGAACAAGCGACAAACAACACTGCTGAATATGAAGGTTTGCTCGCCGGCCTTAGGATTGCGGCCGAACTTGGGATCAGGAAGTTGATTGTGTGGGGAGATTCTCAGTTGGTGGTCCGGCAAGTTAACAAGAGCTATCAGAGCCCTTTGATGGAAGCTTATGTAGATGAAGTGAGGAAGCTTGAGGAGCGCTTTGAAGGTTTGCAGATGGAGCATGTCCCGAGAGCTCAGAATGAAATCGCAGATGGCCTTTCAAAGTGTGCTTCGATGAAGTTACCTGTGGAACCAGGGACCTTCTTGCTCAAGCTGACTCAACCATCCGTCACGCCATCAATTGGGAAGCCCAAGAAAAGAAAGTTGGTCTCCGGCGACTACTTGCCGGCGGATCTCCCTGAGGCCGCCGCCAAAGTCCCCAAGATCAACGACTGTAACGCCGAGGAACAGTTTGCTCCTGCAGATCCTCGGATCTGCGGTTGAAGCAAGTGTTCCCGACAAGCCTTGCCCCGCAAGCTTGCCGGGGACCTTCAAAGACGCAGAGCCAGAGATCCTGTCAGAGAAGCCGAGGTTCCCACAGCCGCCCTCATGCCTTTAGTCCTTGCCGCTGAGCCCCAAGCTCGCATGGGCACAAGCAGATCGTCTGTTTTTCGCAGAACCGAGAACTTCAAGACCCGTAAGAAATAGAAAGGGTAACCAGACAGTCAAGTATGTACCAGTTCGTGGATAACGAGCTGCATGTAAGAAGGCTCAATGGTGTCGATCAAGTGCATCTCCAGGAAGATGGATGGAAGCTGCTGGCAGAGACACACGGAGGCATATGTGGCCACCACATTGGCAAGAAGGGCGCTTGCCGAAAGCTTTCCGCAAGGGTTCTTTGGCAAGAAGCCTCCAAGATGCAATCGCACTAGTAACCAAGTGTGAAGCGTGCGGCCCATGCAAAGCAGATTCATCACCAGCTCAAGCTCTCCAAACAATCCCTTTATCCTCGCCCTTCTCGGTGCAGGGGCTCGATATCCTCGCCCTTCCCCTGCGGTTGTCGGGGCTTTGAGTACTTGTACGTGGCGATTGACAAGTTTACAAAGTGGCCGAAGTGGAGCGGTGAGAAAAGTGACAAGACAACAAGCAATCAAGTTCTTCAGATCGATTGTGTGCGTTTCGATCCCTAACAGATTCTCACCGACAACGGTACACAATTCACAAGTCGCACCTTCATGCAAGACGTCCAAGACCTTGGCGCCAAGGTCTGTTTTCGCTTACATTCACCCGAGGAGCAACGGTCAAGCGGAGAGGGCCAATGCTGAAGTGCTGCGCGGACTCAAGACAAGAACTTTCGACAGCTGCGCGAAAGCGGAAGAAATTGATAGAGGAGTCGCCGGCGGTTTCTTTGGTCAATCAGACGACACCAAATCGAGCCACCGGACAGACACCCTTTGCTCTAGTCTATGGAGCAGAGGCAGTTCTCCCCACGGAACTCGTATACGGATCTCCTCGAGTGCTCGCTTATGATGAGCTCGAGCAAGAGCAATTGCGCAAGATGATGCATTGCTCCTTGAGGAGGGACGTCTCCAGGCTGCTGTACGAGCTGCTCGATACCAGCAAGCCTTGCGCCGCTACCATAGCCGCAAGGTCAAAGCCAGGAGTCTCGAGGAAGGCGACCTTGTTCTTCGGCGTGTTCAGTCCGCCAAGAATTCCAACAAGTTGACTTGAAGTGGGAAGGCCCTTATCGGTGAGACAAGTCACGAGGCCTGGCGCTGTCCGCCGAGACCGAAGAAGGCCTACCAAAGTGAGCAACTCTGGAACATAGAGCATCTTTGCAAGTTTCACCCATAAAGGCGCGGTTGCCGTGATCCGCTCCGGCAACCACCTTTTGTACAAGCTTTGCCGCTGTTGCATGTAACCCTTTGTACAAAGCCGGGCGCAGACCCCGTGCACCAGTAAAGTTTCTGTGTTTTGCGCTAGTTGCCTTTTCCCATGCTTTTCTTTGCCATTTGCATGTGTTATTTGGCATCTTTTGTGCGACACACATACCCGGTAAGCAATAGCGCGCCGAAAGGCCACTTGCTTGTTTCCCCCTTCTTTTTCCTTGCCTCTTAAGCGGAAGGAACGTTCCTCGCGCACAAGTTTGCCGGGGGGGAAGGAAATGGAGGATGAGCCAAGTGCTGTTCAAGAAGGAGAAGCTTGCCGGAGAACACACAGATCACGAAAGCTAAGTTATCAGAATTTGAGCAGCTCAAAATTTTAAGTTTTAAGTTGCCTTCCTTGAACAACCACACTTTGTATGGAAAACCTGTGCTCGGAGGAACCTACCCATGGATAGCCGTACCCTTATCTTGTTTTCGAGCACGCTCAAACGATCTAAGTGAGCTACGACAAGTGTCGCGCCCTTGTTTCGTTTTCGAGTCCGCTCATCAAGCTAAGTGCGTTGCGACTAACCGCGGCAAGGTTGCTTGCCGGTAAGACCTTGGCCAGCAGACTGCTTCGAGTACAGCACTCAGCACTCGCGGCAAGGGCCCCTTGCCAGCAAGTCTCCTAGAAGCATAAGGTTGAAGCATACAAAGTTGAGGATCAAAACAAGGGAGATAACACTGCATCTACTGATCAAAATAAAGATAATATCCGGCAAGAAATAACTTGTCGCGGTGACTAATGAGTTCATAACACCCTATGCAGCAACAAAAAGAAATAAAGATAAAGGAGGCCTAGTCTACGCGGTCGCCCTCCACCCTGGAGATCTTGTTCACTTTGGCAATGATGTGGGCGACCTGCTCCTTCAGAGCCTCCATATTCGCGCCGGCCGGCAAGCTGCGAAGAATGTTGGTGAGGTTTATGCCGGATTGCGGTATACGATCTTCGCCAAGACGCGCTCCATGGTTCCGTGCACAGCCGGGCGAAGTCTCTCGGCGAAGCTGCGTGAGGATCTTCTTCCGCAGATTTGCAAGGGCCGGGCGCGATCCCCTCAAGAAGAGGCTGAGCTTGGCGCCTTGAGCGAGATTTGGGTCCGGGGAGTAGATGAGGTGCTCCAGCTTCAGCGCCAGCAGCTCCCGGTCAATGGCGGACGCAGAAGATACCAAGTCCTCGGTCCATATCTCGACAATACGGCGGAAGTCCTCGGCTGCTTTGTTGACGCTGACCACCAAGGTTCGCTCCTCGCGGAGCTCCTCCTTCAACTTGGTTTCCGATCCCGGGCAGCGCAAGCGAGTCCTTCAGCGCAGAGACTTGTAGCTCAAGACCTCGATGGAGTCCTTGGTGGCCTTCAACTCGCCGCCTTGCTTGGAAAGACGACCTGAGTTCCGAGTTGGTGTGGGCGCCCTTCTCGCCCGTGTTGACATGGGCGACCTTCTCTCGCTCGCCTTCAAGAGCTCCTCCAGCTGCGCGACCTTGGCGGCAAGCTCCTCCTTGGCGGTCTCCGCGGCAGCATGGGCGCTCGCCTCCTTCAGTTCCCCGCCAAGGACCTGTTCCCGAGCGGCAAGGTCTTCCTCGAAGCCGAGGTGGACCTTCGCTGGATGAGTTCTCCTTCGCCGGGACAGCTCCACCCGGCGAGCCGTTGCTGCTTTCGCCTCAGCCTTCTCCAAAGAACCACTCTTCATACTCCCCGCGAAGTCGCTCACGCTTCTCCACCACCTCGCGGAGAGCAGCCTGGTTGGCGGCGCTGAGCTCCGCCGCTTCTCCATCTCCTCGGCGGCCTTGGCGGCGAGGGCCTCCCGAAGCGAAGCTACCGTCTGCCCGGTAAAGGGCCAGGAGCTGGTGAAGCAGCTTCTCCTCCTCGGGCCCGTCGCTCCCGCCGGGCCCCTCGACGATCTTCAAGCCCGCGGAGGCAAGGATCTCCCCATCGAAGGCTTCGCCCTCCGCGGGAGCTCGCGACGAAGAGCCCCACGGCACCTGGATGAAGACGCCGTTGGGGGCCTTTAGGTAGTAGCCGGGCTGCTCCTCTCCGGCGGAGGGGTCGACGACCGGCGCAGCACCTGATGCCCCCGCCGCCTCCGGGCCGGCGGTGCGGTCACCGCCCCCCCTCCCGGCAAGGCCCGCAGCCGGAGCGGTCTCTGGCAAGATCTGCCCGGCGGTTCCCGCCAGTTCTCGGCGACAGGCGTCGCCGCCGCCGCCACAAGCCCTCCTCCTCGGCGACGACTTCCGCTCCATCTGCTCGGGGAGGAGGATCTAGAAGAAGAAGAAAAGGCAAAAGGAGTTCAAGCAAATATCCAAAAGAGACAACGCTAAGAAGACAAAGTTGCAGAACCTACCTTGGCGGACGTCGTCGTGGCGGACTCTCTCGCCGAAATTCTCCCTTGGCGGAGTGGCCGCTCGCCTGGTTGCTCGCTTGGCGGGTACTCGCTTTGGCGGAGTACCGCCCTTGGCGGACGCCTCCTTGCCGGGAGTTCGCCTTGGCGGGACGGCGGGCTCGCGCTCCTCGGGCGGCCTCCGGACGCTCTCGCAGCTGTGGCTCCACGCCGAGACAAAAACATCAAGGCATTAGTACAAGACCGAGATCTTCAAACACGCCGGCGAGCGAAAACGCAGAACCCAAACTTACGCTGGGCTGCGCTGGGCTGCTCCTCGACAGCGCTGGTCCGCAAGCTTGGGTCCGCACACTTTCGCCGCCGCAGCGGGCGAAGTTGTCCGCGACCGACCACGGGCACCTTGGCTTTTTCGCCGCCCGCCGGTCAAGGTCCCTGAAATCAACGAAGAAACAAGATTAGCCTCAACAATAGCTAAGGCGAAATTAGAGAAGATGAAGATCTCGGATATTTACTCCTGTTCCTCCTCGTCATCTTCGCCAAGGCGGAGAAGTCATACTCCACCGGGGCGCGGCGCGAGGAGCGGAGGTGAAGGCTCCCTCGGCGCTTGGCGGTCTCGAGCTGGGGCTGCGAAGACCCAGCCCCTGTGGCAGCCGAGGCCCGAGAAGCGGGCGGAGCCGCCGCTCCGCTCCGAGAAGACCCCTGTCCACGTGGCGTCGACCTGCGGGCGCCTCGCCGTGGCTCGCTGGCCGCTTCGCCAGAGCCGGTGCGCCGGCCGCCTCGGCGCAGCTTGGCTTCCCGGAAGCTTGCGCCGCCCGCGAGCTGGAAGTTGCCGGGCTGGCGCCTCGCCTGCCGCCGCTTGCGGAGACGCAGCTGGGAGCGCTTAGGGCTCGCCCGGGCGGGAGGTCTCCGACGACGAGGAGAGGTCGTCGGCGAAGATCCGTGGACCCGCCAAAGATCCTCGGCGCCACAAAGATCCTCCTCCTCCTCCTCGCGGGCTGGCTCACGGACCCAGCACCTCGTGGCTGCGATCCTTTTCTCCGGGCGCCTCCGCTCCCTCCACCGCCTCCGCTCCCTTCGCGCCTCTGCTCCCTCCGCAGCGCCGCCTCTTGCCGCTGCCTCGGCCGCGATTCCGGGATCCTGAGTGCCTCGAGAGGGACCCGGCAAGCGCGCCGGGAGGAAGTTGCAGCAGTCTGCAGATCTCCGCCTCCGCTTGGCAGGACTCATCCACAGCCTCGCTTCATCAAGAGGATATCCAAAATTCCCCGCCGCTGCGGCTGCGGGCGGCCTCTTCAGCCCGAGAAGCTATGTACGCTATCTCTGGTCCGTGGTGTCCCGTGTCAGCCTCGGTCTCGCCCTGTTCTTCGCCACCTCGAGGTTATCAAGAAGCCGAGGACATCTATTGGCTCGGGCGGAATCCACGCAGCGCCCACGCCGCGCGAATCGCACGCGGGCATCATGGCGAGGAGGCTATCCCGAGCTGTGCTGTTGCAGAGGGGCACCACTCCCGGGAGGTCTGAACCACTCGGATGGGTCGGGTCATATTTAAAGAGTTCCCTGACCATCCCCTCAGCTCAGCGCCGTGAAGTTGAAGTTCAGCCCGGGCGCGATCTCATTATATCCCCCGCCGCCCGTACTCCCAGGCCGGCCTTTTCTGTCTTGGAGAGGGATGGCGCGGCGGCGGAGAAAATCTGCGCCTACTTCTGCGACGGATAGTTTTGCTGCTCGAAGACGAAGAATCCGGATGAGGGCGACATTGAGCTTGACGTCGTCCGGATCCAAATCGCTCCAGTCCCTGCCGCGCACGATGGGAGTTGTGCGCGGCGCGTGAAGTGTTGCGGCTCGTCTTCGACGATCCAGCACCGGCCGACGCCCTCCTCCCACTTGCCGCGGAGCTCCCGGCAAGCACTCCCTCAAGTTCAGACGGAAAACCCAAGAAATTCCTCCGGAGAGGGGGGCGCCGGGCTCTGCTCTGGGAGTGAAGAAGTGCCTAAACAGCGCTACGTTTGGGTATATCCCTATGAAGTTTTCGCACATGTGTGTGAAAACCGCCATTGTGAGGATGGCGTTGGGGGTGAAGTCAAGAAGGTGGAAGCCATATGTGTGCATAATGTCGCAGAAGAATTCAGAAAAAGGAGGGCAAAGACCGCAATGGAAGAAGGCTGCGAAGAAATAGTACCCGCCAGGATAGTCGTCCATGGTGGCGGCCGGATGAGCTCTGGTCCGAGGATGCGCCTCGGTCTTCTTGGCCCAGAACAAGTAATATTTGCTCCAGAGTTCCCGCACGCCAAGCCGCGCGGAAGACGACGCTCGCTTCGCATCGAGGCGAAGCTTGCCGCCTGCTCAGATTTCTCCTTCTTGGCCTTCTCCGCCTGCCCCTTCCCGGTCTTCGGGGCCATGGCGGAGGCGGCGAGAGAAGGAGGACGAAGAATCCGGCGGCGCCGCAGTCGCAGGAGACGGCGGAGGAGATGCGGAGGCAGAGCGCAAAGGGAATCTCTGGAGGAGGAAGGAGATGTAATGAAAGCAAAGGAGGAACCGCGCCTGCTTCCTCTGTTTTTATGGGGAAGTGGGGGGGGGCGTTCCGCTCTTCTCATTTAAGAACGTGGGCACGTCCCATCCCACGACGCCGCAATCGACGCGTGCCATTACGGGAGGGGAGGCGGCAGATGCAGAAGTGGATTCGACACGCCGCGGGCCGCGTGTGCCCGTGCACTGTTTTGGGCCTGGCCCAACAGCGCTCGGCACCGTGTATGGCCCAGGCCCGGGGGCTCCTGTCGGTGTACTAAGGTAGGGGTACCTCAGTACCCCAACTTGTGCACGGGCGGTTGCAGCTCCCGCGGCGGGATTCGCCACACGCTTGCCGGAGACCATTCCCGCTCCATATCAAGCCATTCAAGAACAAAGTGTACAAGACAGAAGATCGAGACCCCAAAGAAGCGGAGCTTGCCGAGGGCCGCCCCTGTGCTTACAGCAATATCACCCCGGCAAGAGGAGCTTGCCGGGAAGGCCGTTCCAGGCTTGAGATTACATCACTCACACAAGGCCCTGGCGAGAGGAGCTCGCCAGGAAGGCTAGAAGATTACATCACAGAAGACACGCCTCGGCGCTATACGCGTCCCGGCGAGGGCCCGGGGAGCGGCATGTTGCAGAGCCCGGCAAGCCCCCGGGTCCGGCGAGATCAAGACCCCGGCAAGGTACTTGCCGGGAGCTGTTGCCAGGCCAGCGCTGGCCCATCTCATCGGCCCGCGCCGCCTTGGGGCCTTTCAGGACGCAGCGTGGCGGGTGGCTGCGCAGCCGTGGGGACACGGTGGCACTTCACGGTGGTGGATCCATCGCTGCGTGGCACGGAGACGCAAGGGCGGAGCTTTTGGGGTCGACGGCGACGGGCATTAAATGCCCTTGTCCCCATCACAAAGTAGGTAGAAACCACTGCTCAAGCTAATCGTAGCTCCTTCGTTCCTCAAGACTGCTCCAACTACCACCTCTTTTACATTTTTACCCCTTTCTCCCACGCTGACACTGCCGGTGACCCCTTGCACTATAAAAGGAGGCCCATGCACAACGTGGAGGGGGTTCGAATCTTTGGCAACTCTCTCGGCTCGGGCAGCTGCCATCAGAGCTCTTCAAGCTCCCGAGCTCAATACAAACACAAAGCAGCAGTAGGAGTCTTATCTCTCCGGAGAGCTCCGAAGCTGGGTAAAATCCGCCCGCGTGCTCGCCTCGATCTACTCTCTGTGCTCCCTCCGCCCTCGTACCGCTCAGACAAAGGGGCCCCGGCCCCATAGGTGTTCGTGGCGGGCAGATCCTCCCCCGACAGAGGGCGAACCCTAACCCTCGGAGGAAGTGGGAAACGAACATGACCCTCTCGCTGGATCTACGGGTAGGGATAACCTGCCCTTCCGCAGGAAGCCGATGGAGGATTTCTGTGGTCAGATATGTTGCCGCCCGAAGCTTCACGATATCCTCCTCTGTGACAGAGGAAGCCATCCACCGGCCTTGACGGCTGGGTCCGGACATGACTGAGGCTCGCGGAGATTGAAACCTAGGTGTTGGAACTTGAGGTAGTAAGGGTTGAGGAAGAAGCAAGCATGGAGAAGAAAGACGGGTCTGTACCTGATACGTCTCTGTCGTATCTATGATTATTGATTGTTCCATACCAATATTATTCAACTTTCATATACTTTTGGCAACTTTTTATACTATTTTTGGGACTAACATATTGATCCAGTGCCTAGTGCCAGTTCCTATTTGTTGCATGTTTTATGTTTCGCAGAAACCCAATATCAAATGGAGTCCAAACGGGATAAAAATGGACGGAGAATTTTTTTGTAATATTTGTGATTTTTGGGAGGAAGAATTGAAGGAAATATGCCCTAGAGGCAATAATAAAGTTATTATTTATTTCCTCATATCATGATAAATGTTTATTATTCATGCTAGAATTGTATTAACCGGAAACATAATACATGTGTGAATACATAGACAAACACAACGTCACTAGTATGCCTCTACTTGACTAGCTTATTAATCAAAGATGGTTATGTTTCCTAACCATAGACATGTGTTGTCATTTGATTAATGGGATCACATCATTAGGAGAATGATGTGATTGACATGACCCATTCCGTTAGCCTAGCACTTGATCGTTTAGTATATTGCTATTTCTTTCTTCATGACTTATACATGTTCTTGTAACTATGAGATTATGCAACTCCCGTTTACCGGAGGAACACTTTGGGTGCTACCAAACATCACAACGTAACTGGGTGATTATGAAGGAGTACTACAGGTGTCTCCAAAGGTACATGTTGGGTTGGCATATTTCGAGATTAGGTTTTGTCACTCCGATTGTCGGAGAGGTATCTCTGGGCCCTCTCGGTAATGCACATCACTATAAGCCTTGCAAGCAATGTAGCTAATGAGTTAGTTACGGAATGATGCATTACGTAACGAGTAAAGAGACTTGGCGGTAACGAGATTGAACTAGGATACCGACGATCGAATCTCGGGCAAGTAACATACCGATGACAAAGGGAACAACGTATGTTGTTATGCGGTTTGACCGATAAAGATCTTCGTAGAATATGTAGGAGCCAATATGGGCATCCAGGTCCCGCTATTGGTTATTGACCGAGAATAGTTCTAGGTCATGTCTACATAGTTCTCGAACCCGTAGGGTCCGCACGCTTAACGTTACGATGACAGTTTTATTATGAGTTTATAAGTTTTGATGTACCAAAGTTTGTTCGAGTCCCGGATGTGATCACGGACATGACGAGGAGTCTCGAAATGGTCGAGACATAAATATTGATATATTGACGACTATATTCGACACCGAAGTGTTCCGGTGATTTCAGAGAAAACCGGAGTGCCGGAGGAGTTACTGAACCCCGGGAAGTATTGGGCCTTAGTGGGCCTGAGGGAGAGAGAGGGCAGCAGCCCAGAGGTGGCGCCCCATGAGGAGTCCGATTGACTAGGGAGGGACGCGACCCCCTTTCCTCTCCCTCTCCCTCTTTCCTTCCCCTTCCTCCTTCCTAGTGGGATTAGGAAAGGGGAGTCCTACTCCCACTAGGAGGAGGACTCCCCCCTCCTTGGCGCGCCCCCTAGGGCCGGCCATCCTCCCCCCTTGCTCCTTTATATACGGGGGCAGGGGAGCACCCTAGAGACACACAAGTTGATCTACGGATCGTTCCTTAGCCGTGTGTGGTGCCCCCTCCACCTTATTCCACCTCGGTCATATCGTCGCGGAGTTTAGGCGAAGCCCTGCACCGGTAGAACATCATCATCATCACCATGCCGTCATGCTGACGGAACTCATCCCCGACGCTTTGCTGGATCGGAGCCCGGGGATCGTCATCGAGCTGAACGTGTGCTGAACTCGGAGGTGCCATACGTTCGGTACTTGGATCGGTCGGATCGTGAAGACATACGACTACATCAACCGTGTTGTCGTAACGCTTCCGCTTACAGTCTACGAGGGTACGTGGACAATACTCTCCCCTCTCGTTGCTATGCCATCACCATGATCTTGCGTGTGCGTAGGAATTTTTTTGAAATTACTATGTTCCCCAACAAGAATCAACACGAGACGGTGCCCTAGCTAGCCACGAGGGTGGCCCACGCCACCACTCCAGGTGGGCACGCCCCCCACCCTCGTGGCCCCCTCGTAAGGCTGTTGATGGTCTACTTTGGCTGCAAGAAATCTAATTTTTGGAAGAAAATATCTGGGCGAAGGTTTCAATCCAATCATAGTTACGGATCTCTAGATATAAAAGAAACGGTGCCAGGGCAGAATCCCAAAACGCAGAAACAGAGAGAGACAGAGAGATAGATCCAATCTCGGAGGGGCTCTCGCCCCTCCCACGCCATGGGAGCCAAGGACTACAGGGGAAACCCTTCTCCCATCTAGGGAGAAGGTCAAGGAAGAAGAAGAAGAAGGGGGCTCTCTCCCCCTTGCTTCCGGTGGCGCCGGAATGCTGCCAGGGGCCATCATCATCACCGCGATCTTCACCAACACCTCCGTCATCTCCACCAACATCTCCATCACCTTCCCCCATCTATATTCAGCGGTCCACTCTCCCGCAACCCGTTGTACCCTTTGCTTGAACATGGTGCTTTATGCTTCATATTATTATCCAATGATGTGTTGCCATCCTATGATGTCTGAGTAGATTTTTGTTGTCCTATTGGTGATTGACAAATTTCTATGATTGGTTTGAGTTGCATGTTTATTATTGGTGTTGTCCTATGGTGCTCTCCGTGTTGCGCAAGCGTGAGGGATTCCCGCTGTAGGGTTTGCAATATGTTCATGATTTGCTTATGGTGGGTGGCGTGAGTGACAGAAGCACAGACCCGAGTAAGTAGGTTGTTTGCATATGGGATAAAGGGGACTTGATACTTTAATGTTATGGTTGGGTTTTACCTTAATGATCTTTAGTAGTTGCGGATACTTGCTAGAGTTCCAATCATAAGTGCATATGATCCAAGAAGAGAAAGTTCTTAGCTTATGCCTCTCCCACAAATAGAATTGCAGTAGTGATTATCGGTCTAGTAAAGTAGTCAATTGCTTAGGGACAATTTCACAACTCCTACCACCACTTTTCCACACTCGCTATATTTACTTTATTGTATCTTTATCTAAACAGCCCCTACTTTTTATTTACGTGTTCTTTATTATCTTGCAAACCTATCCAACAACACCTACAAAGTACTTCTAGTTTCATACTTGTTCTAGGTAAAGCGAACACTAAGCGTGCGTAGAGTCATATTAGTGGCAGATAGGGCTTGAGAGAATATTTGTTCTACCTTTAGCTCCTCGTTTGGTTCGACACTCTTACTTATCGAAACATGCTACAATTATCTCCTACACTTGTGGGTTATCAAGACCTTTTTCTGGCGCCGTTGCTAGGGAGTCATAGCGTGGGGTGAATATTCTCGTGTGTGCTTGTTTGCTTTATCACTAAGTAATTTTATTTGCTGTTCTAAGTTGTTCTCTATCTTTAGTTATGGATATGGAACACGAAATACCAAAAAATGAGGCGTACTTGCTACTCATGGAGATGGGGAACCTCCTAAAACCCTCGATGCTCGTTATGTGAAAGAAATTATGTACTACTTTGATAAGCCTGAGAAAACCCCATTCAATTATGTTATGGGAGACACGTTGGATCAACATGAATACTTTAGGGATTATCGCTTGACACAAAAAGGGAAACTATTATGGGATCAAATTTATATGTTGTATTGGTATGCTCGCCAACTATGCTTGAGATATGATTATACTTGTTGCTCTAGGATGAAGGCTCCACACCTTCCCTTTTCATGCAAATTCAATGATAATAAAACCTTGGCTTCTTATGCTAATGGTATCTATGATTACTATGATGTGGAACAAATAGAAGAATTTGTTGCTTTTATGGGTGCTTATGAGATTGAATCTATGTTTAAAGAGTTTGATGATTTTGATGATTCAGTTTATAGACCTGAAAATTTTGCTATACTTAGATATTGCTATGAAAATTATGAATACAATTCCAATATTGATGCATTTATTGAGAAAGTCTCCGCTGTCCAAGAAGAGACTAATATTTTGCAGGAAGCTATGGAAGAAGAAATTGATGAAATTGTGAGCTCATTGGATGAAAATGATGATGAGGAGAGCGAAGAACAAAAGGAGGAAGAGCGGATTAGCTACCCATGCCAACCTTCTAATGAGTAACTCTTCAACTCATACATTGTTTAATTCCCCTTCGTGCTTACCGAAGGATGATTGCTATGATGATTGTTATGATCCCGTTGATTCTCTTGAAATGTCCCTTTTTGATGATGCTTGCTATGCTTGTGGCCAAGATGCTAATATGAATTATGCTTATGGAGATGAACTTGCTATAGTTCCTTATGTTAAACATGAAATTGTTGCTATTGCACCCACGCATGATAGTCCTATTATCTTTTTGAATTCTCCCACTACACTATATCGGAGAAGTTTGTGCTTATTAAGGATTATATTGATGGGTTGCCTTTTACCATTGCACATGATAATTTTGATGAATGTGATATGCATGTGCTTGCTGCTCCTACTTGCAATTATTATGAGAGAGGAACTATATCTCCACCTCTTTATGTTTCCAATATGATAAAATTGCAAGAAACTGTTTATACTATGCATTGGCCTTTACTATGTGTGCATGAATTGTTCTTTTATGACATGCCGATGCATAGGAAGAGAGTTAGACTTCGTTGTTGCATGATATATGTTACTTTGTGCTCACTACTAAATTACAAATCGCTGTTAATTAAAATTGGCTTTGATATACCTTGGGATCCGGGTGGATCCATTACTTGAGCACTTTATGCCTAGCTTAATGGCTTTAAAGAAAGCGCTGCCAGGGAGACAACCCGGAAGTTTTAGAGAGTCATTTATTTCTGTTGAGTGCTTTTATAAAGTTTAAAAAAAAGAGGGGAACCCAAAACTTTTCAAAAAGGAAAGTGAAAGTGAGAAAGACAAGCATTGTTGAAGTGGGAGAGCTGCTTGAACTTTGTTCATGCTCACGAAAACTTTGTGAATCTTAATTACAGAAACTTTTCATCAAAAATAATTATCCCCTTGTACAACTCCATTGTATTATAAAAATAATGTGCCAAGGTTTGCCTTTAGGATGTTTACAATGCTTGTTGGTTTATACGGTGCAGGACAGAAACTTTGGCTGTAGTGCGCGATTTTACATTTTTTACTGGAACATCAAATGGTTCTGATTATTTTTGCACTATTTTTCTATACAAATTGTTTATTTTTCCTAATTTTGGTAGAATTTCTAGGGTATCAGAAGTATGGCGAATGTTCAGATTGCTACAGACTGTTCTGTTTTTGATGCATAGTTTGCTTGTTTTGATGAAACTATCAATTTCTATCAGTGGATTAAGCCATGGAAAATCTATATTACAGTAGACACAATGCAAAAACAAAATATGATTGGTTTGCTACAGTACTTAGAGTAGTGATTTGCTTTATTATACTAAAGGATCTTACCGAGTTTTCTGTTGAAGTTTTGTGTGGATGAAGTGTTTGATCGAGGATGACTCGATATGAGGAAAAGGAAGAGAGGCAAGAGCTCAAGCTTGGGGATGCCCGAAGCACCCCAAGTAAATATTCAAGGAGACTCAAGCGTCTAAGCTTGGGGATGCCCTGGAAGGCATCCCCTCTTTCTTCAACAAGTATCGGTATGTTTTCGGATTCGTTTCGTTCATGCGATATGTGCAAATCTTGGAGCATCTTTTGCATTTAGTTTCCACTTTTATTTTATGCACCATGCTGGTATGAGATAGTCCTTGGTTGATTTATAGAATGCTCATTGCACTTCACTTATATCTTTTGAGTATGGCTTTATAGAATGCTTCTCTTGCTTCACTTATATCATTTGAAGTTTGGATTGCTTGTTTCTCGTCACATAGAAAACCGCCATTTGCAGAATGCTCTTTTGCTTCACTTATATTTGTTAGAGCATGGGCATATCTTTTGTAGAAAGAATTAAACTCTCTTACTTCACTTATATCTATTTAGAGAGATGACAGGAATTGGTCATTCACATGGTTAGTCATAAAATCCTACATAAAACTTGTGGATCACTGAATATGATATGTTTGATTCCTTGCAATAGTTTTGCGATATAGAGATGATAATATGTGGGAGGTACTAGTAGATGGTTGTGTTTAGTAAGGATGTTGGTGTTAAGGTTTGTGATTCCCGAAGCATGCACGTATGGTCTACTAACTATGTAACCAAATTGGCGCGCATTGTATTTTGATTGTTTATCTTTGCGTGAAGGTCGGGGGCGTGCGATGGTTAACTCCTACCAACCTCCCCCCTAGGAGTATGCGTGTAGTACTTTATTTCAAGGGCTAATAAATTTTTGCAATAAGTATGTGAGTCCTTTATGACTAATGCTGAGTCCATGGATTATATGCACTCTCACCCTTCCATCATTGCTAGCCTCTTCGGTACCATGCATTGCCCTTTCTCACCTCGAGAATTCGTGCAAACTTCGCCGGTGCATCCAAACCCCGTGATACGATACGCTCTATCACACATAAGCCTCCTTATATCTTCCTCAAAACATCCACCATACCTACCTATCATGGCATTCCCATAGCCATTCCGAGATATATTGCCATGCAACTTCCATCATCATCATATACATGACTTGAGCATTTATTGTCATATTGCTTTGCATGATCGTAAGATAGCTAGCATGATGTTTTCATGGCTTGTCTGTTTTTTTATGTCATTGCTACACTAGATCATTGCACATCCCGGTACACCGCTGTAAGCATTCATATAGAGTCATATCTTTGTTCTAGTATCGAGTTGTAATATTGAGTTGTAATAAATAAAAGTGTGATGATCATCATTACAAAGCATTGCCCCATGAAAAAAATGAAAAAGAAAAAGAAAAAAAAGGAGAGGCCAAAGAAGCCTAAATAAAAAAGGGGGCCAAAGAAGCTCACCCAAAAAAAAGAAAAAAAGGGGGCAATGTTACTATCCTTTTACCACACATGTGCTTCAGAGTAGCACCATGTTCTTCATATAGAGAGTCTCCTATGTTATCACTTTCATATACTAGTGGGAATCTTCATTATAGAACTTGGCTTGTATATTCCAATGATGGGCTTCCTTAAATGCCCTAGGTCTTCATGAGCAAGCAAGTTGGATGCACACCCACTTAGTTTTCAGTTTGAGCTTTCATACACTTATACCTCTAGTGCATCCGTTGCATGGCAATCCCTACTCGCATTGACATCAATTGGCGGGCATCTCCATAGCCCGTTGATTAGCCGCGTCGATGTGAGACTTTCTCCCTTTTGTCTTCTCCACATAACCTCCACCATCATATTCTATTCCACCTATAGTGCTATATCCATGGCTCACGCTCATGTATTGCATGAAAGTTGAAAAGGTTTGAGAATATTAAAGTATGAAACAATTGCTTGGCTGACACCGGGATAGGCATGAGGGGTACCTTGTGTTAAGAAAAGGGAGCATACAAGCCTATATGATTTTGTAGGGATAACGTTCTGGAAGCATTGATATTTTGAAAGACATGATTGTTTGTTGGGATGCCCTAAGTATTATTGTTTTTTTATGTCAAATGATACACTATTGCTTTGAATCACTCTTGTCTTAATATTCATGCCATGATTAGATTTCATGATCAAGATTATGCTAGGTAGCATTCCACATCAAAAATTATCTTTTTATCATTTACCTACTCAAGGACGAGCAGGAATTAAGCTTGGGGACGCTAATACGTCTCCGTCGTATCTATAATTTTTGATTGTTCCATGCCAATATTATTCAACTTTCATATACTTTTGGCAACTTTTTATACTATTTTTTGGGACTAACATATTGATCCAGTGCCCAGTGCCAGTTCCTGTTTGTTGCATGTTTTATGTTTCACAGAAACCCAATATCAAACTGAGTCCAAACGGGATAAAAACCGACGGAGAATTTTTTTGGAATATTTGTGATTTTTGGGAGGAAGAATCAACACGAGACGGTCCCGAGGTGGCCACGAGGGTGGCCCACGCCACCACTCTAGGTGGGCATGCCCCCACCCTCGTGGGCCCCTCATAAGGCGGTTAATGCTCTACTTTGGCTGCAAGAAAGCTAATTTTTGGAAAAATATCTAGGCGAAGGTTTCAATCCAATCGGAGTTACAGATCTCCAGATATAAAATAAACGGTGCCAGGGCAGAATCCCAAAACGCAGAAACAGAGAGAGACAGAGAGATAGATCCAATCTTGAAGGGGCTCTCGCCCCTCCCATGCCATGGGAGCCAAGGACCAGAGGGGAAACCCTTCTCCCATCTAGGGAGAAGGTCAAGGAAGAAGAAGAAGAAGAAGGGGGGCTCTCTCCCCCTTGCTTCCGGTGGCGCCGGAATGCTGCCAGGGGGCATCATCATCACCGCGATCTTCACCAACACCTCCGCCATCTCCACCAACATCTCCATCACCTTCCCCCATCTATATTCAGCGGTCCACTCTCCCGCAACCCGCTGTACCCTCTACTTGAACATGGTGCTTTATGCTTCATATTATTATCCAATGATGTGTTGCCATCCTATGATGTTTGAGTAGATTTTTGTTGTCCTATTGGTGATTGATGAATTGCTATGATTGGTTTGAGTTGCATGTTTTATTATTGGTGTTGTCCTATGGTGCTCTCCGTGTCGCGCAAGCGTGAGGGATTCCCGCTGTAGGGTTTGCAATATGTTCATGATTTGCTTATGGTGGGTGGCGGAGTGATGAAGCATGCACCGAGTAAGTAGGTTGTTTGCGTATGGGATAAAGGGGACTTGATACTTTAATGTTATGGTTGGGTTTTACCTTAATGATCTTTAGTAGTTGCGGATACTTGCTAGAGTTCCAATCATAAGTGCATATGATCCAAGAAGAGAAAGTTGTTAGCTTATGCCTCTCCCTCAAATAGAATTGCAGTAGTGATTATCGGTCTAGTAAAGTAGTCAATTGCTTAGGGACAATTTCACAACTCCTACCACCACTTTTCCACACTCACTATATTTACTTTATTGCATATTTATCTAAACAGCCCCTACTTTTTATTTACGTGTTCTTTATTATCTTGCAAACCTATCCAACAACACCTACAAAGTACTTCTAGTTTCATACTTGTTCTAGGTAAAGCGAACACTAAGCATGCGTAGAGTCGTATCAGTGGCTGATAGGGCTTGAGAGAATATTTGTTCTACCTTTAGCTCCTCGTTGGGTTCGACACTCTTACTTATCGAAAGAGGCTACAATTGTCCCCCACACTTGTGGCTTATCAGTACCCCTTTATAAAGGCTGTGAATATCGAGCGCCTCCTCCTGGGCCTCTAACCTTGACTATTCCCAAGGAGTTGTACCGTAAGGACAGTTGGGTTACCCACGTTCGTGTCGATAAAAGAATCCCTTAATAAGGGGACATGATCTATTCTTGGATAAGACGTGTCAATGACAACCATGTTTCAGAATGCAGGGCCGCAGGCGAAACAACGGTCCGAAATTACGACCAAACAGATATGACGTCATGTTATAAAAAGTTGTCAGCGGATTGGACTCGTGTAATATTATATTCTCTCTGAGGTTGTGTGTGGTGTGTGTTACAGGTCCGGATACAATCATCACGTCCGGAGACTATCTTGGAGTTCGGAAAGAAGGGAACACGCCTTGCAATGCCGAACACAAATCTGCACGCCGGACTCCTCGTCATTGAAGCCAGGTTTAGGGGCTATTGAGGGAGTCCTGGACTAAGGGGTCCTCGGGCGTCCGGCCTGTTAGCCATGGGCCGGACTGATGGGCTGTGAAGACATGAAGGCCGAAGACTGCACCCGTGTCCGGATTGGACTCTCCTTGGCGTGGAAGGCAAGCTTGGGACCAGATATGTAGATTCCTTTCTTGTAACCGACCTTGTGTAACCCTAGATCTCCCCAGTGTCTATATAAGCCAGAGGACTTAGTCCGGAAAGGGAGAGACTAATTACCTTAGTCATACAGGCTAGACTTTTAGGGTTTAGCCATTACGATCTCGTGGTAGATCAACTCTTGTAATACTCATATTCATCAAGATCAATCAAGCAGGAAGTAGGGTATTACCTCGATAGAGAGGGCCCGAACCTGGGTAAACATCGTGTCCCCTGTCTCCTATTACCATCGACCTTAGACGCACAGTTCGGGACCCCCTACCCGAGATCCACCTGTTTTGACACCGACAGCAACCTCTTCAAGAAACTCCAACTCCTCAAGCAAGGAACCAAGAGCGTTGAAGAATACTACATGGAAATGGAGATTGCCATGATACGAGCCAATGTCACGGAAGATGATGAGCAAACTATGGAAAATTTCTTGAATGGACTCAATCATCCTATCAAGAAGATTGCCGACTTACAACCATACTCGAACCTCATCGAGCTAGTGCACCAAGCTACCAAGGCAAAACGTCAAGTGCAAGATGACTTCAAGTATGCCAAGTTCTCATCCAAGAGCCAGGCTTCTCCAACACCCAAGCTTCAACGACTCCAACACATTCTACCTCAACCAAAGATACCCCAAGCAACGTTGACAAGTCAAGTTACAAGAAAACTTCGACAACCTCAAGTCATCCTCCTACTACAAGCAACTGCAAGCCGAGAGCTTCATCATCATCTCCTCCGACCGATGAGACCATCAAGACAAGTTCTTTCAAATGCTTCACATGCGGCCGCCGAGGTCACAAGTCCTTTGAGTGTACCAACAAGCGCACCATGATCTTCAACGACGATGGTACATACGACTCCATGAGTGAAGGAGAAATGGAAACACTTGAGCAAGTGGCCATGCACTGGCAAGTGAACAAAGATGAAGATGGTCAAGTCTTTTGTGACGAAGATTCAAGCCCCGCTCTTGTTGTCCCCAAGGTCTTGACTCTTCAACATCAACAAGATGAGGACCAATGATGCCATATCTTCCACACCAAGGCCGGAATCAATGGCAGGTCCGTCAAGGTCATCATTGATGGAGGGAGTTGCCATAACTTAGCAAGTGAAGAGCTATGCTCCAAGCTCCATTTGGTCAAGATGAAGCACCCACGACCATCAAAGTTCAATGGCTAAGCGACTCCGGCACTATCCAAGTCAAGCATATTGTACAAGTTTCCTTCAAGATCGGAGCTTACAAAGACACTTTGGAGTGTGATGTCATTCCGATGTCTGCTTGCCACCTCCTTCTTGGGCGACCATGGAAATTTGACCGAGGCGTCATCCACAACAGGCGTACAAATCACAATAGCTTCAAGATGAAAGGAAGTACGTGCTACGACCTATGTCTCCAAACCAAGTGATCGCCGACAAGCAAGCCACCCATCATGGAGAGAATAGTGAGGGATCGAACAACCCAAAAGAGAGTGAGCGCCACAAGCCCAAATTGAGTGCCTCACGATGAGCGACAAGAAGAACTGAGTCCTATTTGCCTCCAAACGTGAGATGAGAGAAGTGTGTGAAAACCCATCAAGTGTCATGCACTTTGTCATTTTGTGCAAGGACGAGGCACCCAAAACTAACAACTCTCACAATCTCCCTTTAGTGTTATCTTCTCTATTGTAGAAATTGCAAGATGTTTTCCCCAACAAGCTACCTCCGGGTCTACCTCCACTACGAGGCATTGAACACGGCATCGACCTCATCCCTGGAGCACCCCTTCCTAACAAGGCTCCCTACCGTGTCAATCCCGAGGAAACTAAGGAGATCCAACAGCAAGTACAACAACTCATCGACAACGGACAAGTACGTGAAAGCTTGACCCCTTGTGTTGTCCCGGTAATCCTTGTTCCCAAGAAAGATGGTACATATCACATGTGTTCCGATTGCCGTCCTATCAATGCTATTACTGTGCGTTATCGTTACCCCATTCCACGCCTAGATGATATGCTAGATGAGCTTAGCGGAGCCGCAATTTTCTCTAAAATTGATCTTAAAAGTAACTACTATCAAATACGCATCCAAGAAGGTGATGAATGGAAAACCGCATTTAAGACCAAATTTGGCTTATATGAATAGCTTGTTATGCCGATGGGTTTAGCCGAAGCACCCGGTACTTTCATGCAACTCATGCATTTTGTTCTTCGTCCCTATATTGGTGTATTTGTTGTGGTCTATTTTGACGATATCCTTGTTTTTAGCAAATCTCTTAAAGATCATGTCACCCATCTTAGTGTTGGGGAACGTAGTAATTTCAAAAAAATTCCTACGAACACGCAAGATCATGGTGATGCATAGCAAGAGAGGGGAGAGTGTGTCCACACACCCTCATAGACCGAAAGCGGAAGCGTTAGAACAACGCGGTTGATGTAGTCGTACGTCTTCACGATCCGACCGATCCAAGTAGCGAACGTATGGCACCTCCGAGTTCAGCACACGTTCGGCTCGATGACGTCCCACGAACTCCGATTCAGCAGAGCTTCGAGGGAGAGTTCCGTCAGCACGACGGCGTGATGATGGTGATGATGATGCTACCGACGCAGGGCTTCGCCTAAGCACCGCTACGATATGACCGAGGTGGATTATGGTGGAGGGGGGCACCGCACACGGCTAAAACAATAACTTGTGTGTCTATGGGGTGACCCCTCCCCCGTATATAAAGGAGGGGGTCGGTCGGCCTCATGGTGCACCCCCAAGGGGGGAATCCTACTCCTACTAGGAGTAGGTTCATCCCTTTCCAAGTCCTACTAGGAGGGGGAAGGAAGGGGAAGAGGAGAGGAAGGAAAGGGGGCCGGCCCCCTTCCCAATTCGGATTGGGCTTGGGGGCGCGCCTCTCATCTTGGCCTTCTCCTCTCACTTCCACTAAAGCCCATGTAGGCCCATTAAGCCCCCGGGGTGTCGAGAACCTCCCAGACTCGAAAAATGCCCGAGCTCATCCAAAACCTTTCCGGTGTCCAAACATAGCCTTCCAATATATCGATCTTTATGTATCGACCATTTTGAGACTCCTCATCATGTCCATGATCACATCCGGTACTCCGAACAACCTTTGGTACATCAAAACACATAAACTCATAATATCGATCGTCACTGGCAAGCGAAAGAGAGAGAGGAGGAGATTGGGAAAGAGAGGGCGAATAAAACGGCAAGGGTGAAGTGGGGGAGAGGAAAATGAGAGGCAAATGGCAAATAATGTAAATGTGAGGGAGATGAGTTTGTGATGGGTACTTGGTATGTCTTGACTTGAGCAAAGACCTCCCCGGCAACGGTGCTAGAAATCCTTCTTGCTACGTGTTGAGCTTGCGTTGGTTTTCCTTGAAGAGGAAAGGGTGATGCAGCAATAGTAGCGTAAGTATTTCCCTCAGTTTTTGAGAACCAAGGTATCAATCCAGTAGGAGGCTCCTCAAAAGTCCCACGCACCTACACAAACAAACAAAGAACTCGCAACCAACGCAATAAAGGGGTTGTTAATCCCTTCACGGCCACTTGCGAAAGTGAGATCTAATAGAGATAGTATGATAAGATAAATATTTGGTATTTTATAATATAGATGCAAAAAGTAAAGATGCAAATAAAAGTAAATTGGAAGCAAATATGATAAGAGATAGACCCGGGGGCCATAGGTTTCACTAGAGGCTTCTCTCAAGATAGCATAAGTATTACGGTGGGTGAACAAATTACTGTCGAGCAATTGATAGAAAAGCGAATAATTATGAGATTATCTAGGCATGATCATGTATATAGGCATCACGTCCGCAACAAGTAGACCGACTCCTGCCTGCATCTACTACTATTACTCCACACATCGACCAACTCCTGCCTGCATCTAGAGTATTAAGTTCATAAGAACAGAGTAACGCATTAAGCAAGATGACATGATGTAGAGGGATAAACTCATGCAATATGATATAAACCCCATCTTTTTATCCTCGATGGCAACAATACAATACGTGCCTTGCAACCCCTGCTGTCACTGGGTAAGGACACCGCAAGATTGAACCCAAAACTAAGCACTTCTCCCATGGCAAGAAAGATCAATCTAGTAGGCCAAACCAAACTGATAATTCGAAGAGACTTGCAAAGATAACTCAATCATACATAAAAGAATTCAGAGGAGATTCAAATATTTCTCATAGATAAACTTGATCATAAACCCACAATTCATCGGATCTCGACAAACACACCGTAAAAAGAGTTTACATCGAATAGATCTCCACAAGAGAGGGGGAGAACATTGTATTGAGATCCAAAAAGAGAGAAGAAGCCATCTAGCTAATAACTATGGACCCGAAGGTCTATGGTAAACTACTCATAACTCATCGAAGGGGCTATGGTGTTGATTTAGAAGCCCTTCGTGGTCGATTCCCCCTCCGGCGGAGCGCCGGCGAAGGCTCCAAGATGGGATCTCGTGGATACAGAAGGTTACGACGGTGGAAATTGTGTTTCGTTGGCTCCCTGGATGTTTTCGGGGTACGTAGGCTTATATAGGAGGAAGAAGTACGTCGGTGGCCGCTCGAGGGGCCCACGAGACAGGGGGCACGCCCTATAGGGGGGCGCGCCCTACCCTCTCGTGGCCGCCTCGGCTGCTTCTTGACTTGCACTCCAAGTCCTCTGGACCACGTTCGTTCCAAAAATCACGCTCCCGACGGTTTCATTCCGTTTGGACTCCGTTTGATATTCCTTTTCTTCGAAATACTGAAATAGGCAAAAAAACAAACAGCAATACGGGCTGGGCCTCCGGTTAGTAGGTTAGTCCCAAAAATGATACAAATGTGTAAAATAAAGTCCATAAACATCCAAAAGGGGTAACATAATAGTTAGGCTATTATGTTATTATGGGCGCGCCCCCTGTCTCGTGGGGCCCTCGAGCGGCCACCGACGTACTTCTTCCTCCTATATAAGCCTACGTACCCTGAAAACATCCAGGGAGCCAACGAAACACAATTCCACCGCCGTAACCTTCTGTACCCGTGAGATCCCATCTTGGAGCCTTCGCAGGCGCTCTGCCGGAGGGGGAATCGACCATGGAGGGCTTCTACATCAACACCATATAGCCCCTCTGATTAGTTGTGAGTAGTTTACCACAGACCTTCGGGTCCATAGTTATTAGCTAGATGGCTTCTTCTCTCTTTTTGGATCTCAATACAATGTTCTCCCCCTCTCTTGTGGAGATCTATTCGATGTAAACTCTTTTTGCGGTTTGTTTGTCGAGATCCGATGAATTGCGGGTTATGATCAAGTTTATCTATGCGAAATATTTGAATCTTCTCTGAATTCTTTTATGTATGATTGAGTTATGTTTGCAAGTCTCTTCGAATAATCAGTTTGGTTTGGCCTATTAGATTGATCTTTCTTGCCATGGGAGAAGTGCTTAGCTTTGGGTTCAATCTTGCGGTGTCCGTACCCAATGACAGAAAGGGTTGCAAGGCACATATTGTATTGTTGCCATCGAGGATAAAAAGATGGGGTTTATATCATATTGCTTGAGTTTATCCCTCTACATCATGTCATCTTTCTTAATGTGTTACTCTGTTCTTATGAACTTAATACTCTAGATGCATGTTGGATAGCGGTCGATGTGTGGAGTAATAGTAGTAGATGCAGCAGTGAGTCACCTACTTGTCGCGACGTGATGCCTATATACATGATCATGCCTAGATAATCTCATAATTATTCGCTTTTCTATCAATTGCTCGACAGTAATTTGTTCACCTACCGTAACACTTATGCTATCTTGAGAGAAGCCACTAGTGAAACCTATGGCCCCCTGGTCTCTCTTTTATCATATGAGCTTTCAATCTACCTTTGTTTGCATCTTTATTTTTTGCATCTATATCATAAAATACCAAAAATATATTTATCTTATCATATTATCTCTATTAGATCTCACTTTAGCAAGTGGCCGTGAATGGATTGACAACCCCTTTATTGTGTTGGTTGCGAGTTCTTTGTTTGTTTGTGTATGTGCGTGGGACTTTTGAGGAGCCTCCTACTTGATTGATACCTTGGTTCTCAAAAACTGAGGGAAATACTTACGCTACTATTGCTGCATCACCCTTTCCTCTTCAAGGAAAACCAATGCAAGCTCAAGACATAGCACCCCCCGGTACTCCTGTAAATGTCCGAAACCTCCCGAAACACTTCCGGTGTCCAAACATATTCGTCCAATATAACGATCTTTACATCTCAACCATTTCGAGACTCCTCATCATGTCTGTGATCATATCCGGGACTCTGAACTACCTTCGGTACATCAAAACACAAAAACTCATAATACTGATCGTCACAGAACTTTAAGCGTGCAGACCCTATGGGTTCAAGAACTATGTAGACATGATCGAGACACGTCTCCGGTCAATAACCAATAGTGGAACCTGGATGCTCGTATTGGTTCCTACATATTCTACGAAGATCTTTATCGGTCAAACCGCATAAAATACGTTGTTCCCTTTGTCATCGGTATGTTACTTGCCCGAGATTCGATCGTCGGTATCTCAATACCTAGCTCAATCTCGTTACCGGCAAGTGTCTTTACTTGTTCCGTAATGCATCATCCCGCAACTAACTCCTTAGTCACATTGCTTGCAAGGCTTATAGTGATGTGCATTACCGAGAGGGCCTAGAGATACCTCTCCGACAATCGGAGTGACAAATCCTAATCTCGATCTATGCCAACTCAACAAGTACCATCAGAGACACCTGTAGAGCACCTTTATAATCACCCAGTTACGTTGTGACGTTTGGTAGCACAAAAAGTGTTCCTCCGGTAATCGGGAGTTGCATAATCTCATAGTAATAGGAACATGTATAAGTCATGAAGAAAGCAATAGCAGTAAACTAAAATGATCAAGTGCTAAGCTAACGGAATGGGTCAAGTAAATCACATCATTCATCTAATGATGTGATCCCGTTTATGAAATGACAACTCATGTCTATGGCTAGGAAACTTAACCATCTTTGATCAACGAGCTAGTCAAGTAGAGGCATACTAGTGACACTCTATTTTGTCTATGTATTCACACATGTTTTATGTTTCCGGTTAATACAATTCTAGCATGAATAATAAACATTTATCATGAAATAAGTAAATAAACAATAACTTTATTATTGCCTCTAGGGCATATTTCCTTTAGTCTCCCACTTGCACTAGATTCAATAATCTAGTTCACATCACCATGTGATTTATCACCAATAGTTCTCATCACCATGTGATAAGTTCACATCGCCATGTGACTAATATCCAAAGGGTTTTACTAGAGTCAATAATCTTGTTCACATCACTATGTGATTAACACCCAAAGAGTATTAAGGTGTGATCATGTTTTGCTTGTGAGAGAAGCTTAGTCAACGGGTCTGTCACATTTAGATCCGTATGTATTTTGCAAATTTCTATGTCTACAATGCTCTGCACGGAGCTACTTTAGCTAATTGCTCCCACTTTCAATATGTATCCAGATTGAGACTTAGAGTCATCTGGATCAGTGTCAAAACTTGCATCGACGTAACCCTTTATGATGAACCTTTTGTCACCTCCATAATCAAGAAACATATCCTTATTACACTAAGGATAATTTTGACCGTTGTTCAGTGATCTACTCCTAGATCACTATTGTACTCCCTTGCTAAACTCAGTGTAGGGTATACAATAGATCTGGTACACAACATGGCATACTTCATAGAACCTATGGCTGAGGCATAGGGAATGACTTTCATTATCTTTCTATCTTCTGTCGTGGTCAGGCTTTGAGTCTTACTCAATTTCACACCTTGTAACACAGGCAAGAACTCTTTCTTTGACTGTTCCACTTTGAACTACTTCAAAATCTCATCAAGGTATGTACTCATTGAAAAAACTTATCAAGCGTCTTGATCTATCTCTATAGATCTTGATACTTAATATGTAAGCAGCTTCACCGAGGTCTTTGTTTGAAAAACTCCTTTCAAATACTCCTTTATGCTTTCCGGAAAATTCTACATTATTTCCGATCAACAATATGTCATTCACATATATTTATCAGAAATGATGTAGTGCTCCCACTCACTTTCTTGTAAATACAGGCTTCACCGCAAGTCTGTATAAAACTATATGCTTTGATCAACTCATCAAAGCGTATATTCCAACTCCGAGATGCTTGCGCCAGTCCATAGATGGATCGCTGGAGCTTGCACATTTTGTTTGCACCTTTAGGATCGACAAAACCTTCTGGTTGCATCATATACAACTCTTCTTTAAGAAATCCATTAAGGAATGTAGTTTTGACATCCATTTGCTAGATTTCATAAAATGTGGCACTTTGCTAACATGATTCGGACATACTTAAGCATCGCTACGAGTGAGAAAATCTCATCGTAGTCAACACCTTGAACTTTGTCAAAACCATTTTGGACAAGTCTAGCTTTGTAAATAGTAACACTATTATCAGCGTCCGTCTTCCTTTTGAAGATCCATTTATTTTCTATGGCTTGCCGATCATCGGGCAAGTCAACCAAAGTCCACACTTTGTTCTCATACATGGATCCCATCTCAGATTTCATGGCCTCAAGCCATTTTGCGGAATCTGGGCTCACCTTCGCTTCTTCATAGTTCATGGGTTCTCCTTGGTCAAGTAACATGACCTCCAGAATAGGATTACTGTACCACTCTGGTGCGGATCATACTCTGGTTGACCTACGAGGTTTGGTAGTAACTTGATCTGAAGTTTCATGATCAATATCATTAGCTTCCTCACTAATTGGTGTAGATGTCACAGAAACCGGTTTCTATGATGAACTACTTTCCAATAAGGGAGCAGGTACAGTTACCTCATCAAGTTCTACTTTCCTCCCAGTCACTTCTTTCGAGAGAAACTCCTTCTCTATAAAGGATCCATTCTTAGCAACGAATGTTTTGCCTTCGGATCTGTGATAGAAGGTGTACCCAACAGTTTCCTTTGGGTATCCTATGAAGACACATTTCTCCGATTTTGGGTTTGAGCTTATCAGGATGAAACTTTTTCACATAAGCATCGCAACCCTAAACTTTAAGACACAACAACTTTGGTTTCTTGCCAAACCACAGTTCATATGGTGTCGTTACAATGAGTTTAGATGGTGCCCTATTTAACGTGAATGCAGTTGTCTCTAATGCATAACCCCAAAACGATAGTGGTAAGTCGGTAAGAGACATCATAGATTGCACCATATCTAATAAAGTATGGTTATGATGTTCGGACACACCATTATGCTGTGGTGTTCCGGGTGGCGTGAGTTGCAAAACTATTCCTCATTGTTTCAAATGAAGACCAAACTCGTAACTCAAATATTCTCCTCCACGATCAGATCGTAGAAACTTTATTTTCTTATTACGATGATTTTCCACTTCACTCTGAAATTATATGAACTTTTCAAATGTTTCAGACTTATGTTTCATTAAGTAGATATACCCATATCTGCTCAAATCATCTGTGAAGGTGAGAAAATAACGCTACCCGCCGCGAGCCTCAATATTCATCGGACCACATACATCAGTATGTATGATTTCCAATAAATGTTGCTTCTTTCCATTGTTCCGAGAATGGTGTTTTAGTCATCTTGCCCATAAGGCATGGTTCGCAAGCATCAGGTGATTCATAATCAAGTGATTCCAAAATCCCATCAGCATGGAGTTTCTTCATGCGCTTTACACCAATATGACCTAGACGGCAGTGCCACAAATAAGTTGCACTATCATTATTAACTTTGCATCTTTTGGCTTCAATATTATGAATATGTGTATCTCTACTATCGAGATCCAACAAACCATTTTCATTGGATGTATGACTGTCGTGGATTTGTCACGGCAGATGTCCTAGTGAAAGGACTTAGTCGTGGAGCCAACGCTACGAGTTTACTTGAAGGGGTTAAAGCGGACACAAAGACATGAGGGTTTTATACTAGTTCGGCCCCTTCGATGAAGGTAAAAGCCTACGTCTAGTTGTGATGGAATTGATGTGGTCTCGATGGCTAGGGAGCAAACAAGCTTCGCCTAGGCTCGAGTTGTGGTTGTCGTCTCGAACCGCCGCCGGTCGCCCCTTATATACACGGGTGGCGCCCGTCGGTTCAGAGAGTCCCAACCGTTCATACTGTATCCCGGTTGGTATCTCTCTATTCCTAACTTACAATACAAGTTATACATCAGGCCGGTTTACGGCTGCAGGCTCTAAACCGACTACAGGCCTTGGGCCTTTATCTGCTTATACCACTAAGGAAGTTAACCCGGCCTAGGCAGGCCGGTTTACGCCTAGTGGTAATATCCCCAACATTAGGCCCCAGATTGATTTGAACTGGTTCATGTCAATCCTTCACAAAATCTTTGCATCTTGGACATCTTCTAGAAGTTGGTAAACCGCCGTGTCGTCATCACTTCTGGTTGCTGTAAACCGGCATGACGTGATCCTGAAATTTTATCATTTATAACGCCCTCTTTTAACAACAGCTCCTGGATCCGCGCGCTTGACCTAGCTCTGTTGTTTTATAAATAGGA
Source organism: Aegilops speltoides (assembly GCA_021437245.1). NCBI lineage: Eukaryota > Viridiplantae > Streptophyta > Magnoliopsida > Poales > Poaceae > Aegilops > Aegilops speltoides. Next base: position 137,976 of record CM038146.1, on the reverse strand, counting down.
CCGAAGGGTCATTTCTTTCCTTTCCCTTCGCCCCTTCTTCTTCGTCTTCCTCGCGCCGCTGGTCTTGGAGCTCCGCCACCGTCGTCGACTTCTGCCTCGTCTTGGGCCGCTGCATTGACCTGATCGTACCAGAGCATTGCAGCATCTTTCCGCGTCTTCTCCATTCCTGGTAAGCTTTCTCCTATTTTTGAGCTAGATCTGTTCTTAGGGTTCCATGTTCATGCTACGTTCTTCGCGCGTTCATATCTGTTCTCTGACCTTGAATGACTCCATGAACTTGTGCTGTATTTAATAGTGATCTCTACGCATCCGCTGTAGTTTCTCATCTAAGCCCATAGATCTCCGCATATCCGCTCCATAGTTCACTTCATTTTCGCCTTACTCCTTGAAATATTTTCTGTTTTTGTGAGCTCGCTTGATCCGCAAGCTGTAATAGGATCTTCTAAACTTGTTTTGCATACTTAGTTATCCACAGCTTCAATCGCTTCCAATGCTTAGGTCAGCGGTTTAACTTACCATAGAAAAATTGCTAAACCGGTATATATCATTAGTCCCTCGTTGAACCGCCGAATCCACATGATACCGCATTGCGTAAAACCGTTTATAGATACCGCCTCCGGTTTATCATAGTTTAGATCAACGCCTTCTTTTATCCAAAGATGTTCTTGAACCGGATCACCTATTTCTTGTAGATCTTGCCATGGCCAAACAAGTGTATGAATGCAATTGGGTTCCTTCTCGCCACGTAATCACAATGGATGACCTAGTCTCGATTGGCGCTTTAGACAATAAAGACACGATCCACTGGAGGGTTCCTGGAGAGGAATGTCCTCCTACACCCCAGGAAGGAGAGGTTGTGGTCTTCGCAGATCACCTGGCCCGAGGCTTCAAACCGCCCGGTTCTAAATTTTACCGGGATGTGTTAGCCAATTTTCAGCTCCGTCCACAGGATATTGGCCCCAACTCCGTCACCAATCTATGCCACTTTCAAGTACTATCTGAAGTATATCTTCAAGAGGAACCTTCTGTTGAGTTGTTTAGAGACCTCTTTAATTTAAACCGTCGCACTGAATTCACCGACGGTCCCAATACTGAATTGGGTGGCATGGCTATTCAGAAGAGGAAGGAGATCACCTATCCCCACGTCAAACTCCATACTCACCCCAAGGAGTGGAATGCAACTTGGTTTTATTGCAAAGATACCTCTCCTGAGGATGAAAATCCCTTGCCTGGCTTCCGTCCAGAACGGCTGAGCAACACTCACCCTTTTCCACAAAGACTGAGTGCCAAGGAAAGAAGCAAATATGCTCCGCAACTGTCCAAGCTTCGAGCCTTTATGGCCAACGGTTTAACGGGAATAGACCTTGCACGCTGTTGGATATCATGGAGCATACTGCCTCTGAGACGACGCTCCGGTTTGATGTGCAAATATACTGATAGTGTCGACGACCCACTCTGACACACCAAAATCCAACTCTCTGATGATGAAGTCATAGATTCTGTAAAAAAGATGTTAAATGAACCGGAGCACCTCTGTGCTCAGACCGGTCTGCCTCCTGACTGCACCACCAACAAACCGCAAGCGGTAAGATTTTAGTTGCTCCATCATTGAACCTGTTACTGCTTTATGTGTCTGACATTTAATTACTTCTGATCCAGGGTGATAATCCGTTTTGGAGCAAGAAACTTTCACAAGATAAAGCGGAGAAGGCAGGGCGGCCAACCCAGCCCAAGACCAAGGTTATTAAGAAACCGGCTCACAAGAGAAAAACCACCGCTTCATCTGATCCAGCCATTGATGATGATGTGGGTAATCCGGATCTTGAGGTAGAACTTGATTCACTTGGCTTACTTTTTACACGCCTTATTGATGATGATGATGCTTGTCAGGACGACGTCAAGCCAAAGAATGCGGATTCGCCGAGGTAACTATTCTCTTCCGATTCGTAAAACTTGCCTTTGCCAAAATTTCGCCAAGCAAATCGGAAAGTTAAATTTTCTCATCCTCTTGCTTATTTGGATCCCAAATTTCTTATGAAGACGAGCAACATGAAGTCGCCGCACAACCCGCACGATGGCTGTAGTTACCTCTGCCGGTTTGCCAAACAGCCCGGTTCGAAAATGCGCTCGAGGTCTCCGACCTTTTATTGCTTTAAATTCTAAAGCGGGTTTCTTCCACAACCTCTTAATCCGTCCGACTCCGATTATCGGTCACTTCCCATTCATCCTCCGTGAATCTCGCCACTCAGCTACCACCTTTGAAAATAGTTGCCGGGTAAGCAAAACCGAGCATATGCTTCCAGTATATTGTGTAATGGCTTATGCTTTTCACTGACTCTTTGTTTTTCTTTCAGGGCCAAACCGAAACCAAGCAAAAAGGCCCGTTTGGATAAAGCGGCTGAAGAAGATGTCGCCCCAAATTATGAGAAAGCGCCAGATCTTGAAGATTTTGCCTCTGAAGACATTCCCAATGATCCTCCGTTACAAGACGATGTTATTCCCGAAGAGAGGCCTGTTAACACTTCAATCTCTGCCGATCCGCCTGCCAGCTCCGTCCGGATTGAGAAATCCCACAGTCCTGCTGACAAAACAGCCGCGCCCACACAAACCGTCGAGTCCAAAGATGATGACGTTGTGATTACTGGTGTGGGCCGCTTTGAACCGGGGAATCCTGCCACCTTAACTAGACATACTGTGAAAGAGGATGTTTCCGCTTTGAATAAAGGAAAATGGGATGTTGAACTGGAGATATATGCTGCTCTGAGTGCCCAAGACCTTCATTCCGGTTATTTAAACCGGCTTTATACTAGCCGTGACTATGAAGCTGGCCTGGTCAAGATGATGAGGGATAAATTTGAGGTAACCCACTTCTTTACTTACTGCCATTGTACCAGTCCTCCTAGCCCCCAAGGGCCTTTTTGTGACGTTGATCAAACCGGGACTTGAATATGTTCCTTAATACTTTTGAAATCCATCCGCATAGCCCCCAAGGGCCGGTTTAACTTAGCATAATGAAACCGGGGCTTCAATAGAAAACTGTCCTTGGAAACATACGTAGATCAAATAGCCATTAGCCCCCAAGTGCCAAGTTGAATACTTGTATGGAGCTTGGGACTTTGCAACCTAGTAACATGTATAAAAATTGAAGGTGCATTAGCCCCCAAGTATCAGGCATATAACTTTGTTATGTGGTTGATACTTCAATTTCTTGAACCGCTTGTTGAGAATACTGTCTGTATGCAGGCTGAGGTGAGAATCAAGGAGGACCGGATTGTCGATTTGCAGGAGGTGTTGAAAACCCAACAGGCCGAAACGGACAAGGCCAAAAAAGAATTAAGCAGTGCTTTGAACACCACTGAACAGCTGAAGGAAGGCTTCAAGAAAGAGCGGGCTGATTGGGCCACTGAGAAGGCCACTTTAATTAAACGAGCGGAAAATGCTGAAGCTGCCCTTAAACCGGTGGTAGATGAGCTTACAGCCGTAAAGCGGCAAGTACACTCCATGACAGCGGCAATCTTTGGTAAGCTCCCTTGAACTTCTGTGAGAATTTCAACCTGCTGTAGTATAAATCCGGTTTGAGACCGTCTCTTTATTGTTGTAGGCACACGCATCGGGCACTTAGGAAACGATGTGCGGAAGAAACTGAAGGTTGTCTACACCTTAGTAGAACAACTATATACCGGAGCCCAGCGGATCATCACCACCGCCTCTCATAACAACCCGGCACCTTCTTTACTCCAAGATACTCTGAACAGGTTGTCCATGCTTCCGGCCCGGATTGAGGAGGTGAAGAAATCTGCTGCTCGAACCGGAGCTATTAACGCTTTGATCCGGGCGAAGGCATGGGTACCAGATTTTGACCCTGTGGAAGCAGCTCAAGGCTATCCTAGTGTGAAGGAAGATGGCTTTGAATTTAACGAAGAGGATTTATGGGCGATAAACCATGCAGTGCGCCCTCTAGCTTGCCAGCTAGCTGAAGAGGCAGACTTGACGCATTATCAAGCACAATACAATGATCAGAACAAGCGAGTGCCTGCCCCAACTCTTGAAGCGGAGAATCTGATCCCTCCAATCCGTAAGCACACTTACGCTCCTGATATTGAACCGTCTTCCCTGATCCATGAAGAGGCTGTTTTCCAAGCTTTAATGGGAATCGACTGGACCACTGTTGATTTCCAGCCAATGGGTAGAGACGAGGAAGCTGAAGCGGCGGAGGGTGAGGATCAAGCTTGAACCGGAAGCCGGTTTGAATAGCTGTCTTTGGCATCTGTCCAAAAGAACAATGACTTTATTTGGGCACCGTGTTGCCTTGTAGTAGGATAGTTAATACTTCTATCTTGAGTATGCCTTCATGCATAGGTACTGAAGCTTTTGAAAAACCTCGATTCGTATTTCCTGCAATCAGAAAAATTTGAACTTCGGTGGCGGTTATATCGCCAGCCGGTTTATGATCTTGATATGTATATCAATAACATAACAAATAAGCGATACGAAATACCTGCCATGTCTGGGCATGAAGCTGGCTTAGCCAAGCTTGAAGCGGAGGTTTTATAAACCATTACCGTCAATAAAGTGGGGAGATAACAGCTCCCATATAAACCGTGCTGAATCAACACAAGCCCCCTTGTTACTCCATGATGGTAACAGGAAAAGGTAAACCGGGCATATGTCTCCGGATTAAAGGGGAATCAAATCTATCGGCTCAACCGGAAAAAAGGTGTTTTGTTGATATAAAAGAAATCCAACAAAAACAAAGATCAAACAAGCCATGAAAACAACATGGAAACCAAGGTAATGATAAAAAATTGTTTGCAAACATATGCTATACTGAGCTGTTCAGATGGTATTACCATGGTCGGACAGGATCAAGCCCCCAATAAGGTGTGACAATGATTCAAGTCAGCCAGGTCCCCAAATGACTCGTGGCATATATGCCAGATCAAGAGGCGTGGCAATGGTTCGGGTTCGACCATGCCCCCAAGTGATTTGATGGCCTTAGGCCGACCAAGAGGCGTGACTGGTTCAGACTTGACCATGTCCCCAAGTGATCTGGTGGCTGTCGTCTATCAAAAGGTGTCGCGTTGGTTCGGACTCGACCAAGGCCCCTAGTGATATATAAAAAGCAAATGTCAAGGGGTAAACCGGAGGCTGCTTTAAAAATAGAGGTACTCCATGTAACCACGCATGATAAGAAAGACAGAGACCCGCTTTAGCCGAGGCTCGGTTTTATTATATCCAAGATAATATATACATCGTCATGATATGTACATAGATAGAGCCAATGGCTCAAGTGTAGTAAGGTCAAGATGAGCTATGTTCCACGGCCTGTTGGTCTCCTCCTTTGATGTGCGTGAGTCTTGATGCTCGAATATCAATCGATAGTATGACCCACAGTGCGATTCTGTCGACCACTTAAAAGGTCCCTCCCAAGGTGGGGATAACTTGTGCATATCTGTCTGGTCTTGGATGAGTCGAAGCACCAAATCTCCTTCTTGAAAGGTTCTGGTTCTAACCCGGCGACTGTGATAACGACGAAGGTCTTGCTGGTAAATCGCCGAACGGGCAGCTGCTATATCACGCTCCTCGTCCAATCGTTCCAAAGCGTCTTGCCGTGCTGTCTCGTTGTCCGCTTCAACATAAGCTGCCACACGAGGCGAATCGTGCCGGATATCACTAGGGAGAACTGCCTCTGCTCCATAGACCATAAAAAATGGTGTGTATCCAGTGGACCGGTTTGGCGTAGTATTGATACTCCATAGCACAGATGGTAGCTCTTCAACCCAACATCCTGGTGTCCTCTATAATGGGACCATAAGCCGGGGTTTGATGCCTCGCAAGATCTCTTGATTAGCTCGTTCGCCTGTCCATTGACTGGGGTGTGCCATCGATGACACGCAAGCGGATGTGCTCACGTTCACAGAACTCCTTCCTAGCACCCTTGGATAAATTGGTACCATTGTCAGTAATGATACTATGTGGAAAGCCAAATCGTAAAATCACCTTTTTGATGAACTGCACCGCTGTTGCTGCATCACACTTGCTGACAGGCTCCGCTTCAACCCACTTGGTAAATTTGTCAACTGCCACCAAAAGGTGGGTTTTCTTATCCTTGGATCTTTTAAAAGGTCCGACCATATCCAGCCCCCAGGTTGCAAACGGCCAAGTGATTGGGATCATCCTCAACTCTTGAGCCGGTACATGAGCACGCCTTGAAAATTTGTGACAGCCATCACACCGTTTAACCAAGTCCTCCGCATCAGCGTGCGCTGTCAACCAGTAAAACCCGTGACGAAACGCTTGCTACCAGGGACTTTGAACCGGCGTGGTGTCCACAATCCCCTTCATGGATTTCCCTTAAGATTTCACAGCCTTCCTCAGGAGAAACACAACGTTGAAATGCCCCTGATATACTGCAATGATGTAATTCACCATTGAGAATCGTCATAGACTTGGATCGCCAGACTATCTGTCTGGCCAGAATCTCATCTTCTGGCAACTCCCCTCGGGTCATGTACGCAAGAAAAGGAACCGTCCAATCCGGAATAACATGTACTGCTGCCACCAATTGAGCCTCCGGATCAAGAATAGCCAAATCCGCTTCACCTGGGAGCTGGACTGACAGGTTGTGTAATACGTCCAAAAAGACATTAGGCGGGACCGGTTTGCGCTGAGAACCCAACCGGCTTAAAGCGTCCGCCGCTTCATTCTTCCGGCGGTCCACATGATCCACTTGATAGCCCTTGAAGCAACCCGCAATATTATCCACTTCCCGACGATATGCAGCCATGAGCGGTCCTTAGAATCCCAAGTGCGGACACCGCCGAGCCACAAGGTCCGAGTCACCAAAGCACTTAACCCGGCTTAAGTTCATCTCTTTAGCCATCCGGAGACCATGGAGCAAGGCTTCGTACTCAGCTGCATTATTAGTACAAGGGAACATTAAGTGGAGAACATAACAAAACTTATCACCTCGTGGGGAAGTTAATACGACTCCAGCCCCCGAGCCTTCCAACTGCCTGGATCCATCAAAATGAATAGTCCAATATGTGTGATCCGGCTTCTCCTCTAGTGCTTGTAACTCCGTCCAATCATTAAGAAATTGACAAGTGCTTGAGACTTCACCGCCGTCCGAGGTACATACTTCAGTCCATGTGGCCCAAGCTCTATAGCCCACTTGGCAATCCGACGATCGCCTCCGGTTACAGTATGATATCACCCAAGGAGCTGAATCGACCTTCGTGATGGGGTGCCCTTGAAAATCTGCTTCAACTTCCGGTGGCCATGAAGACACCATAGACTAGCTTCTGCCAATGCGGATACCTTTGCTTGGACTCAATGAGCACCTCGCTGATATAATAAACCGGCCGCTGAACCGGATATTCCTTGCCTGCCTCCTTGCGTTCCACCACAATAGCCACGCTAACTGCTCGAGCATTGGCTGCTACATATAATAATAATGGCTCCTTGTCAACCGGAGCTGCAAGAACAAAGCGGATTGGCTAATCGCCGCTTTAAGTCCTCAAATGCTTCATCAGTAATTTGGACTCGAGCATTTAAATTATCTGTCTTCCTTAGCATTTGGTACAAAGGGATGGCCTTCTCTCCGAGGCGGCTGATAAACCGGCTCAGTGCGGCGATTCTGCCCGCCAAACGCTGAACATCATTGATACACTTCGGTTTAGCCAGGGAAGTAATAGCCTTAATTTTCTCCGGATTAGCCTCAATACCTCTGTTAGACACCAGAAATCCCAATAACTTGCCTGCCGGAATACCAAAGACACACTTAGCCGGATTAAGCATCATCTTGTAAATGCGCAAGTTGTCAAAGGTTTCCTTCAAATCATCCACCAGCGTCTCCTTCTGCCTTGATTTCACTACAATATCATCCACATAGGCGTGCACATTGCGGCCGATCTGTTTATGCAGGCAATTCTGTGCGCACCGCTGATAGGTAGCTTGGGCACTCTTGAGCCCAAAGGGCATAGATACATAGCAGAAGCCTCCAAAGAGAGTGATAAACGCTGTTTTCTCCTGGTCCTTAACCGCCATTTTGATCTGATGATATCCAGAATACGCATCCAAAAAACTCAAACGCTCACAACCCGCCGTGGCATCAATGATCTGATCAATGCGGGGGAGGGCAAAAGGATCCGCTGGACAGGCCTTGTTGAGATCCGTGTAATCCACACACATTCGCAAAGTGCCGTTTTTCTTAAGAACCAGCACCGGATTAGCAAGCCACTCTGGATGAAACACCTCAATGATAAAACCAGCTGCCAAAAGCCTGGCCACTTCCTCTCCAATGGCTTTGCGCCTTTCTTCGTTAAACCGGCGGAGGAATTATTTCACCGGTTTATACTTAGGATCCACATTAAGAGTGTGCTCAGCGAGTTCCCTCGGTACACCTGGCATGTCAGATGGCTTCCATGCAAAGATGTCCCGATTCTCACGGATGAACTCGATGAGCGCGCTTTCCTATTTGGGATCCAGGTTGGCACTGACAGTGAACTGCTTGGACGAATCGCCGGGCACGAAGTCAACAAGCTTAGTCTCAGCTGCCGATTTAAACTTCAGATCCGAATCATGCTCTGTAGTTGGCTTCTTCAAAGGGGTCATATCTGCCGGATCAACATTGTCCTTATAGAACTTCAACTCCTCCGTGGCACAGACCGACTCTGCATAAGCCGCATCACCTTCCTCACATTCCAAAGCGACCCTGCGGCTCCCATGAACCGTTATCGTCCCCTTGTAACCCGGCATCTTGAGCTGCAAGTAGATATAACAAGGCCGCGCCATGAACTTGGCATAAGCCAGCCGCCCAAACAACGCGTGATACGGGCTCCGGATCTTCACCACCTCAAAGGTTCGTTTTTCAGACCGGGAATTGTGCTCGTCCCCAAAAGCCACATCTAGGGCTATCTTACCAACAGGATATGCAGATTTGCATGGTACTACACCATGGAACACCGTATTAGATGGTCTGAGATCCTTGTTTGTTAGACCCATGCGGTGGAATGTCTCATAGTATAGTATGTTAATACTGCTTCCTCCATCCATAAGCACCTTGGTGAACTTATAATCCCCCACCTAAGGGTCTACCACTAAAGCCAGCTGGCCCGGATTATCAACCCGGGGCGGATGATCCTCTCTGCTCCACATGATAGGCTGCTCCGACCAGCGTAAGTAACATGGCAAGGCCGGTTCAACAGAGTTCACTGCTCGCTTGTGGAGTTTTCGGTCGCGCTTATCCAAGCTAGTTGTGAAAACATGATATTGCCCATTGTTCAACTGCTTTGGTTGGCTCTGATAACCCGACTGCTGCTACTGCTGCTGCTGATTATTCTGGTTGTTGTGACCGCCCTGATTGAGACCTGAACCGGAAGCTCCATCATGACCCGGCCCATGGAAACCGGATCCTGAACCGCCACCTGACCCATGGTCATACCGGAAGGCATTAGAGTTTTTGAACTCCTGCATAATATAACAATCCTCCCAAAGGTGGGTAGCCGGCGACTCCTTCGTCCCGTGCTTCGGGCAGGGCTGATTCAGTAAATAATTCAAACGGCTTGCATTAGGATTGGGAGCCCCATTACGATTTGCCGCTTTACCTCTACGCCGCTGCCCCCTGTCCTGTGCATTAGTATTGGCCAAAAAGTCCATGTTGCCATCCGCTTTACGCTTGCCTCCGTTTCCATGACCCGCCGGTTTGTACTGTTGCCCCTTGGAGTTGTTATTCTTCTTTCCCTTCCCTGCTTCATCATCATCAGCCTCGGGATCCTTGGTACTATCCGAATCAGCATACTTCACTAAAGCGGCCATGAGGGTTCCCATGTCATTACAGAACCGCTTCATGTGTCCCAATTTCAATTTTGAAGGCTCAAACCGGCAGTTGCCTTCCAGGGTTAGGATCGCAGAGTCAGCATTAATCCTGTCAGATGAGTGCAAAATTTCCGAAACGCGGCGCACCCAACGGGTCGTTGATTCTCCTTCCTCCTGGACACAAGCCGCCAGGTCTACTATGGACTTGGGCTGCTTACATGTATCCTTGAAATTCTGGATAAACCGGGCCCGCAACTGGGCCCATGAGCTGATAGAGTTGGGCGGTAGGCTCTTCAACCAAGTACGAGTCGTGCCTTCAAGCATCATGGTGAAGTATTTTGCACACGCGGTCTCATCCACGTCTAGGATCTCCATGGACATCTCATAACTCTCTACCCACGCTTCAGTGGACAAATCGGCTGTGTAATTTGGTACCTTGCACGGACCCTTGAAATCTTTAGGCAGGCGCACATTACGTAAAGCGGGGATTAAACAAGGCACTCCCAAAGCGGACGCGACTGCTGGTCCGGCGAAGGTGGTAGGGCGGACCGGTGTAAGTTGACCCGCATCATCCTGCGCTGCTAATTCGGCCTCCCTTCGTGCCCGGGCCCGGTCCACCACCTCCTGAGCATCGCGGATGCCACCCGCCGGGTTGTTGCCACGGGCCGCTTCATGGTCCTGCGCATTGCTCGATATGTCCGGTTCATCCACGCGTCTGCTATAGCTCCGGCTTGGACGGGGCGTAGAGTGAATCCGATCACGGCTGTACGAATATGCTTCCTGCTGAATCAGCGCGGTCCGGAGAAGCTCCTAAAACCCGGCGCGTCCTACCGCTTGCGGGGAGTCCCCTTCGACTGGGATAGCCTCCAATCGCGCGGCGGCTGCAACAAGGTTGTCCATAGGGTTAGAATAATGGCCTGGGGGCGTCTGAACCGGCGGAGGAACCACAATGTTCTGCGGAGGAGGCTCCATCAGGCGAGGTTGGACCGTCGCCCCTGGTCCTGGTGCCTCAATCCGGTTTGTCTCTCGGTGTTGCGGCGGATTACTGGGTCCAGCTCCCGGGGTCTGAAAGAGATTTCTGGGGTCAAACCCTAATGGTAGGCGCGATCTATACTTCCGCTTCAACACCTCCTGCGACGCGTTCTGGTCAAGCATGAGTTTGTAGGCCTGGGCGTCCAAAGCGGCCCGCTCTGCAGCCATCCTGTCCTTTTCTGCTGCTAGATCCGCTTTGGCTTGCGCGATCTGTTCTTTCACTTTCGCAATCTCTGCATTATGGACCTCCTGATCCGCCGGATTGTCCTCTGCCATAAGCGCAGCTAGTGCATCAAACAGATCTGATAGAACTTGAACCGGCGGGCGCTCAAGGCTTCCTGCCCCTGCTGCCGCTGCCGCTGTTGATCCGGAAAGCATCGCTGCGGCGGTCGAAGAATGATTCGCCGCCTGTGTACCGACCATGAATATTCCAACCCGGTTGATCTGGCCTGGGGGGTCCGGAATACTGTCGCCATCGGAACAGCCCCTAACCATATCGTCTTGTAACTAGTACAGTGATTCAGTCTCTCCTGTTGAGGACTCGTCATCAGAATAGACGACGGTCTCACTACCGTGTTCTGATCCGTCCTCGTGCTCTCCTCCGTGGACGACTCCGATGAAGACACGCTTCACGGCCGGTTTAGCCTGGGTAGATCTCGCACGCTGAGCCGTCTCGATGGGGTCGGTGCAGATGTCCGGCTCAGGTCCAGGCTCACCGATCTTGCCGATGAAGACGTGTATGCCACCAAAGGGGACCCGGCACCCGTACTCGATTGAATCGGCCTCGGGACCCCATCCTGCGTCGTCGATGTAGATCCGGCCGCGACGACTCTTGGTCATCCGGCCCACAACATAGCCTTCGAGTCCCTTGAGCTTGCCCTCCAAGATCGTCAAACCATCGTGCGATAGCCCCACGGTGGGCGCCAACTGTCGTGGATTTGTCACGGCAGATGTCCTAGTGAAAGGACTTAGTCGTGGAGCCATCGCTACGAGTTTACTTGAAGGGGTTAAAGCGGACACAAAGACACAAGGGTTTTATACTAGTTCGGCCCCTTCGATGAAGGTAAAAGCCTACGTCTAGTTGTGATGGAATTGATGTGGTCTCGATGGCTAGGGAGCAAACAAGCTTCGCCTAGGCTCGAGTTGTGGTTGTCTGTCCCTGAACCGCCGCCGGGTCGTCCCCTTATATACACGGGTGGCGCCCGTCGGTTCGTAGAGTCCCAACCGGTTCATACTCGTATCCCGGTTGGTATCTCTCTATTCCTAACTTACAATACAAGTTATACATCAGGCCGGTTTACGGCTGCAGGCTCTGAACCGACTACAGGCCTTGGGCCTTTATCTGCTTATACCACTAAGGAAGTTAACCCGGCCCAGGCAGGCCGGTTTACGCCTAGTGGTAATATCCCCAACAATGACCATAGAAGGTTTTATTCATGTAAACAGAACAACAATTATCCTCTAACTTACATGAATAACCGTATTGCAATAAACATGATCAAATCATATTCATGCTCAAAGCAAACACCAAATAACTCTTATTTAGGTTCAACACTAATCCTGAAAGTATAGGGAGTGTGCGATGATGATCAATCTTGGAACTACTTCCAACACACATCGTCACCTCGCCCTTAACTAGTTTCTGGTCATTCTACAACTCCCGTTTCGAGTTACTACTCTTAGGAACTGAACCAGTATCAAATACCGAGGGGTTGCTATAAACACTAGTAAAGTACACATCAATAACATGTATATCCAATATACCTTTGTTCACTTTGTCATCCTTCTTATCCGCCAAGTATCTAGGGCAGTTCCACTTCCAGTAACCATTTCCTTTGCAGTAGAAGCACTCAGTTTTAGGCTTGGGTCTAGCTTTGGGCTTCTTCACGGGAGCAGCAACTTGCTTGCCATTCTTTTGAAGTTCCCCTTCTACCCTTTGCCCTTTTCTTGAAACTAGTGGTCTTGTCAACCATCAACACTTGATGCTTTTCTTGATTTCTACCTTCGTTGATTTCAGCATCATGAAGAGCTTGGGAATCGTTTCCGTTATCCCTTGCATATTATAGTTCATCATGAAGTTCTAGTAACTTGGTGATAGTGACTAGAGAACTCTGTCAATCACTATCTTATCTGGAAGATTAACTCCCACTTGATTCAAGTGATTGTAGTACTCAGACATTCTGAGCACATGCTCACTAGCTGAGCAATTCTCCTCCATCTTGTAGGCAAAGTGCTTGTCAAAGGTCTCATACCTTTTGACATGGGCATGAGTCTGAAATACTAATTTCAACTCTTGGAACATCTCATATGCTCCGTGGCATTTAAAAAATGTCTTTGAAGCCCCGATTCTAAGACGTAAAGCATGGTGCACTAAACTATCAAGTAGTCATCATATCGAGCTTGCCAAACGTTCATAACGTCTGCATTTGCTCCTGCAATCGGTCTATCACCTAGCGGTGCATCAAGGACATAATTTTTCTGTGCAGCAATGAGGATAACCCTCAGATCACGGATCCAATCCGCATTGTTGCTAACATCTTTCAACTTAGTTTTCTCTAGGAACATATCAAAAATAAAACAGGGGAGCTAAACGCGAGCTATTGATCTACAACATAGATATGCTAATACTACCAGGACTAAGTTCATGAAAAATTAAAGTTCAATTAATCATATTACTTAAGAACTCCCACTTAGATAGACATCCCTCTAATTATCTAAGTGATCACGTGATCCATATCAACTAAACCATAACCGATCATCACGTGAGATGGAGTAGTTTTCAATGATGAACATCACTATGTTGATCATATCTACTATATGATTCACGCTCGACCTTTCGGTCTCAGTGTTCCGAGGCCATATCTGCATATGCTAGGCTTGTCAAGTTTAACCTGAGTATTCTACGTATGCAAAACTGTCTTACACCCATTGTAGATGAACGTTGAGCTTATCACACCCGATCATCACGTGGTGTCTCGGCATGAGGAACTTTGGCAACGGTGCATACTCAGGGAGAACACTTTTACCTTGAAATTTAGTGAGAGATCATCTTATAATGCTACCGTCAAACAAAGCAGAATAAGATGCATAAAGGATAAACATCACATGCAATCAATATAAGTGATATGATATGGCCATCATCATCTTGTGCCTTTGATCTCCATCTCCAAAGCACCGTCATGATCACCATCGTCACCGGCGCGACACCTTGATCTCCATCGTAGCACCGTTGTCGTCTCGTCAATTATTGCTTCTATGACTATCGCTACCGCTTAGTGATAAAGTAAAGCAATTACAGGGCGATTGCATTGCATACAATAAAGCGACAACCATATGGCTCCTGCCAGTTGCCGATAACTCCATTACAAAACATGATCATCTCATACAATAAATATAGCATCATGCCTTGACCATATCACATCACAACATGCCCTGCAAAAACAAGTTAGACGTGCTCTACTTTGTTGTTGCAAATTTTACGTGGCTGCTACGGGCTGAGCAAGAACCGTTCTTACCTACGCATCAAAACCACAATGATATTTCGTCAAGTTGGTGATGTTTTAACCTTCACAAGGACCGGGCGTAGCCACACTCGATTCAACTAAAGTTGGAGAAACTGACACCCGCTAGCCACCTGTGTGAAGCACGTCGGTAGAACCAGTCTCGCGTAAGCGTACGCGTAATGTCGATCCGGGCCGCTTCATCCAACAATACCGCCGAACCAAAGTATAACATGCTGGTAAGTAGTATGACTTGTATCGCCCACAACTCACTTGTGTTCTACTCGTGCATATAACATCTACGCATAAACCTGGCTCGGATGCCACTGTTGGGGAACGTAGTAATTTCAAAAAATTTACTACGAACACGCAAGATCATGGTGATGCATAGCAATGAGAGGGGAGAGTGTGTCCACGTACCCTCATAGACCGAAAGCGGAAGCGTTAGAACGACGCGGTTGATGTAGTCGTACGTCTTCACGATCCGACCGATCCAAGTACCGAGCGTATGGCACCTCCGAGTTCAGCACACGTTCAGCTCGATGACATCCCACGAACTCCGGTCTAGCAGAGCTTCGAGGGAGAGTTCTGTCAGCACGACGGCATGATGACGGTGATGATGATGCTACCAACGCAGGGCTTCGCCTAAGCACCGGTACGATATGACCGAGGTGGATTATGGTGGAGGGGGGCACCGCACACGGCTAAAAGATCAATAGTCAATTGTTGTGTCTATGAGGTGCCCCCTTGCCCCCGTATATAAAGGAGCTAGGGGGAGGCGGCCAGCCAGGAGGAGGGCGCGCCAAGGGGGGGAGTCCTAATCCCACCGGGAGTAGGACTCCTCCTTTCCTAGTAGGAGTAGGAGAAGGGAAGGAAGGGAGAGAGGAAGAGAAGGAAAGGGGGGCGCCGCCCCCCTCCTTGTCCAATTCGGACTAGAGGGGGAGGGGGGCACAGCTGCCCTGGGCGCCCCTCCTCTTCTCCCACTAGGGCCCATTAGGCCCAATATACTCCCCGGGGGGTTCCGGTAACCCCCTGGTACTCCGGTAAATGTCTAAAACCTCCCGAAACACTTCCGGTGTCCGAACATAGTCGTCCAATATATCGATCTTTACGTCTCGACCATTTCGAGACTCCTCGTCATGTCCATGATCATATCTGGGACTCAAAACTACCTTCGGTACATCAAAACACAAAAAATCATAATACTGATCGTCAAAGAACTTTAAGCGTGCGGACCCTACGGGTTCGAGAACTATGTAGACATGATGGAGACACGTCTCCCATCAATAACCAATAGCGGAACCTGGATGCTCATATTGGTTCCTACATATTCTACGAGGATCTTTATCGGTCAAACCGCATAACAACATACGTTGTTCCCTTTGTCATCAGTATGTTACTTGCCAAAGATTCGATCGTCGGTATCTCAATACCTAGATCAATCTCGTTACCGGCAAGTCTCTTTACTCGTTCCGTAATGCATCATCCCGCAACTAACTCATTAGTCACATTGCTTGCAAGGCTTACAGTGATGTGCATTACCGAGAGGGCCCAGAGATACATGTCCAACAATCGGAGTGACAAATCCTAATCTCGATCTATGCCAACTCAACAAGTACCATCGGAGAGACCTATAGAGCACCTTTATAATCACCCAGTTACGTTGTGACATTTGGTAGCACACAAAGTGTTCCTCCGGTAATCGGAAGTTGCATAATCTCATAGTTATAGGAACATGTATAAGTCATGAAGAAAGCTATAGTTGTAAACTAAAACGATCAAGTGCTAAGCTAACGGAATGGGTCAAGTAAATCACAACATTCTCCTAATGATGTGATCCCGTTTATCAAATGACAACTCATGTCTATGGCTAGGAAACTTAACTATCTTTGATCAACGAGCTAGTCAAGTAGAGGCATGCTAGTGACACTCTGTTTTGTCTATGTATTCACCAATGTATTATGTTTCCGGTTAATACAATTTTAGCATGTATAATAAACATTTATCATGAAATAAGGAAATAAATAATAACTTTATTGTTGCCTCTAGGGCATATTTCCTTCACTTAGAACAGTGTTGCAAACCCTTAGGGCATATCTCCTAATGAGTGCCTTTATGCTAATATGGACAAATGCCTTTTTGGTGTTGATAAGCTTGTTTTCTTGGGTTTCCTTGTGTCTTCTAAGGGTGTTCATGTAGATGATTCAAAGATCAATGCTATTAAAACTTGGCCACAACCAACAAATTTGCAACAAGTGCTCAGTTTTCTTGGTTTAGCCGGTTCCTACCGGAGATTTGTGAAGGATTTTAGCACCATTGCTTTACCTTTCCATGCTTTGAGCAAGAAGAATGCACCCTTTGTTTGGGGACCATCTCAAGATGCCGCATTCAACGAGCTTAAGAATTTGCTTACACATGCTCCTTTGCTTACTAAATGTGTTAATGCAAGAAAAGCGCCCCATTGCTTACTTTAGTGAAAAACTTTCCAGAGCGCAACTCTTTTATCCCATCTATCACAAAGAGCTTTATGATTTAGTAGAGTCTTGCATGTTTGGGAGCACTATCTCCGCCCTCATGAGTTCATTCGTCACACCGATCATGAAACACTTAAATATCTTAGGGTCAAACTAAGTTGAGATGACAACAGAGAAAGAGACAAGGGCGCCAACTTAGAAGAAGAACAGCGACGACACATTTAGGCTGATTTTGAACTTCTTAATTTGGCTCTCCTAGCTAAACATGCATGGCGTATTCTTCAAAATCCAGAATAAATAAGTGCAATAATTTTAAAAGTTGTATATTTTCCTATGTGCTCTGTTTTGATTGCAGAATTGGGTAATTATCCAAGCCAGATTACGAAAAAATCCATGTCGATGCAAGCGTCGCAAAGTCCAAGTTGAGAGGAGAGGCATCTGCAGTGTGCGGAGATGATGATGGACGATATTCCGGCAGCTCCTCTCTGGTTATCCGGGGAATCATCGATGTAGCCACACTCGAGGCGATGGCATGCAGAGAAGTTTTGGCTCTGGTAAAAGACTTGATGATTCAAAATGTTATAATTGCCTCCGATTCAAAGCAGGTGGTGAATGGCATTGAAAGAGGGTCTAGTAGCACTTATGGTTGTATCATTAGCGAGATTAAGCAGCAAGCTGGTTTAATTAATCGTAAGTTTACTTTTGAAGGCGGACATCAAACACCGATGTAGATAGTTCGGTTAAGTTTTCAAACACCCTTGATCAGCGGTGACATCTATGGTTCATCCATCCCCATGTTGTTTTCTGTATACCACTTCATGTGAACTATGATCAATAAAGCATAGCTATACTTCTAAAAAAAGGGAAAACAAAGCGACTTCTTCTAAAAAAAGGGAAAACAAAGACTCATTTAGATGATCTTGCAAGCCCTCTGAAAGAAAATCAAGATGATTTTGAGTTTCTAAAAAGGGTCTTAGATGATGTTTAAGAAAAAAATCATGTGTCTCTAAAGAAGAACCTTACATGATTGATTTTTTCTCCTACAAAAGCATGTTTTTTTCTTTCTCGTTGTGATTTCAAAAACATAAAAGGACCCTAATCACATGTCGTACCAGATGGAGATTGAGGGTCGATGTGGCCACAAAGTGGTAGGGATGCAAGCATCAAAGCCATATTTGAAACATGGTTTATGCCTAGTTACTTGTTACTAGTATGTATGGCGTGCGACATTTTTTCGGCGTCACTCTTCCAGCGGTCGTATGAAGATTTTAGAATGTGTTTTCGCAGCAAGGTCGACCCAATTGTGAATTTCATGCAATCAATGTCCAATAGTAGTTCCACCCATTGTCAAGTGATAACATCCTGTCATGTTGCGTCTCCGATTACCATTTTTTTTTTAGAAGTTGAAACTCGAGAACCAAGATCCGAAGCAAATCATTTAGCTCGAGCAGCAGCTTCAGAGAATCTACGACATGAACCTGCTCATTCAGATTCTGGTTCATATCTTTAATGCTACTACGTATACATACAAAGCCACATTCAGATTCAGGTTTTCCATATTCCTAGGATCCACAACTTTAGGGCTCATAGATTCTCACAAGAGATAGCCCAAAACTGGCTTGCTGTAACAGCGCTCCGTCGATATCTTCTACCCTCATGAAGCTAGGCCATCTTCAGATGAAAGATTGTAAAATCACAGCTGTCATGTGTATTTGATATTATTATATTATAGAAGTAGAAGCAATCAAAATATGGAGGTCCAATTATGTTGTATACAAAGGAAGAACAATTCACGGAAATCACCACACATCTATCTATCTAGTATATATACTTACAACAATGAAGGCGGCAAGGTGCCCACAGTAGATAGAGTACCACTTCTGAATTATGCCCGGAAATTAGAACAGTTATCTCTATGGAGAACACATGAAAATGATTAAATCATGGAAGAGAGATTGCTTGCTTAAGATACATTCCATTGCCTCTTATTCGTAACTCCACTAGTGTTACTAGTATTCTTAATAGAACCATAGTGTTTAGAAGCAACAGAGAAAGAAATCAGCTATTCTTCCTCATCACCAAAATGTCACCCTAAAATTCTTCCTCTTGTTTTATGTGTCGGATATGCACACACCATGTCTAGAGGAAAATATTGCACAAACAAATTCCAAAAATTAGAATGATACAATAGATTGTTAGATACTACTAGTGTACGCTTTACACTTAGTTATCTGTATGAAAATATGCCTATTTTAATAGACTAAATTGGACATTTATGAAAATGACACAATAGCTTTTCGCTAAAAACCCTCTAACGATTTCTCAACATAATTAGATAACCTGGTCCCGATGATCTAGAAAAATAAGAACTCGAGTCATACAGATGCAGCTGTGACAATGGAATATATAGAGATAACAGTTGTGGCCCTGAAGAGTCGGACATAATAACTCTGAATCATACATAAAAGTTAGCCAACTTCAGCTCTCATTCAAGTTAACTTGGCTCCCCGCTCCCGACAGATGTTTTGAACAACTACTATAGCTTCACACTTGAATTGGGTATAATAAGTTTCAGAGTACACACAAGGAGGCCGAAAGATTCAGAGTTAACGTTTAGCTCTGCTTCAAATTCAGAGTTCAGACTACAAAATTTACATAACGCTTACTGTTTACATGCATAAGTGGCTCATTCAAATTGTTTCCCAAGTGAAGATCCAACAAAATGTACAAATTGATTAAAGCGATGCTACTAGTTTATTGAAATCTACAGTACAAACTAGAAGGATTACTTAACTTGCAAAATTCAAAAAAGAGACATCATCAAGGCATACTTGTCACTGAAGCTTCAGGGCATCATCAACTAACAGAGCCTTCAAAATCATGTATAGAGCACAGCAAGACATAGCTGCCATGTTTCATCTTGTTTCCTGGAAGAAGAAAGAAAAAACACCATGTACATCCAGTTTCAGCACTTCTTCACCTGGAAGAAAGAAGCCCTCTGCTTTTCAGCACCATACCAAAAGACTAACTTAATGTCACTATCACCAAATTCTAACCTGCAGGCACGCATTTGTCACAATACCCAATATTCTTAACAAGACAAGCTAAATCAGTCAAGTCAGCAATTGTAGGTTAGTTGCGTACTACAAGCATGCATGTCAAACAGGACTATATATGCGTAAATGCCATAGCGGCAAAAATATCATAGGGTTCCTTGGTGTGAATGACATTGTTGGGTAACTGAGGAAGTACTTCTCGTGGCTCATGTCCTACCTCTTTGAGAATTATCTCAAAGAGCTATGCAGAAATTGCCACAGCGGCAAAAGGCCACAGCTTCTGATGACTCCATAAAATTCTGTATCTAGTTTCGGCTCCATCACACCAAAACAGTAAATACAAATGAAAAACTGAAAAAATCATGATGACACAACAAAACAGGGGACAAGGTTATCTTGTGGCACTGCGTCACAAATTTGAGGAATATACGACTAATCTGGTTTCTTTATTTTAGTACAGAGGACTAAGAATAAGCTGTGCTTTGCACACAAAGATTTATTCAAACAAGAGGAAACAGATTATGCTAAAGCAAGGTGAATTAACCCTGGGCCCTACATAAGGAAAGCTAACACCAGGAGACAGCATTCCCTCCATCTGCTTCCAAAAGGACTATTTACCTAGATTTGGGAAGGGCATCAGATTTATCCTCAAATTATTCACCATGAATTGCAAAAACAGTAATAGAACATTAGGAATGCATTACCCACAATGAAGGAGACCTTACCTTGGCTCATTATCTCAATGCACAGGCAACTAACTTAAAAACTGAAATTTTAGTTCATTACAGAAATGGCCTGATCTCACACTTACTCAGTTCCAATACATGTGTATAGAACATGAATGAGGACGAAAAAGTTCACAACCAATCCATGGTTTCTTCTCTGCTGAGTGGTGACATTACATATCAGTATCCAGGGATCAAATTATCAGCTTCATCACTCGTTAACAACCACCAACCCAGCATCTAACAGACATACAGCAGCGGACAACCAGCACACAGTTACATCAGAGCCCGTTCTTGGTTTATGTGAATCTGAAATTAGTGGGCACCTCCCCTTTGCAAGCAGCATCATAGTCTTTTTCAAGGTGTGGTGCAGCTTCCTTATGAGGGTGTATGAACATCTTGTTGAATGCCTTCCCGGACTCCTTGAAAACAGTAAAGTAGCTCGGGTCACGCTTGAGCAATCCATTTTCCTTGAGAAACCTTACGACATAGTACCGGGGTCTGATCCGGCCCTCCAAGCTGTAAGTGAGCATTGCCGGACGATAAGCAATGTATGCCGGTTCCAACCCCAGCTCAGAGATGAGGAACTCGGACCTGCGCTGCAGCGATTCCTTATTCTTCGTCAGCAGCGATGGAGCCTTAGAAACAGCAATGCCCACCTCGGCATCCGACCACCTGAACGCTTTCTTCAAGTGCTCTAAATTGGCGGTGATTTTCTCCTCGTTGAGGAATGCAACAGCTTGTAGTGCATGTCTGAACATCGGAGACCCACGGGATAGACCAAGAGCGTCAACACGCGCCACTGCTGTCCGGATGCGTTCAGTGCTGATGCTGAGCGGCGATGGCCTAAATACGTAGAGCTTGGCAATATCGCAAGCACCTAGGCCGCACTCCCTCAGGAAGGCGACATTAGGCTTGATCACCCGTTGGAGGTCAGACCCGAGAACGGAGCCACTCTTGAGGACCCGAAGGAGGTTCTCTGAGGAGCCGAAGAGGGGCAAGCAGTAGTGCAGTCCGGAGACGATGGATTTGCAGCGGAAAGTGGTGCCGGTGATGGAGACGAGGCGCGCGATCTCAGAACGCGAGAGACCCAGGCCGGTGAGCTCCGCGAGATTGGGGGCCAGGGTTGTCTCCACGCCCGCGCAGAGCAACCTGGGGTCCTTGCGGATGGCGGTGGCGACGTCGGCGCCGGAGAGGCCGAGGCCGGCGAGGAAGGCGAGGACGGCGTCGGGGTTGGCGGGGGACTTGAGGTGGGAGAGCTTGGGGGAGGCCTTGCGGGCCTGCGCTGGGGTGAGGCCGCAGGTGGCGACGAGGTACTCCTCCACGGCGAAGCTAGGAGGGCTCGGAGAAACGGCCGCGGAGAGGAGGCGGTGGAGGCGGGTGGCGGGAGATGAGAGGAGGCGGGGGAGGATGCAGCCCCGGAGGCGGAGCATGGCAGCGATGCTGGCGCGCCGGACGGCGGCGGCGGCGGCGGCGGCGGCGGCGAGGGAGTGGGGATCGAACGATGCGGGAGTGGGGGGGACCGAATGTCGTGGAGAAGATCTCCATGGTGGCCCGGTCCAACCCAGTCCAGTCTCCAGTGTGCGTCACCTGCTGCTCGGCCCGTTTACAAGGACTTGTCTCGTGCAAAGCCTGGCCCGGCACATATCTAATCGGGCCGTGCCTGGCACGTGGCCCACACGCTTGTTTTGCTCATATAATATTATATATGCAGAAAGGTTGCAAAGTTTTAGTTTTGATTTGCTCAAAAAAAATGCAAGTTTTGGTTTTGCGAAGAAGAATACATTTGTCTGTTGATGATCAAGAGAGATCTATTGGCTGTTTGGCACACTGGTTGCTAGAAATGAGATTACAGAGGACGCAATGTCCAAAATTTCTTCATGAGGAAGCAGAGAAGAAAAAAAGCGTGTAGACAAAGAGAAGTCAATAGAGAAGGGAAAAAGTGATGGCAATGAACACAAGAAGATGAAGAAAGTATCCATTGAAATGTGTATTTATTTCTTATCGTCCTGTTTGGACCAGTTCTCTTAGTGAGGAACTGGTGAACTATGTGCCCAAAATATCGTTTAGTGAAGTACTTGAGTAGTGAAGCTTAACTCGGTGGCTTACAAGGAAATGAATTTGTGTTAAAAAAAATTAGGGAGTTAAGCTTCGAGGAGGCTCTTCTTAGGTGTAGCGAAAATGTGCATGCTGAGATGGATGTGTGGTCACACAAGGAAGAACCGGGTCCGAAATGATGATATATCAGATAGATTTGGGGTAATCGGAGAAACCGCCGGCGACTGCCCGACGACACGGCCGGACCGGAGCACGGACGGGCGGGCGGCGGCCTTGCCGAAGGAGACAAACCCCCGGCGGCGCGAGGCAATGGGGCGGTGACCGCCCGGGACGAGATGGCCGCTGAGGTGGCCGCGGCCATGAGCATGAGGGAGCGGAGGGAGGCGAGGCGGGAAGCCAGAGGGGCCAACGTGGCGTCCGAGGAGGCGACGGGTTTGGGGCTTTGGAAGCTCAAGCAGAAGCTAGGACCTTATTTTGTGCCCACGTTTTTAACTCGTGTGCACAATAAATCATTTTGCAAAAAAATCACAGATTAGTCATAAAAAATAATACAAAAGAACATAAATTAGCCATAAATACATAAAAAAAATTAAAACCTTATGCACACAAAAAAGGTGCCAGTGATGTTTGTACCTGAAATGCCATGCAAAGAGGAAATTACAATGATATGCTCAAAAAAATGCCATCCTATACAAAAAAAAGGAAGAAAGAAAATGCATGTTCTCAGCAACAAAAAATGCCATGCTCTTTCTCATCAAACTTAACATGATCTACAAAACAATAAAAAAAATGCCATGTGCTTACTAATAAATTTGCCATTATCTACGAAAATAAAATGGCACGCTCTATAAAAAAATACCATGCTCGGTAAAATAAAAGTGCCATGCTCACAAAAATAAAAGTGTCATCATTGTACAATACAAATGCCATGCTCTGCAAAAAAAATGACATGCACTTTGAAAAATAAAATCCTAAAAATGGCATGCTCTTAATAAAAAAATGCAATGGGTTCTACAAATAAAATGTCATGGTTTGTCTATAATTTTTTTTGCCATGGGGACACATGTTGGCATTTTATATAGGCACCATGGCATAGGCCATGGAAAAAAACAAAGAAATATATACACTTTGCCACAACAATTATGGAGCTGCCAATTGAGTTTTCCTCCAAATACCGTATTCAAGAATCAATGCAATTATAGCACAGAAATATAAACTTACTCATGACTATGAGAATATAATAATACATTTATTATTGCTTCTAGGGCATATTTTCAACAATCTCCCACTTACAATAGAGTCAATAATCTAGTTACATAATTAATATCACGGTATTGCTCATGTTTTGCTGTGGTAAGGCTTCATCGGCGGATCTGATACATTCAGATCGGTGTGAATTTTGCAAATCTTGACGTCTCAATGTTCCACAAAATCTTGAATCATGTGGAATGGGCATTCAATATGTTTGGACATCTGATGAGACTTTGGTTACTTAGCATGAGCCATGGCGCCACTATTTGTGGCAACAGAGCTCCATTAGGTCCAGCCGGAATTGGAATCACACCAAACTCGGTGATGAACTTCTTGATTCAGTAGCCCTCCTTTTGACGCTTCTGAAGAGGTCATATATTCTGCCTCTATAGTAGAATCTACCACAGTGCTCTACTTAGAACTTTTCCACCTAACTACGCCACCATTTGGGGTAAGCACAACTCCTGATTGAGATCTAAAGTCATCTAGATTAGTCATGAAGGTTGCATCAGTGTAACCATTTACATTGAACTCTTCCTCGCCTCCATACACTTGGAACATTTTCTTAGTCCTATTAAGGTACTTTAGAATGTAGTATTTAACTATTGTCAAATGATCCCTTCCCGGAGCACTCTGATATCTTGTAACACTTAGAGCGTAGGGCACATCTGGTCTTGTGCAAATAATGGCATGCATGATAGACCCAATTGCACAAGCATATGGAACCTTAGTCATTCTGTTTCACTCATGTGCGGTCTTCGAGCACTAACTCTTGCTCAATGTAGTGTCATGTCACATTGGCAAGAAACATTTGTACTAAACATTTTTACAATTATTAATGTACATGATTTGACTGCGCCCTATTAGGCATCTAGTTCTATCTCTGTAGATCTTACTGCCCAAAATATGTAAGTTGCTTCAACCAAGTCTTTCATTGAGAAACTTTTCTTCAATGAATTCTTTCACTATGTTAAGAAAATTCCTTGTCATTTCCAACTAAAATATGCCATCCACATAGAGTATTAGAAATGTTATTGCACTCCCACTTACTTTCATGTAAACACAAGCCTCTTCGTTGTTCTTGATGAAACCAAAACCTTTGACTACTTCATAAAAATAAGATTTCAGTTCCTCGATGTTTGCTTCAGTCCATAGATGTATATATGAAGTTTGCACACTTTACCAGCATCTTCGGGATCAGCAAAACCTTCGGGTTGTATCATGTATACATCATTGGTTAAATTTTGTTAAGGAAAGTTGTTTTGACGTCCATCAGCCATATCCATAATTGAAATACGTAGCAATTGCTAGTAAAATCTGAACGAGAAGGTCTTGTCGTAGCCTTGAAGTTGTTGAAAACCATTTGCAACAATTCAAGCTTTGTAGTTGTAAACATTTCCACTTGTGTATGTCTTTTTTGTTATAGATCCATTTACATTAGATAGGTTTGACACCTTTCGAATGGTCTACCAAGTTACAAACTTGATTCTCGTACATTGATGCTATCTCGGGTTTCATGACATCAAGCCATTTTTCGGAGTCAGAGCCCGCCATTGCTTCTTTGTAATTCATAGGTTCATCTTGATCTAGCAGGAAAATTTCATCGTCGCACGAATTCTTCCCGTCACTCGTGGTTCATCCCGTCCTGTGTGGTTCAGGTACACTCTTGACAAAAGTATCTTCATCATACGCAAATGCTTCTAGTCAGTCCCAGGAGTGAGTTGGTCTGACACCGAAGATTCTTTAATCTCGTCAAGTTGTACTGTCCTCCCACACCTCTTGCACGTGAAATTATTTCTTGGGAAGTACTCTGTTCTCAGCGAGAAACATTTTGCATTAAATTTGGTGGTAGAAGTAATACCCAATTGTATCATTGGGATAACCAACAAAGTAGTATTTTCCTTATTAGGGATCAAACTTATTTGGTTGTAAACATTTTACATAATCATCGCATCCTCAAATTTTAAGAAAATACAAGTTGGGTATTTTTCCCGTTCCATATCTCATATGGCGCCAATTCAACAGACCTGAACAGCGCTCTATTCAGAAGCCGCAGTTTCTAAATGTAGGATCAGATTTCGATTACTACTCCCTCCGTTCCTAAATATGATTCCAATATGGATTACATACGGATGTATATTGAAACGGAGGGAGTACAAACTACTGAGATATATCTAGCAGAACTGATGTAAGGAGAATCGCAAGTAGCTGTAGATGAAAAACATGCGAACGTACAAACATATCGACTTAAGAATGGTGAGACAGAATATGAAGGATACCATGATGAACAAACAGAGAGAGATGTTATTCAGTTATGCTGGTACAACCGGTGGGGAGGCCGGAAATGGTGGCGGCGGGGTGAACCAAAACCCAAGCGCCCTGCCCCCTTTCAAAAAATTGATGTTTGTTTCAGCTTGTGCTTCTAGGAAGCTAGAAGTAGCAAAAGCTGAAGCTTTAGCCCAACAATCAGGGGATCAGGGGCATAGTATTCAAATCGCTTCATAATTGAGTTATAAAGCCAATCTACAGACAATAGAAGCAAAAGATATCATGCATAGAATTGTAAAAGTACGCAGATAAGGCAGATGAATTTAATTATCTGCTCCCAGGGCAGAAACCTCTTCGGTAGCACAGTTCAGCAGTAGAATCTTGATATACTTGTGCAGATATATTTTTACAGCGCTGAAAAACAAATCCCATCAGGTGGAAGTTAGTTTCTGTCGAGCCTAGCTCTGGTTTGCATAAAGAATAGCAGCAAATGCAACACCTCAGATTAATCTAGGTTATAGCTCCTGACAGCATTCTTTTTTTAATTAAAAACTGAATGCGTAAGCAGCTGCTGGATTCAACTGTCGATATAACAGTATCAGCTGTGGTGTCCAAAACTTTCGGTAAACCATTCCGCAACAATGCTCTTAGAGGCACTGAGTAAAAATGAAGACAGCTTTATAACACCAGAAGCAGAAGGTTGCCAACACACACAGGTTTCTATCCCAGAAAATGGAAAAAAAAACTCAGCGTGAAAGTAAGTTATCATGCATGTATCAGGTTTAGTATAGCTGTATAAGTACTTGTGGCAGAAAGAAACTAACACTATTTAGCCATTTGAACAAATACACAAATGTCCACTGTTCTGCATTTGACCCGACATGGTGGCATGTTAAACCACATTCATCGGGCATGCCTCTGAATTGGCTGCAACTAACACAATTGTGTTTCTCAACTCACTACATGGCTTCAGACTGGCAATTCCTTGAATGGCTTGTTGCCTTATTCATCTTTTCAAGTAGAATTATAAGATATATCAAATTTAGTCTGAGCATTTCGTGATGCCTACAAGGAATAGCAATTGCATTAACACATTGGGCTGCTTAATTTACCATGACCCTGGAAGAGTCCATGCATGTAGGGTTACATTCCTAGGGTTCAGTCAAAACCACATAGATACAATTTTTAAGAAATGGTTCCATAAATTATTTGTCAGAGGAAACACCAAGGAAACATCTCAGTAACATGTCAGTATGAGGAGCAGTTCTGATTGAGTAGTTAAAGAATATATTGCAGTTAGTATATCTCAAATAACTTGGTTGGGGTAACAAGAGTTTGATGGCATTAGCCACATGGCACATCTTCATACATGAGGGAACTACTTACCAAGATCCATTTTTACATATGAAGAAATTAAAAAATCTCTAACGTCTGGTTCCTCGTTTCTCCATGCTGAGGATCACCAGCCTTGCAAGCTAAATAACAGTACTTAAGTTAGATCAGGAAACAGAGAGACAAATTAGAAAACACCACGAAAAGGGAGTTCGGAAAAAATAAATGAAATGATGCACTTTGCCACTTTCTAAACTGGCAACACAGTATAATTGATGAAATGGCATGTTTGCAATTGTTTGTAGCCATCTTTGCATATTTTCATAGAGCAAACTAAACAGGGCATGAATAGAGCAAACTGCCCAAGTGGCAAATGAAAAGGGTGGTTCATCACAGGAAAAAAAAGAGTTTGCCTCTTAGTCTTGTGGTCTTGCCTGGCTTTCGTGCCCTGGTCAAGCTATCTGACCACCAAACGACAGCCACTGGAGGCGGCCGCCGGCAGTCAGATTTCTGATCTCCGGCGCACATCTCCACCCTGCCTCCCTATCCCACGTCTCCTTGAAGAGCTGAAAATTTATCTGCAATCCGTTCAAACCTGATGGAGGTCAATTTTCTATAGCAGTACTCCAAAGATTGAAGGAAAAAATCGGATAGGCACCTGACATAACGAGGAGACAGAATCCACAGAAAGCATGGATTGTTAAGAGTTTATCTGGTACCGCAACAAGAGCTCACAACATCAAACGGTATACAGCCACAGCCTGACAACCAAACAAAAAGGGCATAAACTTTAATGCACACTTGGCATCATATGTAAGTAGGAAAATTGTCAAATACGCAGATAGACTTAGCATTATGTTTTCCAGACAGTAACATTCTAGGTAGCTGATAATTCATGTTGCCAGTATCACATCCAGCGTTAACATGTTTTAATACAAAGGGCAGCAGTAAAAGCTCAATATAGTTGTGAAGATATATTTTTATAGCACTGACAAATAGATTAGATGCCATCTAGCGGAGCCAGCTTGCATCTGTTAATGCCTAACTCTGTTTGCATAAAGCATAGTCTGTAAACATTCTAGGCAGATTGGATAACACGCTCAACTTAGGTTAAACATTCTAACAATCTGCTGGGCTTAAATCATGATATTACAAATTAACAGCATAGCTTCATTCATACCTGTTAAAGAACACATGTAACCCCTGATTGGTGCAAATCAGAAGAGGCTTTAGTTTACCAGCCATAGTACTTGGAGGAGATAATAGGACGTACAAAGATAATATACTACTGCATTATTCAGTTTTGAGTCAAGTTGTGCCTCAAACTGAAAGCATCAGCAATTAGGCTAATCAGAAATATAGGAGAAAAATAAATAAATAAAGTGATACAAACTAGTAAATCATGAATTACTTTCACAGCATTTGGCATCTTCAAACAAAGATACTGCAGAAAGAATGAAGATATTCAGCTTACAAGAAATAGAGCAAGGAACCAACAAACTAAATCAAAACTGCATCATCGAAACCAACACATTGTGGCAATCAACCAAAAATAGCCTCCCCCCTCCCAAAAAAAGGTGGGGTACAGAATTTTCTTCAAAGGGAATTTTTGTGAGTTCATTTGAAATTAGACTAGCTCATATCATCTCCGTGGCCAAACTGAGGATCTTCCTTCATGGAAAGATATCAAGAGTGCATACATACTCACTGACATTTGCAGAATGAACTGATCTAACACTCTCTTACTTTCAATATGTGTGTCGATATGACACAAGGATGAACAAGTTCATAACCATGCCATGCTTTCTTCTCTAATGAACGATGACATGGAGATACCAGGAGTCATGACTCTAATAATTAGCTTCATCAAGCATTAACAACTATTAACAAACAAGCAGTGACAGACATACTATATCAGACAGACAACATTTAGTTAGGTAATAACACTGAAAGAAAGCTTACAAGCTTACTGCATAAAGTGGAATGTGTGGTACAGTAAGCATCAAAATTTCAATATTGTGTTCTCAGTTCATGCAAATACGAATCTAGCCGGCACTTCCCCTCCGCAAGCGGTTGCATAGTCTTCAGCGAGGTATGGCGCAGCTTCCTTGTAAGGGCACATGTACCTCTGCATGAAAACATTCTCATTCACCTTGACAACTGTATAATAGCTCGGATCACCCTTGAGCAGTCCATTTTCCTTGAGAAACTTTAAAACGTAGTACCGGGGCCTGAGCCGGCCCTCTAGGCTAAGACAGACAATTACGGGCCGATGAGCAATGTATGCCGGTTCCAACCCCGCCTCAGAGATGAGGAACTCTGACCTGCTCTGCAGCATGTGGTGAGACCTCGTCAGCAACATCGGATACTTGGACACAGCAATGCCGACCTCAGCATCTGACCATCCAAACGTCTTCTTCAAGCAACCCAATTTGGCGGCGACCTTCTGTTCGCCGATAAATGCGACGGCATGCAGCGCGTGCCTGAACATCCTGGATTGACGGCGTATACCGAGGCCTTCGGCGCACAGCACCATCGCCTGGATGCGCTCCAAGCTGGAGGTGAGCAGGCATGGGAGAGTGATGCACAGCTTGGCAATGTCGCAGTCAGCTAGCCCGAACTCCCGCAGGAAGGCGACGTTGGGCTTGACCACCCTCTCCAGGTCGGACGAGACGAGGCAGGAGCCATACCTCAGCACCCCCAAGAGGTTCTCGTAGGACCCGGCGAGAGGCAGGTAGTACTGCAGCTTGGAGACGATGGATCTGCAGCGGAATTTGTCGGGGGCGAGCGAGACGAGGCGGGTGATCTCGGAAGGCGAGAGGCCGAGGCCGGCGAGCCCAACGGCGACGGGGGACAGGGTTCTCCCCACGTCGGCGCAGAGGAACTTGGGGTCCTTGGCGACGAGGGCGGCGGCGTCGGCGCCGGACAGGCCGAGGCCGGCGAGGAAGGCCAGGACGGCGTCGGGGTTGGAGGGGAACTTGACGTGGGAGAGCTTGGCGGAGGCCTTGAGGGCCTGCGGTCGGGTGAGGCCGCAGGTGGAGACGAGGTACTCCTCCACGGCGAACCCGGTGCTGGGGGCGACGGCGGGGGCCGGCGCCGTGGTGGAGATGAGGCGGTGGAGAGGAGAGACGGGGAAGACGGAGGGAGACGGGAGGAGCTTGGCGAGCACGCTGCGCCGGAGCCGGAGCATGGCGGCGCCGGCGGCGAGGGAATGGCGCGAGACGGAGGAGAGACTGGTGAGGGTTTGCGTCCGGTCTAACCTTGATGGGCTGGGCTGGGCTGGGCTGGGCTGAGTTGGACTATAGAGACCCATTTAGATCAGCTCGAAATGCCCTAAAAGATGTTCAGAAGGGGACTGGTGGCATATATGGGCAGATTATCGAGGAGATCAAACTAAGAGCCTTACATTTCAATTGTAATTTTCGTTTTGAAAATCGTTGGACTAACTTTGAGGCCAATTTATAAGCCAAGCATTCGCATTTCATTAAATCAGAGGCGCCATGTATGGTTGGGCCAACCCCATGATTCGATTTGTATCCCGCAAACTGTGGAGTTTGAATAATATAAAGCTTGATGTTTCTAAAAAAAAGAGTGGCTAGTTGTTGTTGTTATTATTATTATCAAAAGAGCCCGTGCGTTGCAACGGGAGAAAAAAATAACATACACTCTTAACCCAATAACCATAATATGTCCAAGACCTTTATTTTAGCGAGGCATCATTTTTATGTTGCCGCTTATCCTCCTTCTAACCCTCAGTGGCCTCAGTGTTCACACAAACCAAAGTGTGTTTGAATGTTGTTTTTTTCCTGCCAGTTTTTTCAGAGGTGCTCATGTGTGGTTATCGATGTTTTCTTTCGTCTCTTTATGATTTTAGTGGTTGTTTATTTGCAATCCAGATCGTCGCGGTACAAAAGAAAAACGGACGTGCCCTATAGGTTACAAGTTTGCTTTTAAAATAATATTTTAAATATTTAATAGGTAAAAATAACATCATATTCAAATTCTACATATTTTTCTCTTCAAATCTCATATATAACATGTTAAAATCGGAGTTACGGTTTAATAGATATGGATAATTAAGAAAAATATTTGTTTGACTTAAATATCTTTCAAAATAATATTTAAAAAATATTTAACAAACAAAATAACATCAAATTCAGATTCTACACATTTTTCTAATCAATTTTCATATATAACATGTTAAAATCGGAGTTACGGTTTAAAAGATATGGATAATTTAGAAAAACATTTGTTTGACTTATATATGATCGGCGGATGAATTATCTAATACGTCAGGGGGGTTTCCGTAAAAATGTAAAATAACGGTTTGGTTATGACTTAAGTGTGTACTGCGGGTTAATTCATGAAAAATACAGGGGGGTTTCTGCAAAAGTGCGTGACGGACCGCCGAAACCCAATTTGCTTTATTATATATAATATATATATATATATATATATATATAATATATATATATATAGGTAGAGATTATTATTATTATTATTATTATTATTATTATTATTATTATTATTATTATTATTATTATTATTATTATTATTATTAGACCAAAAGTGACTAATTTACATAATCTCGTGTCTCAAAAAATACTTTGGATTATCTTTTCTATCTCCTAAAAATAGATGTGTTTTCTTTTTCTTTCTCGTTGTGATTTCAAGAACATAAACATGTGTGCCCTAATCACGTGCCGAGGGAGATTGAGTAGCCACGAATTGCAAGAAATGCGATCACACTAAAACCATACTTGATGAGCGCTGGGACATAAACCAATTTGTTTAGTAGAGCAATGCCGGAGCGACGCTGTGGATCAGTTTTTTTTTCAAGTCAGGGCATCTCTAGCCGATCCCTTAAAAAGGGTTAACTCCTCAAAATATTATCTTTTGAGGAGTTAACTGCACCTGGCTGAACTCCTAGGCGGTTAATTCATAAAAAATAACTTCCAAAAATTCCTAGGTGGTTATCTTTTGAGGAGTTTCCACCCTGGACCACCATGCAGGCCCATGTGCTCCGTAGGAGGAACATTCGAGAAGCTTTGTCGTTCAAGGAGCTCAATCCGCGAAGGACTCCCATCCACAGACATAACCGTAGGAGGCCGGTATCTTATATAAGTCAGGGTCGGACTAGTCGATACAACTCAATCGGTATTACATGTGCTTTGTACACCTCAATCACAATATAAAAAGAGCAGGAGTAGAGTTTTACCTCATACAGAGGGCATGAACTTGGGTAAAATCGTCTCATGTTTGCCCTCCGACCTAATCGCCATGCCGGGATACCCTACCAAGGGATCATTCATGTGGGGTCTAGTTCATTTGAGGAGTTAATTAAATTTGAGGAGTTGGGTTAGGTCTGGCCACTTCCTTAACTCCTCAGTGGCAATGAAATGTGTTTTATCGGTCGATAAGATCTTGAAATGGCACCTTTATCGCCCGAATCAAGATTTTGAAATGTGTTCTCCCCAGCAAAGTGGACACAATCGTGAACTTAGCTGAAGCAATGCCCAGTACGTTTTTTTTTTTTTGAAACAAGGCAAAAGACTTGCCATTTTTATTCATTAATGAGAAGGTTTAGACATAACACATAAGCCGCAAAGCGGCAAAAAAGAAAAACTACTCTCGCGACATTAGAAGACTCAAATGCTTGGCTCCCGCCAAAGATGGGCTTCCTCTTTGATTTTACTGATGACGATGTAGGTCGGGGCAGCCGTGCTGCGAAAAATTCTTGCGTTTCGTTCCTTCCAGATTTCCCATGAGACAAGCATCATAACCGAAGCAATGGCCTTCCGGCTTTGACCTCCAGCACTCACCGCCTTCTGCCAACATGCTCGGACTGAATCTTCATGCCTCCACAACATTGGTGAGTGGTCTTGAATGCGGTGATCTCGTTCCAAACTCGTGCAGAAAATCTGCACCGGAAAAGAAGATGGACATCAGACTCTTGCAAAGCGGGCAAAGGCCACAGTTAGGCCATCCTCGCCGAGTTGTACGTTTACCCCATTGTGCCAGCTGATAGCACCAAGTTCAATCCCATGGCACCGGGCAGTGGCATGACGGCATAGCGCTCGCCGTTGCCCCACGCAAGAACAGTAGCCGGCTCAGCCAAGGCGCTTCACTCAAACTGAAAAACAGAACCAAAATGTGAGGCACATAGGCATATTCATCCAGCAGCCAGGTCTGAAGATGGAGTTTCGAACTGTGGAGACCCACTTGGCTGGAAAAACAACCCACTGTGGATTACATGCTCGCCCGCCATCATACAACAACTTCGTTTAATGTACGGAAAAAACAGAATGACAGACATCGCGCTCTTCTTTTGCAGATTCGTAAATGAGTTCATGGATGGGACTGTCAACCTATCATGCTCGCTTACAGGGAATCAAACATATATCCAGTAAACTTACCACATGAAGGGCGAGGTGCCGACAGTAGGCAGAAGACCACTTCTGAATTAAGCCCGGAAATTATAGCAGTTATCTGACTTGTTATCTGACCTAGAGTAGAGATGAAAACTCACGGAAGGGACATGGTTTGCCTAAGAGCTAAGACCCATCCTCTCACCTTGTATCTGCGTTTTCAGCTTTGCCTTGTAAACCATGCAGCAAATAAGTAGGGCATGAGCAACTAGTAAAGAGACCCAATATCCAAAGTGTGTACACAAATGAAGAAGGCAATATTGGAGGACCATAGTACGTTCAGCGAAATGTTGGACAAATGAATTCCAGAAATAAGAATGACAAAATCACCTACTCTTTGCACTTGGTTAAGTGGTTTTCATCACAGGTCTTCAGTGTATTAGAGACTAAATGTGCCCTTTATACTTTAAGGTAAAACAATTTTATGGATTTAACTTTTGGTGAACTCACATGACAATATACCCATTTAAGTGGATTGCATTGGACATTTATGCACATCGTCAATTCGTCATGAGTTTTCAAAAATAAAGAGAAGAAAGTAATAGTATGACTTACATATGTAAGATCTTTCTTGATCCGAAAACAACAATAGAAATTTCTTGCACCTTTTCTCCTTTCTTTTGAGAAATAAAATGCACGTCAGATTGTTGGAGGACAGAAAATAAAATTCAACGAAATTAGAGAAGTAGGACCTTCCCTGAATAAAAGGCATACCGTCGTCAGGCCATACTTGTCACTGAAGCTTCAGGGCATCATCCACTAACAGAGCCTTCAGAATCACGTACAGTACAGCAAAGCTATTGCTGCCATGGTTTGTCTTGTCCGCTGGAAGAAGACAAAAGCGCCATCTACATTCAGTTTCACATCAGGAACAAGCAAATGTGCACCATCCTCACACAGCTTGTGTTATGACCGGCACGGTCTATACTAGGAAGAGGCCCACAGGGCATTAGTATTAGGACTTGGTCCACAAGTTATCTTAGGAAATTATCTTAGGAAAGTTATCTTAGGCTAAAGTTATAAATACTCATGTAAGACATCGATTTGAGGCAAGCAATAAAGACTATTATTATCTTTTGTTGCCCGGCTCCCAGAGGAGCCGGAAACCCTAGCCGCCGCCGCTAAAGCCGCCGCCGCCTTCAACCCTAGCCGCGACGGCGCTTCGCCACGGCAAGCAACCGCTCCACGCCACGCCTCGCCCTCCTTGCCCCTACAACCTCGCCCTAGGCTGGTAGAACCCTAGTTGTTTCTACCAATTTGGTATCTAGAGACACCGGGCCGATCATGTCCCAGCCTCCATCACCGCCGCCGCTACCATCCGCCACCGCCAGAGCTCGCTGCCGCCCGCTCCGTCTACGATGACGACCGCATCCGCACCACCACCGACACCTGCGCGCCAAAGCTGACCGTCGACACCATCACCACCGCGCCATCGGCCGTCACCACCAAAGACTACGGCGCAAAGAAGCGGTTCCCCACGATCGAATCGCCTCCACTGCTCTCGCCGAGGAAGTGTCCGCACCCTTCGGGAGTTGGTCCAGCGGTCCGTGATTTCCTATACTCGCCGGGACCCGGCGCCGCCCGAAGCGCCGTCGCGCCTCCTACGGGCGCCGCCGCTGCCGTGGCCAGCCTCGGCCTTCCACGCGCCCTACGGCGGGCGCCTCCACCACCGCTGCTGCCGCCCTACCGGCGGCGGTGCAGCCACGCACGCTGGCGGCCTCCACAAGTGCTGCATTGGGAGCCGCCCAGCAGCTCCTCCCAGCGCCACCGCCCGGCTACGACGACAGCTGGCGCCGAGCAGACAACCCCAGAGCCGCCGCCATCAGCAAGAACGCCGCCCGCACCTAGGGCTACTGGTGCGGCCCACGCACAGTGCGATTTCCACCGTCGCCATCGCCGATCCTCGCAGGCGGCCGCCCGTCTTGAGCACTGACCTACTCCACGCCGCAGAACAACAGAGGCCTTCCTGCGGTTTGATCACCCTCCAGCTCGGCGAACCACGCCCGGCTGCCCGACCCAGCATACGCACCGCCGGCGCATGCGGCCGCCCCAGGGCACGGCAGCCCAACACCTCCCCGCTTCGCCAAACTGGACTTCACAACCTACGAGGGCACGGAGGACCCCCTCAACTGGCTCAACCAGTGCGAGCAATTCTTTCTAGGGCAGCGGACGCTCGCTTCGGATCGCACCTGGCTTGCGTCCTATCATCTTCGAGGTGCAGCTCAGACACGTATTACGCCCTCGGCGGGGCGAGGGCGGCATGCCACCTGGGAGCGTTCCGGAGCTCTGTCTCCTCCGCTTTGGACCTCCTATCCGCGGGGAGCAGATCTGGCGGCCCTCGGCCGTTGCCGTTCACATCGGCGCAGACAGACTACGCCGACCGCTTCCAGCCTGGCATGCCACGCGCCGGCGTCTCTCGCGACCAGCGTGGCCGAGCTCTTTGTGGGCGGGTTGCGGATCATATCCGCGTGGGCGTCGAGCTCGGGATCCCCACGACCTCCAGACGGCCATGTACTACGCCGGGCCTTTGAGCGGCGGGCCGAGCACCGCTGCAGCCACTCGGACGGGCGGCCGTCGGCCCGGTCGGGCCGCTCTAACTTCTTCAGCATCGGGTCGGCCCTCCCCACGACGGCCCCCCCCGGCGACCACCCGCCTTTTCGCCGTCTCGTCGTCGGCCGAGCGGCAGCGAGGCGTCGCCGTCGTGGTCTTTGCTTCAAGCTGCGATGAGCCCTACACGCCGACCCATATCCGCCCCGCCTCTTCTATTTAGAGGCGGTGGACTACACCGAGGAGGACGCTCGCCGACGGCCTTTACCACCGCTGCGGCTACGGAGGATGCGGCTGTGGATTCTGCGGCGGCGGCGTGTGTCGTCTCCTTCACGCCTGGCAGCATCCGGCGGCGGACCATGCTTCTTGCCGTAATGATCCATGGCGAGCGACTGGTGGCCCTGCTGGATACGGGCTCCACACACAACTTCCTGCCCGAGTCGACCATGCGTCGGTTAGCACTCCCGACAACAAGCGGGGAGCGCTTAAGGATTACAGTGGCGAACGGAGATCACCTCCGGTGCCATGGGCTAGCCCGCGACGTTCCCATCTCCATCGGCAACGAGAAATTTTCCATTACCTGTGCAGGGATCGATCTGGGCTGTTTCGACTTCATTCTCGGGGTGGACTTTCTCCGGACACTAGGGCCCATACTGTGGGATTTCGATGCGCTCACGATGACATTCTGACGGCAGGGCCGCCGCATCCAGTGGGAAGGCCTTGGGGGCGCCGCGCCGGCCGTGCCACACCTACAGTTGGCCGCCGCGTCCTCAAAGGCCGAGCACCCCCTACTGGATCCTCTTCTGCAGCAGCACAACGACATCTTTGACGAGCCGCGGGGTCTTCCGCCTGCCCGGGTGTACGACCATCGTATTCACCTCGTGCGGGCTCCACTCCGTAGCGGTGCGGCCCTATCGCTACCCACACTGCGAAGGATGAGTTGGGCGCCGGTGTGCCCGATGCTGCGCCGCAGCATCATCCGCATCTCCACATCACCCTTCTCGGCGCCGGTGCTTCTCGTCCGTAAGTCGACGGCACATGGCGCTTCGCGATCGACTACCGCGCCCTCAACGCGCTCACGCTCAGGACAAGTTCCCTATACCGGTGGTCGACGAGCTCTTGGATGAGCTCCATGGGGCACGCTTCTTCACCAAGCTCGATCTCGGTCGGGCTATCATCAAAAGCGCATGCATCCGGACGACATCGCCAAGACGGCGTTTCGCACCCACCATAGCCACCGAGTTCTTGGTGATGCCTTTCGGTCTCGCCAACGCCCGGCAACATTCCGAGCCCTAATGAGCAGCGTCCTTCGCCCTACTTACGGCGGTTTGTGCTTGTTTTCTTTGATGACATTCTTATCTACAGCACCACCTGGGCCGAACATCTCCAGCACGTCGCCATCATCTTCAACGAGCTTCGAGCGCACAACCTCCATCATAAGCGCTCGAAGTGCTCGTTCGGGACGCCTACCGTCGCCTACCTCGGCCATGTCATCTCAGCTGACGGGGTGGCTATGGACGCCGATAAGGTGCCGGCCGTCTCCGCCTGGCCTACGCCGCATTCGCCGCGGGCTCTCCGCGGTTCCTCGGACTCACCGGCTACTACCGGAAATTTATCCGGGGGTTCGGACTCATCGCGGCGCCCCTCACGCGGTTGCTTCGCCGCGACGCCTTCGCTTGGGACGACGAGGCGACAGCGGCATTCGAGGCCCTCAAGGGGGCCCTCACGACAGGGCCTGTCCTCCAGATGCCCGACTTCGACCGCCCGTTCATGGTGGACTGTGATGCCTCGGGCGCCGGTTTCGGCGCCGTGCTTCATCAGGGCGATGGGCCCCTCGCTTTCTTCAGCCGACCCTTCGCTCCGCGCCATCTTAAGTTGGCTGCTTACGAGCGGGAGCTCATGAAGGAAATATGCCCTAGAGGCAATAA
Source organism: Aegilops speltoides (assembly GCA_021437245.1). Classification (NCBI taxonomy): domain Eukaryota; kingdom Viridiplantae; phylum Streptophyta; class Magnoliopsida; order Poales; family Poaceae; genus Aegilops; species Aegilops speltoides. The sequence goes on along the minus strand of CM038146.1, from coordinate 99,558 downwards.
TAAAGTTATTATTTATTTCCTTATATCATGATAAATGTTTATTATTCATGCTAGAATTTTATTAACCGGAAACATAATACATGTGTGAATACATAGACAAACAGAGTGTCACTAGTATGCCTCTACTAGACTAGCTTGTTAATCAAAGATGGTTAAGTTTCCTAACCATAGACAAAGGAGTTGTCATTTGATTAACAAGGTCACATCATTAGTTGAATGATCTGATTGACATGACCCATTCCATTAGCTTAGCACCCGATCGTTTAGTATGTTGCTATTGCTTTTATCCATGACTTATACATGTTCCTATAACTATGAGATTATGCAACTCCGTTTACGGAGGAACACTTTGGGTACTACCAAACGTCACAACATAACTGGGTGATTATAAAGGAGTACTACAGGTGTCTCCAAAGGCAGATGTTGGGTTGGCGTATTTCGAGATTAGGATTTGTCACTCCGATTGTCAGAGAGGTATCTCTGGGCCCTCTCGGTAATGCACATCACTTAAGCCTTGCAAGCATTACAACTAATGAGTTAGCTGTGAGATGATGTATTACGGAACAAGTAAAGAGACTTGCCGGTAACGAGATTGAACTAGGTATTGGATACCGACGATCAAATCTCGGGCAAGTAACATACCGATGACAAAGGGGACAACGTATGTTGTTATGCGGTCTGACCGATAAAGATCTTCGTAGAATATGTAGGAGCCAATATGGGCATCCAGGTCCCGCTATTGGTCATTGACCGGAGACGTGTCTCGGTCATGTCTACATTGTTCTCGAACCGTAGGGTCCGCACGCTTAAGGTTTCGATGACGGTTATATTATGAGTTTGTGTATTTTGATGTACCGAAGGAGTTGAGTCCGGATGTGATCACGGACATGACGAGGAGTCTCGAAATGGTCGAGACATAAAGATTTATATATTGGACGGCTATATTCGGACACGGAAAGGTTCGGAAGTTTCCGGAGAAAACGGAGTGCCGGGAGGGTTACGGAACCCCGGGAAGTAATGGGCCTTAATGGGCCAAGAGGGAGAGAGAGGGCTGCGCCAGGAGGTGGCGCGCGCCCCCCCATGGGGAGTCCGAATAGGACAAGGAGGGGCGCGGCCCCCTTCCTCTCCTCTCCTCTCCTTCCTTCCCCTTCCTCCTTCCTAGTTGGACTAGGAAAGGGAGTCCTACTCCCACTAGGAGGAGGACTCCCCCCTGGCGCGCCCTCTAGGGCCGGCCGGCCCTCCCCCTTGCTCCTTTATATACGGGGGCAGGGGGCACCCTAGAACACACAAGTTGATCCTTGAGATCGTTCCTTAGCCGTGTGTGGTGCCCCCCTCCACCATAATCCACCTCGGTCATATCGTAGCGATGCTTAGGCGAAGCCCTGCGTCGGTAGAATATCAAGATCGTCACCACGCCGTCGTGCTGACGGAACTCTCTCTCCCCGGAGCTTTGCTGGATCGGAGCCCGAGGAGCGTCACCGAGCTGTACGTGTGTCAAGAACTCGGAGGCGCCGAGTGCTGGCGCTGGGATCGGTTGGATCGCGAGGAGAAGCGTCGACTACTTCCTCTACGTTGTGATCGCTTCCGCCCGGTTCACGAGGGTGCGAGACAACACTCTTCCCTCTCGTTGCTATGCATCACCATGATCTTGCGTGTGCGTGGGAAATTTTTGAAATTACTCGTTCCCCAACAAGTGGCATCCGAGCCAGGGTTTTATGGTTTGATGTTTTGCACGAGTAGAACACAAGTGAGTTGTGGACGATACAAGTCATACTTGCCTACCAGCATGTCATACTTTGGTTCAGCGGTATTGTGAGATGAAGCGGCCGGACCGACATTACGCCAGACGCTTACGCGAGACTGGTTTCACCGTTCTGAGCACTCGTGCTTAAAGGTGGCTGGCGGGTGTCTGTCTCTCTCACTTTAGTTGAACGAGTGTGGCTACGCCGGTCCTTGAGAAGGTTAAAACGGAGTCTATTTGACGAAATATCGTTGTGGTTTTGATGCGTAGGTGAGATTGGTTCTTGCTTAAGCCCGTAGCAACCACGTAAAATTTGCAACAACAAAGTAGAGGACGTCTAACTTGTTTTTGCAGGGCATGTTGTGATGTGATATGGTCAAGACGTGATGCTATATTTTATTGTATGAGATGATCATGTTTTGTAACCGAAGTTATCGGCAACCTGGCTGGAGCCATATGGTTGTCGCTTTATTGTTGAAATGCAAACGCCCTGTAATTGCTTTACTTTATCACTAAGCGGTAGCGATAGTCGTAGAAGCAATAGATGGCGTGGCGACAACGATGCTACGATGGAGATCAAGGTGTCGCTACCGGTGGCGATGGTGATCACGACGGTGCTTCGGAGATGGAGATCACAAGCACAAGATGATGATGGCCATATCATATCACTTATATTGATTGCATGTGATGTTTATCCTTTATGCATCTTATCTTGCTTTGATTGACGGTAGCATTTTAAAATGATCTCTCACTAAAATTATCAAGTAGTGTTCTCCCTGAGTATGCACCATTGCCAAAGTTCGTCGTGCCGAGACACCACGTGATGATCGGGTGTGATAAGCTCTACGTCCATCTACAACGGGTGCAAGCCAGTTTTGCACACGTAGAATACTCAGGTTATACTTGACGAGCCTAGCATATGCAGATATGGCCTCGGAACACGGAGACCGAAAGGTCAAGCGTGAATCATATAGTAGATATGATCAACATAAGATGTTCACCATTGAAAACTACTCCATCTCACGTGATGATCGGTTATGGTTTAGTTGATTTGGATCACGTGATCACTTAGATGACTAGAGAGATGTACGTCTAAGTGGGAGTTCTTAAGTAATATGATTAAGCGAACTTAAATTTATCATGAACTTAGTACCGATAGTATCTTGCTTGTCTATGTTTGTTTGTAGATAGATGGCTCGTCTTTGTTGTTCCGTTGAATTTTAATGCGTTCCTTGAGAAAGCAAAGTTGAAAGATGATGGTAGCAATTACACGATCGGGTCCGTATCTCGAGGATTATCCTCATTGCTGCACTGAAGAGTTACGTCTGGATGCACCGCGCTGGGTGCGAGCTGCTCTTGATGCAACCGGCGGCGTTAAGAACATCTGGCGAGCAAAGCTGATGACTACTCTATAGTTCGGTGTGCCATGCTTTACGGCTTAGAACCGGGTCTTCAACGACGTTTTGAGCGTCATGGAGCATATGAGATGTTCCAGGAGTTGAAGTTGATATTCCAACAGAATGCCCGGATTGAGAGATATGAAGTCTCCAATAAGTTCTATAGCTGCAAGATGGAAGAGAATGGGTCTGTCAGTGAGCACATACTCAGAATGTCTGGGTATTACAATCACTTGACTCAACTGGGAGTTAATCTTCCGGATGATTGTGTCATTGACAGAATTCTTCAATCACTGCCACCAAGCTGCAAAGGCTTCGTGATGAACTATAATATGCAAGGGTTGGTAAAGACTATGCCTGAGCTCTTCGCAATGCTTAAAGCTGCGGAGGTAGAAATCAAGAAGGAGCATCATGAAGGAAATATGCCCTAGAGGAAATAATAAAGTTATTATTTATTTCCTTAGTTCATGATAAATGTTTATCATTCATGCTAGAATTGTATTAACCGGAAACATGATACATGTGTGAATGCATAGACAAACAATATGTCACTAGTATGCCTCTACTAGACTAGCTTCTTAATCAAAGATGGTTATGTTTCTTGACCATAAACAAAGAGTTGTTATTTGATTAACAAGGTCACATCATTAGTAGAATGATCTGATTGACATGACCCATTCCATTAGCTTAGCACACGATCGTTTAGTATGTTGCTACTGCTTTTATCCATGACTTATACATGTTCCTATAACTATGAGATTATGCAACTCCGTTTACGGAGGAACACTTTGGTGCTACCAAAGCGTCACAACGAATCGGGTGATTATAAAGGAGTACTACAGGTGTCTCCAAAGGCAGATGTTGGGTTGGCGTATTTCGAGATTAGGTTTTGTCACTCCGATTGTCGGAGAGGTATCTCTGGGCCCTCTCGGTAATACACATCACTGAAGCCTTGCAAGCATTACAACTAATAAGTTAGCTGTGAGATGATGTATTACGGAGCGAGTAAAGAGACTTGCGGTAGCGAGATTGAACTAGGTATTGGATACCGACGATCGAATCTCGGGCAAGTAACATACCGATGACAAAGGGAACAACGTATGTTGTTATGCGGTCTGACCGATAAAGATCTTCGTAGAATATGTAGGAACCAATATGGGCATCCAGGTCCCGCTATTGGTTATTGACCGGAGACGTGTCTCGGTCATGTCTCGCATTGTTCTCGAACCGTAGGGTCCGCACGCTTAAGGTTTCGATGACAGTTATTATGAGTTTGTGTATTTTGATGTACCGAAGAAGTTCGGAGTCCCGGATGTGATCACGGACATGACGAGGAGTCTCGAAATGGTCGAGACATAAAGATTGATATATTGGAAGCCTATATTTGGAGTTCGGAATGGTTCCGGGTGAAAACGGGAATTTACCGGAGTACCGGGAGGTTACCGGAACCCCCCGGGAACTAAATGGGCCTTAGTGGGCCTCAAGGGAGAAGAGGAGGGGCCGGCCAGGGCAGGCCGCGCGCCCCCTCCCCCCCCTAGTCCGAATAGGACAAGGAGGGGGGGCGGCGCCCCCCCTTTCCTCTTCCCCCTTCCCCAATCCTACTCCAACTAGGAAGGGGGAGTCCTACTCGGTGGGAGTAGGACTCCTCGGCCGCGCCTCCTTGGGCGGCCGCACCTCCCCCTCCCTCCTTTATATACGGGGCAGGGGGCACCCTAGAACACACAATTTTGATCTACGGATCGTTCCTTAGCCGTGTCGGTGCCCCCTCCACCATATTCCACCTCGGTCATATCGTCGAAGCTTAGGCGAAGCCTGCGCCGATAGAACATCAAGATCGTCACCACGCCGTCGTCTTGCCGACGGAACTCCCTCGACACTCGGCTGGATCGAGTACGAGGGACGTCATCGAGCTGTACGTGTGTCAAGAACTGGGGCGCCGAATAACGGCGCCGGATCGGTCGGATCGCGAGGAGAACGTCGACTACTTCCTCTACATTGTGATCGCTTCCGCGGGTCTCACGAGGGTGCGTAGACAACACTCTCCCTCTCGTTGCTATGCATCACCATGATCTTGCGTGTGCGTAGGAAATTTTTGAAATTACTCGTTCGCCAACGGTGGCATCCGAGCCTAGGTTTTTATGGTTTGATGTTTTGCACGAGTAGAACACAAGTGAGTTGTGGGCGATACAAGTCGACTACCTACCAGCATGTCATACTTTGGTTCAGCGGTATTGTGAGATGAAGCGGCCCGGACCGACATTACAGCGTGCGCTTTACGCGAGACTGGTTTCACCGCCACGAGCACTCGTTGCTTAAAGGTGACTGGTGGGTGTCTGTCTCTCTCACTTTAGTTGAACCGAGTGTGGCTACGCCCGGTCCTTGAGAAGGTTAAAACGAGTCTATTTGACGAAATATCGTTGTGGTTTTGATGCGAGGTGAGACTAGTTCTTGCTTAAGCCCGTAGCAGCCACGTAAAATTTGCAACAACAAGTAGAGGATGTCTAACTTGTTTTTGCAGGGCATGTTATGATGTGATATGGTCAAGACGTGATGCTATATTTTATTGTATGAGATGATCATGTTTTGTAACGAAGTTATCGGCAATGGCTGGAGCCATATGGTTGTCGCTTTATTGTATGCAATGCAATCGCTACGTAATGCTTTACTTTATCACTAAGCGGTAGCGATAGTCGAGAAGCATAAGATTGGCGAGACGACAACGATGCTACGATGGAGATCAAGGTGTCGCGCCGGTGGCGATGGTGATCATGGTGGTGCTGCGGAGATGAAGATCACGAAGCACAAGATGATGATGACCATATCATATCACTTATATTGATTTGCATGTGATGTTTATCCTTTATGCATCTTATCTTGCTTTGATTGACGGTAGCATTATAAGATGATCTCTCACTAAATTATCAAGAAGTGTTCTCCCAGTATGCACCGTTGCCAAAGTTTGTCGTGCCCGGACACCACGTGATGATCGGGTGTGATAAGCTCTCGTCCATCTACAACGGGTGCAAGCCAGTTTTGCACACGCAGAATACTCGGGTTAAACTTGACGAGCCTAGCATATGCAGATATGGCCTCGGAACACGGAGACCGAAAGGTCGGCGTGAATCATATAGTAGATATGATCAACATAAGATGTTCACCATTGAAAACTACTCCATTTCACGTGATGATCGGTTATGGTTTAGTTGATTTGGATCACGTGATCACTTAGATGACTAGAGATGTCTTTCTAAGTGGGAGTTCTTAAGTAATATGATTAATTGAACTTAAATTTATCATGAACTTAGTACTGATAGTATCTTGCTTGTTTATGTTTGATTGTAGATAGATGGCTCGTCTTTGTTGTTCCGTTGAATTTTAATGCGTTCCTTGAGAAAGCAAAGTTGAAAGATGATGGTAGCAATTACACGGATTTGGGTCCGTAAATCGAGGATTATCCTCATTGCTGCCTGTAAGAGTTACGTCTGGATGCACCGCTGGGTGCGAACTGCTTCTTTGGAGCAACACGGATGTTGTGAGCGTCTGGCGAGCAAAGTGATGACTACTCTATAGTTCGATGTGCCATGCTTTACGGCTTAGAACCGGGACTTCAACGGCGTTTTGAGCGTCATGGAGCATATGAGATGTTCCAGGAGTTGAAGTTAATATTCAACAGAATGCCCGGATTGAGAGATATGAAGTCTCCAATAAGTTCTATAGCTACAAGATGGAGGAGAATAGTTACATTAGTGAGCACATACTCGGAATGTGCAGGTACTACAATCACTTGACGCAATTGGGAGTTAATCTTCCGGATGATTGTGTCATTGATGAATTCTTCAATCACCGCCACCAAGCTACAAAGGCTTCGTGATGAACTATAATATGCAAGGGTTAGTGAAGACTATACAGAGCTCTTCGCAATGCTAAAGGCTGCGGAGGTAGAAATCAAGAAGGAGCATCAAGTGTTGATGGTCAATAAGACCACTAGTTTCAAGAAGAAAGGCAAAGGGAAGAAGAAGGAACTTCAAGAAGAACAGCAAGCAAGTTGCTGCTCGGGAGAAGAAACCCAAGTCTGGACCTAAGCACTGGCCGAGTGCTTCTACTGCAAGCAGATGGTCCTTTCGAAGCGGAACTGCCCCAAGTATTTGGCGGATAAGAAGGATGGCAAGGTGAACAAAGGTATATGTGATATACATGTTATTGATGTGTACCTTACTAGAGCTCGCAGATAGCACTGGTATTTGATCTTGGTTACATTGCTAATATTTGCAACTCAAGCAGGACTACGGATTGCGAACACGGCAAAGGACGAGGTGACGATCGCGTGGGAAATGGTTCCAAAGTCGATGTGATCGCGGTCGGCACGCTACCTCTACATCTACCTTCGGGATTAGTTTTAGACCTAAATAATTGTTATTTGGTGCTGCGTTGAGCATGAACATTATATCTGGATCTTGTTTGATGCGAGATGGTTATTCATTTAAATCGAGAGAATAATGGTTGTTCTATTTATATGAGTAATATCTTTTATGGTCATGCACCCTTGAGGAGTGGTCTATTTTTGTTGAATCTCGATAGTAGTGATACACATATTCATAATGTTGAAACCAAAAGATGCAGAGTTGATAATGATAGTGTAACTTATTTGTGGCACTGCCGTTTAGGTCATATCGGTGTAAAGCGCATGAAGAAACTCCATATTGATGGACTTTTGGAGTCACTTGATTATGAATCACTTGGCACTTGCGAACCGTGCCTCATGGGCAAGATGACTAAAACCCCGTTCTCCGGTACTATGGAGAGAGCAACAGATTTGTTGGAAATCATACATACAGATGTATGTGGTCCGATGAATGTTGAGGCTCGTGGCGGATATCGTTATTTTCTCACCTTCACAGATGACTTAAGCAGATATGGGTATATCTACTTAATGAAACATAAGTCTGAAACATTTGAAAAGTTCAAAGAATTTCAGAGTGAAGTTGAAAATCATCGTAATAAGAAAATTAAATTTCTACGATCTGATCGTGGAGGTGAATATTTGAGTTACGAGTTTGGTCTACATTTGAAACAATGCGGAATAGTTTCGCAACTCACGCCACCCGGAACACCACAGCGTAATGGTGTGTCCGAACATCGTAATCGTACTTTACTAGATATGGTACGATCTATGATGTCCCTTACAGATTTAACGCTATCGTTTTGGGGTTATGCTCTAGAGACGGCCGCATTCACACTGAATAGAACACCGTCAAAATCCGTTGAGACGACACCTTATGAACTGTGGTTTGGCAAGAAACCAAAGTTGTCGTTTCTTAAAGTTTGGGGATGCGATGCTTATGTGAAAAAGCTTCAACCTGATAAGCTCGAACCCAAATCGGAGAAATGTGTCTTCATAGGATACCCAAAGGAGACTGTTGGGTACACCTTCTATCACAGATCCCAAGGCAAGACATTCGTTGCTAAGAATGGATCCTTTCTAGATAAGGAGTTTCTCTCGAAAGAAGTGAGTGGGAGGAAAGTAGAACTTGATGAGGTAATTGTACCTTCTCCCTTACTTGAAAGTAGTTTGTCGCAGAAACCGGTTTCTGAGACATCTACACCAAGTAGTGAGGAAGTTGATGATATTGATCATGAAACTTCAGATCAAGTTACTACAGAACCACGAGATCAACCGAGTAAGATCCGCACTGAGTGGTACGGTAATCCTGTTCGGAAATCATGCTACTAGATCATGATGAACCTACGAACTATGAAGAAGCGATGGTGAGCCTAGATTCCATAAAATGGCTTGAGGCCATGAAATCGAGATGGGATCCATGTATGAAAACAAAGTATGGACTTTGGTTGACTTGCCCGAGGGTAGGCAAGCAATAGAAAACAAGTGGATCTTCAAGAAGAAGACCGACGCCGACGGTAATGTTATCGTCTACAAAGCTCGACTTGTGCAAAGGGTTTTCGACAAGTTCAAGGGATTGACTACGATGAGACCTTCTCACCCGTAGCGATGCTTAAGTCTGTCCGAATCATGTTAGCAATTGCGCATTTTATGATTATGAAATTTGGCAAATGGATGTAAAGACGCATTCTGAATGGATTTACGGAAGAAGAGTTGTATATGATGCAACGAAGGTTTTATCGATCCAAAGGGAGCTAACAAAGTATGCAAGCTCCAGTGATCCATCTATGGACTGGTGCAAGCATCTCGGAGTTGGAATAAACGCTTTGATAGTGTGATCAAAGCATTTGGGTTTATCTGAGACTTTTGGAGAAGCTTTGTATTTACAAGAAAGTGAGTGGGAGCTCTGTAGCATTTACGATATTATATGTAGATGGCATATTGCTGATCGGAAATGGTATAGAATTTCTGGATAGCATAAAGGGATACTTGAATAAGAGTTTTTCAATGAAAGACCTCGGTGAAGCTGCTTACATATTGGGCATTAAGATCTATAGAGATAGATCAAGGCGCTTAATTGGACTTTCACAAAGCACATACCTTGACAAAATTTTGAAGAAGTTCAAAATGGATCAAGCAAAGAAAGGGTTCTTGCACGTGTTACAAGGTGTGAAGTTGAGTAAGACTCAATGCCCGACCACTGCAGAAGATAGAGAGAAAATGAAAGATGTTCCTATGCTTCACCATAGGCTCTATCATGTATGCAATCTTGTGTACCGACACTGATGTGTGCCTTGCTATAAGTTTTGCAGGGAGGTACCAAAGTAATCCAGAGTGGATCATCGACATGGTCAAGAACATCTGAAATACGAAAAGGACTAAGGATATGTTTCTCAGTATATGGAGGTGACAAAGAGCTCATCGTAAGCGATTACGTTGATGCAAGCTTTGACACCGATCCGGACGATTCTAAATCGCAGACCGGATACGTATTTACACTAAGCGGAGGAGCTGCCGGTTGGTGCAGTTCAAACAAAGCGTCGTGGCGGGATCTACATGTGAAGCGAGTACATAGCAGCCGGAAGCAGCTAATGAAGGAGTCGGATGAAGGAGTTCATATCCGATCTAGGTGTCATACCTAGTGCATCGGGTCCAATGAAAATCTTCGTGACAATCTTTGGAGCAATTGCCTTAGCGAAGGAATCCAGATTTCACAAGAGGACCAAGCACATCAAGAGACGCTTCAATTCCATCCGGGACTTAGTCGGTGGGAGACATAGAGATTTGCAAGATACATACGGATCTGAATGTAGCAGACCGTTGACTAAGCCTCTTCCACGAGCAAAACATGATCAACACCAAGACTCCATGGGTGTTAGAATCATTACTATGTAATCTAGATTATTGACTCTAGTGCAAGTGGGAGACTGAAGGAAATATGCCCTAGAGGCAATAATAAAGTTATTATTTATTTCCTTAATTCATGATAAATGTTTATCATTCATGCTAGAATTGTATTAACCGGAAACATGATACATGTGTGAATGCATAGACAAACAATATGTCACTAGTATGCCTCTACTAGACTAGCTTGTTAATCAAAGATGGTTATGTTTCGACCATAAACAAAGAGTTGTTATTTGATTAACAAGGTCACATCATTAGTAGAATGATCGATTGACATGACCCATTCCATTAGCTTAGCACACGATCGTTTAGTATGTTGCTACTGCTTTTATCCATGACTTATACATGGTCCTATAACTATGAGATTATGCAACTCCGTTTACGGAGGAACACTTTGGTGCTACCAAAGCGTCTGGCGAATCGGGTGATTATAAAGGAGTACTACAGTGTCTCCAAAGGCGGATGTTGGGTTGGCGTATTTGAGATTAGGTTTTGTCACTCCGATTGTCGGAGAGGTATCTCTGGGCCCTCTCGGTAATACACATCATGAAGCCTTGCAAGCATTACAACTAATAAGTTAGCTGTGAGATGATGTATTATGGAGCGAGTAAAGAGACTTGCGTAACGAGATTGAACTAGGTATTGGATACCGACGATCGAATCTCGGGCAAGTAACATACCGATGACAAAGGGAACAACGTATGTTGTTATGCGGTCGACCGATAAAGATCTTCAGTAGAATATGTAGGAACCAATATGGGCATCCAGGTCCGCTATTGGTTATTGACGGAGGCGTGTCTCGGTCATGTCTACATTGTTCTCGAACCGTAGGGTCCATGCACGCTTAAGGTTTCGATGGCGGTTATTATGAGTTTGTGTATTTTGATGTACCGAAGAAGTTCGAGTCCCGGATGTGATCACGGACATGACGAGGAGTCTCGAAATGGTCGAGACATAAAGATTGATATATTGGAAGCCTATATTTGGAGTTCGGAATGGTTCGGGTGAAAGCGGAATTCTCGGAGTACCGGAGGTTACCGGAACCCCGGGAACTAAATGGGCCTTAGTGGGCCTCGAGGGAGAAGAGGAGGGGCGGCCAGGGGCAGGCCGCGCGCCCCCTCCCCCCCTAGTCCGAATAGGACAAGGAGGCGGCGCCCCCCCTTTCCTCTTCCCCCTTCCCCAATCCTACTCCAACTAGGAAGGGGGAGTCCTACTCCCGGTGGGAGTAGGACTCCTCCGCAGCGCCTCCCTTGGGCCGCCACACCTCCCCCTCCCTCCTTTATATACGAGGCGGGGGCACCCTAGAACACACAAGTTTGATCTACGGATCGTTCCTTAGCCGTGTGCGGTGCCCCTCCACCATATTCCACCTCGGTCATATCGTCATGAAGCTTAGGCGAAGCCCTGCGCCGTAGAACATCAAGATCGTCACCATGCCGTCGTCTTGTGGAACTCTCCCTCGACACTCGGCTGGATCGAGATACGAGGGACGTCATCGAGCTGTACGTGTGTCAAGAACTGGGGCGCCGAAGTAACGGCGCGAGATCGGTCGGATCGCGAGGAGAGCGTCGACTACTTCCTCTACGTTGTGATCGCTTCGCCGGGTCTCACGAGGGTGCGAGACAACACTCTCCCCTCGTTGCTATGCATCACCATGATCTTGCGTGTGCGTAGGAAATTTTTGAAATTACTACGTTCCCCAACACATCAAGTGTTGATGGTCAATAAGACCACTAGTTTCAAGAAGAAAGGCAAAGGGAAGAAGAAGGGAACTTCAAGAAGAACAGCAAGCAAGTTCTTTGCTCGGGAGAAGAAACCCAAGTCGGACCTAAACCTGAAACCGAAAGTGCTTCTCTCGCAAGCAGACTGGTCACCGGAAGCGGAACTGCCCCAAGTATTTGGCGGATAAGAAGGATGGCAAGGTGAACAAAGGTATATGTGATATACATGTTATTGATGTGTACCTTACTAGAGCTCATGATAGCACTGGGTATTTGATACTTGGTTACATTGCTAATATTTGCAACTCGAAGCAGGGACTACGGATTAGCGAACAACGGCAAAGGACGAGGTGACGATGCGTGGGAAAGCGGTTCCAAAGTCGATGTGATCGCGGTCGGCACGCTACCTCTACATCTACCTTGGGATTAGTTTTAGACCTAAATAATTGTTATTTGGTGCGGCGTTGAGCATGAACATTATATCTGGATCTTGTTTGATGCGAGACGGTTATTCATTTAAATCAGAGAATAATGGTTGTTCTATTTATATGAGTAATATCTTTTATGGTCATGCACCCTTGAAGAGTGGTCTATTTTTAATGAATCTCGATAGTTGTGATACACATATTCATAATGTTGAAGCCAAAAGATGCAGAGTTGATAATGATAGTGCAACTTATTTGTGGCACTTCCGTTTAGGTCATATCGGTATAAAGCGCATGAAGAAACTCCATACTGATGGACTTTTGGAGTCACTTGATTATGAATCACTTGGCACTTGCGAACCGTGCCTCATGGGCAAGATGACTAAAACCCGTTCTCGGTACTATGGAGAGAGCAACAGATTTGTTGGAAATCATACATCTGAGATGTATGTGGTCCGATGAATGTTGAGGCTCGTGGCGGATATCGTTATTTTCTCACCTTCACAAGCGATTTAAGCAGATATGGGTATATCTACTTAATGAAACATAAGTCTGAAACATTTGAAAAGTTCAAAGAATTTGAGTGAAGTTGAAAATCATCGTAATAAGAAAATAAAGTTTCTACGATCTGATCGTGGAGGTGAATATTTGAGTTCTGAGTTTGGTCTACATTTGAAACAATGCGGAATAGTTTCGCAACTCACGCCACCGGAACACCACAGCGTAATGGTGTGTCCGAGCGTCGTAATCGCACTTTACTAGATATGGTGCGATCTATGATGTCTCTTCAGATTTACCGCTATCGTTTTGGGGTTATGCTCTTGAGACGGCCGCATTCACGCTGAATAGAACACCGTCAAAATCCGTTGAGACGACACCTTATGAACTATGGTTTAGCAAGAAACCAAAGTTGTCGTTTCTTAAAGTTTGGGGATGCGATGCTTATGTGAAAAAGCTTCAACCTGATAAGCTCGAACCCAAATCGGAGAAATGTGTCTTCATAGGATACCCAAAGGAGACAGTTGGGTACACCTTCTATCACAGATCCGAAGGCAAGACATTTGTTGCTAAGAATGGATCCTTTCTAGAGAAGGAGTTTCTCTCGAAAGAAGTGGGTGGGAGGAAAGTAGAACATGATGAGGTAACTGTACCTTCTCCCTTATTGGAAAGTAGTTTGTCACAGAAACCGGTTTCTGCGACATCTACACCAAATAGTGAGGAAGTTGATGATGTTGATCATGAAACTTCAGATCAAGTTACTACAGAACCTCGTAGATCAACCAGAGTAAGATCCGCACCATAGTGGTACAGTAATCCTATTCTGGAAGTCATGCTACTAGATCATGATGAACCTACGAACTATGAAGAAGCGATGGTGAACCCAGATTCCACAAAATGGCTTGAGGCCATGAAATCTGAGATGGGATCCTGAAAGTGCAACTAATCCCCGGGTGGTTTTAGTAATTAATAACAACATATATATCATTGAACTAATGGTTACTTGAGAATCATTTCAGAGAGTTCAGTGATATGGGTATGGCAAGGACTGAAGAAGTGGACCCCTCAAAATGCTAAGGCAAGCATTGGCAAAAGCTCAAGACTCTATTTTTGGTTTAGTGATCCAAGATCACATTGAGTCCATAGGAAAGCCAATACTATTAAAAGGGGATGAGGTTATGATGATGATCTGGTTGCTCAAGTGCTTAGTGATACATCTCCTAAACTATCAGCAACTTTCACTGCCATATACACTCATAAGTAATCTCGGTCCCACCGATTTTCCAAACTCAGTCACACCGAGATGAACCACCTCAGCCATAAAGTCAAACCCTAGAAAACTTCGGATTTTCCGATTCGAACTCGGTCTCACGAAACTTGAGTTGCCAAGCTTCGTAATCTTACGTCATCAAATCGGTGTCACCGAGATGATGAAGTCGGTCCCACCGAAATTGGCATGCTCTTGTCATTGCACGAATCGGACTAACCGAGATTGTATTTTCGGTCCCACGAAAATCCCAACGTTCACATTATTTGAACTTTCGGTCTCACCGAGTTGTCAACTTCGGTCCCACCGAGATTGCTCAAATGTGTGTAACGGTTGGATTTTGTGTGGAGGCTATAAATACCCTCCACCCCTCTTCATTCGTGGAGAGAGCCATCGAAAGAACTACCACTGCTACCTTACATTTACGAGAAGAGAACTACCTACCCTTGTGTTGAGATCAAGTTGCTCCACTCCCACCATATGAAGCTTGATCTCTAGCCTTCCCAAGTTGCTTTCCACTCAATCCTTTCTTCCACCACAGCCAAATCGGTGAGGAGAGTTGAGTGTTGGGGAGATTATCATTTGAAGCACAAGAGCAAGGAGTTCATCATCATCAACACCATCTATTACCTTTTGGAGGGTGGTGCCTCCTAGATTGGTTAGGTGTCGCTTGGGAGCCTCCGTCAAGATGTGGAGTTGAACCAAGAAGTTTGTAAGGCAAGGAGATCGCCTACTTCGTGAAGATCTACCCCGAGTAAGGCTAGCCCTCTGTGGGCGTAGGCCATGATGGAATAGACAAGGTTGCTTCTTCGTGGACCCTTCGTGGGTGGAGCCCTCCGTGGACTCTCGCAGCCGTTACCCTCCGTGGGTTGAAGTCTCCATCAACGTGGAAGTACGATAGCACCACCTATCGGAACCACGAGAAAAATCACCGCGTCTCCAAAATTGCGTTTGCTCTTCTCCACCTCTCTTTACTACATGTGCAATTTACTTTCCGCTGCCTATACTCTAGAATTGCATGTGTAGGGTGATGCTTGACTTGATCATAATTGTGAATCTGCCAAAACTGTTCTTTGTCAAAAGGCAGAATTTTTATATTGTCAAGTAGTCTAATCACCCCCCTCTAGACATACTTTCGATCCTACAAGTGGTATCAGAGCTTTGGTCTCCATTGTATTGGTTTCCATTGCATTGGACTCCATAAGCTTGGTTTCACAACCTAGGAGAGTATGGCGTCTAGTGAGGGTAATTTTAAGAGAGGTCCTTACTTTGATGGTACAAATTTTGCTAGTTGGAAGCATAAAATGAAAATGCATATTCTTGGCCATAACCCAGCCGCATGGGGCATTATTTGTGTTGGTATGCAAGGTGAATTCTTGAGGAAGGAAAAGTTCGGATCGCGGCTTACAACGGAAGAATTGCGGATGTTGCAAAACAATGCTCAAGCTTGTGACATTCTCTTCAATGCCTTGTGTCCCGAGGAGTTCAACAAAATCAGCCGTCTTGAGAATGCAAAAGAGATTTGGGATACTTTGGTTGAAATGCACGAAGGTACCGAGTCCGTGAAGGAGTCAAAGCTAGACATTCTTCAAGGTCAACTTGACAAGTTCAAGATGAAGGATGGTGAAGGAGTCGCTGAAATGTACTCTAGGCTTGCTCTCATCACAAATGAGATTGCCGGCTTAGGAAGCGAAGAAATGACCGACCGATTCATCATCAAGAAGATTCTCAGAGCTCTGGATGGAAAGTATGACACCGTGTTCACTTTGATCCAAATGATGCCAAACTACAAGAATCTCAAGCCAACCGAAGTCATTGGAAGAATTGTTGCTCATGAGATGACACTTAAGGATAAGGAAGAGCTTCACAACAAGTCAAGTGGTGCTTACAAAGCTACAAGTGATGCTCCCACAACCTCAAGTGACAAGTTAGTTTCCAATGAAGAGATAAGCCTAATGGTCAAGAACTTCAACAAATTCTACAAGAATAGAAGCAAAGAGAGAAGCTCAAAGTCTAGATCATACGATGAAAAGAGATCTTCTAGTCGTGATCGAAACTGCTACAATTGTGGAAGACCGGACACTATTCAAATGAGTGTCGGCTCCCCACAAGAGAAGAGAAGAATCTCCAAGAAGAAGAAGCTCAAGAGATGAGTCACCTCGGAAAGAGAGAAGGAGCAGAGATGATCGTTATGAGCGAAGACCCTCTCGGAGAAGCAAGGATTAGGAGAGGAAAGACAAGTCATCAAGGAGCTACACAAGAAGAAAACATCAAGCTCATGTAGGTGAATGGGTCTCGGCTCCGACTCCGACAATCAATCCGAAGGAAGCTATCACTCCAACTCCGACTACTGATCAAGATGAAGGTGTTGCGGTCTTGCTCTCGTATCCTCCAACTCCAACTCCTCGACTTATTTGATTCACCAAATGAGGGAATTGGAAGATGCTTCATGGCTAAAGGCCCCAAGGTATCACACCCTGAATTCATTGACTTCAATAGTGATGAGGATGACTTGCTTGGTGAAGATGAGCTTTTACATGATAAATCCAGTGAGCCTAGTAATGATGAACATGCTAGTAGTCTTTATAGTCGAGAAGAGTCGAATGACAATGCTATGAAGGAGATTGAGCGTCTAACTAAAGAACTAAACACTCTTAAGTTAGCTCATGAAACAACTCAAGAAGATCATAGAGAGCTCCTAAGATCTCATGAGAAGCTACGCTTCGAGAAGCTCACTCTAGAGCAAGAACATGAGTTTCTAAAAGCTATCAATGACGATCTTCGAAAGAAGAGTTCTTCATATCTTGCCAAACGACTTCTCTTGTCTACTTTCTTGCCTCCCATTAAAACTAAGCATGACAATCATAAGAAAAATTCTTTCTCTAGTAGTAACAATAACCATGCTAAATCCAATGTTGTTGCTTCTAGTAGTTCTCTTGATTCCACTAACAATGTTTTAAGCCAAGTTACACTTGAGCAAGAAAATAGTTTATTGAAAGGGATTATAGAGAAAGGTGTCTACAAGAGCCTTGCCAGAAGCAAAAACTTTGAGGAAATTGTTCGCAAGCAAGGAAGGCACCGGAAGAATCAAGGAATTGGTTTTGAGCGAAAGTTCAACGCCGAAGGTGTTGAGTGGGAAGAAGGTCAATATCCTACTCCAAAGTTTGTTTCTCAAAAGGAGAAGTACGATCCTACTTCTTCCAATGTGGAACAAGCACAAGATGACCTTCCACCACAAGACCACAAGCTAAAAGGCAAGGACAAGCTTCAAGAGGAGATTGATGCATTTATTGAAGCACCTAAAGCCATGGTCAAGTGGGTTCCCAAGGAAGCGTCAAGTTCTACTTCGTCAAGCTCAACTACAACCCCAAGGATTCCCATCAAGATGATGTGGATCCCGAAGAAGAAGAACTAGAAAGTTCTTGAGGGTGACTCCGCCAACATACTTCACTCACATTCATTTTGGCAAAAACTTGTGCAATCAACTTCCACATCGTGCACTAGTTCATGGAGTCACAAACCCTCTTGTTGGTAAGTCAAGGGACAAGGTAATCATTGCTTTCATGGACATCATCTATTGTGTATTTCAATCTATGTCCATGGATATCCTTGTTTGTTCCTTGTGGGACTAACCCATGTAGGTATTGAAAGTGCCGAATCCAAAGGATAGCTCCCAACTCTTGATGATCTTCATCAACATTGAGCATCCACATCTTCAACATCTACATGAAGTCTTCTCGACAACCCAAGGTTAGTTTGACCCTTTAAAGGGGTTCTCACATCTAGGGGAGCTTTGCTCTAAAGAATTGAGCTAAAGCATCTTCAAATGATGTGAACACATCAATGCTTTATGTAAAAGTGGTAACCCCACTTGTGCTTAAACGATGAGTATGACCTATGATCAAATGTTCTCATTTGGCTCCTAAGTCAATATACTCATATAAAGATGACCTAGTCATCGATAAATTGTGTGTTAATTGCTAGAGTTTTGATTGTGCATGTTTGACACATATTTCATTTGCTATCTTATTGCGTGAGCATGTTGGATGCATGATTTTATCCATTCGAGGACATCCATTTGTTGTTTTGGTCGTTTTGATTTTTCTGACCAAATGGATGGACAAGAATGCCTAAGTACCTCCCATAGCTATCTATGCTTTCTTGTCTCAAATTCTATTCATGCTTACATCACAAACTTTGAACAAGTCATTTTCGGACCCTCCGGGTGAGGAGCACTCGGAGCCACCGATCCATCAAAGGCTAACTTCCAAAACCTTCTAATTGATTTCGGTCAGACCAACTCACTCAAACTCGGTCGAACCGAAAGCATTTAGACTGATCTAGGTTTTCACGTCGGTGAAACCGAGTTGTGATTTTCGGCGTGACGAAGTGCATAATCGCCTTGCGAGTTATCCATCTCGGTGCCACCGAAGTTTACAACTCGGTCCCACCGACAACAAGGGGTATATATACTCGAGGGCCGCTGCGTTGATTTCTCCTTCAAGCGTTTCGCCCCACACCCCTTGCCGCCGCGCTTGATCTCCGGATCGTCGCCGTAAATCGCTCAGGCGCCCCGCCGCAGGTCTCCGTCGCCGTCAGCGGACATCTTCTCCGCGCCGTTGCCGCCGAGAAAAACTCCACCAAGTTAGGGTGAGTTTGATCCCACTCGTGCTCTCATCTCCGATTCAATGCACGTTTGGTTTGCCTAGAATCTTGCCACGATTGAAATCTTCACGTACACAGATTAGTTCGTTTGGACTAGATTCGAGTGAAATTTTAGGTTAGGTTTCCGCGAACACATCTCGGTGAGACCGATTTTAGATTTTCGGTAAGACCGATTTGGCCTATGGTCATTGCCTTTGCACCTTCGGTCCAACGAGTTGTGCAAATCGGTGCGACGAAATGAGCGATTCTGTGAAACCCTAGTGTTTTCGGCGGGACGAAACCCACCGGTCAAACCGAAAGTGGTGTGCCACGCTCTGTTGAACACCGGATTCACGAATTTTAAACTTCGATCGACGAAGTGTCTTCTGTGAAAACCTAATACTAGAATTTGAACTCATTTGTTTGCAAAAACTTCTGCAGTTTGTGATAACTCTTCTTCTCTGCCTACACCTTATCTATTCACGGGTTGTCGGCCATATGGGATGCAGTGTGATCGAGAACAGGTCGAGACACCCATTGCGAGATATTCGAGGCGGGCACTAGTCCCGATCCTAGTAGCTCATCGATGATGGTGAGAGGAGTACACCAAGTGGTTTGCCTCCTGCAGCCACGAGCCGAGAAGAAGAGGAACTCGGATGATGAAGATTCTGATTTTGTTGTTGAGGAAGAGGTAACCTCAAAGCCTAAGAGGAAGGTTGTTGCCAAAGAGCCACAAGGTCAACAGACTAAGAAGGGCACCAGGAAAGTCAAGCAGTCAACTGTTGCCCAGAAGCTGAATTTGGAAGAGGCAGCTGCAAGCAAAGTGAAGAAAACCTCCAAGAGAAAGAGGATTGTGCATGATGCAGCAGAAGATGAGGATGAGGAAGCACCCCAGCCTCCTCCTCAGAAGCCAAAGTTCATGGGTGATGCCATTAAGGCTGGAGCCACATCAAAGCCCAAGCAATCTGCTCCAGCTAAGGCAGCTCCAAAGAAAGCTCTTTGTCAAGCCCAAGAAGACCGTCGGGAACATTCCGAGTGTCTCGAAAAGAACAAGGATGATGTGCCACCACTGTGTCAGACGATGAAGGACCAGTTTTGCAGAAACTTCGTCCAAAACTGCCACTACATAATGATGCTCATCCTCAAGCCGAGGATATGAAGGCAAGGAAAGATAGAGGTCTCGGGCTATGGAGACAAGTGACCCATATGCCGTGAGGAGAAGAACTGCTTTGTTGATCCCAGATTTCACACGAGAGAGCAGCGGGACTTCTATGAGACTATCTTGATGGATAAGAAGCCCATAGTCGCAGACACAAGATATGTTATTGGAAGTACATTGACAGTGAAGAGCACGAGATTTCTTTCCACATGTGCATGAAAGCTTCCTTTGCATGTGGCGTTCTGAGACTTTGTAGGTCGAAGTTGACCAGTTGGAATGATGAGATGATAATGCAATTCTATGCCACAGCTCACTTCTACCCTGATGGGAAGATTGTGTGGATGACTGAAGGCCAAAGATTTTCTTCATCTGTTGAAGAATGGGCAGAACTTCTGAATGCTCCAGTACAACGAGAGGATGATGTTGATGTATATGGGATTCCAAAGAAGAATCATGAATCCATGAAGAACATGTACAAAGAGGTTCCAGCAAAGGATTTGGGAATCTGGAAGCTCGGCTCAGTCTACTATCTCCAGGCAGGCCTACGTACCACTAATACTATTTTGAGGCATACCTTGATGCCCAAGTCTGGAGATCATCACATGATCAGAGGATACTCTATCAACATGCTGCACATACTTGATGAGAAAGCACCTTTCAAGGTGATGGACTTGATGGTAGAAACCATTAAGAGGACTGCAGCTGACCAGAAAAGGTCATGTGGATTTGCCCATGATTCAGATGCTTATCAATGCCAAGTTTGGCACGGGCACATTCTTGTTGGATAGAGAACACTTACCACTGCAGCCAGAGCATGAAGACAATGATGTTGTGATGGATGAGGAGGACCCAACGTCCGTTGAAGGTCAAGTCAAGATCGAAGCTGCCAAGAAAGCCAAAGCTGATAAGGAAGCAAAAGAAGAAGCAGCTAAACCAAAGAGCCGGAGAGCAGATTCTTGAAGCTACCCAAAGGATTGAACAACGCTGGCCAGCATTATGCAGTCTCGGGAGAGCCTAGAGAGGATTGTTGAGGATAAGATCCACGCTCTGGATGTGAAGTCGATGAAGTGCAAGTATTGTCAATAAGCTTGAGGCGACATTGAGGAAGCAAAGCGGGAGAAAGAAGAGCTTATCGTGAGATGCGGGATGACTTAGTCGGGATGCTTATCAGCAGATCGCTCCGGTTCCCACAGGACCCGATCAGCTGCTATTCCAATGATCGACACGGGACTACAACTTGACACCTCCCACAGTTCAGCGATTACTCCTACTCCAACTCCAGCTCAGTGACCACTCCTCCAAAGCCAGACATCGGTGAAGTCTTCGCCGATCTTGTCATATCAACTCCAACATCAACTGAGACGGAGCCGCCAGCAGAGTCCCGGTGGCGCTTAGCTCTATGCCTTTTCAAACTTTTGGTAACTTGTTGCCAAAGGGGAGAAATTGTATAGATCATAGGACTTCGAGAGAGAGAGTCTGTTGTCGCTTTTGCTCTTTCGTTCTTTTGCGGTTTCTTTGAGATACTTTTGGTTTTCGAGACATTACGTGTGTTTGATACTACGTTCGATTCTACCTTAATGAGTGCTGGTCGTACTATGCTTTAATGTGTGCTTAATGCTTATCATATGCTATTCCTATCTTGTATGACCATTTACTCATGTCTTGGTGATTGGGTGCATCTGTTCATTCTTATCATTTTGTGCGCTCCACCAAGATGTATGTGACATGGAAGAGTGACCCATGATCCTAATCGATTGTGCATTTGCATTCAAACGCAAATCTTAAATAATGCACAAATTTAGGGGAGCTCTTGCTTATCACATACTTCTCAAAGCGACGATATTATTCATTGATTATATCCTTTGTCGAGCTTTGATCTATATGTTGTCATCAATTACCAAAAGGGGAGATTGAAAGTGCAACTAATCCCGGGTGGTTTTGGTAATTAATAACAACATATATATCATTGAACTAATGGTTACTTGAGAATCATTTCAAAGACTTCAGTGATATGGGTATGGCAAGGACTGAAGAAGTGGACACCTCAAAATGCTAAGGCAAGCATTGGCAAAAGCTCAAGACTCTATTTTTGGTTTAGTGATCCAAGATCACATTGAGTCCATAGGAAAGCCAATACTATTAAAAGGGGATGAGGTTATGATGATGATCTGGTTGCTCAAGTGCTTAGTGATACATCTCCTAAACTATCGGCAACTTTCACCGCCATATACACTCATAAGTAATCTCGGTCCCACCGATTTTCCAAACTCAGTCACACCGAGATGAACCACCTCAGCCATAAAGCCAAACCCTAGAAAACTCGGATTTTCCGATTCGAACTCGGTCTCACGAAACTTGAGTTGCCAAGCTTCAGAACCTTCGTCATCAAATCGGTGTCACCGAGATGATGAAGTCGGTCCCACCGAAATTGGCATGCTCTTGTCATTGCACGAATCGGACTAACCGAGATTGTATTTTCGGTCCCACGAAAATCCCAACGTTCACATTATTTGAATTTTCGGTCTCACCGAAGTTGTCAACTTCGGTCCCACCGAGATTGCTCAAATGTGTGTAGCGGTTGGATTTTGTGTGGAGGCTATAAATACCCCTCCACCCCTCTTCATTCGTGGAGAGAGCCATCGAAAGAACTACCACTCCTACCTTACATTTCGAGAAGAGAACTACCTACCCTTGTGTTGAGATCAAGTTGCTCCACTCCCACCATATGAAGCTTGATCTCTAGCCTTCCCAAGTTGCTTTCCACTCAATCCTTTCTTCCACCACAGCCAAATCGGTGAGGAGAGTTGAGTGTTGGGGAGATTATCATTTGAAGCACAAGAGCAAGGAGTTCATCATCATCAACAACATCTATTACCTTTTGGAGGTGGTGCCTCCTAGATTGGTTAGGTGTCGCTTGGGAGCCTCCGTCAAGATGTGGAGTTGAACCAAGAAGTTTGTAAGGGCAAGGAGATCGCCTACTTCGTGAAGATCTACCCGAGTAAGGCTAGCCCTCCGTGGGCGTGAGCCATGATGGAATAGACAAGGTTGCTTCTTCGTGGACCCTTCGTGGGTGGAGCCCTCCGTGGACTCTCGCAGCCGTTACCCTCCGTGGGTTGAAGTCTCCATCAACGTGGAAGTACGATAGCACCACCTATCGGAACCACGAGAAAAATCACCGCGTCTCCAAAATTGTGTTTGCTCTTCTCCACCTCTCTTTACTACATGTGCAATTTACTTTCCGCTGCCTATACTCTAGAATTGCATGTGTAGGGTGATGCTTGACTTGATCATAATTGTGAATCTGCCAAAAACTGTTCTTTGTCAAAAGGCAGAATTTTTATATTGTCAAGTAGTCTAATCACCCCCCCTCTAGACATACTTTCGATCCTACAGATCCATGTATGAAAACAAAGTGTGGACTTTGGTTGACTTGCCCGAGGGTCGGCAAGCAATAGAAAACAAGTGGATCTTCAAGAAGAAGACTGACGCTGACGGTAATGTTACTGTCTACAAAGCTCGACTTGTCGCAAAGGTTTTTCGACAAGTTCAAGGGATTGACTACGATGAGACCTTCTCACCCGTAGCGATGCTTAAGTCTGTCCGAATCATGTTAGCAATTGCCGCATTTTATGATTATGAAATTTGGCAAATGGATGTAAAGACTGCATTCTGAATGGATTTACGGAAGAAGAGTTGTATATGATGCAACGAGAAGGTTTTATCGATCCAAAGGAGCTAACAAAGTGTGCAAGCTCCAAATGATCCATTTATAGACTGGTGCAAGCATCTCGGAGTTGGAATAAATGCTTTGATAGTGTGATCAAAGCATTTGGGTTTATCTGAACTTTTGGAGAAGCTTTGTATTTACAAGAAAGTGAGTGGGAGCTCTGTAGCATTTTCGATATTATATGTAGATGACATATTACTAATCGGAAATGATATAGAATTCTGGATAGCATAAAGGGATACTTGAATAAGAGTTTTTCGATGAAGGACCTCGGTGAAGCTGCTTACATATTGGGCATCAAAATCTATAGAGATAGATCAAGGCGCTTAATTGGACTTTCACAAAGCACATACCTTGACAAAATTTTGAAGAAGTTCAAAATGGATCAAGCAAAGAAAGGGTTCTTGCTGTGTTACAAGGTGTGAAGTTGAGTAAGACTCAATGCCCGACCACCGCAGAAGATAGAGAGAAAATGAAAGATGTTCCTATGCCTCAGCCATAGGCTCTATCATGTATGCAATCTTGTGTACAGCACTGATGTGTGCCTTGCTATAAGCTTAGCAGGGAGGTACCAAAGTAATCTAGAGTGGATCTTTGGACAGCGGTCAAGAACATCTGAAATACGAAAAGGACTAAGGATATGTTTCTCGTATATGGAGGTGACAAAAGCTCATTAAAGCGGTTACATTGATGCAAGCTTTGACACCGATCCGGACGATTCTAAATCGCAAACCGGATCGTATTTACACTAAGCGGAGGAGTTGTCGGTTGGTGCAATTCTAAACAAAGCGTCGTGGCGGGATCTACATGTGAAGCGGAGTACATAGCAGCTTCGAAGCAGCTAATGAAGGAGTCGGATGAAGGAGTTCATATCCGATCTAGGTGTCATACCTAGTGCATCGGGTCCAATGAAAATCTTTTGTGACAATCTTTGGAGCAATTGCTTTAGCGAAAGAATCCAGATTTCACAAGAGAACCAAACACATCAAGAGACGCTTCAATTCCATCCGGGACTTGGTCCTGGTGGGAGACATAGAGATTTGCAAGATACATACGGATCTGAATGTAGCAGACCCGTTGACTAAGCCTCTTCCACGAGCAAAACATGATCAGCACCAAGACTCCATGGGTGCTAGAATCATTACTATGTAATCTAGATTATTGACTCTAGTGCAAGTGGGAGACTGAAGGAAATATGCCCTAGAGGCAATAATAAAGTTATTATTTCTTTCCTTATATCATGATAAATGTTTGTTATTCATGCTAGAATTGTATTAACCGGAAACATAATACATGTGTGAATACATAGACAAACAGAGTGTCACTAGTATGCCTCTACTAGACTAGCTTGTTAATCAAAGATGGTTAAGTTTCCTAACCATAGACAAAGGAGTTGTCATTTGATTAACAAGGTCACATCATTAGTTGAATGATCTGCATGACCCATTCCATTAGCTTAGCACCCGATCGTTTAGTATGTTGCTATTGCTTTTATCCATGACTTATACATGTTCCTATAACTATGAGATTATGCAACTCCGTTTACGGAGGAACACTTTGGTACTACCAAGCGTCGAGCGAATCGGGTGATTATAAAGGAGTACTAAAGGTGTCTCCAAAGGCGGATGTTGGGTTGGCGTATTTGAGATTAGGATTTGTCACTCCGATTGTCGGAGAGGTATCTCTGGGCCCTCTCGGTAATGCACATCACTTAAGCCTTGCAAGCATTACAACTAATGAGTTAGTTGTGAGATGATGTATTACGGAACGAGTAAAGAGACTTGCGTGTAACGAGATTGAACTAGGTATTGGATACCGACGATCAAATCTCGGGCAAGTAACTATACCGATGACAAAGGAACAACGTATGTTGTTATGCGGTCGACCGATAAAGATCTTCGTAGAATATGTAGGAGCCAATATGGGCATCCAGGTCCCGCTATTGGTTATTGATTTGGAGGCGTGTCTCGGTCATGTCTACATTGTTCTCGAACCGTAGGGTCATGCACGCTTAAGGTTTCGATGACGGTTATATTATGAGTTTGTGTATTTTGATGTACCAAAGGAGTTGAGTCCGGATGTGATCACGGACATGACGAGGAGTCTCGAAATGGTCGAGACATAAAGATTGATATATTGGACGGCTATATTCGGACACGGAAAGGTTCGGAAGTTTCGGAGAAAACCGGAGTGCTTGGGAGGGTTACTGGAACCCCCCGGGGAAGTAATGGGCCTTAATGGGCCAAGAGGGGAGAGAGAGGGCTGCGCCAGGAGGTGGCGCGCGCCCCCCCTCATGGGGAGTCCGAATAGGACAAGGAGGGGGGCGCGGCCCCCCTTTCCCTCTCCCTCTCCCTCTCCTTCCTCCCCCCTTCCTCCTTCCTAGTTGGACTAGGAAAGGGGAGTCCTACTCCCACTAGGAGGAGGACTCCCCCTCCCTTGGCGCACCCTCTAGGGTCGGCCGGCCCTCCCCCTTGCTCCTTTATATACGGGGGCAGGGGCACCCTAGAACACACAAGTTGATCCTTGAGATCGTTCCTTAGCCGTGTGCGGTGCCCCCCTCCACCATAATCCACCTCGGTCATATCGTAGCGGTGCTTAGGCGAAGCCTGCGTCGATAGAACATCAAGATCGTCCACCACGCCGTCGTCTTGTGGAACTCTCTCTCCCGGAGCTTTGCCTTTGGATCGGAGCCGAGGAGCGTCACCGAGCTGTACGTGTGTCAAGAACTTCGAGGCGCCGAGTAACGGCGCTGGATCGATTGGATCGCGAGGAGAACGTCGACTACTTCCTCTATGTTGTGATCGCTTCGCCCGGTCTCACGAGTGCGTAGACAACACTCTTCCTCTCGTTGCTATGCATCACCATGATCTTGCGTGTGCGTAGGAATTTTTTTGAAATTACTACATTCCCCAACAGCTCATTGGCCTAGTCCAGGCCGTGCGTCATTGGCGGCCATACTTGTGGGGACGGACCTTCCACATCCGCACGGACCACTACAGTCTGAAGTTCTTGCTCGATCAACGCCTGTCAACCGTGCCGCAGCACCAGTGGATCAGCAAGCTCTTCGGCTTCGACTTTTCCGTCGAGTATCGGCCCGGCCGTCTTAACCTCAGGTCGACGCTACCGCTGTCCGTCGCGATTCCGACCTCGCGCCGACAGCCGACTCGACCGCCGGGACGGTCATGTGCATCCGTTCCGGGCCTTCGTTCCGCCTCTTCGCCGACATTCGTCGCGCCACTGAGGTGGCCGCTGATGCCGCTCTACTACAGATGAGATGCTAGCGGAGGTCCGTCAGCGCCTACTTCAGGCCCAACAGACGGCCAAGCACTACTACGACGATCATCATCGCGAGGCGGAGTTCGCGGTGGGCGACTGGGTGTGGCTGCGTCTTCTCCACCGCTCTCGCGATCCTTTGGACCAGCGGCGAAGCGCAAGCTTGCCCTCGTCGCGGGCCCTTCCACGTCGTGGGAGCGATCGGAAGGTGGCCTATCGTCTTCAGCTTCCAGACCGCGCCCGCATCCACGACGTGTTCCATGTGGGGCTGCTCAAGCCTTTCCGTGGCGATCCACCAGATGCTCCTCCGGCGCTTCCTCCAACCGCCGACGGTCGCATTCTTCCTCAGCCAGCAAAGGTGTTGCAGGTCCAGCTCCGTCGTGGCGTCTGGTTCATTCTAATTCAGTGGGCGGGCCTTCCGGAGGAGGAGGCTACGTGGGAACAGCGTGAAGATTTCCTCCCATCCGGTTCTTTTCTTTTCCTTTACCAACTTCCCAGATGGAATTTGAAAATAAGGGAAGTGCATAATACCACTTTACTATCCTAAAAAATTATGCTCAGGGATAAAGATGTCCTCATTATCTATACAGATAGTGCTAATATGGAATAAAATTAGCTAAAAGATATGGCTGAATTAACATGGTAATGATATCATAAGCCTTTTTAAGGTTACCATAACATAAATTCCCTTATTGTATGAGATGACATCTGCTTTTCAACACCATACCATACAACTATCGATTTGCTTCTACGGTAAGAATACCAGGGCATTTGAAATATCTGTTACATAGTGATATACAAGTAGACCGTCAAGAAAAATGCCACTAGCCTACTACTCAACTATTCAGTTCTGAGATCAAATGCCCCTGGAAAAGTATCAGCCAGTAGGCCATCCAAAAATACATGAGACAAATAAACAAATCAACTTGATACAAACTAATGAACAATTTCAGTAAATTTAATATCTCAGGAAGAATGAAGATTTTCATCTTAGAAGAACTAGAGCAAGCCCAAACTAGATCAAAACTGCACCCTCAACAGTGATCAGCACACTCTGCCCAAGAGGCCATCAATAAATCCATAAATGTTTCCCGCGGAAAAAGAAATTCAAAATTTTCATCCAAAGGAAAGTTTGAGACATCATATCATCTTCATGGCCAGAATGAGAACATTCTTTGATGGAAAGATAGATTAAGGATTGCATTAAAAACTACCATGGCTATCTCAGAACGTAAAGAAATACTACTCACTTCAAAGCATTTGTAGGATGCCATGATCTCACATTCTCTTAGTTCCAATATATAAACATGGGGAGGGACAAGTTAATAGCAGTGCAATGCTTTCTTCCTACTAAATGACATGACGAGCATACCAAGGCTCACAAATCAAAATATCAGTTTCATCCTGGATTAGCACCACCAAATGAGAACGTAACATACATGCTATAGATTATAGATAGCAGCCAACCACCATTAAGTTTAGGCCAACAACATTGAATCGGGAATGAGCGGCTTGATGCGGAGAGTGAAACTTCTGCTGTGTCATACACCCGATTACGAAATTTTCGTACAGGCCTTGGTTCATGTAAATCTGAATCTAGCCGGTACTTCCCCTTTGCAAGCTGCTGCATAGTCTTCAGCGAGCTGTGGTGCAGCTTCCTTGTGAGGACATATGAACTTCTCCATGAATACCTCCTCTGGCAGCACGACTGCACAATAGTAGTCTCGGTCATGATCTAGCAATCCATTTTCCTTAAGAAACTTCAAAGTGTAGTACCGGGGCCTTAGCCGACCCTCCAGGCTGTAAGTGGGCAATGTCGGCCGATAAGCAATGTATGCCGGTTCCAACCCCACCTCAGAGATCAGGAACTCCGACTTCCTCTGCAGCAGGTCCTTGGACAACGCCAGCACCATCGGGGCCTTACAAAGAGCAATGCCCACCTCAGCATCGGACCATCTGAAAGTGTCCTTCAAGTACTCCACTTTGGCGGCGATATCCTTCTCGCGGAGAAACGCAAGGGCATTCAGCATGCGCCAGAACATCCTGGAGCCACGGGGCACACCTAGGCCTTCGGCGCGCGCCGCCATCGCCCGGACGCGCTCCACATTGGAGGTGAGCATCCTCGGCTGAGCGACACACAGCTTGGCAATATCACAAGCACCTATCCTGCACTCCCTCAGGAACGCGGCGTTGGGCTTGACCACCCTCTCGAGGTTGGAGGAGAGGATGTAGGGGCTGCGGTCGAGCACCCGGAGGAGCTTCCCGGAGGAGCCGAAGAGGGCCAGGTAGTAGTGCAGCCTGTCGATGATGGCTCTGCAGCGGAACTTCTCGCCGGCGACCGAGACGAGGTGCGCGATCTCAGGACGCGAGAGGCCGAGGCCGGTGAGCCCGTCGACGACGGGGGCCAGGGTCTTCTCCACGCTGGCGCAGAGGAACTGCGGGTCCTTGGCGACGACGGAGGCGACGTCGGCGGCGGAGAGGCCGAGGCCGGCGAGGAAGGCGAGCACGGCGTCGGGCTTGGCGGGGGACTTGAGGTGGGAGAGCTTGGCGGAGGCCTTGAGGGCCTGTGGTCGGGTGAGGCCGCAGGTGGAGACGAGGTACTCCTCCACGGCGAACCCGATGTTTGGGGAGATGGCGGGCGCCGCGGCGGAGAGGAGGCGGCGGAGATGGGGTACGGGAGAGGTGGCTGGAGAAGAGAGGAGCTGGGTGAGGACGCAGCTACGTAGCCGGAGCATGGCGCCGGGGTGGCGCGGCGGACGCCGGCGGCGGCGGCGAGGGGATATGAGGAACGGTGGTGCGCCGGCGGCGGCGGCGAGGGGATATGAGGAGCGGTGGTGCGAGCGAGAATGGCTCGTGGAGATGACCTGCGTGGTATTTGACCAAGCGGGTCCCCCGCGTCAATCTCATGTTGACTGCCTATACAAAAAATTCTTTTTTAGTAGAAAAATATACCTCCATTCCTAAATACAGTATAAGTTTTTTAGATAATGGACATATTTTAAAGTATATAGATTCACTCATGTATGTAGTCTCTATTGAAAGGACGCGAATTTTGAGGACATGTGGCCACGCGATGCCGTAATCGCGAGCGTCCGTGAGCGCTTTGTGATTGCTACCTAATATAGCCCCACGCGCAATACTGCACATCTTAATTGCTTACTAAATGGGATACGCCCCGTATACCCCTTTGTGAGTCAGTGAGTGGTCCACAACGAATTTATGTTTGTAGGAGAATACAGCCTTGTCTGTTACCCGCAGTTCGTTGGGGGGTGGCATAAGTGCTCTTGACGTTGGGTCATAAATGTTTTTCCTGGTTCTTTAGTACTACCTCTCTCTCAGTTTACAAGGCGTGCACGTACCCTTAGGTCGTCAATTTGACCAACATAATACAAGTCATATACTACAAAAAATATACCAACATAAACTTTGGAGTTTCTACTTTCAAAATATATAATTTTTGTGTTATATAGTTTATATTAGGGTGATAAAATTAGTAGCACAGATATCTGTGCAGTGACTAGAACCTAAACGGAAAGTAGTAGTACTGTACATCTTCGAGCCTCGTCCAAGTTGAAGCTCAGGAGGGGAAAGAGGGGATGGCTTGTGTAGAAACAGAGAAATTCAGGTTAGCCGTCGAATCTTTGCTTCTGTCTGTTGACTCCTCCGTGTTTTTAGAAAAGGAGGATTATCGCATCAGAGTGATGTCGACCTCTAATATGGGTTACGAGGTGATGTCGACCTCCATGCAATAAATTCCTATCGACGCGCCAGCCGTTTCAATGCATGAGGCTGCCATGTGGGCCACTTGCTGCAGGCGCAGAGGCAAATACGAGTGCCATACCAGCTGGTGTACGCTGACCAGAGGAGATTTTACGGGTACAATGTATTGAAGTCGCACGAATCACGTGGAGAGGAGCGGTGCTGATAACGACCTCGCGTGGCCGCATGTGCACACGCGATTTATCGCTATTGAAATCTCTAAAGACACTGTCATTTAGGATCGGGGAAGTAGTATATAGTAAAATGATTTTTTTCGTGAAAACTTCAGATATATTTATCTTCATTCAATCTGACAGTATAACAAACACCAAAAATAATAAAAATTACATCCAAATTCGTAGATAATCTAATGACGACTACGAGCACTGAAGCGAGCCCAAGGCGCGCCGTCGTCATCGCCCCTCCCTCGACAAAGCCGGCGAAAACCTTTTGTAGTAGACAGTCGAAAAGTCGTCGTGCCAAGTCCCCACAGGACCAACGCGTCAAAACAGCAGCCGCCGCCGTTGAAGAGTAGCGCAGATCGCAAGGTTCCAACCTACAGATGTAGACGAACCACAACCAGATCCGAGTAAAACATTCATTTATATAGATAGAAAAGCACTCATCTAGAGTACCATTACAAAAATGAACATGTTACTCCGTCCGTTCTAAAGTAAGTGTCTCAACCATAGTACAACTCTATACTACTAGAGTTAGTTTTTTACGGATGAAAGTTAGTACAAAGTTGAGACTTATTTTAGGACGGAGGAAGTACATGCCAATGAAAAATTTGCGTATACTAAAAAGCCAGTACCGAGATAATTTAAGAAAAATGCGGTCGTCAACAATTGGATACTTCAACGTATACCACCGCCATGGTAACGTATACTCACAACAATCCACCACCCATCCCCCTCCTCCTCGAGTACGTCTCATCCCGCTTGCATAATTCATTAGCAACGAGCCCGAGGATCGAACATAAGTCGGTGAATAACAAGGTGTTAAAATTGGCATAATTCAAGATATCACAGACCCCACACCATAGTTTCACAATTTGGGTCAAGCGACAAAGACCACATACACGAAAATGTATAGACCATGCCAACCAAGATCAACGAAAACAACAACTTGCTGAGCACAAATAGCTACCAACTCACAAGCTAGGGGGCAATGAGCTCCTTTTATGCGTTTAACCGAGGCAAAAGAATCGAATCATCTCCAAAGAATAATACAGTAGTACAATATACCATGGTGTGTGGTAACAAGTACATACAAGTAACAACAACAACAACAACAACAACAACAACAACAACAACAACACTTTCTACGGCGTGGTCGGGCTTTCCTTTCTTACACTACTAGAATAACAGACAGATTATCTCTATCTTCTATTCTCATCAACACCAAAAAAGAATGAGGGGGTCGAACTGGTTCGCGCCTTCGAACAATGAATCAGGGGGTAGAGGCGGATTTCTGTACAATGGCATCCAGATGTTGCTTTTCCTCGCACGCAACGAAAAAAATGATGCCCGGCTCTGTTCTCCTGCGCTCTAGTGAAACATAATAACAACCAACATATAGCTACTAAATACTCAAAAAACCAAGACTGTACTTATGTAGTACGCGCCTGGCGCACCTCGGTTTCGGTGCGGTTTCCCCCAAGGTTTCATTCAAAATTGGAGGGGAGGTCTGTTCACCCCTTTCCTGGCAATCATCACTTGATTCGCTGTGAACAGCTCCTTTCACCTTTTAACTTAGTTGGGGTTTGCTGGAAGAGCCACGGTTAACCAAGGTTGTGTGGGCTGAATCATGGCTGACACGGCGATCATGCTGAGCCGTCACCTCACTTTTCAGAGCTCAACCTCGTGAAGATCCTCCGTCAAGCCGGTAAACTGCACGGATGAGTTGCTGTTGGAACGACTGTGCGAGGGGGGTCTGCCAGGCATTTGTGGCGAGGGCACAGTCGGTCCGTCAGGTGACCTAGCCCCTGCCGTGGAACTGAATTGGTCAGAATATGTTCCACTCCATGATGCTGCTCGTGATCTTGATGCGAATGAGCTGCTGTTACTTCCCGGGGACAT
Organism: Aegilops speltoides; assembly: GCA_021437245.1. Classification (NCBI taxonomy): domain Eukaryota; kingdom Viridiplantae; phylum Streptophyta; class Magnoliopsida; order Poales; family Poaceae; genus Aegilops; species Aegilops speltoides. The sequence goes on along the minus strand of CM038146.1, from coordinate 66,560 downwards.
CCAGGGTGCCTGGTTCGGTGTAGCAATGTTGTCCATGCTCGGGTACCGCTGAATGGTAGATGACATTGGTGATGAAAATTGTGCTGCTGGCGGGGGTGATGAAAATGATGTTTCCGCTGGCGGTGAGGATGAGCGCTCATCCCGTTGGAAGGTTTCGCCACGTGTCTCCACTGATTGGCTAGGCATCTGCTCTGCAGCGACAGCAGCCGCAGTAGGCACAAAGAACCTAGCACCAGTAGGTGGTGTCACAGACGGAGCAGCCGGCCTGTTATAAGACTGGGCTGCTCCAGTTGCACCAGCCTTATTGAATGTGTCCACATATCTAAAATGAACAAAATACTAAAGTTTTATCTTGTTGACAGAAAAAATAGAGAAAATGAACTGAAAGCAAATGTCCTCGGTGCTGAAATACCTGGACCGGACGCCCGTTCGTCCACGAGCAGAAAACTGGTTCTGGCTGGGTGGAATTGGTGGCATCCCCAGACCATGATCTGCATGTTTTGGAGATCTTCGTTCTGTCACTCCATTAGGAGTATGCATTCCACTACTAGGGCCATTTAAGTTATAGTCTGGCATGCCATTCTGGTATGAGGAGGATTTTGTTGGAGGTGGAGCGAGAGGAGGCTCCTCGGCAGGAATCTCAGCACCTTCCTCTACCCATCGCTTCAACTTTTCATCATAGTAAAACTTGTTCTGTTGCCCTAATTTTGCCTTCGGAACAACAGGATTTCAGCATCAGCATTGCTATGTAGATAAGACAAACTGAACAATGGTGGAGATACTGCAATTTCATAACTCACCTGGCGGGATTTTGAAACAAATCCCATTGTCTTTTGCAGTGTGGAGCTGATCCAACCAAATCTTGAACCTGATGCACTGCTCTGTGTATTATCCGATGGTGCACCCTAATAGATTTATTCAATATAAAGTGAGAAGGGAGAATTAAAACATCTTCCTTGCAGAACATCCATTAATATAAAAGCTGCTACATCTCTCTTCCTCTATAGAAAAAATACATACCTGTTTTGGTGTTTTGCCGAAGTCTGGTTCAGAAACACTTCTGTTGTGTGCAATCTTCCTGCCAGCGCCACCACTATTCTCTGACATTTCAGTAATAGAATGCACTGAAGGGGATGCAGTTAATGATGACATCGTCATTAACGATTGACTATTTACAAATTTTGCAGCTGTAGGTGCTGAATAGGTTTCCTTATCACCAACAGAGCCCTGTGGCACTGGTGGAAGTGTTGCGGATGGTGTGCCCATCATGCGGGATATAGATTTATCAAGCGAGGTAAATAACTTTCCAACTAGTTTCGCAGGGGCTAAATTCGTTCCATACCCACCCTAAAAAAAGGTAAAGCAAGTGGGTTAGTGATTAACGAAGGAGGTGCACACCTCAGCTACAATGCAGAACAGGATTTGGAATCTAGTAGAACAGCATACACAAATATTATAATTATGTAAGGTTGTACCTGCTGGTGAGTGCGTATCCTGTCCTCCAGGGAGGAAAATAATTGTTTCCATGCTTCCAGTTCTGGAGCACGGCCGGAAGCTTTCAGCACCTTCATAGAAGCTTGGCAGTACCTTGAAGAGGTGATTTAATTCGGTCATACTGTGCAAGAACAGATTCTAGGGAAAACACCCAAGTCATTGTCTAATCATGCAAAACACAAGGCAATAACCTACCTCAAGGAATCAGCGAGCCTTCCCACTTCCGCAAGCATGTACGCATATATTAGCTTATATGGCTGGAAGGGTAGCAGGATATACTGAGAATTACCAAGCACCTTTGTATATTCATAAACCTCTGTCCTCTGTAGTTGCATTTCAAATATATTAGTCCAGAGCAGTGAATGGCCAAGAAAAACAAGTAATAGACTATGCAAGATCATGCATATGTATCCACATAATGATTGTTTAGAACACATTGTGGATTAAGGCCTCTTCTTCAATATACAATACAAGAAAGTTTTGAAGTAAACTTGCACTGAGCTTGAATTTTTTTGCAGGTAATAAGGAAGTTGTAACAGACCTGAATGGCTTCAGGGCTGGCAAATGTTCGAGGACATTTCAAATGGTCTGCACCAATGAGACATAACCGAGCACTTTCAGAGTATGGGTCAATGTTTAGTTCAGCGACTAAGTAGCATGAATGAGCAGCTGCAACCTGTATCAAGTAGCTCCATAAGGTACTTGATCACAAAAAGGAAGTAACACATATATCTCCGAATATGTATCATACAAACCTCATTTTTCTCTTTCCAAAGGCAATCTCCAAGATGGGTAATAACTAGGTCATCACCTTTTGTCCTGTTTGCAGTTATAATAGCCAAATTCTCTTCCCAGTCATCCAACATACCATTAGGATTAGGCTGTCCCACGGAAACACGAAGTTATGAAGTCAGTCACAAGTTAAGCAGAAATTCAGAAGTTAGAAACTAGACTAACTGATACATGCAATGATAGTAAAAGGGCAATCATTTTTCTAAGCAACATTTAGAACCCGTGACACTAGTAATCAATAATATCACGCTTCCATTTCAGTGCAATAACCAATAAATAAGAAGCACCAGCTCTAAGAAAACAAAATGACAAATAGCCATACATACACCAACAGAATGGCTTACTACAACTACTTAGTCTCTTCCACAGCATTAAAGTGGGATCAGAGAGTCAAGCTATTGCAATAATTATACTCTTGATTTCCTCAATGGATGAAAATTCTGAAACAGATTTTATGATAAGAAAATATCTGAACAGGAGGAATATATTATGTTACATAACAACATGAGTTGAAAATAACAATGCATCTCGCAAGTGAAGAAATCATAACTAAGTAATTACCTGCATAGGTTGTTGGGATGCACCTAGAGTATCATGGTTGATGTTGCTGTTGTTCTCTACATTAAAAACATCTGCAGGTTGACCAGCAATGAGAAGGCACAATGTTCGCAAAGGTGACCCAGAAATAAAGTGGCACTGGGCCATTTTCTTCACAGTATCCACGTAGAACTGCACCACCAATCAAATGAAGGGGAAAGAAAACTAATTTAGGGAGCTGGAAACCTGACAGCTAAATCAAGCAAACTGTTAGAAATGAAAGAAAGAAGTTTAATCAAGTTAAACTAACATTATCGCCAAGTTGTAAAGCAAGTATGACTGCAGGCCCCCACAGTTGACCTTCCTGAGCATGCAGAAGAGCCTCTTTTCTTCTGCCAGATACTAGAAGAGCTTGTACCTCTTGCGCAACAGCCTACAAGCAGAGTAGTTGCCTCAACTGGAGGATATTTGGTTAAATATGGCATGACACAGGATATAAGAAGTACCTGCATCTGAATTTCAGAGGGGATATTTTGCATGAAAGGAACATTTGACCCAAAATCTCCCATATGATTGCTACTTCTCTTGCAAGATGAAAAGAGCTTGGTTACTGCCATCTCTGGACCGTTTGTATCCTATTACCAGGAATTTAAACAAGAATCAGATGTGTAAAGGTTACAGAAATAGTCAAATTATCCTTTATGTTACTCAACAATGAAATTTTGCTAGGTTCTTCCACCTAATATATTGCTAAGACGAGTTAGACATTCACATAATTCTAAACCAATAATACCAATCTATAATTTGAGATGCTACTTGATGAAAATTAACTCAATAATGGTCTTAATCTTGAAAGGAACCATTTTAATTGTCACCTAAATAAGGACCATGAAACAGGTTGGAACCAGTTGCCTTAGCAGTAGCCAGTAGGTAGAGTTCAACAAAGTGGAAAATGTAAAATCACAACCTACAATATGGCCAGGCAATAATACCAAACAGAATTATAAAAAAAGCAAGTCTGCTGCATCTAGCATAAACATTCAGAAATGTTAATCCTACCAATCATATTAGTTTACTTGCACTATGTGGCATTATCACAACACAAGGGTTGATTGAGTAGAACATGCATTATGGGGATCCTCCTTCTGATGAAAGTTCCAAATGAATAAAAATATAGTAAAGGGGAGCAGGTGCACAATAGAATGGTAAAAGAAGTAACAGTAGAACTATAACTGCAACAGAGTAAAGCATGAAAGGAAGAAAGAAAGAAAGAAAGTACCTCTTGTGATGGATCAGACCCAAAAGGTGCACGTAGTTTCCCATAGTGCTGACATAGTATCTTCAGCAACGAAATAAGCAACTTGCGAGGATCACCTCTCTGGTGTTCAGTGGTGGAAGATTCATACCATGTAATCATCTCATCGAGCCATTTGTTTACATCCTTTGATGCAGCACTTCCACCAACAAGAGGACCAGGGACAGGTTGACGGCATAGAACATGGAAGTAACTAAGTGCACTGCCATCAGTGATCCTTGAAGCATCGACTTTATCCGCGACAACCTCTGATAAATTAAGAACTGACACTGTTCCAATAGAACTCCCCTTAATTTGCCAAACATAATACTTTTAGTTACTTCACAATAAAATTTCTAATTTCTCTTGGTTATCAAAATATATTGCATGGAAGATATGAACATACCTGATTTCCACTGTTAAAGTTTGTGCCCATTGAGCTTGTTTCTTTCATAACTATAAGCTTTCCTCCAAACCCAAAAGCAACCAGAGCATGAGGTGGGCGTCCAGCCGATGACATTTCTTTGTGCGGAGAGTAACCAAATTGCATGTGTGAAGCATTTGTACCACTAAATTGTTGCTGAGAGAAGTTCATGGAGTTCTCAGTACCGAGATAGCTGTTAGACAAGTGTGCTTGGGTGTTTGCATGAGCTTGTTTCTGGCTGTTGTACATACTCCCTGTTGGAACAAAGCCTTGTGTATTGACGAAACCATTGGCATCAGCATAACCCTGGTTTGTAGAAGTTCCAAATCCCATGTAACTAGACTGGTGATCTGTAGAAGGTTGGGATCCCATGTAACCAGCATGTTGACCTGTAGAAGGTTGGGACCCCATGTAGCCAGCCTGGTGACCTGAGGAAGGCTCAAATGCCTTCGTATAGTGGCCCGTAGAAGTACCAGATCCCTTGTAATCAGCCTGGTGGACCGTGGAAGGAGTGAATCCCTTGTAACCAGACTGGAAACCAGTAGAAGGCGTAGAACCCTTGTTCTCACCAATGTGGTGAGCAGCAGTAGGTTCAAATGCCTTGTAACTGCCCTGGTTACCCGTGGATGACTGGAGCACCTTTGGACTGGTCTGGTAAACCGTGGAAGGTTCGAACCCCTTGTAACCGGCCTGTTGGCTACCAATCGTGTTGTAGTCATTCTGAAGGTTGCCATAATGACTTGTGGAGGTTTCAGCTGTGTTAAAGGGAACCTGATGATTTGCAGAGGGACTGATGGATTCGGCATGTGCATGCTGATCGGCACCATAGAAACTACCTGCCAAGCTATTCGTGGCACTTTCAGGTTGAATACTGTTGGCAAATGCATCCGGATGCCACTGGCTCTGCTGGCCGTAGTTATGCTGGGCCAGCTGATTGTTGACAGCAGGAACCTCTGCTTGGTTGACATTGTAATTTATCCCACCAGAAGGCGCAACAACACCATGGCTTGCACCAGCCTGAACAGCACTGGCTGCGCTGGCCTGCATGACGGCCTGCTGGTACGCCTCGAGCGAGAGCCACTCCTGCTTGTCGGTATCAAAGTACCACCCTGGGTACTCGGCGTAGAACAGCATGTTCGCCGGGTATTCCGAAACGGCCCTCTGTCCCCAGCCCGATGCACTCCCAGCGACCGCGCTCTCCTCCGCAATCGTCTCCAGCCCGGCCTGCGCCGAGTTCTGCAAGTAGGAAGCACCAAACTGCTGCTGCAGCTGCTGCGCATTGTCACCGGCAGTGTGGACAGTATCAACCTGGTACCACTGCTGCGTCGCCTCGTCGAACTTCCACCCGGGGTAAATGCTCTCCAGGTACCTGGGATCCGTGGAGTCCACAGCAGCACCGGTGCCGCCGAGCTGCTGCGTGGCCGTGCTCTGGTCCGAGCTTCCCCCGACAAAGTCCTTGTCCGTGGCCGCCGAGACCAGGCCCTGGCTCCCGCCGAAGAAGCCGTGATCCACGCCCCCACTGACAGCGGAGCTCCCCGAGGTCTGATCCGCGGCGGCGGTGCCGAGGAAGGCCTCCTCCTGGGCGGCACCGCCCGCCAGATCGCCGAAGGGGTCGAGCCCGGCGTCGTCGCCAGCGGCCCCGAAGGCGGCCCACTGCACCTGCTTGACCGTGGTGTGGACGGCGGCGCCCCTCCCCGGCCCCGGCGACCCGCCCTCCGGAGCCGCCCCGGCCACAGGGCGCGGCGCCGCGACCACCCCCAACGCCCCCGCCGACGGCCCGGGCTCGCCGCCGCCCGCGAGGCCGAGGCCGGAGACGCCCCGGGCCAGCTCCTCCGAGGCCCCCACCACGGCGGGGGCTGGCGCTGGTGCGGGGCCGGCCTCGTCGTCGTCGTCGTCGTCCACGAGCCTGTCGAAGAAGTCGGCGTCGGTGAGGTCGTCGGCCATTTCAGCCCGCCTCCCGCCCAGCGGCGATCGGCGCGAGATCTCGCGGGTGGGGGCGCGGATCTAGGGTCCGTCCCGGCGCGGAATGGCCCCGGCGGCCGCCGCGGATCGGACCGGGATCCGCCGGCTCGCGGCTGGGGGCGGTTGCGCTGGCCCGCTGGGTCGCTCCGTCGCTGGCTGGCTGGCTGGCTGGCTCAGGAGGACGGCAGCCGACGTCGCGTCATCCCACGGCGCCACCAGTTTCCATTTCCTCTCCTCCTTTTTCTCTCTCGCTCGCTGTCGTGTCCTTTCCTTTTGTTTCACCTTTTCCCGGCTATTTCCCTCTCATTCACTCTTTGCTACCTCCCATGGATTTTTCTTCTGTTTTGGTAAAGGGGAATAATACTTCCTTCCCACCAGTGGTATGTGCAGCTGCACACATTGGTGGAGAGCAGACAAGATCCTCCTCCCCTGGCCCCACCAGAGATGCCCATTTATACATCTCATATATACTCCTCCTTTAGTGTCCACATACCAACATAATATCCATTTTATTAATGATGAGGGGATGCTACGCGTCGGCCGACTGAGGTGAGGAGAAGACCCACCGCCTCCCGAGCCGCTGGATTCGCACTCTACAAGCCAGACGTCCGTCCGATCGGCTGCTCACCCGTGATCCCACGCGTGAACGTAGCCCATGTTGCAGCCCGGGAAAACATACGACCCCGTTTCCAATTCGAGCCATGGTGCCGGTGCCGGAGCTTTTTTTTTTTATCAAAGAAGAGCTTCCTCCTTTCGATTTTCATTACTGAAAACCAACTCGCAGGTCCACAGCCAGTGTCGGAGCTAGGAACATGAGTGTTTGAGGGTATAAAATGCTAAAGAAAAGCCTCATCTAAGTCCTCCCCCAAAAAAAGAACTTCTTCACACTTTGGTACAAAGTTTGCACGTTGCAATCACGACTCTGTCCAGGTGGAATGACGTAGAACCTTGCAACGAGGGAGCGGTATCGGCGACACCACCCCCTTGCAGCAGAGCACCGATAATAAATCGTTTGCAGCTCCAGGGAAGTGCCGCTGATGGTTTGTAGCACCAGCGCCGACGGCCAACTCTTTGCAACTCTAGGCAAAAGCCCCGACAACCACTCACCCCAACCCCTGTAGCATGTTTGTTGTTGACCATTCGCAAAAGCTCTTACATTTCTTTATGGAGGGAGTATGTGATTATCAAAATTGAAACACTTGGGAAGAAGATCGTATCATAGAAAAAACAATATAGTCATTTGCTTGTGTTTTTTTTTTCTTGTTGGAATTTTATCGGATGAGTGCACGTCTCATTTTTTTGTTGGAGAAGGGGTCACATGAATGGGGGGTCGCTTCTGTTTCAATTTTTTAGACTCGGCAAAAATCAGACAAGACGTCTTACAAACATTGAGAACGTCATTGCACACACGTCTAATATACTCAAGGAAAAGGAAAACAATTAGGCACAACATGTTTGGATATTAGTTTCTACATTGACATACACCCATTGTATGAAAAGATTACGCATTTTCCCCCAGTATATGAAATGGCACAGCAGGGGAGGGGGTTGGTGTTAAAAAAACAACCTTTTGTGCAGACCAAAAGAAATTCCGAACAAATTGTGCAGCATAGTTAGGATTTTTCTTTTGTGCCAAAAAGGAAATAAAAACAGCCCGGTCATTTCTTTTTTCAAAAAGTGAGATTGAAAACAGCCTGGTGATATTACTGTTATTTTTTCCTTCTGAAACTCCTAGAGAGGACTCCGTTTTAAATTGCAACCACAGGCACCACCAACCGCTCAGCCAAAAGACACATGCTGGAGTACGGTGTGTGAGCAGCACACATGCCTAGCTAGCTAGAGCTGTCTGGCTACCACCAACATCCACATCAGCATAATTAAGCTGCTGCTACTACCACATCGCTTCTAGAAGAGACCATGGCTTACTTACAGACACATTTCTACACCAGCAATAATAAAATAAAAATTATATGTAGGTGCCAATTTGTTTTTGGAGATGAGCAAACATATTTTCTTCATACGGCGCCGAAAGTCTTCGGATTGACATCACACGGTTTTGAGTTGACCATAATGAAAAGGTGGTGTGTCTAAGACACATAACAATCAGACGCTTGGATTAGAGCTACCCTACTCCTCCTCACCTCTGACTTTTTGTTTGCAGTTTGTCAACCAATATGGTAGCTGAAAAGGGCAGCAATTTCCCATCCAGAAAAATGTTACTCCAAACAGCCAGAGATTGTAAGGATGCCCCCCGTAGAAATTCGGGGAAATTGGAAACACAACCGTTTCGCGGGCAAGACGGATCATATGGACAAAGGAGTGAGCATATAGACAGCTGCTGGGCCTGACATAATCACACACCATTCATTCCTCTGGAACATAACATCACTAAGCGACAGCCTGCTGCTAATGATGAGCGGGTAAGTGCACGAAACATAGGGCAAAAGAGCAATACGAAACGCCTAACGCATGTTCTGCATCACCCATTGATTCAAATACGCCTTCTGTTGTCGACCCTTGGTTTCTTGGATGCGGCGGCGGCAGCATCAGAAGTATCACCGCCGGACTGTATCTGGTATTTTGAAAGTGCGACTTTTAGGTCATCGATGTGGCTGTTGCACCCAAAGTGGTAGATAACACAGATACTCTTACCTTATCAAGCTTCTGCCTGACTAGGTTCACGGTCGCATTCATCGACTCGGACGGGAAATAGTCCTACAATTAAGTAGCATCACAAGGCATTTTATTAACGGAACGAAAAAGCATAAGCCATGATAAGGAAAAAGGGATTCGTTGGAAACTCCTAAAGATTTATATATCCTGCGCTAACGAGAAACGAGGTAGTAGAGATTTTCCCCTGCTCGGGTACTTTGTATATGAGCTAGTGCACTAATGTCAGCTTTCTGGTAAAAATGCAGCTTAACTGATTGAAGTTTCTTCCCAGATTTTCTGCAAATAAAGTTGCCTTTATCATGTGATCTGGTCTTCTTACTAAATGTCCAAATTTTTCTCAGTGAACAACTACTTGATTTCCCTTAGTTCTTAACAAAAACATTGTTTTAGTAATACCACATACCTTATTAGAGGGCACATGGCTGAAACGATCATCTTCGATATGAGTAGCGGGCATTGTCTTCGTGTATTCCCTGAAGATAATAAGATGAAACTTTAGAGGAGAAGTCACCATGGTGCTCGTCTTTTTCTTGGAAAACGGTGGGGTTGTTTTGTTCTAGGCTTTTAGGTAAGTAGTGCAGCTCTGCATACGAAAAACCTTTGAAATAATAAGATCGCACATGATTGTATCATGGTCGAATATATCTCCTAACAGAAAGACACATAATCTTGGAATGTACTGCCAAGTCAGAATATCCACATTGATGCACAGAAGCTCAGGGCATGTATGGGCTCAAACGGCGAGCTCTTCTATTAGATCATCGACCTGGCAAATTGCCAGCAACCGCCAACCAGACGACTTACAAAGTCCAAACACAAAAACATGACATAAGAAGTAAATGCCTGTATGATCTGATAAAACCTCTTAACTAGTTTGCCCCTTTTAGTTCTTAATTTTCTCTGGTCATTCATACTCCCTCCGTTCCTAAATATTTGTCTTTCTAGAGATTTCAACAAATAACTACATATGGAGCAAAATAAGTGAATCTACGCTCTAAAATATGTCTATATACATCCGTATGTGGTAGCCCATTTGAAATCTCAAAAAGACAAATATTTAGGAACGGAGGGAGCATTTAGCTGTGTCAACCATAATACAAGTATCCATAAGAAGATCAGTGGTCGGAGCCAATCATGCTAGCAATATAAATTCTGAAGGGGGCAACACGATTTCATATGATGAGTAAATTATGGCCAACTTTTGATTATCAGTTTTACAGCACAAAACCAAATGAAGAATGCAAATATTAACCTCTTGCTGGAGTTCATATGATGGTGTGGGTTCCCACTAGATGATCCCTGACCCGGTGAATACTGAGATAACCCTTCAGGTCTGCTTCCAGCAGGTGCTGAAAAATGCAAGAAATATCTAAATCCGACTAGTCAAGTACCATGGAAAATATACTAGCAACGCTGATAGTCCTTGATATATCTTATGGTTGCCTTCTGCCATCCCAGTAATACATTCTACGATGCAGATATATTTAAAAAGAAAAATGAAACCATACATCTTATTCGTCTGAGGACTTCATTTCTCCTGACTTCCAGTTTCTCCTTGGTATCCAGAAGACTTTCAAACTGAGGTGCATACGAAACCTGCAGCCGGTTGCCAAGAAATACAGACTCATCCAACTTCCTCTTTGCAAACCTGCAGCATGACAGAACCATTAGCACACTTAAAAACAAAAATTAATCGAAAGAAAGCACCAAACAAGTAGCAGGGGCAGGCAACTATTGGCGCCAGATCTGCTTCCAGGTGCCAAAGACTGGACCACAGGATCTGAACTAAACAATGCCCTCAAAGAAGGTCTAGGAAATAATCCAATCCTTCCTTTCATTCGCAACTTGGTACACCCAAGTAAAGGGCACATACTGGCATCGAAGTATACGAAATTACTGAATTTTGCATCTGGAAAGCCTACCCAGGTCACCCTTCCTCACTCACTTCCACTAATAGTGCTGAATGAAAAGCCTCAAATATGTTCCCCTCGATTACAGAAGCACGAAACACTGAATGCCCAGTAGATCAGCAAGCTACACACATCCTTCAGTGACATATTCAGAGATATGATCGCCGAACCAGATACATATTATGACATGAAATAGGACAGAATCTTATGGTTCTTAAAAAGAACATCTAAACCTGCCCGACAATCGCGAGACTACCGCGGCAAACTATGTCCACAAATCGATCACCCAACTCTCTTCTCCACAGAGGGAGCAAAAAAAATCCTATACTTGAACAAGGTAGATATATGCACGCATTGGTCACCTCGCGTTGCTGACCTGCGCGAACTTGATGAAGTAGACGTCGGTGTACTCCTCGCACTCCTCGGCGTCCATGGGCTTGCACCTGAACCCAAACACACACACGCACACAAACAGAACAAAAAAAATGGTGAGCACTGAACATTAGCAGGGAGAAGAAGAAGGAGTGGATTCAGGTCGCTGCGCCGGCTCACTCTTCCAGCGGGCCGTACGCCGAGAACACGGAGCCGAGCTCGTCGCCGCATCCGAGGGCCGGCACGTTCCGGACGACGAGGTACCTGCGGCCGAATCGGGGTTCGGGAGACGGCGGGAGGAGGGGTTAGCGGCGGTGACGCGGAGGAGGAGGAGAGGCTGCGCTAGGGTTGAGGGGTGGGGATGGGAAGACGGCGGTTACTTGGACTCGTCGCAGACCGTGTAGACGCGCACGGCCGCCGGCTCGTCGCGGTCGCGCGGCATCTCGCCGGGCGTCCGTCGAGGAGGGGGAGCGTACTTCGGGCGCGCGGCGGCCGGATCTGGGAGAGAGGGGGAGAGTTGAGGCTCGTTGCGACGCCGGACTGCCGGTGCGCGACCACGGCCGTCGCGGTCGCCGCCGCCGGTTCCCGCCTGGGCTCGGGTCTGGGCCGGGCGGGGGGCACGGGCTGAGCAAGATTTCACAAAGAGGGGTAGAAAGGTCTTTTGTCTTTTTCTGCCACTGTCTCAAAAAGAATTTCTGCCACTAAAAAAAGGTTCTTTGTCTTTTTCTATTAATTAATGCACTATGAGCAGGCCTAAATGTTTTTTCAGAAAGTGCCTAAACTTTTTTTTAGGGAAGAAAGTTTCTAAACTTTGAAGTACATATACTTCCTTCGTTTCAAAATATTTTGTCCTAAGTCAAACTTGCTCTAGTTCGCCCAAATTTAGGAAAAATAAATAACATGTAGAATACCAAACGAGTTTCATTAGATTCGTTATTCCAAATATATTTTTATATATTTGATATTCTACATAGTAACATATTTTTTTTCTATATACTTGGTCGAACTTGAACAAATTTGACTTAGGACAATCCTAAAACTCATCAATGATTAAATCGGCACCGTTAACACAAAGTAACTTTGTTCACTTTGGTCCAAGTTTCACCATGTTGCAACTGACTTGCCATCGTGCATTGTCAAGCTGCAGGAGCGTGAACTTACATGCATATTAACTCGTTTATACATGTTTGCATTGGCTTCCATCAAAACAATATGTTGGATATGTTAGTAACATGCATTTTTTAGCTATCGAATAAAACAAGGAAGGCTAGTAAGTCAGTAGTTAGAACACCCCCCTTTCTCTCCTTTTTGACTTGTTTCAAAAAGCATGGAAGATTACATATACATGCAACATTAGCATCACTAGCATCTAAAGTACTCGAGCACACCAACAACTGAATGGCTTTTTCTCGTTTTAAAATGTTTCGAAAATGCATTGTACACACGTGCGAGTATTATATTGATTAGAAACTTTTAGAGAAGTATCACTTATTCGCTTGGCGGAAGTATCCCCAAGCACCATTCATTGTTTCTCAAACCGATTTAAATTTCTAATGTCTCCTCCTCCAATAACTATGTGAACACTACGAATGCTCCTCCATAATCATTTGGATTTCTTATCATGATTTTTGTCTTCAGCTATATCAACAACACATAGGTAAAACCATGTGCATATAATTCTCTAATAGGTGTTTTGTGTTCCATCATATACTTTGATTGAATATTATTGTTTCTATTAAAAGAAAGAAAATAAGTTACTTTTAGGTACAAAGGATCACATCATCGTCTTGGCGTAGGGGCCACGGTATGTGAAGGCTAACCCTTGTAACAAAACACCTTTCTATGGGCCAACTGCGTTTGACCTTTTTGTGAAAAGCCCTTTGACTATTTTTTTGCATATCTCTATGAAGATCTCATCTGTGATCTAGGACACACTCACAAGGATTTGTAAGAAGAGAGGTGGAGATCACACGCATTGCATCATTGGCTTACTGTAAGGCAATGATCACACGCATTTGCATCACACACAATGGAACTGCACATCCCCTCCAAAAGGGTTGCGACCCATTTCACCAACTAGCGGTGAGAATTAGGTACGACTTATTTACAAAATTATTACCTAATGAATTTTGGCTAATATGTGGTCATATATTGTGAATATTATAATTACTTAGCCCATTTCTACTCCTTAGTGCCAACGCGGCTGTGGCGGCAAATGCAAAGGTTTCAAAAATGTGCCATCTAAAGAAATTCTACTATAGTGTGGATTTAAATTGATAGAATCAAAATATATATGATGGTTTGAGTACATCGAGGGTGGGGATGGACACAAAAATATGGTATGGCACACGTGCTTCTTATGGAAGTATTGCATGGGATGAAAGCATCCATTACATGGTAGTTGTGCCACATGTGTTTCTATTTAAGTGGGAGAAGGGTGATGGATTAGGATCATAATTCACAAAGAAGCTGATGTGTGTATCTGAAGTTGAGCAAGGAGTAGAGCTCAACTGTTGCTAGATTCCAATCAGCATACACTAGGGACATGCTTTACACAAGCTTTGCACTTAGTTGGAGTTGTTTTCCGGTGTCGTTGAAACCCATATAAATTCTAGGACTTGACGCATCGGGATTTGTGATTGTACCAGCCTAAATTGTTTGTGCACTAAGCAACATGACCTTGATGGTCAGATGGAGACAAAATATTTTTCAAGGGTTGCCCACAGTGCTCACACTCACTAGTGCAGAACCGGGCATTAGCACCGGTTCGTAAGGCCCTATAGTGCCGGTTACATAACCAGCACTAATTTGTGGTCACTAAAGGCCCCCCCCCCTTTAGTACCGGTTCAGCACGAACCGGTGCTAAAGGGCAACCACGTGGCACGAGCCAGCTCCGGGGACCTGGAGCCCTTTAGTACCGGTTTGTAAGACCAACCGATACTATAAGGTTTGGAGGGTTTTTAGTTTTATGATTTCTTTTTCATTTAATTTTGTGTTTCCATTTTAATTCTTTTTCGTTTGCTGGTATTTTACGATACTACACATTGTACACGTTATGCATATATATATATATATATATATATATATATATATATATATATATATATATATATATATAATTTCTAGTAGAACCAATCATGCATATATATATATATATATCACATCAATGTCTCACAAATTAAACCACCATATTAATTAATTCACACATACACACATGTATAGCTATATACAATTTCTCCTACATATGAATGTTGCCTTTGAGCAGTCTAATTGGTGCCTTCGGAGCACGATGACAATTGAAAGTAGTTTTCATGGGGGCGGTAGCGGGTAATAGAATTCTCCATTCGGATTTATGACCTGGTCGAGCAAAAATCCCGCTATTTTCTCTTGAAGTGCTTCTATGCGCTCCGTTTCTATGAGCTTCTCCCGCACCTCTTTGAACTGTTAAGAAGGAGATCAATATGCATGTGTATTAGTTGTGTGACTAGATATCGATAATGGTGTAAAAATTGTGAATAGTGTTCTGACAAGCGTACCCATTGTTGTCTTTGAGATCTGCTCCTTTCGGACGCCATCATGCGAATGTTCTCGCAAACGCAGAATGCACACAGATCAGTCCCTTGCGCCGCTTGAGGCCTTTACGAGAATGGAATTTGATCGATAAAAATTAATCAAGCATGATAATTAAAGAGATGGCAGCTAGCTAGCTAGCTAGTACTACTTAATTACTTACCTTGGGTGAAACCATTGAAGCTTTTGTTTCCATTCACCTTCCGTGATTGATGAATCTTGCCCAAGCCCTGCCCGCGACAAAGAAAATGAATAAAGGAGTTATTAAATAGTTCATATCATGAAATGACGAACTAAATAGGCCGAGATATATAGTTAATAATGATTGAAATTACCTGTTGACTATCCGATACAAGATGTTAAAGTCAGTGTTTTTGAGATTAATGAGTCCAAGATTTCAACTGTTCGTCGCCAACTTTAATGATACACAAGACCCAAATAAATCTGCATGCACACACGCTTATATGTCTTAATTAAGCGGGCATATGTAAGCAAAACATGTAGCTAGCTAGTAGGCAAAAACAGAGAATTTGTAGTACAAGACAGTGTGACTCACCCAAAGTGGTAAGGAAGTAGTATATCTTCATTGTATTTGAGGCGCTTCAAGAACTCTAGCATGCTCTCCTCTACTTCCTTTGCATGATGTTCATTTATCTTCCATGTGAATTCATTAACGGTGTTTGGGTCAATGAACCCAATGCCATAGCGTCCATCTTTTCTCATTTCATATATCTTCATCCTGCATAATACCACAGAAAAGAATATAGTGAGGATAATTACAGGTAATGATTGATCAAAAGGATCACTACAGCTAGCTTGAGACTTAAATTATAGAAAGAGATCACTTACGCATAATAGCAATCGACGATAGATTTGTCGAAAGGCCCTGATTGTATAACTGAAACAGTTCTAAATACTCAACGGACCCAGCTTTCTCATGGTAGTAATGGTCCTTCTTGACATTCACCATGAGGGACACTCGATCTGAAATCTTGGTAATGTTCATGTACCATTGATGCAATTCATACATTCTCGTTGGGAGCTTCTTGACCTTGTCTGGCGCGACCAAAGGTTGGCCCCGGACATATTTCCGTTTTACTTCATCCTCTCTAAGCAAAGGCATGGGCTCGATCTCGAGGAGTTGTCAACATGATGATGTTGAGAACTTCACCGCATTATATGCTCCTACGTTATTACCACATTGCCCACCCGGGAACATGCAATTGCTTGCCCACAATAATATTGGGGCGCAGTCGTCATCTTTGTTGTTGGCACAACAAGCGAGGGATCGATTCGCTACTGTTCTCCCACCGGGAATGGTTTTCCGCATTTTTGGCAGCTGCTTCTTGTTTGCTCGATCCCGATGTAGACGTGCTCGCCTCCCTTTGTAGGCGTGCTCGATTTAACTTCCGATGTGGCGCTCATAGTGCGTGTCAACAGGCTTGGAAGCTGTGGTTGAGCCATACGAATGAAGTGGTCAATCGCTTCCTCGTGCACTTTCTCCTTGGCGGCGGTGGCGGTTTCGGTGCAAAATGGGCTTCCACCTCACCTTCGATATGGCTGTGATTTCCTCCTGACTGTCGTAAGACCTCTGCGGAAGAGCCTTGAGGCTTGGACCATATTTATATCGCTTGCCTCCGTCTGTATTTCTGTACTACCTCGACTGCATCGCCACGCACCATAGCTGCGGGTGTCTCTTCTGCGATTGCCGAGGCGGCGGAGACGGCCGACGGGACTGAGTTGGACGAGAAGGAGTGGCTGAGGTTGTGCAGACTTGGAGGAGGAGTGGACGTCGACGCTGTGGCGGACTTGGAGGAGGAGGATTGTCCGACACTTTGCCGGACTTGGAGGAGGAGGATTGTCTGACACTTTGCGGACTTGGAGGAGCGGAGTCTGCTGACTCGGTGGCGGACTTCGACGTGGACTCGGGTGACGCGGTGTCGGTGGCCTTGGAAAGATGATGCAATCCTTTTTCCATAGGATGATACGATGTTTGGCCTCTCCGAGAAAGCGCTCGCCGTCACCTCCAGCAATGTCAAGCTGTAGCCCCGAATATGGTGGGTCCACCACCTCATCAACCATGACACGAGCAAAGCCCGCTGGAATCGGGTTGCAATGGAAGGTTGCCTCGGGGGGATTTGTGAAAGCACAGCCGTCCGCCACCTTCATGGATATATTCTTCATTTTGACATGTGGCTCGCAGTTAGTGTTCTCCGTGATGTCATCCACGGGGTATCTACCCAGCATTGGGTCGTCCGGGACGGAACCCACGCTGCTTCTCGGCATGGATGGGCGGTGCTATCCAATGCTGGATCATCCGCTAGCTGCTGCAGCCTGCCGAGACCCCTTTGATGGGTAAGTGAGTCGGTCTCGCTCCTGCCGCCGCTGGAATTTGACCGCCAATTCCGCTGACTTGCTTCTAGGCCTTGAAGGCGTTCATAGTCCCGCTTCTCTGCTCCTCCTCCATCTTCCTCTTCTTCTCCTCCGCAATCTTCTTTCTCGCACGGGTTCTCAGAGTCGTTGTTCCATCGAAAACCCCTCATACCACGGCAGAGCGCCTTGCCTCGTGTTCTTCTGTTGGAAATATGCCCTAGAGGCAATAATAAAAGGATTATTATATTTCAATGTTCATGATAATTGTCATTTGTTCATGCTATAAGCGTATTATCCGGAAATCGTAATACACGTGTGAACACTTAGACCCAATGAGTCCCTAGTGAGCCTCTAGTTGACTAGCTCGTTGTGATCAATAGATAGTCATGGTTTTCGACTATGGACATTAGATGTCGTTGATAACGGATCACATCATTAGGAGAATGATGTGATGGACAAGACCCAATCATAAGCATAGCATAAAAGATCGTATAGTTCGTTTGCTAGAAGCTTTGCCAATGTCAAGTATCTCTTCCTTCGACCATGAGATCGTGTAACTCCGGTTACCGAGGAGTGCCTTGGGTGTATCAAACGTCACAACGAATCGGGTGACTATAAAGGTGCATTACGGTATCTCCGAGAGTATCTGTTGGGTTGACACGGATCGAGATCGGATTTGTCACTCCGTATGACGGAGAGGTATCTCTGGGCCCACTCGGTAATGCATCATCATAATGAGCTCAATGTGACCAAGGTGTTGCCACGGATCATGCATTACAGACGAGTAAAGTGACTTGCGTGTAACGAGACCGAACAAGGTATTGGGATACCGACGATCGAGTCTCGCAAGTAACGCATCGATTGACAAAGGAATTGTATATGTGGTTTGATCGAATCCTCGACATCGTGGTTCAACCGATGAAATCATCGAGGAGCATGTGGGAGCCAACATGGATATCGGACTCGCTGTTGGTTATTGCCCGAGAGTCGCCTCGGTCATGTCTGCGTGTCTCCCGAACCCGTAGGGTCTACACTTAAGGTTCGTGGTGCGCTAGGGTTAGTAGGAAGTCAAGTATGTGACCACCGAATGTTGTTCGAGTCCGGATGAGATCCCTGACGTCACGAGGAGTTCGGAAGGGTCCGGAGGCAAAGAATAATATATAGGAAGTGGTGTTTCGGCCATCGGGAAAGTTTCGGGGGTTTCCGGTAAAGTACCGGGACCACCGGAAGGGTCCCGGGGGTCCACCGGGTGGGGCCACCTATCCCGGAGGGCCCCATGGGCCAAGGGGAAGGAACCAGCCCACAAGGGGCTGGTGCGCCCCCCTAGGCCCACCCCCTGCGCCTAGGGTTGAAACCCTAGGGGTGGGGGGGCGCCCCACCTGGCTTGGGGGGCACTCCACCCCCCTGGCCGCCGCCCCCCCCTGGAGATTGGATCTCGGGGCCGCCACTTCTGTGGGGCCTATATAAAGGGGGAGGAGGAGCTGCTGTACCAACTCCCAAGGCGCAGCCCTCCCTCCCAACACATCTCCTCCTCCGTAAGATCTCGGTGAAGCCTCGCTTGAGTATCGCTTCTCCACCATCACCACGCCGTCGTGCTGCCGGTGGAGCTGTCTTCCTCAACCTCTCCTTCCCCTTGCTGGATCAAGAAGGAGGAGATGTCGCCGTCCCGCGTGTGTTGAACGCGAGGTGCTGCCTGCTCAGCACTTGGCATCGGTGATCTGAATCACGCTCGAGTACGACTCCATCATCACCTTGCAAGCTTCGCACGCGATCTACAAGTGGTATGTAGATGCTATCTCTCTCCGTTACTCGTTGCTTAGATGAACTCATAGATGGATCTTGGTGAAGCCGTGGGAAAAATTTTAATTTTTCGCAACGTTCCCCAACAAATGGCATCATGAGCTAGGTCTATGCGTAGTTCTCTAATGCACGAGTAGAACACAATTTGTTGTGGGCGTTGATCTTGTCATCTTACTTGCCTCTACTAGTCTTTTCTTGCTCAACGGTATTGTGGGATGAAGCGCCGGACCAACCTTACGTGACGCTTACGTGAGACCGGTTCCACCGGTCGACATGCACTAGTTGCATAAGGTGGCTGGCGGGTGTCTGCTCTCCCACTTTAGTTGGAGCGGAATCGATGAACAGGGCCCTTATGAAGGGTAAATAGAAGTTGACAAAATCACGTTGTGGTGATTCGTAGGTAAGAAAACGTTCTTGCTAGAACCCAATCGCAGCTACGTAAAAGATGCAACAACAACTAGAGGACGCCTAACTTGTTTTTGCAAAGTGATTGATCATGTGATGTGATATGGCCAGAAGTTGTGATGAATGTTGAATTGTGATGTATGAGATCATGTTCTTGTAATAGGATTCACGACTTGCATGTCGATGAGTATGACAACCGGCAGGAGCCATAGGAGTTGTCTTTATTTTTTGTATGACCTGCGTGTCATTGAAGAACGCCATGTAAACTACTTTACTTCATTACTAAACGTGTTAGTCATAGAAGTAGAAGTAGTCGTTGGCGTGACAACTTCATGAAGACACGATGATGGAGATCATGATGATGGAGATCATGGTGTCAAGCCGGTGACAAGATGATCATGGAGCCCCGAAGATGGAGATCAATGGAGCTTGATGATATTGGCCATATCATGTCACAACCATATAATTGCATGTGATGTTTATTATGTTTATGCATCTTGTTTACTTAGGACGACGGTAGTAAATAAGATGATCCCTTACAAAATTTCAAGAAGTGTTCTCCCCTAACTGTGCACCGTTGCTACAGTTCGTCGTTTCTAAGCACCACGTGATGATCGGTGTGATGGATCCTTACGCTCACATACAACGGGTGTAAGACAGTTTTACACAGCGAAAACACTTAGGGTTAACTTGACGAGCCTAGCATGTGCGGACATGGCCTCGGAACACGGAGACCGAAGGTCGAACACGAGTCGTATGGAAGATACGATCAACATGAAGATGTTCACCGACGATGACTAGTCCGTCTCACGTGATGATCGGACACGGGCTAGTCGACTCGGATCGTGTAACACTTAGATGACTAGAGGATGTCTAATCTAAGTGGGAGTTCACAATTTTGATTAAGAACTTTATTATCATGAACTTAGTCTAAAACCTTTGCAAATATGTCTTGTAGATCAATGGCCAACGCTAATGTCAACATGAACTTCAACGCGTTCCTAGAAAACCAAGCTGAAAGATGATGGCAGCAACTATACGGATCGGGTCCGAAACCGAGGATCATCCTCATAGCTGCCAGAAGCAATATGTCCTAGAAGGACCGCTAGGTGCCGCTCCGTCCCGAGAGAACCAAGACGTTATGAACGCTTGGCAGACTCGTCTTGATGATTACTCCCTCGTTCGGTGCGGCATGCTCTCTGACTTAGAACCGGGCTCCAAAAGCGTTTTGAGCATCACGGAGCATATGAGATGTTCAAGAGCTGAAACTAGTTTTCCAAGCTCATGCCCGGTCGAGAGATATGATGTCTCCGACAAGTTCTCTGATTGTAAGATGGAGGAGAACAGTTACTGTCGGTGAACACATCACGAAGATGTCGGGTTGCACGCACGTATGACCCATTGAACATTAACCTCCCAGATGAGGCGGTCATTGACAGAATCCTCCAGTCGCTCCCACCAAGCTACAAGAGCTTTGTGATGAACTACAACATGCAGGGGATGGTAAAGACCATTCCTGAAGTGTTCTCAATGCTGAAGTCAGCAGAGGCTGAAATCAAGAAAGAACATCAAGTGTTGATGGTCAATAAGACCACTAAGTTCAAGAAGGGCAAGGGTAAGAAGAACTTCAAGAAGGACGGCAAGGATGTTGCCGCGCCTGGTAAGCCAGTTGCGGGAAGAAGTCAAAGAATGGACCCAAGCCCGAGACCGAGTGCTTTTATTGCAAGGGAAGGGGCACCGAAGTGGAACTGCCCCAAATACTTAGCGGATAAGAAGGCCGCAACACCAAAGGTATATTTGATATACATGTAATTGATGTGTACCTTACCAAGACTCGTAGTAACTCCCGGTATTTGATACCGTGCCGTTGCTCACATATGTAACTCACAGCAGGAGCTGCGGAATAAACGGAGGCGGCGGCGACGAGACGATCTTGCGCGTCGGGAAAGGTTCCGGTCGATGTGATCGCCGTCGACGCTGCCTCTACATTTACCTACGGGATTAGTTTTGAACCTCAATAATTGTTATTTAGTGCCATGTTTAAGCATGAACATTGTATCTGGATCTCGTTTGATACGAGATGGCTACTCATTTAAGTCTGAGAATAATGGTTGTTCGATTTATATGAGAGATATGTTTTATGGTCATGCTGCGATGGTCAATGGTTTATTCTTAATGAATCTCGAGCGTAATATTACACATGTTCATAGTGTGGATGCGAAAAGATGTAAAGTTGATAACGATAGTCCCACATACTTGTGGCATCGCCGCCTTGGTCACATTGGTGTCAAGCGCATGAAGAAGCTCCATGCTTGATGGACTTTGGAGTCTCTTGATTATGAATCGTTTGACACATGCGAACCATGCATCTTAGGCAAAATGACCAAGACTCCGTTCTCCGGAACAATGGAGCGAGCAACCAACTTGTTGGAAATCATACATCTTGATAAATGCGGTCCAATGAGCGTTGAGGCTCGTGGAGGATATCGTTATGTTCTCACTCTCACTGATGACTTAAGTAGATATGGGTATGTCTACTTAATGAAACACAAGTCTGAGACTTTTGAAAAGTTCAAGGAATTTCAGAGTGAGGTGGAGAATCAACGTGACCGAAAGATAAAGTTCCTACGATCAGATCGTGGAGGAGAATATTTAAGTCACGAATTTGGCACACACTTAAGGAAATGTGGAATCGTTTCACAACTCACGCTACCGAACACCTCAAATAAACGGTGTGTCCGAACGTCGTAATCGCACTCTATTGGATATGGTGCGGTCTATGATGTCTCTTACCGATTTACCGCTATCATTTTGGGGATACGCTGTAGAGACAGCTACATTCACTTTAAATAGGGCACCGTCTAAATCCGTTGAGACGACACCGTATGAATTATGGTTTGGGAAGAAACCTAAGCTGTCGTTTCTAAAAGTTTGGGGATGCGATGCTTATGTCAAGAAACTTCAACTGAAAAGCTCGAACCCAAGTCGGAAAAATGCGTATTCATAGGATACCCTAAGGAAACTGTCGGGTATACCTTCTACTTAAGATCCGAAGGCAAGGTCTTTGTTGCTAAGAACGGATGCTTTCGAGAAAGAGTTTTCTCGAAAGAAGTAAGTGGGAGGAAAGTAGAACTCGATGAAGTACTACCTCTCGAACGGGAAAGTGGTGCAGCGCAGAAACCGTTCTGTGATGCCCACACCAACCGAAGAGGAAAACGTTGATGATGATCAAGGTACTTCGGATCAAGTTATCGCTGAACTTGAAGGTCCACGAGGACACGTTCCGCACTGAGTGGTACGGCAACCCTGTCACGGAAATCATGTTGCTAGACAACAATGAACCTTGAACTATGAAGAAGCAATGGCGGGCCCGGATTCCAACAAATGGCTTGAGGCCATGAAATCCGAGATAGAATCCATGTATGAAAACAAAGTATGGACTTTGACAAACTTGCCCGATGATCGGCGAGCGATAGAAAATAAATGGATTTTAAGAAGAAGACGGACGCGGATGGTAATGTTACCATCTATAAAGCTCGACTTGTCGCTAAGGGTTATCGACAAGTTCAAGGGATTGACTACTGACGAGACATTCTCTCCGTAGCAAAGCTTAAGTCCGTCCAAATCATGTTAGCAATTGCCGCATACTATGATTATGAGATATGGCGATGGACGCCAAAACGGCATTCCTTAATGGACATCTTAAGGAAGAGCTGTATATGATGCAGCCGGAAGGTTTTGTCGATCCTCTAACGCTAACAAAGTATGCAAGCTCCAATGATCCATTTATGGACTGGTGCAAGCATCTCGGAGTTGGAACATTCGCTTTGATGAGATGATCAAAGCGTTTGGGTTTATGAGACTTATGGAGAAGCTGCGTTTACAAGAAAGTGAGTGGGAGCTCAGAGCATTTCTCCTATTATATGTAGATGACATACTCTTGATGGGAAATGATCTGAAACTCTGGACAGCATTAAGGCCTACTTGAACAAGTGTTTTTCAATGAAGGACCTTGGAGAAGCTGCTTATATATTAGGGATCAAGATCTATAGAGATAGATCGAGACGCCTCATAGGTCTTTCACAAAGCACATACCTTGATAAGATTTTGAAGAGGTTCAAAATGGATCAGTCCAAGAAGGGTTCTTGCCTATGTTACAAGGTGTGAGATTGAGCTCGGCTCGACCACCCACCACGCAAAAGATAAAGAAGAGATGAGTGTCATCCCTATGCTTCAGCCATAGGATCTATTATGTATGCCATCTGTGTACTGGACCGATGTAAACCTTGCCGTAAGTTTGGTTGCAAGATACCAAAGTAATCCCGCAAGGAACACCGGACAGCGGTCAAGAATATCTGAAGTACCGAAAAGGACAAAGGACATGTTTTCGTTTATGGAGGAGACGAAGAGCTCGTCAGAAGGGTTACGCCGACGCTTAGCTTCGACTCAGATCCGATGACTCTAAGTCACAAACCGGATACGTGTATATGTTGAATGGTGGAGCATGGTGGTGCATTTGCAAGCAGAAGCGTCGTGGCGGGATCTACATGTGAAGCGGAGTACATGGCAGCCTCGGAGGGCAGCGATGAAGCGATTTGGGTGAAGGAGTTCATCACCGACCTAGGAGTCATACCCAATGCGTCGGGGCGATCAAACTCTTCTCGTGACAACACTGGAGCTATTGCCCTTGCCAAGGAGCCTGTGTTTCACAAGAAGACCAGCACATCAAGCGTCGCTTCAACTCCATCCGTGAAAATGTTCAAGATGGAGACATAGAGATTTGCAAAGTGCACACGGATCCGAATGTCGCAGATCCGCTGACTAAACCTCTCGCGTGCAAAACATGATCAACACCGTAACTCTATGGGTGTTCGATTCATCACAATGTAACTAGATTGGAGACTCTAGTGCAAGTGGGAGACTGTTGGAAATATGCCCTAGAGGCAATAATAAAAGGATTATTATATTTCAATGTTCATGATAATTGTCATTTGTTCATGCTATAATCGTATTATCCGGAAATCGTAATACACGTGTGAACACTTAGACCCAATGAGTCCCTAGTGAGCCTCTAGTTGACTAGCTCACAGATCAATAGATAGTCATGGTTTCGACTATGGACATTAGATGTCGTTGATAACGGGATCACATCATTAGGAGAATGATGTGATGGACAAGACCCAATCATAAGCATAGCATAAAAGATCGATAGTTCGTTTGCTAGAAGCTTTGCCAATGTCAAGTATCTCTTCCTTCGACCATGAGATCGTGTAACTCCGGTTACCGAGGAGTGCCTTGGTGTATCAAACGTCACAACGAATCGGGTGACTATAAAGGTGCATTACGGTATCTCCGAGAGTATCATTGGGTTGACACGGATCGAGGCGGGATTTGTCACTCCGTATGACGGAGAGGTATCTCTGGGCCCACTCGGTAATGCATCATCATAATGAGCTCAATGTGACCAAGGTGTTGGCCACGGATCATGCATTACGGTGCGAGTAAAGTGACTTGCCGTGTAACGAGACTGAACAAGGTATTGGGATACCGACGATCGAGTCTCGCAAGTAACGCATCGATTGACAAAGGAATTGTATCTGAGGTTTGATCAATCCTCGACATCGTGGTTCAACCGATGAAATCATCGAGGAGCATGTGGGATCCAACATGGATATCCGGACCCGCTGTTGGTTATTGCCCGAGAGTCGTCTCGGTCATGTCTCGTGTCTCCCGAACCCGTAGGGTCTACACACTTAAGGTTCGGTGGACGCTAGGGTTAGTAGGAAGTCAAGTATGTGACCACCGAATGTTGTTCGAGTCCGGATGAGATCCCGGACGTCACGAGGAGTTCGGAAGGGTCCGGAGGTAAAGAATAATATATAGGAAGTGGTGTTTCGCCATCGGGAAAGTTTGGGGTTTCGGTAAAATCTGGGACCACGGAAGGGTCCCGGGGTCCACCGGTGGGGCCACCTATCCGGAGGGCCCCATGGGCCAAAGGGGAAGGAACCAGCCCACAAGGGGCTGGTGCGCCCCTAGGCCCACCCCGCGCCTAGGGTTGAAACCCTAGGGGTGGGGCGCCCACCGGCTTGGGGGCACTCCACCCCTTGGCCGCCGCCCCGGAGATTGGATCTCGGGGCCGCCACTCTGTGGGGCCTATATAAAGGGGGAGGAGGAGCTGCTGTACCAACTCCCAAGGCGCAGCCCTCCTCCCCAACACATCTCCTCCTCCGTAAGATCTCGGAAGCCCTGCCGAGTCTCGCTTCTCCACCATCACCACGCCGTCGTCTGCCGGTGGAGCCGTCTTCCTCAACCTCTCCTTCCCCTTGCTGGATCAAGAAGGAGGAGACGCCGCCGTCCCGCACGTGTGTTGAACGCGGAGGTGCTGTCCGTTCAGCACTTGGCATCGGTGATCTGAATCACGTTCGAGTACGACTCCATCATCACCTTGCAAGCTTCCGCACGCGATCTACAAGTGGTATGTAGATGCTATCTCTCTCCCGTTACTCGTTGCTTAGATGAACTCATAGATGGATCTTGGTGAAGCCGTAGGAAAAATTTTAATTTTCTGCAACGTTCCCCAACACTTCCCGGGTGTTCAGGATTTCCCAGGGCACGCGGAAGCTCGTCGTTCTCTCTGTTGGGCTGGAACACCCCCGTTCGTGCCTCTTCTATTGCAACAAGTATCGCATCGTCGGCTCCCTTCAGACTTGCCCTCGTCGAAACATTGCCTGTCTCCCGGTCCAACTCCCCCCCCATGCGCATAGAACCAAGTCCTGACCCTGGGGGGCCAGCTCTTAGTAGCCGGAGTGACACCTGCATCCTCCATCTCTTTCTCAGACTTATCCCACTTAGGCATTGCCACCGCATAGCCACCGCCCCCACTTATGGAACTTATCCTTTTTCGCATTCTTCTTGTTTATTCTCGACCGTTCCTTAGCTAATTCCGAATCCTTGAATTTCACGAAATCGTCCCAATGATCATGTTGGTTCTCCAGTGTTCCCTTGAATACTAGAGTCTTCCTTCCTTCGTTGACGTACTTGTTCCATTCACCATTCTTGTAGTTCTTGAATGCATCGCCATCATCTTAAGAGCAGCCTCTTTGACTTTCTCGCACATCTCGCTACGTGAAATGATCCGGTAGGGTGAAATGTTCCATGAGAGTATCCCAAAGCAGATCTTTTTGATTCTTGTCGACATAAGTAACATCTCGACGTGGCTTTGCCGGGCGCTCTCCATTCTTGAAGTTTGATCGAGTTGGTCCTTCACAAGAACTCCGCTGACCGACGAACGAACTTGTCCGCAATCTTCTTAGGCGCTCATGGTTTGCCAAGAGGGCCGCATGCCTCGATATTGTACTTTACGCCCGGCTTCAACTTTTGTTCGGGCCTCGTTTAAATCCTTTTGCGAAGATTTGCTCGATCCGGATGGTGAAGGAACAAAGATCGATTCGTTAATATATCTTCAAGTCATTTAAAACATGTGATGATCACCAGATGCCTACTTATATAAATATATATACCTCGTCGGTGTTTGTTGTTTCGGGATCATGTTCTTCGTCATCGTCATAATCATTCATGACTTCGTCGTGATCGAATATCATATCACCCTCTCCGGTGTTGTTTAGAAATTCGGAGCCGTCATAATCTTCTTCATTTTGATTATCATCTGCCCCGCGTATCATATCGAACATGGTCTGTTCTCCCTTTCTGTCGGTATTGTTTGCCATAGCTTTTGTTTAACTAATCCAAAAGAAATATAAAACAATTTAGTATTCAAATCTCGAATAATAGATATAATCTCGAATACATCGCCCGAATAATAGATATAATCTCAATACATCATCTCGAATAATATATAATATTGAATAGTACATCATCGCTATTAGCTAATAAAGATCGAATACTACTGAAGAATCTAGGACACTCGTGGTTCCTCCGTGGCAGGCGGTGGACACCCAAAGAGAAGGAACCTCACGGGATCATAGCTGAAGTGAGATCCCAAGATATCGCCACGTATTGGAGAACTCGCCGCCTCTAACGCAACCATGTAGCGATGGGCGTGCTCGTCCTCCTCCCCGACACGGCGACGCACCACCTCCGGCGGGGCCGGGTCCCTCCGCACCAAATCGCCCACGCGAATGCCACCAAACGAGATCGGTCGACGATCGACCCGCGGCCGGGTTCTCGTCAAGCGGGCGCCCTCAAGCAGCACCTCCGGTGCCAGCCAGTGAGCCGATCCGGACATGGGTCGGCTGGACGTCGTCATGACGGGTCGACGGCGAGATGCGGGCGGCATCGTCGAGAACAAATACTAGCTATATGCCCATAAAAAGTAACATTTTTTAATGATTGGATTTTGATAACTAAAATTTCTAACATTTCTATATAACTAACATTTCTATAACATTTCTAACAATGCTATATATAACTAACATTTCTACAACATTTCTAATATTTCTATAACTAAAAACAGAAAAAATTATAACATTTCTATATATATAACTAACATTTTTATAACTATTTCTATAACTAAAAACAGAAAAATTTCTAACAATTTCAAACATTTCTAACAATTCTAACAATTCTAACATTTCTAACTATTTCTAAAAACAGAAAATGTCTAACAATTTCTTAAAAACAGAAAAATCTATAACTAAAATGTATGTGTGTGTGCTGCTTGGCGCTCACCGGCCCGGCTAGGCGAGAGGCGACGGGATGCAAGGCGGCGACGGGCGGCGACGACGGGACGGGACGACGTCTGGGCGGCGGCAGGCGGCGGCGGCAAGGCGACGACGGGACGGGCGGCGACGACGAGGACGAGGCGGCGACGACGGGACGGGCGGCGACGGGGCGGCGACGACGGGGACGCGGCGGCGACGGGCCGGGGCGGCGTCGAGGGATATGGAGACGGCGGGGGCGGTGGGCGACGGTGCAGAGGAGAAGAAGCAGAGGGAGAGATGATAAACTGACGGAATTTTGAAGTGTTTTCTTATATAGAAGGCACCTTTAGTACCGGTTGGAGCCACCAACCGATACTAATGGTCTGTCTTAGCCGAGCCAAGCGGCGGAAGCGACCCCTTTAGTACGGGTGGTGGCACAAACCGGTATTAAAACCCCTTTAGTACCGGTTTGTGCCACCACCCGGTACTAAAGGGGTCTTACTGCGCAGTGCGATCTTGAAGTTTAGTCCCACCTCGCTAGTCGAGGGCTACCATGACCGGTTTATAAGCCCAGTCTTGGTAGCTCTCTCGAGCTCCTCTCCTAATCAGCCCTACTGGGCCTACCTGTCCTCCTCGCCTTGTGGGCCTCTTGGGCCTTCGTGGGCTGCATCCTCGCCCAACGAAAGGTTGTGTCGCTAGTCGATGCAGCCGCTTTGGCCCAAAGAGGGCGGGCTTTTTTTCTTAATTTGTTTTTGCTTTATTTTTTTGATTTATTTATTTTTGATTTGTTTTTTGCTGTATTTAGACTTTCTTTGTGAATATTTTCTCTTTAGGTACAAAAAATTACAAACTTTCTGTTAGTGCCGGTAGATTTCAAATTTGAATAGTTTAAATTTTGAATTATTTGAAATTTGTGTGAATCACTAGTTTGTGAATAACTTAACTTTGAAATTTTTTTTTCAGTGATTCTTTTTTCTTATGTTTAATATTAGTGTGTTTTATCTTTATATTCAATTTAGTAATGTTTAGTAATTTAAAAAATGAAATGTCTTTGTAACAGTTTAGTTTTAGTCGGAAACCCTGATACTTCGAACGAGATTGTCCATTTTGTACACGAAGTGCATCCTGTTTTTGCCGTAACCCTCTCTACTTTCTTGCACATGCTATTTGTATGAAATTATGATACCATGCCAACTTTCAACCTTTTCTGAGTTCATTTGAATTGCTTTTCAATTTTAGGGTCATTTAGCTGGAAAAAAATCAGTAAATGCATGAAAAGAATTTGTTTGCAGATAAACTTTCTTCGCGTTTCAAATGCCAAAACACATAACTACCCTAACTATTACAGACATTCCCTCCTGGGTGTGAAACACAGAAGAAAGTGATGATAGTGAAGCCGATCACATCCAGATCTTTGGGTGTGAAACTTTTCTTCAAGCGTGTGTCCCTTTGCGCCGTAACCATGGAAAATCTTCATCATTTAACGGGATGCTCGGGTCAATATTCACTGTGAATGGAGCAATTTCATCAAACTTTTCATAATCTTATGACTTGTCTGTCTTGTTATCCACTCCCACGATGTTTCTCTTCCCAGAAAGAACTATGTGCCGCTTTGGCTCATCGTACGATGCATTCGCTTCCTTATCTTTTCTTTTTCTTGGCTTGGTAAACATGTCCTTCACATAGAAAACCTGTGCCACATCATTGGCTAGGACGAATGGTTCGCTCAAGCATACGCAAGATTGTTGAGATCCACTTGTTGTCATTCCGCATCGCGGGTCTTCCGTTACCCGCCTCGTGTCATATTGACTCATTTGCACGAAACAAAGGGACCTTTAAACCACGCCGATAGTCAAGTTCCCATATGTCTTGTATATAACCATAATATGTTTCCTTTCCGCCTTGGTTTCTCGCATCAAAGCGGACACCACTGTTTTGGTTGGTGCTCTTCTTATCTTGGGCGATCGTGTAAAATGTATTACCATTTATCTCGCCCTTTGAAAGTCATTATATTCAAAGATGGAAACGGGATAGCAAGTACAGGTCATCTTCAATAGAGGTGTCATGCATGGTGCGTGTTCGCAACCAGTTGGCGAAACTCCTGGTTTGTTCACGTGTAATCCACTCATCGACCGCTCCGGTGTTTGGAGCGTAGCAAATTCTTGTGTTCATCCATATACGGAGCCACCAAGGTGGAATTCAGTAGAACTGTGTAGTGTGCTTGTGAGAGAATGTCCGTCCATACATATTATTTGTTCCCCTCCTAGCGTGCCTTTTTCCATCCGGGCCGCCCTTATGCCGCGATTCAGAACACCAATCGCTTAAGGTCGGGAATAAAGACAATACAAAACTCAATGACCTCCTCATTTTGATGGCCCTTGGAGATGCTTCCTTCGGCCTAGCACGGTTATGAACATATTTCTTTAAGACTCCATGAACCTCTCAAAGGGGAACATATTGTGTAGAAATACAGGACCCAAAACGTTAATATCTTCAAGATAGGTGAACTAGGACGTGCGCCATGATGTTGAAGAAGGATGGTGGGAACACCAACTCGAAACCGACAAGACATTGCACCAATCATTTCAGAACCTTGGTATGATTTCGGATCGATTACCTTTCGAGAGATTGCATTGAGAAATGCACATAGCTTCACAATGGCTAATCGAACGTTTTCGTAGGAGCCCCTCAATGCAACCGGAAGCGATTGCGCCATAATCACGTGGCGATCATGAGACTTTAGGTTCGGAACTTTTTCTCGCCATGTTTATTATTCCTTTATATTCGACGAAGCCGACGGTACCTTAATATCGGCGGGCATTCAAAGAAGATTTCCTTCTCTTCTTTGGTAAGAGCGTAGCTTGCATGACCTCGATGTATGCCGTCTTCTCCGTGCATACGTTGCTGGTCCTCCGTGCCTCGGTGTATCTTTTGTCTTCCCATACACGCCCAAGAAGCCAAGCAGGGTCACAAAGATTCTTCGTGGCGTGCATCACGTCGATTCGGAGCGGACCTCTAGGTCTTTCCAATATGGCAGGTCCCAAAATATAGATTTCTTCTTCCACATGGGTGCGCGTCCGTCCGCGCCCTTCGAACAGGTTGTCCGCCAGACCCTTTCCAAATATCACCTTCAAATCCTTGACCATATCATGTACATCAGCACCGAAGACGGTGGCGAGGCTTCGTCCGTGATCCGCCTCACCTTTGAAATGCTTGCCTTTCTTTCTTACGGATGCCTGCTCGGAAGAAATCGGCGATGTCCTAGGTACACATTCTTCTTACAACTATTCAAATATATCTGTCGGTATCATCCAAACAGGCGTGCATCCGCGGTATCCCTTGTTTGTGCGTCTCCGAAGGTTACCGAGAGCAGGCCAATCATTGATGGTCACAAACAGCAACCCTTGAGGTCAAATTCTTACCCCATGTGCTCATCCCACGCACGTACACCTGTTCCATTCCACAGCTGTAAGAGTTCTTCAACTAATGGCCTTAGGTACACATAAATGTCGTTGCCGGGTTGCTTAGGGCCTTGGATGAGCATCGCATCATAATAAACTTCCGCTTCATGCACAACCAAGGAGGAAGGTTATACAAACATAGAGTCACAGGCCAGGTGCTATGGTTGCTGCTCTGCTCCCCAAAAGGATTAATGCCATATGCGCTTAGACCAAACCATACGCTCCTTGCGCCATCTCGCAAACTCCTTCCCGTACTTTCTTTCGATTTTTCTCCACTGCGACCCGTCGCCCGGGTACTCTCAACTTTCCGTCTTTCTTACGGTCTTCTCTGTGCCATCGCATCGCCTTGGCATGCTCTTTTGGAACAAACGTTTCAACCGCGGTATTATAGGAGAATACCACATCACCTTGGCAGGAATCTTCTTCCTGGGGCGCTCGCCCTCGACATCACCATATAACAAACAACGTACGGGTAAGATAATTATTACATGATTAACTATATATCCAAATCACACAAACATCAATTTTTTATATAAAATTACATGAACAAGAGGCTCACCACAAGGTGGTGCCGATCGACGGTGGTTACGACGGAGATTTAGAAGGCACTAAGTAAACCACACCTACATATGCAAACTAAGTGTTATTTTTGACCTCAGATTGCATATAATACTAGAACATATATATATTTCCTCCCAAATTACTAAACTCACAAATTAGTAACTATACAAAGCATGGGAAGAGCTAATCTAGCAATGAGAGTTGAAAGGACAAAGTTGCTAACCTTTGTGATCATTTGAATGGATGGGGGCCTTCAAATCTTGACAAATTTTGGGCAAAATTTGTGAGGAGCTCGAGGGGAAAGGGGAAGAACAGAGGAGAAGTGAGGGGAAAGGGGAAGAACAGAGTGGCTCGGGTGGACGAAGGGTTTATGTACGTCGACCTATAGTACCGGTTCGTGGCACGAACCGGTACTAAAGGTGCTGGAGGGGGCCCAGACTGACAACATCCTGCCACCACCCTCATTAGTACCGGTTCGTGGCACGAACCAGTGCTAAAGGTTAGCCACGAACCGGTACTAATGAGAGCGGCCCGGCTAGCCGTTGGAACCGGCACTAATGTATACATTAGTGCCGGTTCTAATACAAACCGGCACTAATGTGCTTCACGTTTGACCCTTTTTCTACTAGTGACTCTTGATCGACTAGCACTAACTATCTTCACCTCGTGTCAACTTTAAATTTCTGCAACATTCCTATCTCGATTTTGCTAAGACATATTTGCATGTAGCCAATGTTTTTTTCAAAATTCTATGTTTTCAGATCGGTATTTGTGTCAGAAGTGTGAGAGCATAGTTGTGAGAGAAATACAAGGTAGAGAATTTCCCCACAACTTGTCATGTTAAGCTAGAGGCTTAAAACTTTTCACCAAAAAGTCAACAACGATATGAGCATACCGATATGCTGAGATAATACAGACATGAACACCAATCTATACATTAAACATGTATGCACATGAGAAAAAAAAGAAAACACATCATTGAAAGTTACCCCAACATCAGCACTTGGTTGTCAAACTATTTTGAGACCGCCCCAAGAAGCCCATCTTGCCAAAGTTTGCAATATTTTCCAGTGCTAAACCATTAGATTAGGATTAGAGTGAATGAAAACGCCAATTAAAGAGTGTTCATTTAACCCTATGCGAGTTTAGTGATACAAATGTACCGACCTGCCAAATGAAGTGATTGGTACATTTGAATCTTTTGAATGGGTAGGCAATTCAACAAAAAGTGCAAAACTAATATAACCCATTTCAAAAAATAGTAGATCTTGCCGATCATAAGAAGAAGAAGAAGAAGAAGAAGAAGAAGAAGAAGAAGAAGAAGAAGAAGAAGAAGAAGAAGAAAAGCACCATCCGACCGCACATGCAAATATATTAATAGTACTATTGAAGTGATACTACCTCAAAATTGCACACAAAGAACTTAACTATAACCCTCTAGATTGCGAACATTTGATAAACATACTAAATTCCATATGATCGATGTAGCGACTTTTTGTTTCCACAAAGTAATGCTATTGATATGTAATCGAGATTTCGAGGCTCTTATGAGTGAGGTAGTACCAATTTGCATCTAAAGCGATGGCCATGAGGAAAAACCACATACAACCAAATAGTACATGAGTCCAAAATTTACACCCCCAAAAAGCCTAATTCATATGTAATAATGACAACACAATAACATTCCAGTGTGATCTCATGTAATATTTCAAAGAAGATTCTCATGTAAAAAAATGTGAGTTGTAAGTAAGTTGCATTGAAGCAAATGATACTCAATAAGACACGAGAGATCCGGTGCTACAGGGATTCAACTGAATGAATTAGAGAGGAGAAACACAAGATAGTGCACTGCCAGTTATAAGGCATGGCCGAGAGGAGTACAACGCGGGAAGGGAGCTCCTGGTTGCTAGCTCGTAGTGTAGCCCGATGAAGTGGTCAGCTTCAATCATGTGTTCCACCTGTGACGGACGCGCTAGAGCAACCCAAGGGTGAGTGTCAGGGGAGGACGAGATCTCAACTACAGCTGTGAACTTGGCCAGCGCATCAAGGTCCTGTGAAGCGGCACTGGACCGATTGGGCACGAATGGAGCGATGCCTTTGGCAAGGACAACCTTGGCCCCTAAATGGAGGACTCAGATGTGTATGTATGGAATCATTGTGTTCACATCTACTATGTGTTGTTTGCTCTCCTGCTGCTTGCAACTAATCCATATCACCAGTCTACTATGAATACAAGCACTGGTGAGTTGTTCCAAGTTTGAGTAGAGTACATGGTGTCCTGCAACATCATCTAGTTCTCTCTCAAGCGCATCTACACTCTTTCCCAACGTCTCCTATTCCCCAATACATTTATCTTCGGATCCTTCACCTCTTCCCCGTTTCATCTCTCTAGGCTACTACCTCACTTTTTTATATGGTGTGGTATGTATGCATATGCCCATGCACACGGTGCCAGGTTGGTTGGTGAGTCTGTACTATATTTTTGCGATCTGATGTCATTTACTTGGTAAAGTAGTACATGTTCCTATGTCAAAGGGACCTTGGCGATTCCCGGCGTAACACCGGTTGTTTGAAAGAACACGCAAATTCATCCGTGAATCAGTAAAAGACACATGGTGCATTTTTTTACAATGGATCGCAGAAGTTTGTGATACCATATAATTGAATTTTCTTTTCAGGGAAAAAGAGTTCATTAAATATTGGCAGGAGTACAATCAAAGTTCATCGTTGTATCGTTAGTTTTTTTCATGGCAAGCTAGGCAGGCTTCGAGCTCACTACCCCTACGTTATAGCAGCGGCATTCAACACGCTGGCTTCACATCGTTCAGGCAAGAATCCGGCAAGTCGAACTACCAGCGAAGCCATCCCTCTGTATCCCTAGTACTCGCACACATTGTTAAAACTGGTGTTCGTTCAGCAGTAGCCAGCACGGACCGGGAGTGCTGGCTACTGCTAGACCAGTTTGTCATGGAGATCCACCTCCGACATACGCACTTGAGCAGCCAAGTGTCAGGGGAGGCCAAGAGGTCAACTCCGGTGGTGAGCATGACCAATCCCTCGAGGCCCAGTGAAGCGGCGCTAGGTCGATTGAACCAGAATGGAGCGATGCCCTGGCAAGGACAACGTCGACTGAGAAATGGGTGGCTCCGATGTGTGTATGTATTGACTCGTTGTGTTGTCATGCTACTATGTGTTGTTTGCTCTTGTGCTACTCACAGTTGTACCGAGCATGTGTGCATTTTTTCTTTGGCATTCTACTTTCAATCCTGCTAGATCATCGTGTTTCACAGCGTCTCCTATTCCCTAATGCTTTTAGCTCCACATGCTTCTGCTATTCCTCGTCTCATCTCTCTATGCTACTACCTCATTTGTTCATGTGGTGTGGTACATATGCATATGCCCACCCATTCTGTGTCTGGTTGGTTGGTGAGTGTGTGCTGTTTTTCAAAGCAACTCCAATGGGCCGACCCAAACGGACGACGATTTCGTCCGCTTTTTGTCCGTTTGGGTCGGCCGCGTCCGCCTGTTTTTCATATGGGTCGGCAGCGCGCCCAACGCGCCGACCCATATGTGCAGGTGTGGCCGGCTGACCACCCAATTTTGCATTGCATTCAACATATTGTGAAATGAAAATTTAACAAACAAAATAGTCCGCCCAAATAAATAGTATAGTTTTACAGGCCAAATAAAAATAAAAATGTTTCACATAGTTTTACGAACGAATAAAAGTAGATACCTCTATTGGTTGCCAACATGAGTCCACATATGCTCAACCAAATTATTTTGCAGTTACATGTGAGTTTTCCAATCACGCATGTCTTCATGAAACTGAGTGAACTGCTCAAATGTTGCCGCTACTCCATGCTTAGGCACAACATTCTCACCCTGAAACTGAAAGCCTTGATCGTATAGACGTTCCGGGCGCTCGTCTTCTACGATCATATTGTGCATGATCACACAAGCAGTCATCACCTCCCATAGTTTCTGCATGCTCCAAGTATTAGCAGGATACCGAACGATGCCCCATCGAGATTGCAAAACACCAAAGGCACGCTCGACATCCTTTCTAGCACTCTCTTGCTCTTGGGCAAATCTTTTCCTTTTCTCTCCAACAGGGTTGGGTATTGTCTTTACAATAATGGTCCACTGAGGATAGATACCGTCACCCAGATAGTACCCTTTGTCATAGTTGTGGCCGTTGACAGTAAAGTTCACCGGTGGACTGTTGCCTTCGGCAAGCCTGGCAAACACCGGCGAGCGCTGAAGCACGTTGATATCATTGTGTGATCCAGCCATGCCAAAGAAAGAGTGACAGATCCAGAGATCTTGAGACGCCACGGCCTCTAGTATGACACTGCAAGCCCTGACATGTCCCTTATACTGCCCTTGCCAAGCAGAAGGGCAGTTCTTCCACTCCCAGTGCATCCAGTCTATGCTGCCAAGCATCCCCGGGAAGCCCCTGCTAGCATTCATCGCCAACAAACGGGCTGTATCTACAGCTGTCGGCTCTCTCAAGTACTCAGAGCCAAACACAGCAATCACAGCCTTGCAGAACTTATACAGGGACTCTAGGCATGTAGACTCGCTCATACGGACGTACTCGTCAATGAGATCACCGGACACTTCGTATACAAGCATTCGGATGGCGGCAGTGCATTTCTGATAAGAGGAGAAACCAATCTTGCCGACAGCATCATCTTTGCACTCGAAGTAGTCATCATAGCCGACCACTCCCTCTCTAATACGGTTGAAAACATGCCTACTAATAAAGAACCGGCGGCGGAATTTGTGATGTTTGAACAACGGGTTTGTTGTATCAAAGTAGTCCTTCCAGAGAAGGAAATGCCCGCTCTCTCGGTTATTCAACGCCGGAAGGTGGCCAGGAATGGAGCCACGAAACAACGGCCGCTGGTTGTTGAGGTGGTGATGGACCAACACGGCATCCAATATCTCCTCCTCGTCGTCGGACGATGAATCATCGGAGTCACAAATGAAATTGTGAAAAAAGAACTCGTCGGCGGAGTCCATTTTCGTACCTTGGCAAACTGTCGAACAGCTTGCGGGCGTCGAAGAAGGAGACGGCCGGCGAGGGGAGACGCGGCGCCCACAGACCAGCTAGCTGCCCGGCCGGCGTCCGACGAGCGTGCCGGTCGTATGTGGCGGGGGCGGCGAGGCGTCTTCTTGGTCGCGGGCAGCTGTGCGGTGAGGGAAGCGGCGGCGGGAACTAGATTGCTCCCCGGCGGCGGCAGGCGACTAGGGACAGGGGCGGCGTTGCTGGGCGGATGTGGAGGCGGCGGCAGCGGCAGCTGGAAGAGTCGCCGCAAAAATGGGCGGCGGCGTCGGTGACGGAGGAGGCGGGGGGCGAGGGTTGCTTGTTGGCCGGGGGAGGGAGGCCAATGTGCCACAGACTAGCGGGCCCGAGGACAGGAGTAGGCGACCGCGCGCGCGTCCGCGCCGACGCAAATCAGTCTAAAAAATGGGCCGGGAATGGGTCGCCCACGGACGATAAACGGACGCGCGTCCGTTTGGGTTGGCGCGTTGGGCCGCCTTTTCTGTCCGTGCCGACCCAAACGGACGGCCACGGACGAAATGGTCGCCCCATTGGAGTTGCTCTCATGGCTTACTTGATAAATTAGTAAAAAATAAGTTTTTGACTTTTGACGATTCCCGGATGTGGTTTGATAATAGTCTCGCGTAACACTGGATGTTTGAGAAAAAGTGAATTCACCCGTGAATCAGTAAAAAAAACATGGTGCATCTTTTTTCTTTTACAGTCGATCGCAGAAGTTTGCGATAACACATAATTGATTCGTTTCCGGGGAAAAGAGAATTTGTTAAATACAAATAAGGGGTAGAATTAAAGTTCTTTTTTTTTTAGCATGAAAACTTTATTCATCAAATAAGACCAAGATCATTTACATAAGAATGCAGAATAAAGTCCGGGACAACGTCCCAAGTTTCAGACTTGCTAAGACTAAAGCTATGCTTTGCTAAGCCATCCGCTACCATATTCGCTTCTCTGCTACAATGAGTAAAACTGATGCTTTTAAATTCCATGGCCATAAGAGAGCATTCTACTACTATTGAAACATCAATTCCCATGTATGCGTTTGGGTTAGATATAGCCTCCAAAGCAGTCGTACAGTCAGACTCCAAAATAAGCTTAGTGCATCCGAGATTCACTGCAAGGATCAGACCACACCTGATAGCTAACAATTCCGCAGAGCTTGCACTAGACACATGCGGTATTGCACAAGTAGTTGCAGCCAAGAAATTGCCTCGATCATCACGGGCAATAGCGCCACAGGCTCCTGAAAAATTGTCCGCATGGAATGACGCATCGAAATTAACTTTTACCACTCCCTCCACTGGCTTCTTCCACTGATGACTGATCGTACGTACCGGCTGATTTGGTGTGTAGGCTCATACGAAGTTGGTGGCTAAAACTCGGATAGATATTGATGTTTGTTCCGGTGTCTGGACTGACTCCCCATTAGTTACTTGGCGCCTCTGCCACCAGATAAACCACATCGCAACCAAGATGAGTTCAGCCATTGGCAGCTCATGAATCATGGTACACATGCGGACCAGAGTTTCCAAATTTATAGAACCAGATCAATCTTGCCGCACGGCTCTTATAATATCATTCTGCAATCCTAACTCAGACCAAATCGTTGTAGTGATAGGTTTCTTTGGGCACGCGTTAGGCTGGTCACAATGGGTAAGAACATAAGCTAGTAACTTACACACTTCCCTAGACTATGTTACTACCTCCATAGTGGGTAGGAACATCTATGTAGTGTCATGCAATGATGTATTTATTAGGTTATAGACTCATTGTTTCTTGGAGTGTGTGATGTTCCGGTAACTTAGCTAGTTACCACAAGCACCTCTCTCTTCATTAAATACGTGCCACATAAGCAAAGTTGTATTGGAATGTGTGATGTTACTCCTAAGTTCCACCCCACTGTGACCAGCCTTAGGCGCTCGCCGCCTGATTCGCACGCCCCTAATCGCCTGATTAGCCAACTAGCTCATGCACATGTCGTATTCATCTCCAATAGCACGAGATTGAGTACTCTCCCAGGCCACCCTCGCCAGCCGCTGACCTCGCAGTAGGTCGCGCCTCACCGCCCTCGCCCGTAGATCGTAGTTTGTGAGCTAATCTAGTCGTTGGGTTTAGGCTAGTTTCTTTATTTCTGTTTGAAATAAACTTGCTGCATGAGCCGCGGACTGTGCGTGCCATGCAAGTAGCTAGCGCGGGCCGGCTGGACGTGGTCACCACGATCGACCCGGTAGAATAGCAGGTGGCTTTGGAGACACGATCAGCGCTCGTGGGATGGCGCGAGCACGGCGGATCGTGGTGCATAGTTAGAATCGCTACCTGCCCCTCTTTCCTTGTAACAGAATAAAGAGCGATGAATGAAAACAGAAAAGTCGCAGAGTTTGCACGCGACGCAAAACCCTCGTTTCCTCTGTGATCGTGAGTTGAGACTCGAGATTCCTAACAAGTGGTATTCAGAGCCTCGTTTTCGGCGATCCAGACAATATCCGATCATGGAGACCAGCCGGACGGAACCGCGGCGGCGGCGGCGGCCCGCAACGCTGGCGGAGGCGGGCTGGCCGCCGCCTGATTCGCACGCCCCTAATCGCCTGATTAGCCAACTAGCTCATGCACGAGATTGAGTACGAGCCACCCTCGCCAGCCGCTGACCTCACAGTAGGTCGCGCCTCACCGCCCTTGCATCGTAGTTGTGGTCCAAACTGAACCCATGTGCCAACATAATCTCCCACCCCTTAAAAATTTACTTGGGCATTTAAATTTTTTACGAAGTCCAGAAAAAGTGCAAAAGCTAATATAACCTCTTTAAAACAAACAACAATTCTAGCTAACTGTAAGAAAGGCAAAGCATCATCTCTCGCAGTTTGAAAAGGGTGAAAGTACTAAAACTTAATCAACACCAATACTAGTAAGTTGTTATTAGCTTAAAATTGCACGGAAAGACTATTATAACTCTCTTCTAGAGATTGCTCATGTTTGATGAAACATACCCAATTTCACTAGTCATGTGTTCTTTTGAAACGGGGACCAAATATTTGCATTATCCATTAATTAAGGACATAATAGAATTAGAGTTTGTTTTTACAAAGTCCCATATTACAAAAAGGACATTAAGGAGAAAATAGAAGTAGAGTTTGCTTGTGTTAGATAAGCTAGCCCACCAGTCTTTGATGGAGTGGTCCAAGTGCCAAGAGGAAGTGTCAATGCTCTCAAGTTGGAGCCAATCTTGATCATATTTCATAGCCAAAGCGTGAACCGACACTTGAAGAAGAGGTGGTCCACGGAATCTTGTTCTCGTTTGCATAAGGGGCAAATGTCATAATTTTTCCACCCTCTCTTAGCCAATCTATCTATGGTCCATATCCTATTTTGTATAGCCAACCAAGAAGAGAACTTGAATTTTTTCGGGGCACAAGCCTTCCAACCACGCTCGATGGGAGATCAGGTTGCAGCAAAGAAAGACTTGTACGCGGACTCGGCCAAGTGGTGACCACTAGCAATGTGCTTGCACACAATGTCTTGCTTAGCGTTTCCCATCAAGGTGGAAGCCAGGAAGAATGGTCCATAGGTTTATGAATTCTCAAATGTGAACCAGAGAGAAGTGCTGGAATTTAGTCTATATTGGGCAGTCCAATAACTATTTCAGAAATTCCTAATAAATCCTAGAGGCCCACTTAGCCCATTTGTGCAAGGTAAGGGATACTACTAAAGTTTAGTCCCACATTGCTAGTCTAGTGGGAGTTGGACCTCCTTATAAGGGAGGTTCTTTCTCTACTTGTACGAGCATGAGAACAAGAGGGA
This sequence comes from Aegilops speltoides, assembly GCA_021437245.1. Classification (NCBI taxonomy): domain Eukaryota; kingdom Viridiplantae; phylum Streptophyta; class Magnoliopsida; order Poales; family Poaceae; genus Aegilops; species Aegilops speltoides. Next base: position 25,409 of record CM038146.1, on the reverse strand, counting down.
CATCCACGCGCGCTCCTCCTCCGCCGCCCGCCGCGCCGCGCCGCGCCGCGGGTTGCAGGAATGAGCCGAGCCGATGTCTAATTTTTGCCACGCACTACGGGTACACGAAAGGTCACTTGGGAGCTGGAGAGTTTTGCGGTAGTGGACAGTTAATATGAACGGCGCACCCTTCGCGTGCCGCCTGTTCACTTCACCTCCCGACGCAACCTCTCGCCTCCTCCTCTTGCGCCTATAAAAGGGAGGTCGCTCCTCTCAGAGAGACACACCAGAATCTCTTCCTCCTCTCGCCACAAGTTCCTGAGCACTGCGCTGCTGTTGTCTTCCTCATCCCGGCTTGCGGCGTGCACTGCGAGTCGGGACAGTAGGCCTCCGGAACCGCACCTTTTGAGTCCTGTACGGGAGAAGGGTGATAAGGTTTTTGGGAGCGCTCTGCGCGACTCGGCTTCTTCATCACGGACGATCCGATCGCCGACGACTACTTCCCGACGACGACTTCTTCCCCGGCGTCGACAACCTCCTCGACGACATGGCTGGCGCATTTACACCGACCCCAAGCCCAAAGTCTGCTGCTGCTGCTGTCCCGTATGTCTTCTTCTTTCATCACATGTCCCGCCACGCTTATCTCTACTAGTACTTGTCCTACATATGTTAGATTCTACTTCATATATGCAACTAGTTCTACCGTCTGCTATAGATATGTTTGCCTACGGTTCATATATGCAGAAGCTATTTACCTTCTCTCTGTCAGAACGCATGACTTGCTTTATCTCTATTGTTTTAATCATGTTTTATCTACTATTTCTGTTAATAAAATCATTTGGTAAATTGCTAATATTTCCAACAATCCAAAAACCTTATAATAGGCAATTTACCTCGAATGGTTTTGCTGCTTCCATGAGACCTCCTATGTTTGAGGGTATCCACTATAAGAGGTGGCGCGTGAGAGCAGTCTTATGGTTTCAAACCATGAGTTGCTATGACGCCACGCTTGGGAAACCTGAAGGAGAGCTTGATGCTCAACAAGCACAAGCTTTTCAGAAAATGGATACTGTTTAAGGCTGCTCTCTTGAGTGTTCTTGGAGAGAACATAGTTGATGCTTATCGTCAATTGATAATGGAAAAGATATGTGGGATGCACTCGAGGCCAAGTTTGGGGTCTCGGATCTTTGCACCGAGCTGTACATCATGGAGCAATTCTATGATTACAGGATGGTCAAGAGCGCTCCGTGGTTGAGCAGGCTCACGAGATCTGCCATTTGCTAGAGAACTTGAGCACTTGGTTATACGCCACGGACAAGTTTGTTGCGGGGGTATCATCACTAAGCTTCCTCCTTCATGGAGGAACTTTGCTACCTTGTGAAGCATAAGAGGCAGGAGTTTTCCGTCCCGGATCTCATTGGCACTCTTGATGTGGAAGAAAAGGCGAGAGCAAAGGACACACGTGTTTCGAGGTATTGAGGAGGATCTAGTGCCAATGTGGCATGTATAGAACTTCCAGCCCCACAAGTTCAAGAACAAGGGCAAGTTTGATGGTAAAGCAAAGTTTGATGGGAAGAACAAGGTTGTGCAACACACGAACTTCAAGAAGAAGAATGGCAAGAAGAAAGGTGCTTGTCATGTGTGTGGATCCCGATCATTGGGCTCCTAGTTGCCCCAATCGCTATGACAAGCGTAATCTGGGAAAGGCGGCAAGACCGCTAATGTTGTCATCGGGGACATTGACATGAAGGATGTTGGGTATGGTATATTTCCACTATTCTTTCAGATGTCATTCTCTGATTGGTTAATTGACACGGTGCTAATGTGCATGTATGCGGTGATATTTCCATGTTTTCGTCTTATCGGATCATAGGGACTTCAACCGTCTTGATGGGCAACGGTTCAAGTGCTTCGCTCGTGGTGTTGGCACGGTCGATCTGAAGTTTACTTCGGGAAGATCGTGCGGTCAAGAACGTGCATTATGTCCCTCCGTCAATAAAAATCTTGTTAGCGGATCTCTTCGTGTAGAGATGGCTACAAGCTTGTCTTTGAGTCGAATAAATTTGTAATATCCAAGTATGGAACCTATGTCGGTAAAGGCTATGAGTCGAGGCCTGTTTCGCTTATCCTTATCGACGCTTGCAATAAAGTTGTTAATCATATTTGCAACAATAGTGAATCAAATGTGTGGCATTCACGACTTTGTCATGTTAACTTTGGTTGCATGTCGCGACTAGCAAAGTTGAACTTAATCCCTAGCTTTACCACCGTTAAGGGATCTAAGTGTCAAGTGTGTGTGCAAGCTAAGCAACCTCAGAATCTCACGTGATCATGGAGACGAGAAATCTTGCACCACTAGAACTTATACATTCAGATCTATGTGAAATGAATGGTGTTTTGACAAAAGGTGGAAAGAAATATTTCATGACGTTAATTGATGACTCCACTAGATACTGCTGTGTGTATCTTCTGAAATCTAAGGATGAGGCTTTGAACTTTTTCAAGATCTACAAAGCTGAAGTGGAAAACCAACTTGATCGAAAAATCAAGAGGCTTAGGTCCGACCGTGGTGGAGAGTATTTTTCCAATGAATTTGATGCTTTTTGTGCGGAACATGGTATAATCCATGAGAGGACGCCTCCTATTCACCTCACCAAATGGGGTGGCGAAAGAAAGAACCGTACTCTAACTGATTTGGTTAACGCCATGTTAGACACATCGGGTCTCTCCAAGGCATGGTGGGGGGAGGCGATATTGACAGCATGTCATGTCCTAAATCGAGTTCCCACAAAGAACAAAGAAATAACTCCATTCGAGGAATGGGAGAAGAAAAGGTTAAAACTCTCTTATCTGCGAACATGGGGTTGTTTGGCGAAAGTCAATGTTCCAATTCCAAAGAAGCGGAAACTTGGACCAAAGATCGTGGATTGTGTTTTCTTGGGATATGCTTTTCATAGCATTGGCTATAGATTCTGGTTATAAAATCTGAGGTACCGACATGCATGTCGGTATGATCATGGAGTCGAATGATGCGACTTTCTTTGAAGATATCTTTCCCATGAAGGATATAGCTACCTCATCTAATCAGAGATGCCTAGTTCATCGAATCAGAACCGCCATACACCATTGAACCTGCCATTTCGATGGAACACTTTGAAAGTCTTGTGGAGGAAAACAATGAAGTTCCTACTAGGAGCAAGAGACAGAGGACTGCAAAGTCCTTTGGTGATGATTTTCTTGTGTATCTCATAGATGATACTCCCAGTTCTATTTCAGAGGCCTATGCATCCAAGATGCCGACTCTTCGAAGGAAGCAGTCAAAAGTAGATGGATTCCATCTTGGCTAATGAAACTTGGGAGATATCTGATCGTCCTTATGGGTGCAAACCTATAGGATGTAAATGGGTATTCAAGAAGAAGCTTAGGCCTGATGGTACTATCGAAAAGTACAAGGCTCGGCTCGTGGCTAAGGGTTATACCCAAAAGGAAGGTGAAGACTTCTTTGATACTTACTCACCTGTGGCTCGACTGACCACTATTCGAGTTCTACTTTCACTAGCTGCCTCACATGGTCTTCTCGTTCATCAAATGGATGTTAAGACTGCTTTCCTAAATGGAGAGTTGGATGAGGAAATTTACATGGAACAACCAGATGGGTTTGTAATAGATGGTCAGGAAGGGAAAGTGTGCAAGTTGTCAAGTCTTTGTATGGATCAAGCAAGCACCCAAACAAGGGCATGAGAAGTTCGAAGAACTTTAACAGCCGCAGAGCTTTGTTGTGAACGGTTGACAAATGTGTGTACTATCGCCATGGTGGGGGCGAGGGAGTCATGCTTTGCTTGTATGTTGATGACATACTGATTTTCGGAACAAATCTGAATGTTATTAAGGAGGTCAAGGATTTCCTATCTCATTGTTTTGAGATGAAGGATTTAGGAGTGGCTGATGTCATTCTCAACATCAAGTTGTTGAGAGATGATGATGGTGGGATTACATTGCTTCAATCTCACTATGTGGAAAAGATCTTGAGTCGCTTTGGCTATAGTGACTGCAAGCCCTCTCCAACACCATATGATGCTAGCGTGTTGCTTGAAAGAATCAAGAATTGCTAGAGATCAATTGAAGTATTCTCAGATTATTGGCTCGCTTATGTACTTAGCTGCTACAAGACTGACATCTCTTTTGTTGTTAGCAAGCTGAGCCGGTTTGTCTCAAAACCAGGAGATGTGCATTGAAAGCTCTAGAAAGAGTTTTATGTTATTTGAAAGGCATCAGAATTATGGAATTCACTACACCGGCACCCAAAGGTGCTTGAAGGGTATAGTGACTCAAACTGGATCTCGATGTCGATGAGATAAAGGCCACGAGCGGATATGTGTTCACTCATGGAGGTGGCGCTGTTTCTTGAAGTCTTGCAAGGCAGACCATCTTAACGAGGTCAACTATGGAAGCAGTAACTCACAAAGACTAGATACAGCCTACGGTCGAAGCAGATTGGCTTCACGGCTCTTGAATGACTTGCGGTTGTTGAGAAACTGCATCGGTATCCTTATGAACTGTGACAATCAAACTGTGATCACGAAAGTGAACAGCTCTAAGGATAACATGAAGTCATCAAGACACGTTCAGAGAAGGTTAAAGTCTGTCAGAAAAATGAGAAACTCCGGAGTTATTGCATTGGATTATATCCAAACGTCTAAAAATCTGGCAGATCCTTTTACTAAGGGTTTATCACGTAATGTGATAGATAATGCATCGAGGGAGATGGGTATGAGACCCACAATATGAGTTGTTCACAGTGGTAACCTATTCTTTGTGATCGGAGATCCCGTGAATTAGATGTGGAAGACAAGCTGTTGGTCAACTGAGAGGAGAGTATCCTTACTATTCACAATACCACTCCATGAAGATGCAATACTCTCCTAAACTGCATGGCAGGTTGATGTATATCTTAATGTGTTCTAAGTGGCTTATTTAAGCAGAGATGTTATCTGCAGAACATCTTTTGAAGAACACACCTATATGAGTCTCGATTGTTAAACGTCGCAATCTATGAGAGTAGGGTTCTCTCTAGTAAACTCATGAAAGGTCACGGAGTATGACGATAAGCTCCACCAGCTGGGAAGACCCACGGTAGCCACGTGATCGGTCAAGGCTTTATGTGAAGCTAGATTCGCAGAAAACTTGCGCTCAAGGCCGACCACTGCTCAAGTTGCTTACTAGTGTAGCATGGAGTTCTAGGTGGAAGTTCAACTTAACAGTCTCCATCGCAGATCGGTATATAAAAGCAGTGTTTTGGAACCAAAGGCAAATTCTGTGTGCCTCTCGATCTGGTGGGGATTGCTGGAATTTAGTCTATATTGGGCAGTCCAATAACTATTTCAGAAATTCCTAATAAATCCTAGAGGCCCACTTAGCCCATTTGTGCAAGGTAAGGGATACTACTAAAGTTTAGTCCCACATTGCTAGTCTAGTGGGAGTTGGACCTCCTTATAAGGGAGGTTCTTTTCTACTTGTACGAGCATGAGAACAAGAGGGACATCCACGCTCCTCCTCCGCCGCCCGCCCGCCACGCCACGCCACGCCTCGCCTCGCCTCGTCACGTCACGACGCGCCGCGTCGCGTCGCGCCGCGGGTTGCGGGAATGAGCCGAGCCGATGTCTAATTTTTGCCACGCACTACGGGTACACGAAAGGTCACTTGGGAGCTGGAGAGTTTTGCGGTAGTGGACAGTTAATATGAACGGCGCACCCTTGGCGTGCGCCTGTTCACTTCGCTTCCTCCGCTGCTTCACCTCCCGACGCAACCTCTCGCCTCCTCCTCTTGCGCCTATAAAGGGAGGTCGCTCCTCTCGAGAGACGCACTGAATCTCTTCCTCCTCTCGCCACAAGTTCTCGAGCAGCTGCGCTGCTGTTGTCTTCCTCATCCCGGCTTGCGGCGGCACCGCGAAGTCGGGACGAGAGGCCTCCGAACCGCACCTTTTGAGTCTGTCAGACGGGAGAAGGGTGATAAGGTTTTTGGGAGCGCTCTGGCGACCATCGCTTCTTCATCACGGACGATCCGGTCGCCGACGACTACTTCCCGACGAGCGACTTCTTCCCCGACGTCGACAACCTCCTCGACGACATGGTCTGGCATTTACACCGACACGACCCAAGCCCAGTCTTCTGCTGCTGCTGCTGTCCCGTATGTCTTTCTTCTTTCGTCACATGTCCCGCCACGCTTATCTCTACTAGTACTTGTCCTACATATGTTAGATTCTACTTCATATATGCAACTAGTTCTACCGTCTGCTATAGATATGTTTGCCTACGGTTCATATATGCAGAAGCTATTTACCTTCTCTCTGTCAGAACGCATGACTTCCTTTATCTCTATTGTTTTAATCATGTTTTATCTACTATTTCTGTTAATAAAATCATTTGGTAAATTGCTAATATTTCCAACAAGAAGTTGGTTGAGATTTTGATCTTGGAGATCCAACCATCCACTAGTGCAGAACAGGGCATTAGCACCGGTTCGTAAGGACCTATAGTGCCGGTTACATAACCGGCACTAATTTGTGGTCACTAAAGGCCCCCCCCCCTTTAGCACCGGTTCAGCACGAACCGGTGCTAAAGGGCAACCACGTGGCACTAGCTGGCTCCGGGGGCCTGGAGCCCTTTAGTACGGTTGGTAACACCAACCGGTACTATACGGTTTGGAGGGTTTTTGGTTTTATGATTTCTTTTTCATTTAATTTTGTGTTTCCATTTTAGTTCTTTTTCGTTTGCTGGTATTTTACGATACTACACATTGTACACGTTATGCATATATATATATATATATATATATATATATATATATATATATATATATATATATATATATATATATATATATATATATATATAAAATTTCTAGTAGAACCAATCATGCATATATATATCACATCAATGTCTCACAAATTAAACCACCATATTAATTAATTCACATACACACATGTACAGATATATACAATTTCTCCTACATATGAATGTTGCCTTGAGCAGTCTAATTGGTGCCTTGAGCACGATGACAATTGAAAGTGGTTTTCATTGGGGCGGTAGCGGTAATAGAATTCTCCATTCGGATTTATGACCTCGTCGAGCAAAAATCCCGCTATTTCCTCTTGAAGTGCTTCTACGCGCTCCGTTTCTATGAGCTTCTCCCGCACCTCTTTGAACTGTTAAGAAGGAGATCAATATGCATGTGTATTAGTTGTGTGACTAGCTAGATATCGATAATGGTGTAAAATTTGTGAATAGTGTTCTGACAAGCGTACCCATTGCTGTCATTGAGATCTGCTCCTTTCGGACGCCATCATGCGAATATTCTCGCAAACGCAGAATGCACACAGATCAGTACGCTACCGCTTCAGGCCTTTACGAGAATGGAATTTGATCAGATAAAATTAATCAAGCATGATAATTAAAGAGATGGCAGCTAGCTAGCTAGCTAGCTAGTACTACTTAATTACTTACCTTGGGTGAAACCATTCAAGCTTTTGTTTCCATTCGCGGGCGTGACGCTGATGAATCTTGCCCAAGCCCTGCCGCCGACAAAGAAAATGAATAAAGGGTTATTAAATAGTTCATATCATGAAATGACGAACTAAATAGGCCGAGATATACAGATAATAATGATTGAAATTACCTGTTGACTATCCCATACAAGATGTTAAAGTCAGTTTTTTTTGAGACTAGTGAGTCCAAGATACTTCAACTGTTCAAGCGCCAACTTTAATGATACACAAGACCCAGTGAAATCTGCATATGCACACACGTTTACATGTCTTAATTAAGCGGGCATATGTTAGCAAAAACATGTAGCTATAGCTAGTAGACAAAAACAGAGAATTTGTAGTACAAGACAGTGTGACTGACCCATAGTGGTAAGGAAGTAGTATATCTTCATTGTATTTGAGGCGCTTCAAGAACTCTAGCATGCTGTCCTCTACTTCCTTTGCATGATGTTCATTTATCGTCCATGTGAATTGATTAACGGTGTTTGGGTCAATGAACCCAATGCCATAGCGTCCACCTTTTCTCATTTCATATATCTTCATCCTGCATATATAATACCACAGAAAAGAATATATATAGTGAGTATAATTACAGGTAATGATTGATCTCAAAGATCACTACAGCTAGCTTGAGAATTAAATTATAGAAAGAAATCACTTACGCATAATAGCAATCGATTTATAGATTTGTCGAGTGCTTCCTTATTGTATAACTGAAACAGTTCTAAATACTCAACGGACCCAGCTTTCTCATGGTAGTAATGGTCCTCCTTGACATTCACCATGAGGGACACTCGATCTGAAATCTTGGTCATGTTCATGTACCATTGATGCAATTCATACATTCTCGTTGGGAGGTTCTTGACCTTGTCCGCGCGACCAAAGGTTGGCCCCGGACATATTGCCGTTTACTTCATCCTCTCTAAGCAAAGGCATGGGCTCGATCTCGAGGAGTTGTCCAACAGTGATCTTGAGAACTTCAACCTGCATTATATGCTCCTCCGTTATTACCACATTGCCCACCTCGGGAACATGCAATTGTTTGCCCACAATAATATTGGGGCGCCAGATCGTCACATGTTGTTGGCACAACAAGCGAGGGATCGATTCGCTACTGTTCTCCCAGCTGGGGAATGGTTTTCCCGCATTTTTTGGCAGCTGCTTCTTGTTTGCTCGATCCCGATGTAGACGTGCTCGCCTCCCTTTGTAGACGTGCTCGATTTAACTTCCTGATGTGGCGCTCATAGTCTGTGTCAACATGCTTGGAAGCTGGTGGTTGAGCCATACGAATGAAGTGGTCAATCGTTTCCTCAGGCACTTTCTCCCTTGGTGGCGGTGGCGGTTTCGGTGCAAAATGGGCTTCCACCTCGGCCTTCGATATGGCTGTGATTTCCTCCTCGGACTTGTCATAAGACCTCTGCGGAAAAGGCTTCAGGCTTGGACCATATTTATACCGCTTGCCTCCACTGTATTTCCAGCTGTACTACCTCGACCAGACGGCACGCACTTGAGCTACGGGTGTCTCGCGATTCGAGGCGGCGGAGATGGCCGACGGACTGAGTTGGACGAGGAGGAGGAGTGGCCTGAGGTTGTGCGGACTTGGAGGAGGAGTGGGCGTCGTGACTGTGGCGGACTTCGAGGATTGTCTGACACTTTGCCGGACTTGGAGGAGGAGGATTGTCGACACTTTGCCGGACTTGGAGGAGCGGAGTCTCGCTGACTCGGTGGCGGACTTCGACGAGGACTCGGGTGACGCGGTGTGGGTGGCCTTGGAAAGATGATGCAATCCTTTTTCCATAGGATGATACGATGTTTGGCCTCTCCGAGAAAGTGCTCGCCGTCACCTCCAAAGCAATGTCAAGTTGTAGCCTCGAATATGGGTCCAGACATCATCAACCACGACACGAGCATAGCCCGCTGTAATCGGGTTGCCATGGAAGGTTGCCTCGGGGATTTGTGAAAGCGAGCCGTCCGCCACCTTCATGGATATGTTCTTCATTTTGTAGTGTAGCTCGCAGATTAGTGTTCTCCGTGATGTCATCCACGGGTATCTATCCAGCATTGGGTCGTCGGGGACGGAACCCACGCCGCTTCTCGGCATGGATGGGCGGTGCTATCCAATGCTGGATCATCCGCTAGCTGCTGCAGCTGTTGAGACCCCTTTGATGGGTAAGTGAGTCGATCTGCTCCTGCCGCCGCTGGAATTTGACTGCCAATTCCGCTTGACTTGCTTCTAGGCCTTGAAGGCGTTCATAGTCCCGCTTCCTCTGCTCCTCCTCCATCTTCCTCTTCTTCTCCTCTGCAATCTTCTTTCTCGCACGGGTTTTGTAGTCGGTGTTCCAGTCTGAAAACCCCTCATACCACGGAATAGCGCCCTTGCCTCGTGTTCTTCCCGGGTGTTCAGGATTTCCCAGGGCACGCGTAAGCTCGTCGTTCTCTCTGTTGGGCTGGAACACCCCCATTCGTGCCTCTTCTATTGCAACAAGTATCGCATCGTCGGCTCCATTCAGACTTGCCCTCGTCGAAACTTTTCCTGTCTCCCGGTCCAACTCCTCCCCATGCGCATAGAACCAAGTCCTGACCCTGGCGGGCCAGCTCTTAGTAACCGGAGTGACCAGGCTCATCGCGGCTGATCTTATAGCGCAATGCACCACATACCGGGCAAGCGTTCAAATCCTTGTACTCACCGCGGTACAGGATGCAATCATTAGGGCATGCATGTATCTTTTGCACCTCTAACCCTAGAGGGCAGACAGCCTTCTTTGCTTCGTACGTACTCTCGGGCAATTCGTTGTCCTTTGGAAGCATATCCTTTATCATTACCAAGCAACTTTCCAAATCCCTTGTCGATACACCATTCTCTCGCCTTCCATTGCAGCAATTCCAGTGTGGTGCCCAGCTTTTTCTTGTCACCTCGCAATTCGGGTACAACAATTTTTGTGATCCTCTAACATGCATTGCAACTTCTTCTCCAAATCACTTGCGCAGTTTCTCTTTGCATCGGCAATGGCCCGACCTAGATCATCAACGGCTCATCGATGCCTCTTCTCCAGCTTCTTCCCGCATTGCCGGCTCAGCTTCTTCCGCATTCATGGCTCAACTTCTTCCCCATTGTTGTATCATCGTATTCAGGGAACCCATGGCGGGATAGCCGTCGTCGTCCTCTTCTTCTTCATTGTCTTCCATCATAACCCCTCTTTCTCCGTGCTTGGTCCAAACATTATAGTGGGGCATGAAACCGACTCAAACAGTGGACGTGAATGGTTCTTGACGAGAGTAATTGTGACCATTCTTACAGACACCACATGGACAAGGCATAAAACCATCCGCCCGCTTGTTTGCCTCAGCCAGCAAGCGAAAAGTATGCACGCCTCAACGAACTGGGGTGAGCATCGGTCATCGTACATCCATTGCGGCTCATCTTCATTACACAACACCGAATAGACCAAATTAATACAAGTTCATACATAAAGTTCATACAACACTTAAATGCAACAAACAAATAACTCTCTAGCTAAAGCATTTAAATGCAACAACAAATGCGATCAAGATCGCAACTAAGGTAACAATTGATCCAACATCATAATGATACCAAGCCTCACTATCGATGGCATATTTTCTAATCTTTCTATTCTTCAAGCGCATTTTCTCCATCTTGATCTTGTGATCATTGACGACATCGGCAACATGCAACTCCAATTCCATCTTCTCCCCCTCAATTCTTTTCAATTTTTCTTTCAAGTACTCGTTTTCTCTTTCAACTAAATTTAACCTCTCGACAATAGGGTCGGTTGGAATTTCCGGTTCACATACCTCCTAGATAAAAATATCTATGTCAACTTGATGGGCATAATTTGTCATAAACACGTAAATGCAACTAATAGTTTTAAAAGAGAATATACCACATCCGAATCATAACAAGGACGAGGGCCGACGGGACGGATATCAAAACCATGGCACTATGTATAACAAACAACGTACGGGTAAGATAATTATTACATGATTAACTATATATCCAAATCACACAAACATCAATTTTTCATATAAAATTACATGAACAAGAGGCTCACCACAAGGTGGGGCGGTGTGACGGACAGTGCGGGCGATCGGCGGTGGTTACGATGGAGATTTAGAAGGCACTAAGTAAACCACACCTACATATGCAAACTAAGTGTTATTTTTGACCTCAAATTGCATATAAATCAAATACTAGCACATATATATATTTCCTCCCAAATTACTAAACTCACAAATTAGTAACTATATAAAGCATTGCAAGAGCTAATCTAGCAATGAGAGATGAAAGGACAAAGTTGCTAACCTTTGTGATCATTTGAATGGATGGGGCCTTCAAATCTTGACAAATTTTGGGCAAAATGTGTGATGAGCTCGAGAGGAAGAGGGAAGAACAGAGAGGAGAGGGAAAGGGGAAGAACAGAGCGAGCTCGGGTGGACGAAGGGTTTATGTAGGGCGACCTTTAGTACGGTTCGTGCAAGAACCGGTACTAAAGGTCTTGGAGGGGCCCAGATCGACAACATCCTGCCACCACTCTCATTAGTACCGGTTCGTGGCACAAACCGGTGCTAAAGGTTAGCCACGAACCGGTACTAATGAGAGCGGCCCGGCTAGCCGTTGGAACCGGCACTAATGTATACATTAGTGCCGGCTCTAATACAAACCGGCACTAATGTGCTTCACATTTGACCCTTTTTCTACTAGTGATCATCTTTTAAAGCTTCACAACAAAGCAATGCTATTAGTTTGTAGTCGAGAAATTGAGGCACTTATATATGTTGATCTTAAGTAAATAAATGTGAGCTATAAGTTATATTGAAGCTAAAGAAACTGGATTGAACATAGAAGGTTTTGTATGCTATCAATTTCACTCAAAAAACAAGAATAAAGAGCAAAACAAAGGACAATGCAAAGTACGACCACTTAACATACTTTCAGGATGCAGTAGGCACCGTAGTTCTTCAAACCATTGGGTAAAAATACTGGAGATTGCTTTTGAAAAATCTGCCTTGTGCATCACACTTGACCTAGATTTGCTGGAAACCTGGAACAAACACTCCGGAACCTTGGTTTTGTTACTGATGGAAGAAAGACACTGCAAGATACTGATCAGAGCAGTATGCCATTATACGAGAACATGCAAATCATATAACATCACCATTTTCTTCCTCATTTGCTTAACTTCGGCAAAATAGTTCATGTGACAAGGCTATTTCAGAACGCATCGGAGAAGAAGTGGGTAAACTGCATGCAGTGGAGTACTCGTACTGCTCCTGTGACAGTGACAGGGTTGCAGACGTGGGGCCCATAGCCGGCGACCGGCGTGGCATAGGATGAGGAGGCCATCACAGATCTCACGACTCTACATTGTATAGCAGTTGTGTATCCGCAACACCAGCTTCTGCCTTCTGGTAGTTCAAGCAAGAATCCAGCGAGGTGCACTGCAAGTTGTAACTTGTAACGCATGCCACAGAGGACTACACGGGCAAAAGAGCTCACAGATGCATGTTCCACAGGTAGTTCAATGCAAATCCATACGACAATCAATAGAATAAGTTTGGGGCATCTGTTTTACGATCGACCGCATCACTAGTGCAGAACCGGGCAATAGCACCGGTTTGTAAGGCCCTGTAGTGCCGGTTCCATAACCGGCACTAAATTGTGGTCACTAAAGCCCCCTTTAGTAATCTTGGTTCAGACGAACCGGTGCTAAAGGGCAACCACGCAGACGAGCCAGCTCCGGGATCGAGTTTTAGTACGGGTTGGTAAGACCAACCGGTACTATAAGGTTTGGGGATTTTATTTTTATGATTTCTTTTCATTTAATTTTGTGTTCCCATTTTAATTCTTTTTCGTTTGCTGGTATTTTACGATACTACACATTGTACATGTATATATATATATATATATATATATATATATATATATAATTTCTAGTAGAACCAATCATGCATATATATATATCATCAATGTCTCACAAACCACCATATTAATTAATTCACACATACACACATGTATAGCTATATACAATTTCTCCTACATATGCATGTTGCCTTGAGCCAGTGGCATTAGCCTAATTGGTGCCTTGAGCACGATGACAATTGGAAGTGGTTTTCATGGGGGGCGTAGCGGTAATAGAATTCTCCTTCGATTTATGACCTAGTCGAGCAAAAATCCCGCTATTTCCTCTTGAAGTGCTTCTCGCGCTCCGTTTCTAGGAGCTTCTCCGCACCTCTTTGAACTGTTAAGAAGGAGATCAATATGCATGTGTATTAGTTGTGTGACTAGATATCGATAATGGTGTAAAATTGTGAATAGTGTTCGACAAGCATACCCATTCTGTCTTTGAGATCTGCTCCTTTGGACGCCATCATGTGAATGTTCTCGCAAACGCAGAATGCACACAGATCAGTCCCCGCTACCGCTTCAGGCCTTTACGAGAATGGAATTTGATTAGATAATAATTAATCAAGCATGATAATTAAAGAGATGGCAGCTAGCTAGCTAGCTAGTACTACTTAATTACTTATCTTGGGTCGAAACCATTTATGCTTTTGTTTCCATTCGCCGGGCGTGACGCTGATGAACCTTGCCCAAGCCCTGCCCGCCGACAAAGAAAATGAATAAAGGGGTTATTAAATAGTTCATATCATGAAATGACGAACTAAATAGGCCTAGATATATAGTTAATAATGATTGAAATTACCTGTTGACTATCCCAAACAAGATGTTATAGTCAGTTTTTTCTGAGATTAGTGAGTCCAAGATTTCAACTGTTCAAGGCCAACTTTAATGATACACAAGACCCAATGAAATCTGCATGCACACACGTTTGCATGTCTTAATTAAGCGGGCATATGTAAGCAAAAACATGTAGCTAGCTAGTAGGAAAAAACAGAGAATTTATAGTACAAGACAGTGTGACTCACTGGAAGTTGTAAGGAAGTAGTATATCTTCATTGTATTTGAGGCGCTTCAAGAACTCTAGCATGTTGTCCTCTACGTTCTTTTGCTGACGTTGATTTATCTTCCATGTGTATTCATTAACGGTGTTTGGGTCAATGAACCCAATGCCAAAGCGTCCACCTTTTCTCATTTCATACATCTTCATCCTGCATAATACCACAGAAAAGAATATAGTGAGGATAATTACAGGTAATGATTGATCAAAAGGATCACTACAGCTAGCTTGAGACTTAAATTATAGAAAGAAATCACTTACAGACAATAGCAACTGACGATAGATTTGTCGAGTGCGTCTTGATTGTATAACTGAAATAGTTCAGTATACTCAACGGACACAGCTTTCTCATGGTAGTAATGCTCCTCCTTGACATTCACCATGAGGGACAATCGATCTGAAATCTTGGTAATGTTCATGTACCATTGATGCAATTCATACATTCTCGTTGGGAGGTTCTTGACCTTGTCTAGCTCGACCAAAGGTTGGCCCCGGACATATTTCCGTTTTATTTCATCCTCTCTAAGCAAAGGCATGGGCTCGATCTCGAGGAGTTGTCCAACAGTGATGTTGAGAACTTCGGCCTGCATCATATGCTCCTCCGTTATTACCACATTGCCCACCTCGAGAACGTGCACTGTTTGCCCACAATAATATTGGGCGCGTGTACTGTCACCTGTTGTTGGCACAACAAGCGAGGGGATCAATTGCGCCGCCTGTTCTCCCAGCTGGGGAATGGTTTTCCCGCATTTTTTGGCAGCTGCTTCTTGTTTGCTCGATCCCGATGTAGACGTGCTCGCCTCCCTTTGTAGACGTGCTCGATTTAACTTCCTGATGTGGCGCTCATAGTCAGTGTCAACAGGCTTGGGAGCTGGTGGTTGAGCCATACGAATGAAGTGGTCAATCGTTTCCTCAGGCACTTTCTCCCTTGGCGGCGGTGGCGGTTTCGGTGCAAAATGGGCTTCCACCTCGGCCTTTGATATGGCTGTGATTTCCTCCTCGGACCTGTCATAAGACCTCTGCGGAAGAGGCGCGAGGCTTGGACCATATTTATATCGCTTGCCTCACCTTTTTACTTCTGTACTACCTCGACTCGTACCGCTACGCACCATAGCTGCGGGGTGTCTCTTCTGCGATTGCTGAGGCGGCGGAGACGGCTGACGGGGCTGAGTTGGACGAGGAGGAGTGGCCTGAGGTTGTGCCGGACTTGGAGGAGGAGTGGACGTCTGACGCTGTGGCGGACTTGGAGGAGGAGGAGTGGCCTGACACTTTGCCGGACTTGGAGGAGGAGGAGTGGCCTTACACTTTGCGGGACTTGGTGGACTTGCAGGAGTGGGAGTCTGCTGACTTGGTGGCGGACTTCGACGAGGAGTCGGCTGACGCGGTGTCGGTGGCCTTCGAAAGATGATGCAATCCTTTTTCCATAGGATGATACGATGTTTGGCCTCTCCGAGAAAGCGCTCGCCATCACCTCCAGCAATGTCAAGCTGTAGCTCCGAATATGGTGGGTCCACCACCTCATCAACCAAGACACGAGCATAGCCCGCTGGAATCGGGTTGCAATGGAAGGTTGCCTCGGGGGGATTTGTAAAAGCAAAGCCGTCCGCCACCTTCATGGATATGTTCTTCATTTTGACGTGTAGCTCGCAGTTAGTGTTCTCCGTGATGTCATCCACGGGGTATCTACCCAGCATTGCATTGTCCGGGACGGAACCCACGCTGCTTCTCGGCATGGATGGGCCGGTGCTATCCAATGCTGGATCATCCGCTAGCTGCTGCAGCTGCTGAGACCCCCTTTGATGGGTAAGTGAGTCGATCTGCTCCTGCTGCCGCTGGAATTTGACTACCAATTCCGCTTGACTTGCTTCTAGGCCTTGAAGGCATTCATAGTACCGCTTCCTCTGCTCCTCCTCCATCTTCCTCTTCTTCTCCTCCGCAATCTTCTTTCTCGCACGGGTTCTGTAGTCGGTGTTCCATTCTGAAAACCCCTCATACCACGGAATAGCGCCCTTGCCTTGTGTTCTTCCCGGGTGTTCAGGATTTCCCAGGGCCCGCGTAAGCTCGTCGTTCTCTCTGTTGGGCTGGAACACCCCCGATCGTGCCTCTTCTATTGCCACAAGTATCGCATCATCGACTCCTTCAGACTTGCCTCGTCGAAACATTGCCTGTCTCGGGTCCAACTCCCCCATGCGCATAGAACCAAGTCCCGACCACGGGGCCAGCTCTTAGTAACCGGAGTGACACCTGCATCCTCCATCTCTTTCTCGGACTTATCCCACTTAGGCATTGCCACCGATAGCCACCGCCCCACTTATGGAACTTATCCTTTCTCGGCATTCTTCTTGTTTATTCTCGATCGTTCCTTAGCTAATTCCGAATCCTTGAATTTCACGAAATCGTCCCAATGATCACGTTGGTTCTCTAGTGTTCCCTTGAATACTGGAGTCTTCCTTCCTCCCTTGACGTACTTCTTCCATTCACGATTCTTGTGGTTCTTGAATGCAATCACCATCATCCTAAGAGCAGCCTCCTTGACTTTCTGCACATCTGCTTCTGTGAAATGATCTGGTAGGGTGAAATGTTCCATGAGAGTATCCCAAAGTAGATCTTTTTGATTCTTGTCGACAAAAGTAACATCTAGACGTGGCTTTCCTGGATCTCTCCATTCTTGAAGTTTGATCAGGAGTTGGTCCTTCACAAGAACTCCGCACTGACGAACGAACTTGTCCGCAATCTTCTTAGGCGCTAATGGTTTGCCAGTAGGGCTGCATGCCTCGATATTGTACTTTACGCCCTGCTTCAACTTTTTGTTCGGGCCTCGTTTCGTCATTTTGCCTGAAGATTTGCTCGATCTGGATGGCTGAAAGAACAAAGATCAATTCGTTAATATATCTTCAAGTCATTTAAAACATGTGATGATCACCAGATGCCTGCTTATATAAATATATATACCTCACCGGTCTCTGTTGTTTCAGGATCAACATGTTCTTCGTCATCGTCATAATTGTAGTTCATGACTTCATCAATTTGGTCGTCGCGATCGAATATCATATCACCCTCTTGTTGGGGAACGTAGTAATTTCAAAAAATTTCCTATGCACACGCAAGATCATGGTGATGTATAGCAACGAGAAGGGGAGTGTATCTTCATACCCTTGAAGATCGCTAAGCGGAAGCGTTTATCAACGCGGTTGATGTAGTAAATGACGTCTTCACGATCCGACCGATCCAAGTACCGAACATACGGCACCTCCGAAGTTCTGCACACGTTCAGCTTGATGACGTCCTCGCCTTCTCGATCCAAAGAAGGCGGGCGAAGTAGTAGATGAGTTCGGCAGCACGGCGTGGTGGCGGTGTTGGTGAAGAACAATCTCCGCAGGCTTCGCCTAAGCGCTGCGGAAACTATGACGGAGGATAAACTAGAGGGGCGGGGTTGCGGCACACGGCTTGGTGTTTCTTGATGTATCTTTGGTGCTAGCCCTACCCTCTATTTATATGTTGAGCCTTGGGGTGAAACTTGGAGTAAAAGCCTCCACAAAGTCGGTTTCACCCGAAAGGCAAGAGTCCTTCTCGGACTCGGGGCGACGCCAGGGTTCGGCGTCTGGACCCGACGCCGAGGACTCTGGCGTCGCCTCGACTCATAAAACTTACTTTTGCGCTTTCCAAAACCTTGTGGGCTTTCCTTTGGCCCAAATAACGTGTTCTCGCACCCAAACATTTCGAAACATCCGAACCCCTTCGGTGAATTCGGAACCCTTCCGGAGATCAAACACTATTATCCCATATATCAAACTTTATCTCCGGACCATTCCGGAGTTCCTCGTCATGTCCATGATCCCATCCGGGCCTCCTAACAACATTCGGTTACCAACATGCATAACTCATATAATACTATATCGTCAACGAAACGTTAAGCGTGCGGACCCTACGGGTTCGAGAACTATGTAGACATGACCGAGACATGTTTCCGGTCAATAACCAATAGCGGGACCTGGATGCCCATATTGGCTCCCACATATTCTACGAAGATCTTTATCGGTCAAACCGCATAACAACATACGTTGTTCCCTTTGTCATCGGTATGTTACTTGCCCGAGATTTGATCGTCGGTATCCAATACCTAGTTCAATCTCGTTACGGCAAGTCTCTTTACTCGTTCCGTAATACATCATCTCATAACTAACTCATTAGTTACATGCTTGCAAGGCTTAGGTGATGAGCATTACCGAGAGGGCCCGGAGATACCTCTTCGACAATCGAGTGACAAATCCTAATCTCGAATTATGCCAACCCAACATGTACCTTCGAAACACTGTAGAGCACCTTTATAATCACCCGATTCACGTTGTGGACGTTTGGTAGCACACAAAGTGTTCTTCCGTAAACGGGAGTTGCACAATCTCATAGTTGTAGGAACTTTGTATAAGTCATGAAGAAAGCAATAGCAGTATACTAAACGATCAAGTGCTAGGCTAACGGAATGGGTCAAGTCAATCACATCATTCTCCTAATGATGTGATCCCGTTAATCAAATGACAACCCTTTTGTCCATGGCTAGGAAACATAACCATCTCTGATAAACGAGCTAGTCAAGTAGAGGCATACTAGTGACACTATGTTTGTCTATGTATTCACACATGTATTATGTTTCCGGTTAATACAATTCTAGCATGAATAATAAACATTTATCATGAAATAAGGAAATAAATAATAACTTTATTATTGCCTCTAGGGCATATTTCCTTCAGTCTCCCACTTGCACTAGAGTCAATAATCTAGTTCACATCGCCATGTGATTTAACACCAATATTCATATTTGTATATGATTAACACCCATAGTTCACATCATCATGTGACCAACATCCGAAGGGTTTACTAGAGTCAATAATCTAGTTCACATCGCTATGTGATTAACGCCCAAAGAATACTAAGGTGTGATCATGTTTTGCTCGTGAGAGAAGCTTAGTCCACGGGTCTGTCACATTCAGAGCCGTATGTATTTTGCAAATATTTTATGTCCACAATGCTCTGCACGGAGCTACTCTAGCTAATTGCTCCCACTTTCAATATGTATCCAGGTTGAGACTTAGAGTCATCGGATCGGTGTAAAAGTTTGCCTTGATGTAACTTTTACAACAAACTCTTTTATCACCTCCATAATCGAGAAACATCTCCTTAGTCCTTACTAAGGATATTCTTCACCAATGTCCAATGATCTACTCCTAGATCACTATTGTACCCCTTGCCAAATTCAGAGCAAGGTATACAATAGGTGCGGTACATAGCATAGCATACTTTATAGAACCTATGGTGAGGCATAGGGAATGACTTTTCATTCTCTTTCTATTTTCTACTGTGGTTGGGATTTGAGTCTTACTCAATTTCATACCTTTGCAACACAGGCAAGAACTCTTTCTTTGACTGTTCCATTTTGAACTATTTCAAAATCTTGCCAAGGTATGTACTCATTGAAAATCTTATCAAGCGTCTTGATCTATCTCAATAGATCTTGATGCTCAATATGTAAGTAGCTTCTACTGAGGTCTCTTTCCTTTTAAAGAACTCCTTTATGCTTTGCAGAAAAATTCTACATCATTTCTGATCAACAATATGTCACTCACATATACTAATCAGAAAGGCTGTAGTGCTCCCGCTCACTTTATTGTAAATACATGCTTCACCGTAAGTCCATATAAAACTATATGCTTTGATCAACTTATCAAAGCGTATATTCCAACTCCGAGATGCTTGCACCAGTCCATAGATGGATCGCTGGAGCTTGCACATTTTGTTAGCACCTTTAGGATTGACAAAACCTTCTGGTTGCATCATATACAACTCTTCTTTAATAAATCCATTAAGGAATGCAGTTTTGACATCCATTTGCCAGATTTCATAAAATGTGGCAATTGCTAACATGATTCAGACAGACTTAAGCATTGATACGAGTGAGAAAATCTCATCGTATTCAACACCTTCAACTTGTTGAAAACCTTTCGCAACAAGTCGAGCTTGGTAGATAGTAACACTACTATCAGTGTCCGTCTTCCTCTTGAAGATCCATTCATTTAACATGGCTTGCTGATCATCGAGCAAGTCAATCAAAGTCCATACTTTGTTCTCATACATGGATCATATCTCAGATTTTATGGCTATTTCGCGGAATCTGGGCTCATCATCGCTTCCTCATAGTTCGTAGGTTCATCATGGTCTAGTAACATGACTTCTAGAACATGATTACTACACCATTCTGGTGCGGATCTTACTCTGGAAGACCTAAGAGGTTCTGTAGTAACTTGATCTGAAGTTTCATGATCATCATCATTAGCTTCCTCACTAATTGGTGTAGCAATCACTGGAACTGATTTCTGTGATGAACTACTTTCCAATTCGGGAGAAGGTATAATTACCTTATCAAGCTTTACTTTCCTCCCACTCATTTATTTCGAGAGAAACTACTTCTCTAGAAAGGATCCATCTTAGCAACGAATAACTTGCCTTCGGATCTGTGATAAAAGGTGTACCCAATAGTTAGCTTTGGGTATTCTATGAAGATGCACTTCTCCGATTTGGGTTCGAGCTTATCAGGTTGAAACTTTTTCACATAAGCATCGCAGCCCCAAACTTTAAGAAACGACAACTTTTGGTTTCTCGCCAAACCACAGATCATAAGGCGTCGTCTCAACGGATTTTGATGGTGCCCTATTTAAAGTGAATGCAGCTGTCTCTAATGCATAACCCCAAAATGATAGTGGTAAATCGGTAAGAGACATCATAGATCGCACCATATCAAATAAAGTGATTCTGACGTTCGGACACACCATAACGTTGTGGTGTTCCAGGTGGCGTGAGCTGTGAAACTATTCTACATTGTTTTAATTGAAGACCAAACTCATAACTCAAATATTCATCTCCATGATCAGATCGCAGAAACTTTATTTTCTTGTTACGATGATTTTCCACTTCACTCTGAAATTCTTTGAACCTTTCAACTATTTCAGACTTATGTTTCATCAAGTAGATATACCAATATCTGCTCAAATCATCTGTGAAGGTCGAAAATAACGATACCGCCATGTGACCTCAACACTCATCGGATCGCATACATCAGTATGTATTATTTCCAATAAGTCAGTTGCTCGCTCCATTGTTCCGGAGAACGGAGTCTTAGTCATCTTGCCCATGAGACATGGTTCACAAGCATCAAGTGATTCATAATCAAGTGATTCCAAAATCCCATCAACATGGAGTTTCTTCGTGTGCTTTACACCAATATGACCTAAACGGCAGTGCCACAAATAAGTTGCACTATCATTATTAACTTTGCATCTTTTGGCCTCAATATTATGAATATGTGTATTACTACGATCGAGATCCAACAAACCATTTTCGTTGATGTGTATGACTATAGAAGGTTTTATTCATGTAAACAGAACAACAATTGTTCTCTAACTTAAATGAATAACCGTATTGCAATAAACATGATCAAATCATATTCATGCTCAACGCAAACACCAAATAACACTTATTTAGGTTCAACACAAATCCCGAAAGTATAGGGAATGTGCGATGATGATCATATCAATCTTGGAACCACTTCCAACAAACATCTCCACTTCACCCTTAACTAGTCTCTGTTTATTCTGCAACTCCCGTTTCGAATTACTAATCTTAGCAACCGAACAAGTATCAAATACTCAGGGGCTACTATAAACACTAGTAAGGCACATATCAATAACCTGTATATCAAATATACACTTGTTCACTTTGCCATCCTTCTTACCCACCAAATATTCAGGGTATTTCCGCTTCGGTGACTATTTCCTTTGCGATTGTAAGCACTTTCGGTTTCAGGCTTTGGTCCAGCTTTGGTCTTCTTCACGGGAGTGACAACTTGCTTGTCTTTCCACTTGAAGTTCCCTTTCTTTCCCTTTGCCCTTTACTTGAAACTAGTGGTCTTGTTAACCATCAACACTTGATGCTCTTTCTTGATTTCTACCTTTGTTGATTTCAACATCACGAAGAGCTCGGGAATCGTTTTCATCATCCCTTGCTTACTATAGTTCATCACGAAGTTCTACTAACTTGGTAATGGTGACTAAAGAATTCTGTCAATCACTATCTTATCTGGAAGATTAACTCCCACTTGATTCAAGCGATTGTAGTACGCAGACAATCTGAGCACATGCTCACTAGTTGAGCGATTCTCCTCCATCTTTTAGCTATAGAACTTGTTGGAGACTTCATATCTCTCAACTCGGGTATTTGCTTGAAATATTAACTTCAACTCCTGGAACATCTCATATGGTCCATGACGTTCAAAACGTCTTTGAAGTCCCGATTCTAAGCCGTTAAGTATGGTGCACTAAACTATCAAGTAGTCATCATATTGAGCTAGCCTAACGTTCATAACGTCTACATCTGCTCTTGCAATAGGTCTGTCACCTAGCGGTGCATCAAGGACATAATTCTTCTGTGCAGCAATGAGGATTAACCTCAGATCACGGATCAAATCCGTAACATTGCTACTAACATTTTTCAACACAGTTTTCTCTAGGAACATATCAATATAAACATATGAAAGCAACAACGCGAGCTATTGATCTACAACATAATTTGCAAAATACTACTAGGACTAAGTTCATGATAAATCAAAGTTCAATTAATCATATTACTTAAGAACTCCCACTTAGATAGACATCCCTCTAATCCTCTAAGTGATCACGTGATCCAAATCAACTAAACCATGTCCGATCATCACGTGAAATGGATTAGTTTTCAATGGTGAACATCTCATGTTGATCATATCTACTATATGATTCACGCTCGACCTTTCGGTCTCCGTGCTCTGAGGCCATATCTGCATATGCTAGGCTCGTCAAGTTTAACCTGAGTATTCCGCGTGTGCAAAACTGGCTTGCACCCGTTGTAGATGGACGTAGAGCTTATCACACCCGATCATCACGTGGTGTGCGGGCACGACGAACTTTGGCAGCGGTGCATACTCGGGAGAACACTTCTTGATAATTAGTGAGAGATCATCTTAAAATGCTACCGTCAATCAAAGCAAGAATAAGATGCATAAAGGATAAACATCACATGCAATCAATATAAGTGATATGATATGGCCATCATCATCTTGTGCTTGTGATCTCCATCTCAAGCACCGTCGTGATCACCATCGTCACCGGCGCGACACCTTGATCTCCATCGTAGCATCGTTGTCGTTTCGCCATGTATTGCTTCTCGACTATCGCTACCGCTTAGTGATAAAGTAAAGCAATTACAGGCGTTGCATTTCATACAATAAAGCGACAACCATATGGCTCCTGCCGATTGCCGATAACCGGTTACAAAACATGATCATCTCATACAATAAAATATAGCATCACGTTTTGACCATATCACATCACAACATGCCCTGCAAAAACAAGTTAGACGTCCTCTACTTTGTTGTTGCAAGTTTTACGTGGCTGCTACGGGCTTAAGCAAGAACCGTTCTCACCTACGCATCAAAACCACAATGATAGTTTGTCAAATAGACTCCGTTTTAACCTTCACAAGGACCGGGCGTAGCCACACTCGGTTCAACTAAAGTTGGAGAAACTGACACCCGCCAGCCACCTATGTGCAAAGCACGTCGGTAGAACCAGTCTCGCGTAAGCGTCTGGCGCAATGTCGGTCCGGGCCGCTTCATCCAACAATACCGCTGAACCAAAGTATGACATCTTTGGTAGGCGGTATGACTTATATCGTCCACAACTCAATTGTGTTCTACTCGTGCATATAACATCAACGATAAAAACCTAGGCTCGGACGCCACTGTTGGGGAATGTAGTAATTTCAAAAAATTTCCTACGCACACGCAAGATCATGGTGATGTATAGCAACGAGAAGGGAGTGTATCTTCATACCCTTGAAGATCGCTAAGCGAGCGTTTATCAACGCGGTTGATGTAGTCGACGTCTTCACGATCCGACCGATCCAAGTACCGAACGCACGGCACCTCCGAGTTCGCACACGTTCAGCTCGATGGCGTCCTCGCCTTCTCGATCCAGCAAGACGGGCGAAGTAGTAGATGAGTTCGGCAGCACGACGGCGTGGTGACGGTGTTGGTGAAGAACAATCTCCGCAGGGCTTCGCCTAAGCGCTGCGAAAACTATGACGGAGGATAAACTAGAGGGGACGGGGTTGCCAGCACACGGCTTGGTGTTTCTTGATGTATCTTTGGTGCTAGCCCTACCCCTGTATTTATATGTTGAGCCTTGGGGTCGAAACTTGGAGTAAAAGCCTCCACAAAGTCGGTTTCACCCGAAAGGCAAGAGTCCTTCTCGGACTCCAGGGCCAGACGTAAGGGTTCCCGGCGTCTGGACCCAGACGCCAGGGACTCTGGCGTCTGGCCCCTGGACTCCGCAAAACTTACTTTTGTGCTTTCCAAAAACCTTTGGGCTTTCCCCTTTGGCCCAAATAACGTGTTCTCGTACCCAAACATTTCGGGAAACATCCGGAACCCCTTCCGGTGAATTCCGGAACCCTTCCGGAGATCAAACACTATTATCCCATATATCAAACTTTATCTCCGGACCATTCCGAAGTTCCTCGTCATGTCCATGATCTCATCCGGACTCGAACAACATTCGATTACCAACATGCATAACTCATATAATACTATATAAATCAGCGAAGCGTTAAGCGTCACGGACCCTACGGGTTCGAGAACTATGTAGACATGACCGAGACATGTTTCGGTCAATAACCAATAGTGGGACCTGGATGCCCATATTGGCTCCTACATATTCTCGAAGATCTTTATCGGTCAAACCGCATAACAACATACGTTGTTCCTTTGTCATCGGTATGTTACTTGCCCGAGATTTGATCGTCGGTATCCAATACCTAGTTCAATCTCG